>JAIUCV010000005.1:55042164-56297164 GCA_026724425.1 Erythrophleum ivorense | reverse complement strand
GTAACCACGAAGTGAAGACCCTCTCGAGCTTCCTTTAGCTTCTTGATTACAGCGTCTTTACCAACCCCACTGGGCCCGCTAATGACTATAATCAATGGGTTAGGATTTGGGAGAAGTGGGTCTGAGCTGAACGAAGAACCTAGAGATGATTCGAGAGCACGAAGCAGCTCAGAACGACTGGCTTTGTCGACGGCCGGAATGGGAACTGATAGGTGTCTCCGGGAATCACCCATTTGGGAATATGAAGAAGAAAATCGCAGGGATGATTTGATATTCTGAAATCTTGCAGCGGCGCAAGTTTCGCTAAGCAAGTTGAGTTTGGGAACCGGGAGAGTGAAAGCGTTCTGAAAGTTTCTGTGAGAAATTGAAAGAAGGTAACGTTGGTAGAGATTGGAGGGGGAGAGAGAGGTGCAGAATACCCGACGAAACATGAAGAAGAGAGGGGAGGGACACTACTGGATGCTAGTGAGAGCATGAAATCGAAATCTAAATTTCAGGTAGAAATTGATATTTATACTTAAAGGATATAAAAAAAAGAAAAAGCTAAAAAAGGCATTAGGGCAAATTACATTTTGTCTCCTTAAACTATAGTCTAATTACAATATCGATGCCTTAACTTCAAAACTTAACACTAAGGCTTTGTTGGGTATAAATTAACTAAAGACTTGTATAATATTTATTATATTATTATTATCATTTAATATTTTTTATTATTTATTTAAAGTGAGAATATAAAATTATTTTTACTCTTAAAATCACTTTTTTCAATCTCTTCACAATATATATATATATATATATATATATTCCTAAACAAGCTCTTTCCTTTTGAACTATCATATCATAACAAGTGAAATCACTATCCATACGTTGATTTTAACTTCTAATGGTCACACATGATCAACAAAAGTGAGCTTTGAAAGTTAGCTTCTACTATTTGTTTTGAAAAAACTATTGATATCACTCTGAAAATGGCTTATTTTTCTCAAAACAAATAACATGAACCAACTTTTTTTTCTCCAAAAAGAAAAATACAAGTTGACTGATAAAGGCTAAAAAGTTTGGTAATGTGATTATTAGACATTTAATTTAACATATAGTTAACAATTTCACTTTTAATGATTGCTTAGGAAGCCAAAGTGTTACATTTTAAAATTTAAGCATCAATATTATATTTAAACTATAATTTAAAGCATTTTCTCCAACTATTAAAGAAGTCAATTTCATTTTGGTTACAAATGTTTATTTCTATTACATGCTTATTAAAATTTTTAGTATTTTCTTAATTACTACAGTCATTCAAATTATTGACACAATTAACTAAATTATTAAACATGTGGTCATTAAAAGATATAGACATATATATATTTGACTTAATATTTCAACTAATAATCTTTGAAAGAAGAATTGGATTTACCAATTTTTGAAATTAAATATCCTTTCATTTGCTATTAAAAAAATTTTAGATACTGACAATGTAAACAAATTATCCCCAAGTACTATATTTTTTAAAAATGTGCCCTCCATAACAATTTTGTGTATATAATATATATATATATATAGAGAGAGAGAGAGAGAGAGAGAGAGAGAGAGAGAGAGAGAGCATCTTGATCCCCCCACCCCCAAAAAAAAAAACAGCCATCCAATGAATTTAGGGAATTGAGGGCACATTTGGTGCCCTTGTAACAATTAAAAAGAAGGGCACGTGCCCCTAAAAATGCAAACTGCCATTGACTCTTTTTGTTGGGCTGATCAAAAGTATAACACCAGAAAGAATAATTTGTTTCATTGTAACATCTGACACCATTAACTTTTGGTCCTATAGCATCTTGATCCAAGAGCCCACGAACGAACAAAATTAAATGCTTTCAAAAGTAGTGATTGACAAGTTCGCCCCTGCCATTACCCTTCCAAGTTCCAACAAGGGCATCCTTTTAATTACTTCCAAATATCCTTTAGGATGATTAAGTTTATATCTGAGACAGAAATCTAACAATGTAGATTGCTAATGTATCGAGCCTTCAATAAATTAATTGTAAAAGGTAAGCAGAAATTCCTCCTGTAGGCCCATAAAAAATTTATTATAATAGAAAACATAAACACAATGTCTCACTTCAAAATACTTGAAAAATACTATTCTGGCAATTTTTGTTTATTAAAAATAGATAAGCTAATCAATTTAAGTATATAAGACTTAAAATATGTAACAAAAGATAAACTAATCAATTAAGTATATAAGACTTAAAATATGTAATAAAAGAGAGAAGCAGTCATAAATCATGAGCCACTATTATGCGGGTATCGTGCAGCATTTTTACATGTTCGTGGAACCTTAAATCCTAATTTTTTGATTAATTTTGTGAGATATTGTGCTAATCTTGTGTATTTTGATTAGAAACATGATGAAATATTAGTTACGGAAGGGACAACGCAAAAAGTAGGCAAATGAACCAAATACACAGGCTACCTATGTAAAATTACAAGGCCAGTTGAAGCATGACAAATTCTAAAGTTGCAAGATTTAGACAGTGCATTACACAACCCCTCCAATTTGAAATTGTACGGGTTGTGACACCCTAGCTTTATTATTAATTATTTTATGAATTTATTTCTTATGTTGTTTTTTCAAATTAAAAAATTGGAAATCCAAGCCATAGACTAGAGTAAGCTATTTGATTTCTTGTACTATTATTTTTTTATAACTAATTATAATTGAAAAATATAAAAACTTTAAAACACACAAAACATAACTAAGGGTATCCATAAAATGATTATTATTTCATATTCTTTGTTTGTGGGGAGTTACAATGCAAAGTCCACCATATACATATAAAAGAAGTTGTGAAAACCTTTTACCCAAAAAAAAAAAGGTTTCCCTCTCTACGTCTATCATCGGCAACTATGCTAGGTCACATCTTACTTATAACTCATTAGGAGACCAACCTTAAATTATGGATGATGGGCGTAAGGAGCAATTCTTACATACATCAAATATGTCACGTTATTTGTATATTCAACGATTAAGATTTATTTTATATGTGGATCTCATCTGTACTATATATAAATTTCACTTATACAAATTCAATCCCAACTTTTAATTTTTTTGTGTACCATACTCTAGGTGTATCTAAAAAAATTTCAGGCGTAAAACTCTCAATATGTTTACCCATAATAATTACTTACCATGTCAAATGTTAAGGGAAGAGTGGTCATGATGGATTGGGCACATCTTGAAACAAAGTACTGAGAATTTATGTTTTCAATAGATAATCACAACAGTAGCAAATCACGATGATACCAACTGTATAAAGTTACAAAATTTATTTTCATGATTATATTACATTCATTGTAGCAAATCAAAGCATGCAGGCAGTAAAAGAATAATCATATTTACATGTATGGTAATTCTTGTAGAAAAGACATTCTTATGTTTATGATTCCTTTTAAGTTTGTATATTAAACTTATTATTTTCATGAATTGAAACCAAATTGCCATGAACTTTTTCTTAATTAAGACTACTCTTAAAATGAATCTATAATAGGATAACTAAGTAATCAAAGTCACTTTTCTCTTAAAAATTATCTCTCGTAGTTTTTTGAGATCACATCTCTTTTTGGCTGGATTCTTAATTTAGTTTCTAGCTCCATTTCACTTAGATAATTAGGTTAAATCAATTTTTATAAATACTTGCTTATAGCAAGAATTTGTAAGATTTTCTATTAATAAATGTAACTTATGTAATGTATTTTCAAAATGAAATATTTTTTCCATGTCAATTTTACCCAAGCCTATTTATTGATAGTAAGGTATTAAATTATTTTTAATTTTACTAAATAATTAATACTTGATATTATATTTACTAAAACTTTAGACCAGACATATTATAATAATTACTAGAAAACGTCTTAAGATTAAATAAGCATATTTACTTTTCAAAATTCATATAATAATAAAAATTATATAGGATACATATAACATGTAATATTACGTTACAAAATTTAAAAGGTATACTTAAGTTAGGCATAGTGTATTATTTATTTTAATTAATGATGTAGAGCACAAAAATGTTACAAAAATCAACTAAATATATTTATTAAAAATTGAATTTAAACTTATTATGATATATTACTTAATTTATATATTTTATTTCAAATAGTGATGATTATAAGAATATAGCATATAATATATCCTAATTAAATAGATATTTTAAATTCAAATATATATATATATATATATCACACAACTTATCATATAATTTATTTCACACAACTTAAATTAACTAGATAAAATATATTATTCACATTATCACAATTTGTATAATTTATTTTAAATAATGACAATTATATAAAACACAAAATATATTAATATATCTTAATTCCACCAAAATTAAATTTGAACATATATGTCACACAAATTATCTTAATTTATAATAATTATATAATATGTCCTAAGAAAAGAATATTACATGGACTGCGTAATTATGCAATCACTCAAGACGCTTCAAGCAAAGAATTTTTCTTAGGTGTTTTTGGTGCACCATGCACCAAATAAATCAATAGCTAGAATTTAGTCGGTACAAGTGGGATCCATGTGTAGTATATGTGGGGTCCACGTGTAGAACAAATCTTAATCGTTAAATATATAAATGACGTAGTGTTCTTGATGCATGTAAGAATTACTCTCAAGCAAATTGTATGCTCCTTATGCATGTAAGAATTACTCTCAAGCAAATGTAGCACACAATCCCCCGTGTGACCAGATGAAAACACAGCTTGGTCGTGTGTACAAAAAATAAACTTTGCTATGCAATCAAACATGATTTTTTTTTTGGAGCTTGTTTGGAGGCAATTTAGGCAAAAATAAGAAACCCTAGCAAGATGTTATAAAAAGAAAACGAGAAGAATCAATTTCAGGGAGCACACAAAACCTAAAAGAACTATCTTAGAGCTTAGAACTCACTAGAAACCGGGAGTTGGTTGTGAAGGAAAATTTGAAGTTTTGCTATATCTCTTGTTTAAATCCCCCCTCCTTTTTTTTGTCCTCTTCTTCCTCATGCTTTCTCCTAGGATAATAAGTAGAATTTTCATTTTGACCATGTGAAACTAAATCATTATCTAAAGTTTGAATAGATTCGAATTAATATTATGATTGATTAAGAATGATTATTGATTTAATTATTATCATATTAATCTCTTCTCTTAGGACTAATTTTTGTGAATGATTGGCCATTATTTACATATTTGAGATACCATATGAAGAACTAAGATGAAATATAATATTGGACTATTAAGACAATATGCTTAGAGTATGCAAGTATAAAGATATGAACACCTCTTTAAGACTTGCATTATTCATTAATGCCAACCTACTAGATGAGGAATTACAATGATTTCCAAAAGTAGACTTAAAAATATAAATGCACATGTATCTTGAATAAAAACAACACATAAATCAAGGGATTAGCTCATTAGTATTGATAATAGTTCATTTACATATTCATTGTTTGTTAACCATAAAAATGCAATTAATGAAATCCAAGTTCTAAAACCTTTAGCATTAATTTAGTTAATTACATTTAATTGTATTTTGTTAGCAATTAATTCTTTAGTTACCAAGTAGTAAAATCTGAATTTTTTATTATCTAAATGATAGATAATTACAATTTTAGTAATTGATAACCCTTCCCTATAATACAATATCTAGACTCATCCATATTTGTTTAACCCGTACATTTATGAATTTCATACAATAAAGGACAAGCACCATAATAATTTACGTGATTGTGCTCCTATAGAAATTCATTGAGCATCCTTTTATAGAACTTAATAGAGTTACAATTCTAGTTGTATCAAATTTGCTTCTCCTTTACCACCAACAAAACCAGTTCTAAGGAGTCATGGTACACTTTCAAGAGAAAGATTTACTTATTTAAACTACAAGCAGATATGTGGGGGAAAGATAACATACAGTATCATCGTTATGCCCCGAGATACTAGGGCAAAAGTAGCAACTTCAGTTCTGCAATGAAGAGAACAGCATAGTTTTGTAGGCTGCAGCTGATCTGCCTCCATTTCATGGCGTTTCACATTTTTCATGTCCTGTGTTATAAAAGGATCACATGCTAGAAAATCATCAAATAGACCACGTGAACCCCTTCAAAAATTTAAATTGGTGATGCAAATTGCAAGATGTAAGAAAACTCCAGGCATTATCTTCTTAGACTTCAGTCTTATAAGTTTTCCACTTGATGACAGTGTTCAAGGTTATGCCACCCAAATTTGAATTCAGATGATCAATCTTGGATTAGGTGTAGGACATGAATCCAGATATCAGAGTTGCGTGGCACAAGGCAGGCGTTGGCCACATATTCAAAATACCCAGAATCAATACCAATGACCGCCAGCTCCACCTTGAGCAGCAGCAACTTTTCTAGCCATATACTGAGGCTTCGGCTGCATTCCATTCGAACCTTCAATCCCATCGTCATCTGCCCTCTCATTTTTACAGCTTGGGTTTCTTCTAGGATATGAACAGCTCGAAGCAGCATATTGGGCTGGCACAGAGGGGTTTCTAATTATCCTCCGCTGTTCAAGAGCCTCTGCTGTTGCTGCTACCCCCACAATTGTTGTATCGCAATACAGAACCAACAACTTTTCCAGGCCTTGCAGCAACACCTGAAGCAAGTAAGCCACAACAGTGTGAGCAAACAAAGAGAAGCAAGTAGCATCTAATCAAATACAAGGATCTCCAGATACATATATATCCAAAGATATATGAAGAGAAGGATGGGGGATAATGTGTGTATAGAAGATGGCAATATTAGTAGCTTGAATTCTATTTAAAAAACTAAAATTTGTGATGTTACCATCGACTGTAAGCCATCTTACAGCCTATTCTTTTGTGTGTGTATTTATGTGCTTTATGTGCGTCTAGCACAAAGAATATGATCCCAAAAGAATAAGCAATTAATAGCACCAGGAAGAATTTTTCACAGCCCTATTTCTTCAATACAGATCCAGTTGCTCCCAGCCCCATTCACACACAAACTTACTACCGCATGGCACAAGATATAGGTAATGTACATGCACACAAATGCAGATCTCACAACTGATGATTGTTCAAGTACTGGTGAAAGAATTTGAAACAAGCTACAAGAAAACAGCACGCTCTTTTGAGATATTGCTGTGCATGTATGAGAGGCAGGGATGAAGAGTGAGAGATGGGGAGCAAAACATATCAAACCTTGAACATTTTGAGGAAGCCGAGTCACAGGGACATCACTACTCCTATTTATGGGTGGCTTCTCCACTTCCTTGATGCTGCACTTGGAGAGATTATCTGCAACTTCAGCTGCATTCTGAATTGAGTTGTCTGAATATAACACACATGGTCTGCACACACAGCCTCAAATCAGCAAAGTGGTCAAGACTAGAGAAATACCCATAGAAGAAAGCCACATAACCAAAATATAATAATAATAATAACAAGAATTAGAAGGACACCTGGGTAATGATGCATGTTGCCTCTCGGGTGGGGCAACAGCTCCACCTTTACCATAGTGCTCCTCGAGATATGCAAATTGCTTCTTGAAGTGGTCCACAGCACTGTTTAAAATAGGTATTAGGACAAAAAGATGGGAAATCTAAGGCTGACCTACTACATATAATAGGGTGATAAACCAGACAAAAACTGAACTGCATCTTCCAAAGGGAATTTAGGAATTACAGTTCTCTTGAAGATCCTTGAAAACCAAATTACAGTAAACTTATACTCTAACAAACACATACTACAGGTAACATTTTTCAAAAAGAATAAAATAAAATAAAACACTAAGCAACATACATCAAAATACTGTAAATATCCAAAAGAAATGCATAATTTCTTTGAGGCTCTAAAGCGGGGATTCAACTTCAAGGTCAGCATGGATGCAGAACTGCCCGTTTGGCCAAGCTTTTGAGGGGCAAGTAGTTGCTTATTTTTCAAAAAAGTACTCATTTTGAAAAAAAGAAGTGTTTGGCAAAGCTTTTGTTGAAAAATAAGCTGCTTCTAAGTGGCAGCAGAAGCAGTTTTGCTGTAGTGGTAAGAAAACAGAAAATTGGAGCTTTTCCTTGGAAGCAAAGGCAGAATTTTCTTTTCTTTTCTTTTCTTGTTTTAAAAGACAAATACCTTCACTCAAAATCATTAATTACCAAACATTTTTTTGCCTAACATCTACCCTGACTCAAATCTACAAATGACCTTCTTAGTAATTTGATACCAAAAGGCACCTTTTTTTTTTTTAACCAATTTGCCAAACACAATAATATTGATCAGAAGTGCTTATCAAATGATTTTGCCAAAAAAAAAAAAAACTGCTTCTTCCTTATAATGCTTTTTATGAAACTCCATTTAAAAAAAAAAAACTATTTCAAAATAAGCAGAGATCCATAGTAACCCCAAATAACATGTTGATCAAGTACAACAGATGTTGCAAGGTTTGTGGTTAACAATCAAGACATTTTCTTTTGATAAATTAGACACTAATTTATGAATTATGACATAAATTGTATCTCCATGAATATGGATATAAGAAAGAATCCAAAGGGATCCCTCTTTTTTTTATTTTAATTGTATTATATATTATTATTCTTTCTTTCTTTTTTTTCGTTCCTATTCTTCCTTTTTTTATGTGAGGACTCGAACCTCCAAGCTCTTTAGCACAAGATTTTGATTTATTAGAAGGAAAGGAAAATACAAAAAACAGAAAATAAGAAATCATCCCACAGCAAGCCAAAAAACAAAAGATATAAACAGAGAACAAACGACAAAACATCTCATAAGAGCTTTCCAATGCCTTAGCTTATCTGACAATAAACATTATATAATTAAATGTTCCTGTCTGCGTCCACAGCATAGACAAATATCTTTTAGATATTTAAATATGTACATTCATATCTTAGAACTTGGTAGGAGATTTGCAAACCACATGGCTTTTTTATCTTAAGAAAAGAGCAGGTCACAGATTGTCATGTTCAAACATGTTGGAGTTCGTAATTACTTTTTAATTTACTTTCAATAAATTATTTATATTTATTTAAGCCATAACTTTTTTTTTCCAAATTCTTGCTAATTTTAACATTACGAACAAGGTGCTGGAGATATAGACTCCTTAACAGTTTAACTACTGATATTAAGTGAAAGAAATCCCCAACTGTGTTGTTTATAAAATTTACAGAATGCAAGTGTTTAATCCAACACAGTAGGGTAAATTGGGTACAGACTTAGATAACAATACCTTGGATACATGAAATTAGTTGGCTCTGCTCCCTCTAAAAATTCCTTCAACATCTTTGGATGGTACTCTAGGATCTCTCGATATATGAGCTCCCGTACATCTTCCTTTGTAATTCTGCGCCTCTCAAATTCAAATTCCATCTTGGTAACTGGCTGAGCAGAAGGCTCTCTTTCCACTTTGGCCAAGCCTTTAAAATATGGGTCTGCTAGAGCCTGATGATATTCAACACAATATGCCTGTCAGAACCACATATTACATGGAGAGAGAACTGTAGATGCAAAGATAATCATTTCACCTCTTCAGCTGTGGGTCGATCCTTTGGCTCAAATGCCAGCATTCTTTCTAACAAACGAAGAGCAAGGGGATCTGCATTAGGAAACTTCTGGGAGAAAGGAACTGGCTTCTTCTTTCGCATGCTACTCAAATATCTCCGAGCCTTCTCATTTCGTACCTGTTAATATAATTCCAAGGTTGTAAATCATAAAATAGTACACCAAATGAAAAAAAAAAAAGCCAAGAGGATGAGCAACTAAACAACAGACTCTAGCAATGGCTTCAGGAGATGGTGTTCCAAGAAGATCAGTCATGAGGTCTAACTGATGGACAACATTCTTCCCCGGGGAAAAGAGGTTTTCCAGTCAAAAGTTCTGCAAAAATACAGCCAATGCTCCAAATATCTATAGCTGGTGTATACTGGAGGGGGAAAAAAGTATATATTAGAAGATAGAAACACATTATGACGACCACATATATTTACTAAGAATGGGGTAATGAGCCTGAAAGATAAACAGAAAAAGAAAACGATCATCCTCCATCTCCATTTCACAAACATGAGCAACCTACTATTTGATTTGGCAACAAAAACAAACGGCACCAAAGCAATATGCCTAAGTATACAGCCACTTTGTCATGATACATATTACCATATGAAATAATAATAATAATAATAATAATAATAATAATAATAATAATAATAATCAATAATGATAGTAGGATAGCATAATGTGTGGGCCCGACAAAGTACTGGTTGTATGCTTAAACCTCATAAGTGAACAGAAGATCCATTTCAAGTGTAATAAAAACAGAACCCCAGAAAAAGTAGTTCAGGAAGAACATAAATGAATTGACCAGTTGAAAGCCAACTCTATATTGAAGTTAGACACCAAAAAACATTGTCACTTTTCAGACCACATGACAAAGATAGCCAACTATTTAGAAGATGATATGAGTATTTTTACCATACGCATTCAGATGCCTTGAGCAAATCAGATTTAAGGGACGAAATTGGACTTTTTGCTTCTGGCTATGCAATTTATTCATACTCAGCTTGTACTTGGAAAATTTGAGTGAATAGATTTATCCTTTCATACATTCAAAAGAAATAAATATTTGACCAATTCATCATGAAAAATAAAAGTATTAGAACAAAATAAATGTAATCAACACTGTACAGTGTGTGAAGTCAATATATGGAGTACACAATTAATATTAAGACTACAGTAACATTCCATTACATTTTCCTTTCAATCTTTTTTATCACATTCTATCGCATGTGAGGGAGATAATTTGTTAAATGTTAAAAGAAAAAAAATCATTCTCTCTGATTGCGCATCACATATAACTATTGTTGTATGACCAGTTGAAAGAAGTTACATGCAATATGTGCTTGCTCACAGGAAAACTCTAATGAACCTATTATGCCAGGTATGATTTTGAAAATCTTTAGTGAAAGGAGAAGAGACAGGGGGGGGGGGGGGGGGAGCTGGTCTTGGGAGATTAATTAGCAAAGATATCTTGCACAGCTTAGGAACATATGGTTTGGTAAGATCTTAAACTAATGATGCAGGTGAATGTTGCAAGCTGGACTACTTCCAATTACGCAAGCCCTTTGTTTAAAGGGGAGACCAGGTGTCACTATATGCAAACATGTCCAGCCTATCAGCTAGAGTACAACCATGAGGCTACTAATAAGCAGCTTACATGCCTGTACAAGTCCATACACATGGATGATAGTTGATCTGGGATATCACACTTGTGACTGCCCCCATGGCCCACTTAAGCCCTTTATAGCATCCCAAAAAGAAAATTCACAAGATAATTTAAATTTTTTTCCTGAAAGTCAAGTTTTGCATAAGATCCATCAAGTGACATCAATTTTACCACAAACCATAATTAATATTGCAGAAAATACAACTCCAAGAACTTCCAGCCATTTTATTTTAAGGAGAGAGGCAGGAAGGGCCCCATAAAAAAAAAAAAAGAGAGAGGGAGAAAGGGATCCACCCACACTTTCAAAATGCAAGCTGAGGCACAAATCTGTTAAAAGAGATAAATGATCTTAGATAAAAGTGGTAAAACATACTACACCTTGGAGAAAAAGGATCCACACAACTCAGGAGCCCTATACCACCTTGTTGCAACATAATCCTGTGAGTAAACAAATGGGAATAAGTATGACAAATAGAGAAAAAATGTACGTTTCAGTTAATAGTTTTGGGGGAAAAAATGTTCTTACTGTCCAGAATATGGCAGTGGGCGTATCATTAAAAGTTACTCTGGCAAGACCAAAGTCACAGATCTTAAGTTTACAGTCAGCATTTGCTAAAATGTTTTTTGGCTTTAGATCTCGGTGAAAAACGTTAGCTACAAGACAATTAATAAGTCCAAAATCAGCCAGAACGATCATACAAATTAGCAACTAGTTTTTCATACGAAAACCTTTGATATGCAATAAGAAAAGTGACAAGAGCTACTGCAGGCATCCTAAGATAAATCTTCAAACTATAATATATATATATATATATATATATAATGATCATAACCTGTATGTATGTACTTCAAGCCTCGAAGAAGCTGATAGAGAAAAAATTGGTAGTGCTCTGGAGTCAAATCATCATTTGCTTTAATGACCTGATGTAAATCAGATTCCATGAGTTCAAAAACAACATATATATCTTTGAATTCCCTCCTAGAAGGAGGTAACAATATATGCTTGATCTCCACAATGTCAGGGTGACGCAAGAGTCTGAGAAGCTTAATCTCGCGAAGAATGCGGGTCGCATCAGAGACATGTTCAAATATGTCATTGATCTTCTTTATTGCAACTTTTTCTCCAGTGCGTGTATCATATGCAGAGCAAACAACACCATAGCTTCCTTTACCAATTACTTCCTCTATTCTGTATCTGCTGCCTTCACCATATTCTGTGAAGAAGTCTACATCCACATAGGACTACAAAAACACAAGAAAACATACATTTTAGCATAGATAGTAATCAAAGACAGAGCTGAGCACATGATTTGAATAGAATAATGTTCCATATCTTTTTTACGAATATTGCAAGCTTGGTGTCTGAAGTTTGTGTCCATCTATGGACAAGTATAGCTAAAATTTGCTCCAAAGCATTAGAAGATGAGTATCATTAGCGTTACTCTACACATAAAGTTTATTTAATCACCAAGAGCACATTAGAATTAAACCCTCTAATGGTATCAGATTTTTAAAAAAAAAAACTATAAGACTTATCTGTAGAATTTACTTAGAATAATTAAATTTAAAAGGATAAAAGGCAAAAGAACCATCTATCAATTTGGAATGTTGAAACGACCAGCAGAATCAAATAAAGAAAATGATAAAAATAAGTTGGCTCCAAAAGTCTGTGGATACAATAAATACTGCCAGAGCAAACAACTGACAACTACATCCTAAATGATAGAAATTTTTCTGTAGGAGCTCCCTTAAATCAGCACCAGCTACGTGGGCATATGACAAGGAAGCCTCAACATATCTAAGAAAAATTGTTTCATCCTAACCAGACACGGGTCTAATAAGCAAAGATAGAACCAAAATAAAAACGGAAAAATAAAAAAACAAGTGCGATGCGAGGCATCAGCCCAGAACTATAGCAACATTCTAAGTGGTGTGATAGGAGAAAATCTCAATCAAGCGAGTACAAATTTTATCCGTTCCATGTAAATGCAGAAATTACAAATCAGATATTAATCATTCTCCTCTATATCCATCACAAACACCCAATTTTTCCCCCAGGATCATCAGTGAATAATCCATACAAATTAAATTACATACATATACATCTATATATAAATGAGCTTATTCATTAGACGAGTAACTTTACCCTTCTTCTTTGATCAGGCAGCATCGTGGCAACTAAGCATAAAAACCGTCAAATATATAAGCCAATAGGTTCACCCACCAGCCCCTTCTCTCAACTCCAAAATCCAAATCACCAAACTCCCACTTCCAGTTCAAGAACCCAGAAAAAGTGATAACCCCAAAAACGATAAAGGGGCACTACAACGATCGGATCACAAGGAAGTGATCAAATGTAACGAACAAAAATCTAAATACGCAATAAAAGAGCAAGAAAAAGAAAACTTTAAACCCAAACTTGTAATTCTAAGAAAATTGCAACTAGAAAGGAAGCTAAATAAGAAAAGAAAACGGTACTGTTTGGCTGCTACAATAACAACCACGGTTGAAACAATGGAATATATACTGTAATACCAGTATATTTAAACCAAAGAACCAAAGAACTGGGAAGACGAAACAATTGCAATATAACTAAACCAAGACAATTAGGCGGAAGTCTCAAAATGTAGCTGGAGAGCCCCAGGTAGCAGATCACATTAAAGTCTGAAATATTCTATGCAATAGGGCTAAAATTAGCGGAAAAAACTAATCTTGAAGGATCTATTATGGCGATAATCTCTAACGCGCTAGAAAATGAATATAAAATGATGGGAAACACTCGGGGCTTTAAAGCAGAATAAGATTCCTTTGTTGCTTGTGCAGCAGAAGGTGAGAATGAAGAAGCAGACTGAAGATTGGAATGGAATGGAAAGGAAAACTCTTCCGGGTAGGAAGGGAAAAAAAAAAGGAAATAAAGCTTTCGGATCTCAGAAAGAGAATCCCAGAGAGACCGTGTACTCCAAGAGCAAGGCTGTGGTGTTGAGCTAAGAGAGAGACACAAGGGGACGAAAATCAAAATCAAAATTAATAATTCGGAAAATATGAGTGGAAGATAGAAGGACAAGTATCGCCACTCCATTTTTCACATTTCATTTAAATTTTGTTTACTCCTTTTAGACCCGTCAGTTATGAGAACTTTACAGCGTGTCAGTGAGTTATAATCCATATAAAATTATTATTTTAATAAACTTTTTTATTACTTTGTTAATGTACTAATTAATTGTAGAAATAAATACAAAAATTAGTTAAAATATAGGGAGTATATAAATATTGTATTTAATAATTTTTACTAACTTTTGTACTAGTAATTAAAATACAATGAATATGTACAAATTTAGAATAATTTTATAAAAATTATATATGTTGAAAAAAAATCACCATTAAGTATGTCTTAAATTTTTTACACATTTTAAACTTATTGAAAGATCTTAAAGTATGTCTATTATCAACTATTACTAATAATATTAATAATTTTTTAAACATTGGGTCATTTATAAATACTCTCATTAATTTAAAACCAAAAAAATTTTGAACTGGCATTTTTAAAAATTTAAATCTTTTTGTACATCTTTTCATTAACGTTGGGGATTGATATGTCGTTTAAAATTTTTCAATTATCAAATGATACATGCTTATTAATTTGACCCAAGTTTAATACCTACAAATTTCTTTCTTTCTTTCGGATAACTAAAAAATATTGATTTGAAAGATTTTGAGATAGTTAGAATGATTCGACGTAAAAATTTGGTCAAATTTTGTTTCATAACTATCATATTATGTTTAGAGTTTCTATATAAAAATTTAAGATCAAGCATTTCATTGCTGGAATACCTTCTTTTTCAAAAAAAGTTCCATGCCAAATCATTTTAATTTTAAAAAATGAGTCAGAATATATAAAAATAATAAGTTAAAGGGAAAAAAATCCAAGACACAAAAAATCAACACAACTTAAAATTGTCCACTTTATATGAAATCTATTTTATATATATATAAATGATGGGGTTATAATTATTCATTTACACTGTTTATTGTACTATTTATAACATCTTATAGTTGTATTTTCTATTATTTATGTATTATCTTATTATTATTTATTATTGTTTGATATTGTTTGTCCATACTATTTTTTTTATTTTTTAAAAGTTTTTCCCGTAAGACCCATACTTTTTTATTTTTTAATGAGACCTACATTTTAAAAAAAATCCCCTAAGTCTCTGAGGTTACTGCTAGTTTATAAGTATATAAATATTTTAATTATTAATATTTAGTTATAAATTAATAAGAAATTGACACGTGATAAATAAAAATATTTGAGATGGCATCTTAATAATTGAAATTAATAAAAAAAGAAATAAAAGGTCGATGATAATATGTTTTAATTTTAGAAGTTGAAGAGTTTTTATAATTAATTTAAAATTAGAGAAATTTGCATTTTATCCATTCTCGCCCAAAAATTTTATAGTGGACAACAGGAGAGAGAATCAGAAACACGGTGCGACCACGCGCATTCCCTCGATGGGTAAGAAATTGAGATTTTGAAGAAAGCAGTAAAAGGGGTCGACATAGCAGAATCTCGTTGATGGATTGTTTGAATGTTTTTTATTGCACTAGAGCATGTTTTGAGAATTAGGTTTTACGGGCCTTTATTTATCCAGTCACTCTCGGATTTCTTTATATATAGGAAAAAAATCCAAACATATAATTAAAGGTACATTCGGCATGTAAAAAAATTTTAAAAAAAGAATGAAAAGCTTTTAAACAAATGTTGTATAATATTTATCTTATTTTTGTAATCTTTATTTAATAATATTTATATTATTTTTAAAAAATAAAAATACAATTATATCTCACGTATCTACCATTCTTTGTTTAAAATTCTATTCCACTCCCTTCTTACATATCAAATATGACATATCTTAGTGTATATGCAAACATGTTTATCCCACTCTACCAGTAAAGGTATTAAAATGGTCAATTTGGCCAACTTGCTATAGGTTACAAGTTAAATAATTTTGTCCATTTAAACCTACTTAATTAAATGGGCTAAGATTTTAAACTCAGCTCACCAGTTTAAAAACTTGAAGCGAGCTAAAATAAAGATTTAACATTCTTAATCAGAAGTCCGACACATATTATAATCAAAATTAAGTATAGAAAAACAATAATAAAAAAATAACATCTCAATGTTAATTTTCAACTTGAAACTATATAATCACTAGTAGTGGAAAATGCTTCCACTTTGTCTAAAATTCCTATATGAACCAAAATAAAAACAGAATAATGGATATTTAGAATCTCCAATACAAACCAAAAAGAACCTATCCAAGTCTCATTCAAATGTGTAAGAAAGTTTACTTATGTTCTATGCTACTGATGCTCTTTATAATCCTTTCGTCATTTTACAATTTCAAACTATTATTTTATTTTTGCCTTTTTCCTATTTGGTGCTCTTTTTCACTCAATTTATTATATTTAAACAAGTAAGTCTTAGTCACAGATCTAAAGGAAAGGAAAATAAGGATTGCTATAAGAAGTATTTGGATTGTTACACAGAAAGAAGGATTGCTACACAAAGATAACTATCAAAATTTCAACATAGACTATTAAAGTACTAGGCTAAACTTGAGAATGAACTTACGAGTTTAAATTAAATATAAAATTTCATTATGAACCATGACTTTTTCACATGTTCATTTTGCTATTTTAATTTTAGGTGTAAATTAAAAATAATAATAAACTAACCACTTCAAGAGTTAAACAAATTGGCCAATTTAATCTACTAGTAAAACAAGTCATGTTAAAATAATTGTACTAAAATAAATTCTCAAATAGCATGCAAACTCAACTTATCAAAATAGCAAGTTAATCTGATCAATCTAAAAAATTCAACCCATTTTTATAACTTTATTTATTGAGTACCTTCTCATAAATCATCACTTAGCTATAACAATAAAAATAAAATAAAAATAAAGTTGCTTTTTCTTACCACTTACAACCCAATGGTTCCCATCATAAGAATTATTGGTCATTTAATATAAATGAAAAATATTTATTTTAGTTCAAATGCTATTCTGCTAACCATGGCGAACCATGGGCAACAGGAAAAACGTAATATTGTCAAAGTGCTTAATTGTATTGGTAAATATAAGATAAAGGTCTTGAGGAACACATTTTGGTAAAGTATAAATATATGATATTAATATCTGATGTAAAAGGATCCTAAATTTGATAGTTGTATATATACATAAGATGAACTTTATATCACTTACCTTACTGATTTATTTAATTAGCTAGTTGAGCTCCTTGTGTCAGCATATTTGACAAATATATCTCAAAGCGACTATACGCTGATTTAAAAGATAAATTGACATGATTTCAACTACAAGAGCCAACTTACAAGCAGGACAAATCACAAGAACATTTTGATTTACCTTAATATCATATATTAGTGACATAGCATGCATTAGTGCATGTTATTTTTTAATTTATTTTTAAATTAATAAGATTGGAGATAATATATGTATGTATGTGTGTGTGTGTGTGTGTAACAACGAGATATCAAAATTATGCGAAGACCAATGATATTGAACACTGATTGGAAGACACCAATTCAGTAACATCCCCAGTAACACTGGGACAATATAATAACATCCTTGCCTGGTATAACAATCATGCCTCCAGATTAGCCCCAATGAAAAAAGGGTCCTGCTATGGCCAATACATTTTTGTATAAGAAATGTATATAATGACAAAGAAACCAGATTAATTATAACATCAAAATGGTTTTGCAAAGAAAAATAGAATCACAAAATAACAAATCCCGTTATACTTCATATTACTAGCAAATCGTCCGTCACAACCGGTTTCAAGAACCAAAATCAGTGCAATCCTCAAAACAAAAACTTGCCTAGTAAAAGAAACCCAACACTTTGCCACCAACATTCTTTCTCCTAGCCTCTTCGTGATCCATAATACCAGCAGAGGTAGTCAAGACTATGTAGCCAAACTGCATTATAATGTAATTGGAGGTCAATAGAAGCACATGCATACAACACAGAAAACGATAATATATGGTTCAATGTGTGATTGGATAAAATAGCAAGTTACTCTTGCTTGCATTTTTTTAACCAATCTAACAATGATATAACGTGCAAGTATTAAAGCAGATTATATTTGTTATCAAGTCATCAACAACGACCAGTTTCTAGGGCTTTATGAGAAAACCTGCATTGAGCCTTTACGCTTACATGATAGGATCAGAAAGACCTCATGTTGCCTAGACATGTTTATAGTAGTACACATTTAAACCCAATATATAATTATTATCTATGTCTGTGAAACAGTAATGGCATAATGCTACCAGATGATATTATAAAACAAGGAAGGAGCCACTATTCTTTCACAGCACAAGTGATAAAAGACCAGAAGACATAATTTTAGAAATAAGTAAAGGAGGTTTCTTAAGTAACCTGTCTTGAGGGTAGTAGCCTTGCAGTCCAAGGTTCTATCTCTTTGACACCCACATCGAAGCGGGGACTAATCACCCCACATTTATTCAATCTTCCATTCAATTCAACCACAATTTTGCCAGCCCTGTGGTCATCCACATATTCAAACTCTCCAATGTATCCTAAATGCATCAATGAGTATATTAAATCAAAACAAAAAGTAAACAATCACAATCCTGAAAGTAAATATATTGCAGTGCATTCAAATAGAAACGGATTGAGAAATACCATGCTTCTGCATAACCAAAAGGAATTTAATAATGACTTTTGAGGATGGCCTAATCATGACTTGACGCTTTCCCCGTTTCTCGGCATTGTACATGCTCTTGAGAGCATCATTCAAGACACTGACCCTCACCATTGTCACTGTTACAAATTTCAACAAGTATTAATTATAACTATCGTATACTGAGTCAGTGCTTAAGCTAAACAAATACTAAAGAGAAGCAAGAAGTAGAAGAAATTCCATGTTTAAAGGTTTAAACTGTGTTGTACAATTTATTCCAAACACAAAATCACTTCTACTGTCTCTTATTCCTCTTGGTGTAAGTGATACACCAGTTCATCATCAATATGATTATTTGCGTGGAAGCTGCAAGTTACTATAAGATATTACTTAATACCCCAATTGCTCTTGAACCAAGTCAATATCTGAATGTTGCAATTGAATGCAACAAAAAAATCCACACAACTCCACGAAGCCTAAAGCATTTAAATGTCAACCCACTTCGATTTGTGTTTTGCAGTTACCTTAATGACCCACAAGAGAAAGAAAGAGAATGAAATCCCAAGATGGCGTAGAGAACTTCTCTATGGAGTCCCATCCATTACTAAAAATGGTAAAAATAAATAAATAAATAAAAATCTGGGCCCAATAGTGCAGACTAGCTGCTTTATTTACATTCGATTGAAGTTCATGTTTTGAATGAAGTCATATAATTCTTATTTCTCGGTAGCCTATTGATCTATAGAAGACAAACATATACCAAAATTTTGTCTGAGAAATAATTTTCCAAACACTTTGACTCCCATATTAAGAGACCATGTTATTATAAACCACTATTTGAGTTTCACTGGTTTGGGTAATTCGAAAAAGGTCTTAGTTTCAAACTTCTACGCCTCCATGTACCAAGATAAATTAGTAACGTAGTTGGATGTCCTGTATTGTACTATCAGAACATACCGTGCAACATTCAGAGAGTATTACACCAACCTAAAGGCTGGAGGGTACATTTTCCAATGTAAATTAGCACAATAACAATGGAAACAAAGCAAAGCTACGAATTTGCAGAACCTAAATTCACCACAAAAAAAGGAACCAAATTTCGTAATGGACAACTTCTCAGCCGAGAGCCAGGGAATGAATTAGATACAAAGCACTAATTTTTGTCCTCTTGCTTCTACAATTATACTCAGAACAACATTACGACACACGTTACGTCTAACCCGTGCTCCGTTTTGTAGGTCATATTGATCCCTCTATTTCTCATTACTAGAGACCTAAGTTATACTCGAACCAACACACGACCATTTTCGAGAAACAAACGCAAGACGTAACCAAAAAACGACTGATTTGAAGCTGTAAAACGCAGATCTTACCAAGTTAGAACAGAGGAACCTGCGCGGGGCGGCGCCGGGATGAAAGCTGAAAATGCCGGGTTGAAAGCGCCAGAAAATTGTACAAGGGGACGATATAAATAGTAGATGTTTAGGGTTTAGAAAATGGATTTTATTCGGCCTTTCTAATTGGGCTTTGGGCCTTGGCAATAATCTGATAGTGAACCTCACTTTGGTAAGACAGCCAACCTCTGGTACGTGTCACTGTAGTTTTGGAAAAATCACTTTTGTTATCAAATATTTATTCTATTTCTTTAAAAATAAATCAAAGCTTTTCCCAACTAAATAAAAACTTAATTTTATTTATTTTAATGTTATATATATTGCCACCAATACAAAGAGTTTTTTATTTTATATTTAGAATAAATCATTAAATTGATTCTTGAAAAATATTGTCATCATCAATTTAATTTTAATCCAAAAGTTTAATGTATTTACAACTAAAATGATGTATTTTTTTAGCTAGAATTAATAACAATATATTTTCAAGGACTAAATTGATACATTTAAAACTTTTTAAACCTATATTCTAGAAAAAGTTCTATATCTATAAACAAGGGATTATAAGAATTAGGGATGGAAACAAGGCAAGGACGAGGAGGAGAGTGAGGAAGTTTCCCTGTTAGAGCTATCGTTATGGGTTGTCACAGTCCATCTCATTTTGACCTTGAGATTTTAGAGCTGGGTTGGGAAAGTCTTATCTAAATATGGGTTGAAATTTTTAACCCAATCAAATTCCATGGGCCTAATTAGAAGGGCATCAAAATAGTTTGGGTACACACCACCCAACCACAAAGGATTTCATTTGATTTTTACATAAACTTACTCGTTAAAAATTTAAAAATAAATTATACCATATGAAATATTAGTGAATTTTAAATAAACTTCAATTAGTGAAAATCTTGAATTAGTAGAAAAAGATATTTTCTTTTTATACCATGTGAAATATTCCCTCTGCATTTCATGACTTCATTTTGCATTAGCAGAATTATTCTCCAAACTTATATCTAGAATAAATGAGCAAATATATACTTGTGAAGTTGGAACACACAACAGTTCGGATTACATCCATACATATAAATGTCATGTGAATTGTCATGCGTACAAATATCATCTGTAGAAAAGTTTTTTTTTTATATAATAATTTGGATAGTACATTAAATAAATGGTATGATTTATTGTCTACTTTACTTTATATTAGAAAAATATGTTTGGAGTAAATCAAAAAGGACAATAAGTTGGTATAAAAATTAAATTAAAAAAAAAAAGAAAGACAAATAGGTTGATATGGTCATATGGCTATTCACATGGTTAAGTATGAAGGAGGTTTACATACAGCCGATAGATTATTTTTCCAAATTCATCATCCTGGTCCTCTTCATTATTTGATAAGATAGGAATGATATAATTCATAAGGGCACTTATCCAAAGCCGTCAAAGGCCTTGTTAGTTCTTAAATATATCATTCATGGCAACTCTTTCGCTTGAAACTCATCCACAAAGATTGCTAATACAAATCAATCCACAAATAACAGACAGTAAAAGCAAATTGAATTCTTTATATTTATACATTTATATATTCAAAAAAAGTGACATAAAAGGATAATTTATATAGAACTCACTTTTTTTTACACTCAATTTCTTTCTTTTTTTTTCTCTTTCTCTCTAAATATATTATATGCATTCAATTTGTAAATATAGAAAATTTGAATTTCAAAATAAGCAAGTAATCAACTCAATTAACTTCGAAGAGTGGGAGTAATCTTGTGGTATGGCAAATCCAAAGTGTGTGAAAAGGCCATTAGAATTTGCTCCATCGCTTTCTTTAATGGCCAGCTTGTTCAACTTAGGCGGGTTTTTATAGTGGATCTCCAAAGAAGACATCATCCATCAACCCACAGACCACAAGCTCCAGTTGCACTTCATGAAGCAACATCTTCCCCTCTTTTTTTCACTTAGCCCCATAAGGCACTCTGTCCGAATCAGGAAACCGTCAAGAAGGATATCCTTTTATTGGCAACTTCTTTCTCTTCCTTCCTTTTATCATGGCAGCTGAAGATCAACTCCACTGGAAAAAAGCCTTTCAAAGGAAGACCTCTACGTTTCGAGGATGTAATCTAATATCTATTAGTATTCAGAACTGCTGTTGTTTTGTTTTCTTTCCTCTTTATCTTGCTTTTGTCACCCAAAAAAAAAAAACTCAAATATTCATTTTGAAGTGTCTGTTTTTTGTTTGTTTGTTTGTTTGTAGCTTCTTTTTTTTTTTAAATAAAGACTAGAGTATAGCACATTGTCAAAGGACACAACCGATACAGTAATTATCTAGGCCTATAATTTTCGCATCTATATTAAAACCATCCCCTTTGTTAAGCGGTTGGGCGATGCACCTAGTAGGAATTTCAACCTAAATGATTATCTCACAATCTCAGGGCATCCTCTTAGTTACTCCCTTCAGGACAGCCGTTTGAGTCTTCTCGTTTCTAGGTGCAACGTAGAAGATTATAGGATGAGCCAGGTAGTTGTAAATCTTTAAAAACGCTCCAAATATAATTTTACATCTTCCCTTACGTTTTTTTCAGGCCGTGATATTTTATCCTTGCACTTAATGTCCTCAGTCTGAGAATCTAAAGTTCTGCTTTCACTACGAAAAAGGGAGTTATACTGTTGATTGATCCTCGGGCCATGGCCATAACCATCCCTATCATAACTGTCTTTGCAACTTCCAGTTGCGTTGATGATGTAGCCTTCAATCCTTCGAAATTGAATTTACTATGATGAAAATACATACATCAAGCGAGAACTATCACTTCTTCTAGAAAGTCAACTTCATTCCACTGCAGTCTAGCTAATGATATAAGTTTAGCTTCGTGTCCTCATCCTCCCATAACAAATGGCATTTTAATACCGTAGTATCAAAAAAACACATTTTAATATCGTAGTATAAAAAATCCACAAATACTTACTAAAAGAATCATTTTGATGGAGAAGGATGTTTGAAAAACAAAATTACAAAAACTTTATTTTTGATAAACTAAATTAAGATTTTATCTCTTAAGAACAGCATTTATAAACTTCACTTTTGGCAAACCAAATTAGAAAAAGAATTTTAGTGATTAGACTATTAATTTACTTTCACTTTAATCATAATATATCAAACACGAAAGTATTATGGTCTTATATGTAGTTTATATTGTTTTAAAACACCAATAAAAAATTAAAAAAAAACCTTACTTCTTATGTAATTATTAAAAAAAAGAATTTGTTTTACATGAAATAAGAGGCTAAAATATACAAAACCCTCAAATTTTGAATTATGTGTAAGACAACTCTTAAACTTTAAAATTTGTGTAAATAGCTGACTATTAATAAATTCATTAATTTACTAAAAAAAAGATAATATATTTTATTAAATAAATCTCCTAAACTTTAATTTTTTCATAAATAGCCCTTTGAAGTTCAAATTATGTATAAATAATTTCTCTAAACTTTAAATCATACACAAATAACCCCAAACTAGATAACGACAAAAGATTACTTATACATAATACCAAGTTTAAAGAGTTTATTATCAAATTTTAAAAGTTAAGAGATTATTTGTATATGAATTAAAAATTAAAAAATATATACACATTTTAGTCAAAAGTAAAATATCAGAACTAAACTTCCAAGCAGCTATCGATATAAATTTTACAAACTACAAAAATTGAATATTGGATTAGTTCTATGCGACCTTAAATATACTATAATAAGCTCCGGTTTAAACTCAAATTTAGCCAGCCAAATTTTTTTGGTACAACTATTAGCACGAAAAATTAATCTCAAGTCTTATGATATAACTAAAAAGCCCATGTATGATTACCCACCTCAATGGCATGGAAATTAAATTCTCTACTCATCCTAGTGCTCATCTTTTCTGGAATTCAGATTCTATTTTTTTTTATTTTGATATATATATATTATTTTTAAAGAAAATGATCAAATATAAATTGGAGGATACCAATTCCATGACACCGACAATATAATAACATCCTTACCTGTTGTAACAATCATGCCTCTCAGATTAGCCCCAATGAAGAAAGAGCTCCCCCGGCGTTGCTTTGGCCAATACATTTTTGTATAAGAAATGATATAATGATAAAGAAACCAGATTAATTATAACATCCAAATTGGTTTTGCAAACAAAAATAGAATCATAAAATAACAAATCCAGCTATACTTCATATTACTAGCAAATCGTCTGTTACAACCGGTCTCAAAAACCAAAATCAGTGCAATCCTCAAACAAAAACTTGCCTAGTAAAAGAAACCCAGGACTTTGCCACCAACATTCTTTCTCCTAGCCTCTTCGTGATCCATAATACCAGCAGAGGTAGTCAAGACAATGTAGCCAAACTGCATAATAATGTAATTGGAGGTCAATAGAAGCACATGCATACAACACAGAAAACGACAATATATGGTTCAATGTGTGATTAGATAAAATAGCAAGTTACGCTTGCTTGTATTTTTTTAACCAATCTAACAATGATATAACGTGCAAGTATTAAAGCAGATTATATTTGTTATCAAGTCATCAACAACGACCAGTTTCTAGGGCTTTATGAGAAAACCTGCATTGAGCCTTTATGCTTATATGATCGGATCAGAAGGACCTCATGTTGCCTAGAAATGTTTATAGTAGTACACATTTGAACCCAATATATAATTATTAACTATGTCTGTGAAACAGTAATGGCATGATGCTATCAGATGATATTATAAAACATGTAATGAGCCACTATTCTTTCATAGCACAGGCAATAAAGGACAAAAAGATATAATTTTAGAAATAAGTAAAGGAAGTTTCTTAAGTAACCTGTCTTGATGGAAGTAGCCTTGCGGTCCAAGGTTCTATCTCTTTGACACCCACATCAAAGCGGGGACTAATCACCCCACATTTATTCAATCTTCCATTCAATTCAACCACAATTTTGCCAGCCCTGTGGTCATCCACATATTCAAACTCTCCAATGTATCCTAAAATGCATCAATGAGTATATTAAATCAAAACAATAGGTAAACAATCACAATCCTGAAAGTAAATATATTGCAGTGCATTCAAATAGAAACGGATTGAGAAATACCATGCTTCTGCATAACCAAAAGGAATTTAATAATGACTTTTGAGGATGGCCTAATCATGACTTGACGCTTTCCCCCGCTTCTCAGCATTGTACATGCTCTTGAGAGCATCATTCAAGACACTGACCCTCACCATTGTCACTGTTACAAATTTCAACAAGTATCAACTATAACTATCGTATACTGAGTCTGTGCTTACGCTAAACAAATACTAAAGAGAAGCAAGTAGAAGAAATTCCATATTTTGAAGGTTTAAACTGTGTTGTACAATTTAATCCAAACACAAAATCACTTCTACTGTCTCTTATTCCTCTTGGCGTAAGTGATACACCAGTTAATCATCAATATGATTCTTTTGCGTGGAAGCTGCAAGTTACTATAAGATAGTACTTAATACCCCAATTGCTCTTGAACCGAGTCAATATCTGAATGTGGCAATTGACTTCAACATAAATATCAACCACACTTCAATTTGTGTTTTGCAGTTACCTTAATGACCAACAAGAACGAGAGAGAAAATGAAATCTCAAGATGGCGTAGAGAGCTTCTCTTTGGAGTCCCACCCATTACTAGAAAAGTTTAAAAAAAAAAATCTGAACCCAATAGTGCAAACTAGCTGCTTTATTTACATTTGATTGAAGTTCTTCTTTTGCATGAAGTCATGTAATTCTTATTTCTTGGTGGCCTTCTGATTTATAGAAGACAAAAATATAACAAAATTTTGTCTAAGAAAAAAATTTCAGAACACTTGGCCTCAAATGTTAAAGGATCATAGTTATTATAAACCACTATTTGAGTTTCAGTGGTTTGGGTAATTCCAAAAAGGTCTTAGTTTCAAACTTCTACGCCTCCATGTACCAAGATAGATTAGTAACGTAGTTGGATGTCCTCTGTTTAACTGTTAGAACATACCGTGCAACATTAAGAGTATAACACCAATCTAAAGGCTAGAGGGTACATTTTTCAATGTGAATTAGCACAATAACAACGGAATCAAAGCAAAGCTACGAATCTCCAGAACCTAATTTCATTAGCCAAAAAAATAAAAAAGAACCAAATTTCGTAATGGGCAACTTCGTAGCCGTTAGCCAGAGAAGGAATCAGATACAAAACACTAATTTTTCCCTTTTGCTTTACAGTTATACTCAGAACAACATAACAACGCACATTACGTCTAACCCGTGCTCGGTTTTGTAAATGATGATATTGATCTTATATTTATCGCCACTAGAGACCTAAGTCACACTCAAACCAACACACGGCTATTTTTTGAGCAACAAACGTAAGAAGTAACCAAAAACGACTGATTCGAAGCTGTAAAACGCAGATCTTACCAGGTTGGAACCAGGTAACCTCCGAGGGACGGCGCTGGTATTGAAGCTGCAAATGCTGGGTTGAAAACACTGAGAAATTGTTCAAGGAGACGATATAAATAGTATGTTTAGGGTTTAGAAAATAGATTTTTGTTGGGCCTTTCTAAAGGGGCTTCTTCAGCCTTCTCAAGAATCCAACAATGAACTTCACTAATTTTCATGAGCCAGCCACCCTCAGTACATGTGAAGTTGGGTTCCTACTTCTCTGTTTTTTTTTTTTTTGCTTATCTTAATCTAAACTGTTTAAATTAAATTTGAATAATCTAAATTTGATATTTTTAATTTTTATAATTTGATATATTTATTAATTTAAAAAAATATAAAATATAAAATAAAAATAATCTTTTAACTATCTTATTTTAAAATAATAATAATTTAAATTAAAAAAAATTTTAATCTTGATCGTCCAAATTTGATCTCAACGGTCTAAATTGAGAAAAGCACTTGCTCATCCTAGGGGATCCAGGTTCCAGTACATGTCATTGTAGCTTCAAAAAAATCACTCTTGTTATCAAATATTTATTTTATTTCTTTAAAAAATATCAAATCTTTTCCCCTACTAAATACAGCCTTAATTTATGAAAATTTTTATTTATATGTTAATGTGATATATATTGCCCCAATATAAAGAGGTTTTTTATTTTATATTTACAATAAATTATTATATTAATTATTAAAAAATGTTATCATCATTAATTTAGTCTTAACTCAAAAGTTTAATGTTATCAATTTAATCTTCATTGAGATAAATTCACAAGTAAAATAATATATTTTTTTATTAGAGTAAATTAATAACTATATATTTTTAAGGACTAAATTGATACATTTATATCTCTTAAAAACCAATATGATATAGAAACTTTTATATTTATGAAGATGAAATTATAAGAATTAGGGATGAAAACAAAGGAAGAGCAAGAATGGGAGTGAAAAAGCTTTCACTGTTAAGCTATCACTATGAGCTATTCCAACCCTAGCCCATTTAAACCTTAAGATTTTAGGGTTGGGTTGGGAAAGTCTATATAAATATGAGTTGAAATTTCTTAACCCAAACAAATTTTATGGTCCTAAATAAAAGGACATCAAAATAGCCTAGGTATATACTACTCAACCACAAAAGTTTTCATTTGAATTTTACCTAAACTTGCTTGTTAAGAATTTAAAATATATTAAATGAAATACAAACTAAAAGACAATGTCATTTTAGAATACTACTAAAGGGGAAACCATCAAAAATTTGCTAGTTCCTCTCAAGACGTCTTGTATTATGCATGTCCGAGTAAAGTGTGCATTATATATCCATTTATTTTAATTTGATCAAACTCAAAAAAAAAAAAGAGCTTCATTAGATGAAATTTTATGTAAATATCAAGTATAAAGTTTTAAAATACATATAATGCTAAGTATGTCAAAATAAATATATTTTGTGAGATTAACTTGAACAAACTGACCAACTCACTCCAATATTTGACTTATTTGAACTCAATTTTTTTGGGTTTTGAAGGAAAAAAATTGATTGGTTTCAAATGATGTTTTTCTACTTAAATATTAATTAGTTAAGTTAATCATCTAATCTAACTCAATTGAACTCGATGCTTTGATGGGATGGAGAGTATACATTCTATGGGTTTGAGCATGATAATAACAATATGAATTAACTTATTAATTTTACTAGTACCAATCAGAATAATGTCATCACTACTTTTCCTTCTAAAATCTAAAGGATTAAACAATAGGTAAAAGTTAAGCTATCAATATAAAAAAGCCCAAAAGAAAATTGGATATTTTTATGTGACTAAAAATTATAACCTTTCAAGCCAACAAAATTCATTCATTTTGCTCAAATATTTAGTCTCTTTCCTATCCTTGTGGGAAATAACATGTGCCATTAACTTTTTGTAAAGTCTCACATCGGATAGGAAGTGGGAGCCCATATAAGTGGGAGCGAAACTCTCTCCACTGACAAAGCATTTTGCTAAGGAAATGAGAGTACTTTGGAGAAACAAAACCCTATCGTTTCCGGGAAATGAGAGTATCAACGGCAATGTCGTAACGGGGACAATATCGTTAGAGGCTCTGTGTGGTGTTTGGTATTAGAGTTGGCCTAACCGCATATGCAACCCGAAGACGGGTTAGCCCCAAAGGGGTGGAATGTAAAGTCCCACATCGGATAGAAGGGACCTGTGGCTAGCCCATATAAGTGGGAGCGAAACTCTTTCCATTGACGAGGCCTTTTCCCAAGGAAATGAGAGTACTTGGGAGAAACAAAACCTCACCGTTTTCGGAAAATGAGAGTACCAACGACAGTGTCGTAATAGGGACAATATCGTCGGAGGCTTTGTGTGGTGTTTGGTATCAGAGCTGGCCTAAGAGCTGGCCTAACCGCATGTACAAACCGATGATAGGTTGACCCCAAAGGAGGTGAAATGTAAAGTCTCATATCGGATAGGAGGAACCTATAACTAACCCATATAAGTGGGAGCGAAACTTTCCTCACTAATTATATAGGCATTTCCTTTGTTTCTTCTTCTTCTTCTTCTCCTTCTTTTTTTGGCCAAAAGAAGTCTGTGATTTAAAATGTTAAATTCCTATATAAGCCAAAAAGCATATTATTAATCAATGTTAAGAAGTTAATAATTTATCAATAATGAAAATCTCTATCTAGAGATTAAAAAGGAAAAAAATGAAAGGGCCAATGTGGTATGAAGCTAATTCTTTTTGTGTCAATTTTGTAAAGCTCATAGTTGAACCTTGAAGTGTTACACAATCTGTTTTTGCCACAAATTTAACCAGCCGAGTACTCAGTTGCATGTTCTCATATAATTGCTTTAAGCTAAGATATCCCATAAGATTTGAACTTAATATATTGCTTTCAATAAAATAAAAATTAAATTAGATAGGAATTCTTATGTACTAAATTCAGTCTATTTTATCTTTTATGTTCCAAGTTACAATAGTAATTACAATGTTTTTTAGAAATTGAGACTTTTTTAGTCATGTGCCCTGAAAGAAAAAGGAGGAGAGATCTGATGGAAAGAAACGAGGAAGAAGAATAATGTGAAGTTTTATATAGTCTTTTGTAAAATAATGTAAATGAACCAAGTCGTTTATGAATTATTTGGATTTGACCCATTAAAAGTTTGAATTAGTTCAATTTAACTATTAAATGAGTAATTTTGTCAACTAAGTAAACTTGTTAATTAACAAAATAAAGTTTAAAAATTTGATATTTGGCTCGTTAAGCTTGCAAATACTTTAGTTAATAACAAAAATATTGTATATAATCAAAAACATAGATAAATACCAAAAAAGTATATTATTAGAACATTAACTAATATATTTTTATAAAATTTATATAGAGAAGTATATATTATATTGATAGTATACTAAATTACTCAATCTTAACTCTTTATCAAACAAGTTGAGATTGATGATAACTTTTGATTTGATAAAAACTTAGACGAAGATTCAAACTCAATCTTTTTTTAGTGAATAAATTTAAATTTATAAAAGCTTAGCTCAACCTATTTACAACTATCAAATGAGTTGAGAATGACCATAATTTTTGACTTGATATAAAAACTTGGGCTAGGATTCAAATCCAATCTTTTTTAAATGAATAAACTTAAATTTACTTAAATTTATAAAAGCTTGCTCAACGTATTTACAGCCCTACCCACATAATTGAGACGCATGGTATGACATGAAACTGTCACGTAAAGTACCGCTAAAAGTATTATTTTGCACACAATCTCTCTCTCTCTAATTCTCTTATTCTCACGAAAATATTATGTGTCCTAAATAATTCTCTTATTCTTTAAGGTACAAGACCTTACATATATAAATATAATTGTCTATAATACCCGATCACTAACACTACAGGGATAAAAGCTAGTCTTTATCGTGATCCCCCAAACCATTCTCCTTAAGACTCCAGACACAATACATGATACTTAAAAAAGTCTATGTAACGACATACAATACATAGGAATTTCAGCCAAAGAAGAGGAAAAGGAAGGTACATCATACATGCAAGACTTGAACTGAGGAAGCCACCTGTCTATTAGTAGGATATGAATGACCAGACAGTGGTCATATTGTATTAAAGTAAGGGGTTATCTTGTGGAAAGACAAGCAAGCTTCACTTGATATGCTTGGTAAACCAATTCAGCATGTCCTGATGAGCCTCTTCAGCACTCTTGACAGCTGCTTCATCTTCAACGTTGTACCTCACTGTCCATCCATGACCCACACCTGGATATATCTTCACGAAGCTTTCAAACTGACAAAAACACATACAGATTGGGATCAGTATGTTTATATTCTAGACATGACCTACCAAGATGGTCATGAAAACTTAGAATCATGTCCTTAACATTTTCTTTTATTGCTCCAATACTTAATAATGGTGCTTCTTCTCGGTTAGGTAATTTGCTCACTAATAAATCCTAAAACCTCTGGATGGTGAGGCAGCTTCATTAATGTATAAGAAATCTTAGCCGGAAAAGAAACAAATGATTCCCTCAGAATTTATCATTACCTGTGCTTTTACAGCCAACATCTCGCCATATTGCTTCAGCTGTTCTGGTGGGAAATTGTCAATTTCAGCTCCCAATATAGCAATAGGAACCTTGACCTCTGGAGAAAAAAACACAAGCTAAATGTCACCAATCACCATAGTCCATCATTCATTGTTTACATTATGAACTAGAATATTGAAAGGCACAAGTTTACCATTAATTTCATCAACTGTGATGTGACCAGGATGCAGCAAAACTGCGGCCTGAATATCATTGGAACTTGCTAATTTCACTACCACAACCCCTGAAAAAAGCTAGCTACTTCAACTTTCGGGCCTGATCTATGGAAAACAACTTTCAAAAAATTCCAATTCACTACAAAGATCTTGTTTTCGTTTAGCAGAGCAATGACTAACCTCCCCAGCAGAAACCTGCAGCCCCTATGGAAGTAACACCTTTACCCTTAAGAGCAGCAATAAGAGGTTTCGTATCTTCACATCCCTTATCCTATAAGGAAAATATATCGTATCATATCACATGTGAAATATGCATAAACAAGTTGTAATAGTAGAACCTTTAAGCAGATGAACAAATGAAAGGATTTGCATCTCTAGGCATCAAACTTACCGTTCCATGAGCCTTTTTCCATGTGGTTCTATCAAATTGAGGATTGTGTGGATCAAAGTAGTCACCATATAGAAGATCAGGAACAACCACAAAAAATCCCTCTGCTGCCACTTTGTCCGCAAGTTTCCTTTACAGCGAGAAATTGTCAAAACTAATTCCATAGAATTTTAGAGGTAGTCAAATTGATGCAGGGACGAAGCCGAATAGTAGCTAACTTGGAAGGATAGGACGATGGCCTCCCATTATCCTACTGAGAAGGAGAAATCCTACCCTACTTAGCTGATAAGTTCAACCACAAGATATATTTGTCATTGCTTCTTGGGACTATTACAATTGCTTAGTTATGACAAAAGCAACTTCAAGCACCACATACTATTAACAAGAGCCACCAACAAGTTATGACTCAGTTTTAATGTCTAAACACGATTCACTCATAAATAGTATGACATTGCTTTATGCTCCCTTATCTTTAGATGTGGGACCAATCTCACTTGGAGTATTGAGACTACCCCTCCTACTAGTGTTTTTCCATAAGCTTGAACTCCTCACATTGCAGAGGCCGCGCTTACCACTTGACCCACTCCCTGTGGGTCTAAGAGTATTTTAATTGTAGAATATTATGCCTAGTTCGTTTCTGCATTTCCTTTTCTCATTCTTCTCAAAACTGCAAGATTCTTGATTTGTCAAAGAGTATTATTCTCACATCAGTACCAATCTGCATTTCGATGTTCTTAATCTAATATAACTTCATTTTTTTAATGCACTAATCAATCCTTACAATGAAGCAATCAGAAGCCTTAATTTCTGGTAATTTTATAACAGCAACCAAGTGCAAAGACTAAAATTAGGAGATTCCCTCATAGCCTAGTGATTGTAGAACTTTGGGGAAGAAAAAAAAAATTATGACTGCTGAAGTTACAGTTCTATCCCCTCTAGCCACCAGCTTCCCCAGGCATTTCTTCATGAAAAGCATAGAAACAGAGGGATCTAATATAACTTCAAAGGATTTCCGACCCCCCCCCCCCGGCGGGGAAAAAAAGAAAAAAAAAACCCTTCCAAGGAGACATGGTAGTGAAAATGTCGTTTACCTTAAATTTGGTGCTTCAAACCCTGCAAATAATTTCAAGACAAAATATCATTAAATTTTCACTCTGCGTAAATTCTAGCTATGATTATTGCAAAGCAAACATCAAATACCTGCAGTCTCCCTGATGCAGAGTAAATGCATAACTGAAAATTTCTTATGCACTAAAATGCAAATGGTTCATCAATAACAACCATCGCTCATCATAAGAAATGTGGCTAAATCACCATTTATTTAGTAACCACAAAATGTCCTTTCTTTCTTTAAGTATTAATTGAAGAGCAAGCAAAATAGAGTATAGTGGAAGCGAAACAATCAAATGCAGGATTAGTGAAGAACAAGTTCAAGACTAAGAAATTAAAGATCGGGTTTTTACCAAACACGTCGGAAATCAGAATGATGGCTCGTTTGGAATCAGGAGGCCCTGTGACATAGCTTTTAAGCCCTGCAAGTTCTTGGCCGGTCCCAGCTCCATTGGGACCTGAGCTTAGACTTGGTGGGTTCTCAAAACACTGAGGACCAGACATTCTCAGAACCTGTTATAAGCTGCAAACAACGTTTGAGATTTCGACCTTCGCGGCAGTGATATATACAGAAGCCGGACCGACAACGGGAAGAGGGAACTACGTGAGTCGACTGGGAGAGCGTCACTTGATACGTCACAACCAAAATAACGTCACTAGATATGTCATAGGCAATATCTTTGCAAAAATTATATTTTGCTCTTTTAAGGATTGGTAGGTCCGTATACGGAAGCCAAGGAAACAAAAACTTAAAAATTTGGAAAAAAATTCACCGCATCATAAATAATTTGAGAGTAATGAATATATACTAATTTTACAGTGAAAATAGAATTTTTTTATATATATAATAGATTACAAAATTAATATATAAATTTTAAATCATAATAAAATACTTCATAAGCTTTAAAATATCACAAAAGACTCCTTTAAAAGGCATTTGTATTTTCTGTTACTACTAGCAGTCTCACCCTCCAATAAGGGCTGTCCGCTTTATTTTATTTATTTATTTATTTTCATTTGTGTGATTCTCATCTTTTACGGTGCAAATTTCATAGCAGAAAATCTATTTAGCTTTAAATCAATATTGAAAGGAATATTTGGTGTTCTAAAAAATATTTTATTACATTTCAGAACTTATGTAAAATTTTGTTATGTATAATAGAGATAAATTATAATTCTCTGTGTATCTATCGCACTATAGCTTTTTCCTCTTCCAACTAAAAGTTAAATAAGATCTGGTCCTATTTAAAAAATTTTCATTCTCTAAACATTTCATTCTTTGTTAAAAAAAAAAGAGAAAATTTAAAGTAATTGAATTTTTTCTTAGATATGGGCTTGCTCTTATTTTAGCTAATAATTCTAGTAAAATTCAATTTTGAGGGTACAATAACAATTTGAATTTCCCTACAATATCATAAGGGTTTGCCGATTCTATTTTCTCTACAATTAATGTCTTCCTTAGAAGAAGTAAAAATTGTAAAATCTCATAATTTATGATCAATGCATTCAATACTTTCTTTCGAATAAAACAATTCACATCTCTTATAAATAACTAAAAGTGTACGTAAGGCGAAAAGAGAAAGGAGGAAAATTTGTGAAAAACACAAAAGAAAAAAAATAAAATAAAAGCAAAAAAAAAATATCACATCAGTAATAGTTTATGGATCCAAATTTTAGCAAGTCTCATATATGATCCCATAAGTCCCACAAAAAGAAAAGAATAAAAGAAAAACTCTTATAATAATGAATAATGCAATTTAAACAGTGTTGCACAGTAAAAATTGCTACAACTTATATATATATATATATATATATATATCATAGATTAGATTCCCTTAATCATCAAGTGTGAGTAGTTGCTTAGAGATGTATTACCTCTAAGATATAAAAGCCAATACCAGCACATATCCTTTTTCTACTCCTTATTTTGTCTTCTGTTTTTGGACTAGTGTAGATCATTTTTCTGTATATAGAGAGCCTTCCATTCTTGTTAGAAGATTTACTTGTGTGAGAGTTAATCTGAGATTCTAAACTTATTTAACATGTGAGAAATGTAGGGAATTCGAACTAGTAGAAGAGAGCATAAGAAGACTAGGATTTATGTCGAACTCCTATGCAAACTAGAACTTACATTAATCAATGATAAAACTCTATCTAGAACAGAACTATGCAAAGGGTCTGAAGCTAATTCTTTTGTCTCAATTTTGTAAAGCTCATAATTGAATCTTGAGCTGTTACACAGTCTGGTTTTGCTACACCGAACTGCATGTATTCGTATCTGCTGCTTTTAGCAAAGATGTCTCATAAGAATTGAATTCAATATAATGCGTTTAATTAAAAAAAAAAAAAAAGAAACAAAATCAGATGAGAATTCTTATATGCTGAATTCAATAGTAATTACAGTACATACGAATTTCAGCCAAAGGAAAAAAAGGAAGAAGATACGTCAATGGCTTCAACTCAGGAAGCTAATAACCACAGTGTGGTCATACTTTATTTATGGTAGGATAATCTGACAAGCTTCACTTGATATGCTTGTTAAACCAATTCAACATGTCCTGATGAGCCTCTTCTGCTCTCTTTGCAACTAATTCATCTTCAACCTTGTACCACACTGTCCATCCACGAGCCATACCATCAAATATCTTCACAAAGCTTTCAAACTTAAAAATATGAACAAATTTGAGGTCAGTAATACACCTACGGATATTTTTACCAACATACTCATATCAACTGAGAAAATGATGAGCCTATTCCTTATGCAAACAGGAACTTTTTTGTGTCACTTTGTACTTGAAAATTTAAATTTATTCCAATTTCATTGAGGATTAGCTGTTCTACGAAATTAAAACAAAATCAATATTCAAGTACCAAAGTGATAATATATATATATATATATATATCTTTGATGGAGCAAAAATTGATATTAAGGTCATCTTTAGAAAACCGGCATGTAATTTTAGTACACGAAATAATGACACTGTTAGACATCTTCTTAATTGTAGTGAATCATGGAATTTCAGATGTTAAGGTAGCTTCATCAAAATGTTGGAAATTTTAAATTTTCAAAGCAATTAGGATTTCAATAGGGAAATTTTAGAAGCGGAAGCAATAAATGGTTCCTTCAGAGTTTATCACCTCTGGTTTTAAAGACAACATCTCTCCCAATTGCTTCAACTGCTCTGGTGGGGAAAATTTGTCAATTTCAGCTCCTAATATAACAATAGGAACCCTGACCTCTGAAAAAAATTACAAAAGTAAAACTGTCACCATAGTAATGTATTTTCTTTTATGTTATTGTCAAAATATTTAGACTTAGATCGAATTCAAGTTCATATGAAGAGATATTATCTCATATGACATACTAAATTAACCCCCTTAAATGTTACCATAGTAATTTTATATCTATGAAGTAGAATGACCAGAAAAAAAAAGGGTTTACCATTGATGACATTATTTTTAATTGGACCAGGATGCAACAGGACTACAGCCTGAATGTCACTGGAACTTGCTAATTTCGCAGCCACCGTCCCTGGAACAAAGCGAGTATGTTGAATTATTCTAACTGATCTATGGAGGACTCAGCGTTTCAAAGATTTTAGGGCACCACAGAAACCAAAATAACTTTTTTATTTGGGGGCTAATTTTGAGATAAAAGTTATTTCAGCTGAGAAATGAGGCACCTCCCCAGCAGAAACCTGCAACCCCTATAGCAGTAACACCTTTGGTCTTTAGGGCAGCAATGAGTGGTTTTGTTTCTTCACTTGCTTTCTCCTATAAGAACAGTATATTAAAGATATGCTTAGAGCATTTAACTTCTGGACTAGGCATATATTGATTTAATTATGGTATGATACTATGATGTATTACTAAACTGGATAAATTTATCAAAAAGAACTAGATGTTTGAGCAGGAAACTAACCGCTCCATGAGCCTTTGCCCATGATTCTTGATCAAATTGAGGATTATCAAGATCATAGTAGTCACCAAACAGAAGGTCAGGAAGTACAGCCAAGAATCCAGCTGCTCCCACTTTGTCTGCTACTTTTCTTTACATTGAGAAAAATGTCCAACCTTAATCCTTAGAATTTCAGAGTTTATCATCGAACAACCGAAAAGACTAGCTTGTTAGATGAGAGAGCATGAAGGCTTAAGTGCTATCTTATGTTTCAATGGTTACCGAGTGTGGAATATAACAAGGATATTAAGATGACCTATGGCTGCCAATACCCAGTGGAAAAGGAGAATACATATTTTATGCAGCTGACAAGTTCAACCACCGGTTAGATTTGGTCACTGCCACCCGGGACTATTGTTAGTATTACTGCCCATGTATGGTGAAAAGGACTTAGAAAGCAGCACCTACTTAATACGATTCAATAGCAAGCTGTTCTATATGACTACTTTTAAATGTCTAAGCATGATTCACTAATTCATAGTATGATGGTGATTTCTGTTTCCCCGCCTTTGATAAATTTGGAAGAGGAATGAATCTCTTTATGCTTAGCTTGAGACTCAAATCAGAAAAACCAGAAGGGCAGAGCAAGAAAACCCTTATAAAGCAAAGTAGTCTTCATTATTTAGACTTATTTTACGAAAAGAATGGTCACAAAGGATCTAACATAAAACTTCATATGACATAGCAGGAGAAGTTTCACCTACCTTATATTAGGCGTTTCGTAACCTGCAAATATTTAGGAACAACACGGTGACAAATACCATTAGAATCTCCATTTTGATCAATATCAAACTGTGCCCATTTCTAGTCGACTATGAAATACATATAGTTTCCTTGACGCAAGTGTAGACACGAAAGTTTATAGTAGGAAAATAGAAAGCTCATATACATGAGTCAATGCAAATGGTGCATGAATATGGACTGTATAGCTATTAGGTAAGGCATAGCGTTTACTAGGTGATCAAAGCAAAGGGAAGCGAATGCAAATAATGCAATGTCAAAAACCACTTCAACTCAAAATTTTATGTCATTAAGTGAAAGTTTATAATTGGTCTTATTAATATCAATGCCATACTCCCTTACACAAAAGTCATTCGAATTTGATGTGTGAGCAAAACACAGATTCATATACTGTGGTCATAGAGTCTTTGATGCCATCTTAGAAATTATTCAGGTCGAAAACTTAAGATGTCAAGTGAAAGACACATGATTGATTTTACTAATATCTCTAGAGTATCAGTCAATATAAGATTATGATACCAAGATAAGAAATTGAAGATGGTTTATTACCAAAAACATCAGAAATGAGAAGGACGGCTAGTTTGGAATGAGAAGGTCCGGTGACATAGGCTTTTAGTCCTCCAGGTTCTTGGACAGTTCCTCCAACACACTGAGGACTTGACATATTTCTCAAAATATGTTATTGGCTCGCAAAGAGGGATTGACACTTCAGTTTCTCTTCTCTTACCTTTGTCTGAGAGGATATATAGTGGATGGAAATCGGAATGTAATGAAAGAATGTGTAGGGTTGACTAAAATAGAGCGTCAGTGAGTATGTCATTCGCAATTTCTTTTGCATCACACCTCGTACGAACCAAAATGTTTGCCTTCAGGTGGTCCTCTTCTCGCCAGCAGGTTCCGTCTTTATGTTTGTCTTATGTCAGAGTGTGTATAGTGAATTTGGCATATGTGGCTTCATTACTGCATAAAATAAAAATAAAATAGGAGATTGATCAACAGGGAAAGAGTTTCTTTTTTTTCTTTTTTTTTGGGGGGGGGGGGGGGGGGGTTGGACGTTGCTTCCTAAGCAATATTTATCGTGGCTGTGCTTAGAAGGATGCTCTAATTTCATCTTTTTTAAGAATGAGATCGTCGTTTAAATTTTGATGGTAATTAGGTGAATTTAGACATAGGAAACAAAGGAAAGAAAGCAAAGCAAATGAGCGTCCAGTTTGTGTGGTTGTTGTACAAGGAGTGTTTTGTGCTTGGTAATTAATAAAATAAAATCAGGAAGAAATGAAAATATGTAATGCAACGTACATATCTTTATTTAGAGCATTGATGGATATGTTTTAATTTATAATAAACTCAGAAAAATGATTGATTGGGATTGAGGTAATAAACTTTTACATCTTAACCTGAATGTTGTATATTATTTAGAGTATTGATGGGACATGGTCAGATTTAATAATCTCTGCATGCCTAGCCTAGGTTGTCTCTATATCAAGCTGTGTTCTCGTTTACTAATCACTGAAATATGCCTTTTGAAACCTTACTGGTCCTGGATACATAATTATATTAAGTATGGACACAAATTGACTAATATGTTCTCTACGTTTGCTCAGTGCCATAGGATGAACGTCAATCTGGGCTTTCCTTCACGTCCAACAAGTTCAAGTCGATCCCTCTCGCTATTGGGCTGAAACCAATTTGCCTCTAGCACTCCAATTTATCATACGTATGCTCATGCCATATCACTATTCACCTTAAGGTCACGTTTCTATCAATGAAATGGAAAGGAAATGAAAATAATAATAAAAAATGATATTCATGCTCTTATTTAAAAAAATAATACTATTTAATAATAATAACAAAAATATACTAAACATTATATTATAATTTTTCCCTCTCCAAACATGCTCTAAGGGATCACAAGTGGTTCGTCACCAGCAAATATGTGCCTACATTGTGCCACGTCATAACTGCCTATGTGTCATGTTTCAGAGACTCAATCCAAGGTTCATTAGTTGTTGCCATCTTACTTGAAATTGCTATTGTTGCCCTCTCCTTCATTTATAAAAAAAGCTCAAAGGTTGTCTAAGTACCTTTTAAGCTTCTTGAACTCCCTTATTTTACTTAAAACTTTGAATAATTTAGATACCAGAGTACTACAAGGACCTCAACACTCGTTTGGAATACACAGAGGGGCGATTAGCAATTCAAAAAAATTTAAAATGATTTATTTTGTCGTAAGATTTAGAGAAAGAAAACAAAGAAAATAAGCTTAGTTTTCAGGGAAAGCGAAACACCATTATATTGCTACCAAAGTCCAACTATTGAAAAGCATGTCCAACAGAAAGAAGGAAAGAACAGTAATTGGCATGTCTCAAAGGCATACAAATTTCAAACCATCTACGACTACGAAAGCCATTCGCCAAAGGTGTGAAAATTTCTGAAGAATGACAAAATAAGTCTATACCTCATAATTTACGTTGCAAAGTCATATCATCACATCGCATTAATGAATCATAGAACTCAAAGTAATAGCTGTCCCACTTTCCTTTAGAAAATGTCGTCGGTGTTATCCACCAAATTAGAGAGAGACGTGATGTTTCCAATTAGCTTGAATATTCTTTATTTTTTATCTAGCTGTACTACCTAAATTTAAAGATAGATTTCTCTCTTCTCTTTTCTATTTCTTTCTTACTGCATTCTTTATAGCATTACTGAGAATTCAATTTAGTTTAGAATCAAAAACCCTGACAGCCTGGCCAATTTACATAACTTAATTATTGACAAAAATCTATTGGTTAATGCTTATATAGAGCAATATGGCAGCTTAACCTTTTTCTTATGTGGAGACCTTATTAATGGGATTGTGCATTAATTTGGATTCATTAACATGTACATTTATAGAAGAAATTATTATTATTATTATTATTATTATTATTATTATTATTATTATTATTATTATTAATCCAAATATGAAACAAGTAACTTACCAAGTTAGCAAGCATCTCCTAGCAGAATAGAGCAAACAATTTTTAAGTACACGTGGTGTAGCCACATTATTTATACATAATATAATAAAATATAATCAAATCATATAATTGAATCCCACACTTCATTACTCATTACAATACTACTGAATGTTGCATAAGGCTTATGTTTCATTACATATTATAACACTATCACATAATGGAATGTTACGTGGGGTTTAATTATATGATTTGATTATATTTTATTAAGTAATATATAAATAAGGTGATACATTAAGTATAAGTAAAAATTTCTCAAATAGAGCATGCTTAGCAAGGTTATTAATGCATAACTTGAAACAAATATTTGTCAAAATTATTGATGGTGTAAAGTTAAAAGATAAAAAAATTACAATTAATTTTTTTGTTTGATTATTTGTTAATATATAATTTGTCTTTTATTTTAAGAAGTTCCAAAACGAGTTACTTAGAATCATCATTATAATTACTCATATGACTTTGAAACGTTTTGATATCTTAGTTTTATTAGAACATAAGAAACTGTTGAATAATAAATTCAATATAACAAGTTGGAGTACTAATTAGTAAGAAAGTTAGGCTAAAAAATACTTATAATTCCTTATGTTTATCTCAAATTTTACTTTAATTTCTTAACTTATATATTTAATTCTTAATTTTATTTTAAATTTCACTTTCGTTCATCATCTTTGTTTGATTTTACTTTGATTCTTAAACTTTACTTTTATCATTTAATTTTATTTGATTTTAATTTAATTCTATAACTTTACTTTAAATTCTATTTTTATCATTGATTTCATTTTTTTTAACTTGTCTTTTAATTTTAAAAGGCTATCAAAATATTTGTTTCTCTTTTTGTTTATTTTATTTGTTTATTGGCATAAGTAAGTCTTATAAAATGTACTAATTTTTATTTTAAGATTCAATTTCATATCTTATTTTTCTACAAACTAAGAAAGCGAAGTACACCTTTACTAAAATCCATTCTCTCACCAACCCCCCAGCTGATTTGGCTAAACAAAGGACTTGGTGATTAGTAGCTAGTTCAACATGAGCAGTTTTATCTTATTGGCTTGCTTATTCAACTCGTTTGAGTAAACCCCGTCTTTTTGTTCTAAATGCCTCTTCCCTTTCATCCATCATCGTTAGCGCAATAGGCTGCTCGATTTGCCATCTTGGCTCCTCTTACTTTCCTCATTTTGGTGTTATTAGCCCAATTTTTTTAGATGGTCTTAATCCTTAATTCATGAAAGCCTAGATATTTAAAGCATTTTAATTTAATAGTGTTAAAGGAGAAAAAAAAAACATTTGAATAGTTCTTTAAAATTTAGGGCTAAATTGAAATAAAATAAAAATTAAAATAAAGTTAAAAAATCAAATTAAAACCAAATAAATTTAAAAGACACACAGGAAACTTAGAATAAAATTAAAAGATTAAATTAGAATTAAATGAATATACAAAATAAAGTAAAACCTAAATGCAAAGTTAAGAAAATAAATTGAAACTAAATAAAATTAAAAAATAAACATAAATTTTAAATAAAATTAAAAGCATATTTTGTAATAAAATTATTAACAATACAAAACAAAATCTTACAGGTTATTAAAAATTATGACTAAAATAGAGTAGGAAAGTTAATTGAATTAAAAAAATATAAAAAAAGGACTGATATGTTCTTTAGTATATATCAAGTCACTAATATTAATATATATACATGGTTCTCCACCGCTAACGGCACGCATGCACGCATGCACGCATAGGACGTTTTGGGTTTAATATTTTATGTTGTGCCTTATCGCTACTCCGTCACAAGTTTGTTTTTTTTTTGGGGGGGAGAGAGGTTGGGGGGGGGGGTGAAATTACATCGAAGCAGAACCTGCAAGCTCGTTTTCAACAATGGCCATGCCTTGTCTTTAAACAAACCTTTACTGCATAAAATATGAATTTGTCTTCAATCCTCCCTCTTAGAATAATAAAGCTGAATTTTGTATATTTACCTATTAAATGTAGGAGATAATTTTTTTTAAAAAAAGTGCATAAAATTCATTTAATAAGCCTTACTCACTTTTTTCAATTCTCTCCTAATTTACTTAATATATTTATCAAATAAATACTAAAGATTCAGCCTATGGAATAATATGCTCCCCTCTCTGTTAAGCAAACATAAAAATAAAAAATAAATAAATGAAAGAAGGAGATGCTCCTGGATTATCCTATGACTTGGGGTTCTGTTTCATAGCAAGGAGAAAAAAATTAATAGGAATAGGAGTTTTTCGAAAAAGAGCAAAAAATACTTATTATTATTATTATTTAATAATATTTATTTTATTATTTTTAAAATAAAGATACCAATATTATTTTCTTTTTCTTTTTATTTCTTCCAATGTCTTTTGTCAGCATGCCAAACTCAAACAAAGCTACTTCCGAACCTACACGTAGTCCACTCTTGAATCATCATGTGGCCCTTGACAAGGCAGCTTAGCTAATCCGGACCCACACGTTTTCTTCGCCTTTCAGCGTTGACCAATTAGGACACCCCATATATTTGGTTAATTGACAATCATTTCGAAATTTATATTAAAATAATATATTTTATTATCGTGTATGAATTTTAAAAGCCATGAGATCAAAGTATCTTTTCTCATTTTCTTAACCATCAATCAATTAGGCATGCCGGCCACAAACTTTCATACACTGAATTTCACGGACGGTTGAGATTTTGTGGTTTTAAATTGGCTTGCGGGGCCTTTTCCGTTTTCGTTTTGTCATCGAATCATGAGAAATCCTCCATGGATCCAATTAGATACACAATAGGCATGGACCAAAGCATAAATTTCTCAGCGCCACATATTATCCTGTGTCATTTATATATTATTTAATAAAATAGAATTAAATTATATAATTAAGTCACCTACTTTATTATCAATATTATCAAGTATACGATATTTAATTATATTATATTATATTATTTTTTAAATAATATATAAATAATATGATATATTATATGTAAATAAAAATTTCTTCATATTTAATCAAACTTTTAAGGGGTTACACTAGTAGTAAAATTTACTGATTTAAAAATTAGACTGGTTATTAGGTTGAGATAAGAAATAATTTATAATTTGATTGCAGAGTTAAATTGTTTTTTAAAAATATATAAATGTAAATAATATTTTATAGTTAAATTAATACATATAGTATAATGATATTTAAAATACATATAAATATTTAGAAATATAAAAATTAGTTAAAAATATATTGTATATGACAAAAAATCTATGTGAAATATGCTTGGTAGAATTTATTAAATATCATAAATAACTATAATACATGGAGGGATATTTAATAAAAACCAGAGTAATTATTTTCATTTCTATGACAATGATAAATTTTTAAAAATGAAATTTATTGATTTTTTTTTGGCAAGGTGGTGTGATTGGCAACAAGGAGTAAATAAAAAATTATGTGTGGTTTGAGAGTATGATTTGTAAGGTGCAGCGAGTAGTCACATTTGTGATTTCTGAAATTAGTCATGTCTATTTTTTTTTTATTATGGCATTACAAATTATATTTAAAAGTTATTAATAGATTAATTGGGAAAGGTCAAGTGAGAAGCACAAGAGATCTTAAATAATAAATAATAAAAAGATATCTTAAAATCTTACACACTTAAGATTTTTAACATAATTGTGAGTTTATCGTAACAAGGTTAATAAAATAAAGGGTTGGTTGTCATTTAAAAAGAAAATAAATAGAATATTATAATTAAAAGTAAAGATAAAATAGATAAGTATAATTTACCTTAAACATAATGAATTGCAAGGATTAGGCAAGACATTGACAAAGTACAAATTCTAGAGAATAAGTTTGTATTTCTCTTTCCAAAAGCATGATAACTTTAACATTATTATCTTAGACATTGAAATTCATGTGCTTCACAGCAATCTTATACTTTGTACAGCTTTTTTCTCTTTATTTTTTATTTTTTTGCAACTAATTATCCTTTATACAGCTAGACTTTAGAAAAATGGGAAATCAATCCTCCCAATAAAAATAATGTTTTGTTTGGATAGGAGTTGAACCACTATTGTTGGAATCAATGTGGTCCCTTACTTCATTTTTCAAAGAATTAGAGTAGCTGATAACTGATCAAGGTACAAACCCTTACCTACCAACACGTCACATTCATAAGTCGATGAAAACCAGAAAGTTGGGAAATGTGCCAGTCATACTTTTCTACTTAATAGGTTGGAAAAATTAGGGGTGGGTCCATGCCAATTTCACGAGACTTATGTCTCTCAAATTTAAATTTTGAATGAAAAATAGAGACATAAAATGAAAAGAAAAATATTTACACGCCATGACAACTTGCTACAATCTTTATATATAATAATAGATTAGGCATCGAGGAATTGCTAACCTGTACTCCATAAGAAATGCGGCATTCAATTTTGTCACCTTTCCAATTTCATACTTAAAGCAAGAATTTTTAATAGTAATTAATAAATTTATATCCAAGATATAGATCTATAAATTTCAGAGAGATATGATATAGATTTATTAAATAACATTAAAATAATACAAAAATAAAAATTTTAAATTTATTTCATTGTAATTAATAAATTTATATCTAAGAATTATATCTCAGAAGAAGAATATTTTCCTGAAGCAAAGCTCATTGTCATCATGCCCACTTATGTAGTGGACCCACAAAAGCGATAGGGTTGCATAAGTCATTGTCTTTACCTAACTCCCATCCACATCATTTTACAATTTAGTAGTTAGTGAGTGGATAAGGGAATATTATAATTTTTTAATTAATATAGGTTTAATATTTTTTAAAAATATTTGAATAAAGTTAGTGCATAAATTTTTAGATTCACTAAATTTTACTTTCCAAATTTATTGAAGTGTATGAACTAGTTGTAAAAAAAAAATTAACTAAGGCAATCTTTCATCAAGTTTTTTAAGATTATTATTCAAATTTTATTGTCGTTAATTTATCTAATTAATACATTAAGATTTACATAGTCTGCTAAGATCTTATCAATAAGCGAAACTTATCCTTTTACAAAATATATATAGCACTATAGAATATTTTTTCTTATCTAAATAAACCAAAATATCACAAAATTAAGATATATTAATCTTTCTTTTTGTTCTAATTCAAATTTATAAATTTTGAGATTAAATTATCATTTTATTCCAGATATTTTCATCATAAAATTTAACTATTTTTAGAATATCCTTTTAAAAAGAATTGAAGTTTGAGAAAAACTCAACAATCTTATCCATAAAAAGGAAACAAATAGGAAATTCCAGCCAACTGGGCTAGATAGATTGGCGACTGACTGGTGGGCCCAGCCCTATCATTATCCAAAAGCTAAAGTGGGCCACAGTAATGGTGCTTCAATTGTCCCTTATCGAAATGTTGGACCAATGCAATGCTTGATGAAGGAAAAACAAAAAAAAATGTCAAAAATAGAAAAAAAAGGTGAAAAAACAAAGCAGCCCTTATTTTGCAAATGCTATCAATTCAGTGGGCTCCACTTATCACCCAAAAAAAAAGGTTGGGTGCACAAGTGCATTCCATTGGTGGAGATCCCTAGGTGATACTTTTTATTAAATGACAATACTACCCCTGGGACTAAGAGAAAGGAAAAGAGTATCTTGTAAATATGGCCCAGAACACAAGGGTGTAATAGTAGTAAAACTGGAATCTCGGTAGGCCGTTGCCACTGCTCAGTGCTCCCGTTCATCCAGCGAGACTCGTCTGCGGTTACTCGTCCTCATGTTTGAAGAACCAAAACTATGGATTCCCAATTTTGCCCTTGACGGTTTTACAAAAATCAAGAAAGCCACCGAGAAGACGTGATTAATTTATCAGATATCCTCAAATTCTTTCTCTTTAACTGCCATAGTACACTCGGCTGGTCACCGCCGCCACTGGACCCGAAACGCCGGCGCCAATTTGGCTCGTCCATGGAGGTTTCCGCCGGAGGCAGTCCCTGGGACGACGTCGTGGAGCTGACCAAGGCGGCTCAGGAGAAGGGTTGTGACCCTCTAATTTGGGCCATACAGATATATTCACATTTGAACTCAGCGGGAGAGTCCCTGCCCTCGGTGGAGCTCGCCCACGTTTTAGTATCCTACATTTGCTGGGAGAACAATGTTCCCATTCTGTGGAAGTTTCTGGAGAAGGCCTTGATCTTCAAGATCGTGCCCCCAATGCTTGTTCTTGCTCTGCTTTCTGTAAGGTTTGTGTGATTCTATTTTGATTTACCAAGTTTCCTTTTTTTTTTTTTCTGATTTCGAGGTGATCAACTTGCTGGCTTGTTTCTTATTGGACGAGACAAAGTTAGTTTCTTCCTTTCCCTTTTGTGTTCAGTACAACATCATCTGATCAGTTTGGAACAGAGTCTGCATTTATGTGTTCCCTAATGTGTTGCTCTTTGTTGCATTAATGAGCCATATTGATATTTTTATTATTTTTTCAGGGTTATTCCTTGTAGAAATTTCCAACCTGCCGCATATAGGCTCTATATGGAACTCCTCAAAAGACATGCTTTTGAGCTTAAATCTCAGATAAATGGGCCAAATTATCCAAAGTAAGCTTCAATTTTATCTATCAGTAATTTTATGGATTTCTCGCTTCATATTTTTTATGTCTTTAAAATTACATATACTGTTAAGTCTTGGCAACTGCAGTCATGTTGTTCTTTGACATTCTATTCAATATGCTCTACAACATCGAAGCTTGATAGCTCAAAATTGTTCTATACTTGTGGATTCTGTATCACATCAATCCTGTTTTCATTAGCACTAAAGTGATAAGCAATCAGTTACTTCAGTTTGATAATCATAATTTTAGATATATCAAGATTTGTGTATCGTGTTTGTAAAAGTATTTCTTAGCCAGCCAACCCAGGTCACTACTTAACTTTTTTGCTGTTAAATTAAAGGCTTAGTATTTATTTGTCAAATAGTGTATGCCTTCCATGGATATTTTGATTGCACTTGCCACGGAAATTGAAGTAAATTCTTTATGCTTAGCATGATCTTGGCTACATGTAAGGCTGGGAAAGAGGTATTGAACCATCATAATTCAACACTTTATTTTCATCCCTCATGGTGCTTGCTTGTTAGGTATAAGATAAGCTTAAGTGTATGTCAAATAGCTGAATGACAGTGAACTAGAACTGGTTATATTTATGACTAAATAAGAGGAGATGAAGAGGTCAATGAGGTGATTACCTTTGTGGGGAAAGAAAACTCCTTTCTGTACGATGATACTGGATGCAACAGTTCATATCATTTTGTTTTACCACAAAATAGATTTAGCTCCGTTTTATGTCCAGATTCCATGATATGGTTTTGGTTGTTCGATAATATATTGCAGATGCCAGTTAAAGTATGAGGGAAGTTCATCCTAAATTGGTGTCATTCTTGCTGCACTAGTTGCTTTATGGTCAAGTTTAATGGCTAATATAGGGATGAGCTGGTGATATTAATAGGTGATTTTGTTTAATGAGGTGGCTTCATTCCTTGTTTAATTCTTTTGCTTGTACTTTGGACAGGGTCATGAAATCAATAGATGCTGTTCTTCATCTTTCCCAGATATTTGGTCTGACACATAGTGAGCCTGGCATTCTAGTGGTTGAATTTATTTTTTCAATTGTCTGGCAGTTGCTTGATGCATCAATGGATGATGAAGGGTTGCTGGAACTTACTCCTGAAAAGCAATCCAGATGGGCAAATCTATATCAAGAAATGGAACTGGATAGGCATGATAGTTACAATGATAAAAAGATTGAGCATCAAGAAAAATTGCAGAATTTAAATACACTTATGGCTGTTGAGATGATTGGGCAATTTCTGCAGGATAAAATATCTTTGAGGATTTTTTACTTGGCTCGCCAAAATATGTATGTACTTGTACTCTTTCATTACATTTCATCTGAAATATTATCGTCTAAGTCTATTGTTAGTGATGAATTGAATCATATTTTATTCATTCATTATGACATATCCTACTTTTTTGATATGCCATACAATTTCTAATATTCCATTGCACTCTTTTTGGTTATTTTTTGGGGTATATTATTCTCTTCTCCCTTTAAAAATGGCTAAATTACATGGCCCTCCCTTCTAAGTATGAAGATCTACACTGCCTTCCTTGGAACCAAAAGATACACTTCATCTAAACCCATTGTGTCTAAAATACCTTCAAGTTTATAAGATAATCATTTCTTAAAATTAAGTACAATTTAAAATCATTTAAGAAAATAATTAATTATTAAAAAGAAAGAGTATATTCACAAAATAATTTTCTTAACAAAATCTAACCAATTAAAAGTGTTTAATTTTAACAATAATATGTGTATTAAATATGTATATTTAATGAACATAAGCACTGTTATAAATATAATGACATTTTAGAAAAAATTAAGTTAATTATTTTAAACACAAAAAAATCACATTGAAAATAAAATTTTAAGAAATACACTTTAATTAAAACAATATGATCCTTGAGGGAATTTTAGTCAAAAATGGGTTTAGTTGTAGGGTATTTTTTTTTTCAAGAGAGAGCAGTGTAAAATTTCATAATAGAGGGTTATGTAATTAAGCCATGTCTCAAGGGAGGGAGAGTAATTTACCCTACTTGCTTCAACGAAATCATGATTTAGTTCTAATTCTATGTTGCATTTCTTTAACTAATGGTCTCTAGCTTCTCACCTTTCTTTCACTTTATCAGGCCTGCACACTGGCGAAGTTTTGTCCAGCAGCTGCAGCTTCTGGGAGCTAATTCCTTAGCATTGAGAAAATCAAGAACTGTAAGTCCTGAGGCACTTCTCCAATTTACTTCAGATACTGGCACAGTCTTGTCTCAAGAACGAAAAATAAGTTCACAGCAAAAGTTCCAAGCAGTTATGGCCTTTGAATATCTGTCATCTTCTGCATCACTCTGCCATGGTGCTAGTCATTCTGCTCTCTGGATTCCTCTTGACCTGGTGCTGGAAGATGCCATGGATGGCTATCAAGTTAGTACAACAAGTGCTATCGAAATAATTAGTGGTAAGACTTAAATTAGCTCTTAAAATCTGATTTAAATGGTTGATATTATCTCTTTAACTATAGGTACTTATGAGATTGCAATTATGTTTTTTCTTTTTGTAGGTTTGATAAAAACCCTTAGAGCAATAAATGGCACCTCTTGGCATGAGACTTTTTTAGGTCTCTGGTTGGCAGCTCTTCGTCTTGTTCAGAGGGTCAGAAGTCAGAACTCTTCCTCTGCTAATCACTTTATTTTTCTGTGAAATTTTGGGTTTAAGCTTTTCTTGTGCATCAAATACTTCTAAAATTCATTTTATTTTTGAAGGTTCTCAGTTCTCAGCCTTGGATCAATTCTGATTATAATTTTGCTAGCCAAATCCATGTTTGTTCATTTGTCTATGATTGTCAAAGATACTTTTGGGATGAAATTGATTGGTCTGATCTTTTTTCTTGTTGGTTGATATTTAGGTTTACAATTTACTCCCATTTAAGTTGGTTACTGATACAACTAATTTGACAAGGGCAGTGAATTAACCTAATGAGGAAAAAGGAGATATCATTACTAGTTTACTATACGCATCTTAGTTAAGAACATTGCATCAGTTGTATATTCTTTTTGATTTAAAATTTTTATGTACTTCTAGGAAAGAGATCCTATTGAGGGCCCTATGCCTCGTATTGATACTCGCTTATGCATGCTATTATGTATCATTCCTCTTGTCATTGCTGATTTTATTGAAGAAGAGGAAAGGACACCAATTCATGAATCAGACAATGGTCCAACAGATCCCTGGAAAGAGAAAAAGGTTCTAGGAAAGTGTCGCAGTGAATTAGATTCAAGTCTACATGTATTGGGTGATTATCAGAGCTTGCTTGCTCCACCTCAATCTATTGTGGCTGCTGCAAATCAGGCTGCAGCCAAAGCAATGCTATTTGTTTCTGGTATCACAATAGGGAGTGCATACTTTGAGTCCCTCAGCATGAAGGAGATGCCAATTGACTGTTGTAAGTAATATTGCTTTCGGTGTCAATCAGAAGACATGTATATATATTCAGCAACGATAGGAATATCTATTAATTTTAGCTGTGTTCTTGAGGCATTTGTCTGCCATTTGTGGCTCTTTGTGTATGCAAACACACACACACACACACACTCACACACGCATATCTTCACATGTTGAGATGAATTCCAGCAACCAAAGAGGAGTGTAATAATGTCACTGAGGGTCTATGTAAATGTAATCTCTAATTTAAGCAAATGTGATCTTTGGAAATTATACCGATTGTAAATATTGGGAAAATTCCACAGAAAGGAAGTTGGGGATTGGCGCATGACTTTTAAGTAGTGCCTTGAATGTACTGTCCTATTTGTTGTGCTTTGCTTGTGTTTCTGATTATGTTTGAAGTCCATCAGGTTCAACAAGGTCCGCTGTCAAGGATTTCTGAAAGGTGCTCACCCTGTACCAAAATTTGAACTCGTGGAAACTTAAATGTAGTGAAGATTGTCAATTCAGCATGTGCTTGAACAATATGCTGAGAATACCATGAGGTTTATACCTTCTTAGGGCAAAGATGCCTCCTTGAAAGCTAGAAAGGTTACAAATACCATCCTTTGAAGAGCATTATGAACCTTTTCAAGACACTAGGGAGTATACGCATCTGTGGCTGAACATGATATAGTATGAGAAAAGAGAGAAGGGGCTGTACTGTGTTGTAGGGCCTGGAGCCTTTATATATTTGTGTGAATTCCTTTGATTGGCACTTCAAGAACTGTTTTTGTGTGTGTGATTTGCACAAAAATTTGTTGGATGATTACGCATTCTTAGTATTACCATGTAGACAAGAAAAATTGAATAAACAAAAGTGGACATGATTATATTTGATTAAAGATACAACCATATCCATTTCCTTGTTAAATCCTGTGACTCTAAAGATTGTCCTGTTCCTTATTTGTTTACTTTAAAAGGAATATGTATTCTTCCCTTCATGCTTCAAATGGGTGCTATTTTTTTCTAATTGGGATAATCATTTGAAATGCCTTATTTGTTAAGACTTTAGAACTTATTTTTCAGCTGGAAACATGCGTCATCTGATAGTTGAGGCTTGTATTGCCCGAAATCTGCTCGACACATCCGCATATTTATGGCCAGGTTATGTGAATGGACATATCAATCAACTACCTCAGTGTCTGCCAGCTCAAGTACCTGGCTGGTCATCATTTATGAAGGGAGCAGCACTTACTCCAGCTATGATAAATGCTCTGGTTTCAAGTCCTGCCTCAAGGTAAGATCTCTCTTCTTCATTTAGTTAATTGGTTCTTGTTATTGTTTCTGTGGTGCACCCTTGAGAAGTGCTTCTAATGTTTAACCTCAGGGCGTTACTGTAGAGTATTTGCTCCTCTGGGTGGAGGCCTCTAGTTACTAAGTTATGATCTTCATAGCATGTTTTGGAAGCTTTTATGCTTTGTAATTGAATTTTCAGTCCTGATCATGTCATCAAAGAGTCTGGAGGTTGAAGACATCATGATATTTTAACTTGGCCAAACCCTACAAGAGTTTGTTTCAGGTGGATCCATCAAATGGGTTCTATACTTGAATCTGATGCTTCAAGCATCTGATAAGACTTACTGACATAATGAAGCACGAGAAAATTAACAAAATATAACAAGAATGTCCTTAGTTCATTCACTGAGATCCGAGACTATACTCATGCCCTTTACAGCTGACATACAATAGAGTTTATGGTGGCTATAAATGGGTAGTTTTTAACTTTTAAAATTTAAAGGCCTGGTCTTCAGTTGTTCTTTTTCTTTTCTGAAGCCAGGTATATCAGATGCTCTTTTTTGTAAATTTACCCAAAGGTAAAGCAACTGAATTTACACTCCTGGATTTGATGGAAGCTTAGCAGAACTGGAGAAAATTTTTGATATTGCAACCAAAGGATCAGAAGATGAGAAGATATCTGCTGCCACCATTCTTTGTGGGACATCCCTACTTAAGGGATGGAATATACAGGTAATGAAGTTGGAAAATGTGGCCTATAGAAACTCTAATCTTTAATTCCCTGCTCAGTAGTGTAAAGCATTTTCTGTAAATTGCCAAACCCCCCCCCCCCCCCCCAACAAAAAAAAAACAAAGCGGAGATCCTTCACCTTCTTGTTATTAACCACCTCGCTATGCTTTTTGCATATAAATCTCTATTTCATGCAGGAACACACTGTTCATTTCATTATTAGGTTATTATCTCCACCAGTTCCTGCAGAGAGCACTGAAGGCAACAACCATTTGATTAATTATGCTCCAATGCTTAATGTACTCATTGTTGGAATAGCATCGGTTGATTGTGTTCAAACATTTTCGCTCCATGGCTTGGTAAGTTTTATTTCAAATCCATAATAAAAAGCAATATGAAATACTATTTTAATTCTGTCCAAAATTGTAATGTGGACCTAAACTTATTCTTTCCTATGTTTGAATTTTTACCAATGTAAGTGATGCTTCTTAAGGAGACGTTGCTTTTAATACATTGGGTAGACCAGAGGTGTAGAACAAGTGTATGGGGCTGGTTTGGTAATGTCCAGGTTTGTGGACTAGGAAATTGGCTTTGAGTTGATTTGCATTATAAATGTAAATTGAAAGAGAAAGCAGGAATGAGAGGACCCAACAAACAGAGTCGATACTCAATAGTATTTTAAATCTCTCAGCCTACCTGTGATTTGTAGAGCTTTATTGTGTCCTGTAACACTGCCAGTGCATAGTCAAGAGGTAAATCTCAATTGAAAATTTTAACTTTAACCAAGTAAATTAGGTCAAAGAAACTGAATAAAGTTATCTCCTTTTGATCATATTCTTAAAAGCATAATTTGTTTTTCATGTTTTTGTTTCTTCTTATCCTGGGAAGAGACAGGACTCAGGTAGTGAGGCCTTTATCTTATTTTGATTAAATGCAATTTGGAAATCCCCCATCAGGTTCCACAGCTTGCTTGTTCGTTGATGCCAATCTGTGAAGTTTTTGGATCGTGTGTGCCCAATATCTCATGGACACTAACATCAGGGGAAGAAATATCTGCCCATGCTGTGTTTTCCAATGCATTTATTCTACTTTTAAGGTTATGGAGATTTAACCGCCCTCCTCTTGAACATGGAATTGGAGATGTACCCACTGTTGGTTCTCAACTAACTCCTGAATACCTCTTATTAGTACGAAACTCCCACTTAATGTCAGCTGGTAACATCCACAAAGATCGAAACCGGAGGAGACTCTCAACAATTGCAACTTTATCATCCCCAAATTCTGTATTTGTTGACTCCTTTCCAAAATTGGAAGTCTGGTATCGGCAGCATCAAGCATGTATAGCTTCAACACTCTCTGGTCTTGTTCATGGAACACCTTTTCATGAAATTGTTGAGGGGCTTCTTAATATGATGTTTAGAAAGACCATTAGGGGAAGCCAGACTTCTGTTACATCTGGAAGCAGTAGCTCTTCTGGAACAGGAAATGAAGACACCTCTACAAGGCCAAAATTGCCTGCTTGGGATATTCTGGAAGCCCTTCCCTTTGTAGTTGATGCTGCTCTCACAGCCTGTGCTCATGGAAGACTATCTCCTCGCGAGCTGGCAACAGGTATGTTATGACCTTATTTTTAGATCAGGTAAATCCAAGGGAACATACCAAATAACTTATAGAAGTCCTGTTTTCTAATGTGTTGGCAAACCTTGAAAATTTATCTCATTCATTAGCTTAACCTTTTAAAATTCTCTTTGATGTATTTGACCTCTAAATTTAGAGCAACCAAACAAATTCCATGTTCATGTAGATGTTCATTGACACGCTCAATGTTATAATACAAGAATGCTTTTCTCCGTATCAGGGCTTAAAGATTTAGCTGATTTTCTTCCTGCTTCTTTGGCAACCATAGTGAGTTACTTCTCTGCTGAAGTAACTCGGGGTGTCTGGAAACCTGCCTTTATGAATGGAACAGATTGGCCAAGTCCTGCCACGAATTTGTTGAATGTGGAGGAACAGATCAAGAAAATTTTGGCTGCAACTGGTGTTGATGTACCAAGCCTTGCTCCAGGTTCTTTTTTCTTGTTATGACCTATGCATTTATAAAATTCTGAATAGAATGCAAGCTCATGATAGATGAGTAAACTTAAGGGTTTTGTTTGTCAATATTGCAACTTGTGTCAATTAAGTTCATCTTTGAGACTGCTTGAATTGAGTATAAGCAACCAATTGATGTTTTGCATATATCTTCCTACATCTCGCAATTCCCTTCCATCATTATTATTTAATTATTACTTTAGTGTTATGAACAAAAGTCATCATTTCCACAGGAGGAAGCTCTCCTGCCACACTTCCATTGCCCTTGGCTGCCTTTGTAAGCCTTACAATAACCTACAAAATTGACAGAGCATCAGAGCGTTTTCTTAATTTGGCTGGCCCAGCGTTGGAGTCCCTTGCTGCAGGTTGTCCGTGGCCTTGTATGCCAATTGTGGCTTCCCTGTGGACCCAAAAAGCAAAGCGTTGGAGTGACTTCCTTATCTTCTCAGCATCTCGAACTGTCTTCCTCCACAACAGTGATGCAGTAGTTCAGCTTCTTAAAAGCTGCTTCACAGCTACCCTTGGCATGAATAGCTCTCCTATCTCATGCAATGGTGGTGTTGGAGCCCTTCTTGGCCATGGATTCAAGTCCCATTTATGGGGAGGGATTTGCCCTGTTGCTCCAGGAGTTCTCTATCTACGTGTTTATCGGTCAGTCAGAGATTTTGTCTTCTTGACAGAAGAGATTGTTTCCATCTTGATGCACTCTGTGAGAGAAATTGTATCTAGTGGGCTTCCCAGGGAGCGGTTGGAAAAATTAAAAGCAACCAAAGATGGAATTAAATATGGACAGGTTTCACTCGCCGCATCAATGACTCGGGTGAAACTTGCAGCTGCACTTGGGGCCTCTTTGGTATGGTTATCAGGAGGGTTGATGCTGGTTCAATTATTAATAAAAGAAACATTGCCTTCGTGGTTTATATCTGTCCACAGATCTGACCAGGAAGAAAAGTCAGATGGAATGGTTGCAATGCTGAGTGGATTTGCACTTGCTTATGTTGCGGTTCTTTGTGGAGCTTTTGCTTGGGGAGTTGACTCTTCATCATCGGCATCAAAGAGACGTCCAAAAGTTCTGGGCATCCACATGGAGTTTCTAGCTAGTGCACTTGACGGTAAGATATCACTTGGCTGTGATTCAGCAACTTGGCGTGCTTATGTCTCTGGGTTTGTAAGCCTTATGGTAGGTTGCACACCAAATTGGGTTCTGGAAGTAGATGTAGATGTGTTGAAGAGACTGGGCAATGGGTTGAGGCAGTTGAACGAGGAAGAGCTTGCCCTTGCTTTATTGAGTGTTGGTGGCTTGGGGACGATGGGGGCTGCAGCTGAGCTCATAATTGACAATGAAATGTGAACTCTTTTTCTCCTTTATAATGGCCACTAGTGCCTTCTAGGATTCACTGTATTTGTATATTAGTTTCATGCTCTTAAGCTGTGCAGCCATAAACTTCCTTTTTCTATGAACAGTTCTCTTGGAAAAATATCACCCGTGAGAATGGAAAATTTTGTAAACGTTCATCTTAAGCTGACAAGTTTATTACAATGATTTTCATTTATAACATCCCCGTCAATCGCATTGTTCCGGGAGTTGTAGTCTTCCATTCTGTGACATGGCAACTTGGCAACTAGACATTTGATCCCACTTTGTCTATCATCCTATGTGTGGTTACTTGTTTATGGGGTAATTTTATGGAGAATTTTATCTTTCGAAATGTAGATCTTCATCAGATGCACTTTGAGATTTTCAAATCTCATTAATAGAAGAAATATTAATTTGTACGCTAAATTGAAAGCAATCCATCTTAGCCAAGTAGCTTTATTAGCATCATCAACATCTGCTAAAATAATATATTAATTTTGGAGGACTGGCTGCAATAATGGTGGTCCAGGAGAGTGACTCTACTGAGAGAAAGAATCAGTAGAAGTTTATGAAAAAAAGATTCGTCATCATAATGGCCAAGATGAGAAGCCCACATTCCTGGCTACCCAAGTCTATGACAATTTAAAAAAAAAAATGGAATTGGGAAGAATTTTGGAAAGAAATCGAAAAATAATGAATATTGTGAGAAATCAGCGAAAGAAATGAAATTACATGTTCAAGCTACCAAGATATACAACAATAAAACATTGAGAAACTTGTCGTAGATTCAAGTGACAGGGTGTGATAAAAAAACGGCAATTCTCTTCGTTTTATCTTACAACGCCACTCCACCCAGGCGTTCTATTCATTTTCTGACTCTGCATGACTCTCCTTACCATTGAAACATCCTCCCAACGTCCAGCGTCTGCATATATGTTCGACAAAAGAACTTTACCTCCACCATGAGATGGTTCCAACGCTGCCAAACTCCTTGCAGCCCTCTCTCCTCTATCCAAATTTCCGTAAGTTCTACATGCTGCTAGCAGAGTTCCCCATAACACAATATCAGCCTTCATTGGCATGCTCCTCAATAATTTCTCAGCTTCTTCTAACTGCCCTGCTCTGCCTAGGAGATCAATCATACAACCATAATGCTTTATATTTGGCTCCAAATCATACACACTCTTCATGCTCTGAAAAATTCTCCGCCCTGGCTCCACCAACCCGGCATGGCAACAAGCACTTAGGACTCCTATAAATGTAATTGAATTGGGTTTAATATGATACCTGTACAGGTCAGAGAAAATCTCTAGACACATATTTGCATGTCCATGTGTGGCTAACCCACAGATAATTGCATTCCATGGTGACACAGACGAGGTTTTCTCGCAAATCTGATTAAACAATTGCAAGGCAGTGTTGATACTCCCACATTTTGCATACATATCAATCAGAGCTGCACTTAGATTGTCATTCAAAATAATGGAGTTACTATCTATGTATTCATGGGCACATCTTCCTTCCTTCAACATGCCTAAAGTGGCTATTGCAGAGAGTACACTCACCATTGTGATTTCATTTGGTTTGATCCCGCTAGCTACCATTCCATGGAAGAGTTCTAGAGCCATATGAGGTTGTTCAGTCTGTGAGAAGCCAGAAATCATGGTACTCCATGAATATACATCCCTTTCGGGCATCTCATCAAAAAATTTCCTTGCTTGATCTATCATTCCGTTTTTAACAAATCCTGCAATGAGGGCATTCCATGATTCAAGGTGATCCTTTACACCCACTTCGAATTGCAAATAGGCAAGGTTCATCATTCCACAAGCTCCATAAAAATAGATGAGTGTAGTCTGGATAAAATCGTAACAATCAAAACCTCTCTTAACAATTGTTCCATGCAATTGCTGACCATCACCAATTGCCTTCAAGCGACCACATGCTGAAACCAAATCGACAAGCATGACTTCATTTGGTCCCAGTCCAGTGCGTAACATTGCACGGTACATCATGAAAGCTTCATGTATACATTCTATTCGCACATAACCGTCAATCATTGTACCCCACGAAATCACATCTTTACTAGGAATCCTCTCAAACAATTCCCTAGCCGTATTAACAAGGCCTGCCTTTGAATATCCATTTAACATCACATTCCATGAGACTATATTCCGTTCAGGCATCCTATCAAACAGTCTTCTTGCTTCCCCTAGACCTGAACAAAGACAATATGCATGCATCAAATTCGTTGATACACGAACCAATCCCTCAATGTGCAGTTTAATAACCAAGGCATGAAGCATGCGACAGTTCCAAATTTCGCCACAATGTGAGCAAGCAGAGATCACATTCACCATTGTCAAATTATTTGGGGTAACATCATTAGACCTCATGTCCTTAAAGACCTCAATGGCTTCATTCCAACAACCATTTTGTACAAGACCCATCACCATGGTGGTGTAAGAAACACAACCTTTACTGGGCATTTTGCCAAACAGACGGCGGGCATGGTCCAATCGACCAGCTTTCACATACCCCGTAACCATAATGTTACATGACACAGGATCCAACGCAGAACAAATGTCAAACAGCAATCGGGCATCATCAATCAATCCACATTTCGCATACATATTGATCAAACTGTTCCGAATCAACGTGTTAGAGTGGAGCCCGGATTTTAAGACCAAACAATGCAGTTGTCGGCCCTGAAAGGAGGCCAACAGGGAGGAACATGACTTCAGGGCCGAAATCAATGCAACTTCGGACCCAGCACGATTCTGATTTTCTCTGGCATTGAAGAAAATACGAATGCAATCTTCCGGGTTTTGAATTACCGCAGGAACGTTGGGGATAGTAGTAGAAACCCATCGTAGATTTGGTAGCGAAACCGGAAGAGGAAAGACTAGAAACCGAGGGAAAATTTTGGGTATGAAAGAAATGAACATTGAACATGAGACGCGACCATTACAACTGCCGCAGTTCCAAGGAAATAACGACGCGGTATTCCATTACGTTCACGAAACTGAACTCGGAAGTAGGACGGGAAAGAAAAGGGGCCGTAATTTAAAATTTCAAATTCACCCCACATTTTTAGGAAAATTATATATTCACCCCTGATTTTACGGATTCTAATCCTGTGCACCAAGGATGTCAATGCACCACGAGCATCCAAGTTAAGCGCCGCGTTTTGCTCCAACCAATTTTTTTTTCTTGTGTGTGTGTGTGGGGTTATAATCCTTTTCAAAACGCTGCGTAGAGGAGCAATGGAACATAGCTTTGTTTTTGTTTCATTAAAACGCTGCCGCATCCTTCACCTCTACATTTTGCTTCTTTTTCGGCGCTAAAACACGAGTACCACGTTGGGGTTGGATGAATGAATCTCTAGTTAATAAATGCAAGGATAAGCAAAACTCTCATAATGGTATGATGCCCCGTCTACGCTTTCAGACTTTAAATAGCAGATTACGCAAGTTCCTTATCAGTTATTGATGGTCAGTGATGGTTAAAAAAAAAAAGGACATATCTTGCTCTCAAGCTCTGTTATTCTGTTTAGTTTAACGGAAGAGAGGTTAATGGAAGGAGAAAGGGGTTTAATGAGTTTTTGTTTGGTTGGAAGGAAGAAAAAGAAAAAGGAATTAATTATATTTAGACAAATTTATCTTTATATTATTTTAATTCTTTCTCTTTTTTTTTTCTTTTATAAAAAAAGATATTTATATCAGTATTTTTTAAAAGTTATTAAAAACATATATATTAATTAAGCTATTGCATATGAAATAGTTTTTTATTTTTTTAGGTCTCAAACTATTTTATTCTTTCATCAATATAAAAATTGATGAAAATAAATACAATTAAATCAAAATAAATTAATATATCTTTTAATTTGTTTTAAAAGAAAGAATAAGTTTGTCATCCAAAAAAGAGGTGCATGATTAAAAGCGGTTATACATAATAATCATAATAATTGAGATATCATAATAATCATAACAAGTGGTTATACATAATAGAACTTGTGCATTATACAAAATATATCCAAAATTATCAAAGTCATGATACATATAATATCCAAAAAGTGTTTAAATGGTCACAAAATTAACATATCACATAGAAGATAAATCTCTAATAACATCCATTAGTAAATCCCTACGTGCATCAAGCGGACATTCAACAAATGTCCTTAATTGGTCGGAATCACCCATGAGAAATTTATATATCTTAGTTGTTTGCGATGGTGGGAAGCCACAATCTTTGATCATGTTCCAAATTTCTCCTCTTGACAATTGTGGAAGCTTTCTATAGCTTTTTCTCTTAATACTTGATTTCCCTCTCTTATAGCTTCTGCAATCTCAACCATGACCCACTCAATTTCAGTTAATTCAGACTCTTTTTCTTTTTTAGAATATGCTTTTTTTCTTCTTTTTAGAGGAACCACTACTTACTCCAGGTGAGAAATCTTGATTAACACTATCATCAAGAGTTTTAAAATTCTCTAGTGTTGCATCATTTTGGGCAATAAGATTATCAAAGTTATTGATTGTTTCAATGAAGTCTTCCTCAATGATTGAGTGATGACGTTTTCGCATCTCACCAATAGTCTCACCTTCCTCCCCTGTTGCTTTAGCAATTCCATATAAGGTGATAATCTTTTCATAAGATGGGAAAGGAATATTTCTCCAACTTGCTGCCTTTGGCTTAGACTACAAAATGAAATGGAAAAAAGTACTACATTATCATGCTGGAATCTATAGTTTTATTCTTAACATGAGAATAATGTTAACAAGCAAAACAAAAAGAACTTTACAGAACTTTGGCAGAATAACAAGCAAAACTTCCATTGGCAACAAAGGATAAATCTAATCTCATACATAATATATATTGCAAAGTGGTCAAAAACATAAAAAAAGTGGTCAGCTTTAAAAAACCTATACCATTAGTCATGCTAACTTCCATTTTGTAGTAGCAATTTGATGAAGAAATATATGTTTCAAAATACATGCAGTTAAAAAAAAAGACCTAACCTCAATAAGTGCATTCCAAACTTGATCTTCAGCATCTCACAAATGAGTTGATGGGTTCCAAGCAAATCCACTTACTCTACCTTTGAAAATGTCATACATTTTAGAGAAATTTTTCTTTATAATTTTCTACTAGTTCTTAACCTTCTCTTTGTCAATATCAATGCCAAACAAGGCACTTAACTCTTTGACAATGTTATCATAGGCGGTAATGGTGAACGTCCCATTAACTTTGTTTCCAATATTATGTTGATGCATGAAAGCATCAACAAGTGCATCATCCATAACTCTTGTCTAATTCAAGCATTGCTTTGTGTCCTTTGCTTTTGATGGCATACTATACAATTTCATGGATAAATTATGAAAACAAAAATCAAACATAAAAAGTGAGTGTACATCAAACTTCAATACATCAATGCTCAAACTTAGTAAAATAGAATAAGCTTCAAATAACTATATATAATAGTAATACATAAAAGTTTACAATTCAAACTTGTTAGAATACAATAAAACTTCAAATAGCAATACATCAAATGCCACAATTCAAACTTATTAGAATACACAGAAATTTAAAACATGAAATAGACATATATAAAAACTCAATCTAAATGACTAGCTTGATAATATATCCATATCTCATTTGCTATATTATCTCTAATAAGCCCTCCTCGAGCAGCCTCTCCATTGTCACTACGTGGAACATGATTATCATCATCAGACATAGATTGATTTGCAAGTTCAACATCCACTTCAACTACGAGTTCTTCATCAGGATCTATGCTCATCAAGAAGTTATGAAGAATACAACATGCTCCAATGATAAGTTTTTAAGTTTTTAGATCATAAGTAGGCTCTGATGAATTAGATATAATCTCAAATCTTTTTTTTCAATATACCAAAGGCTCTTTCAATTGCATTATGTAGTGATGCATGCCGTAGATTAAACAATTCTTTATGATTTTGGAGTGGATTTCTTCTTAAATATTCTTTCAAATGATAACGAGCTCCTCTATATAGTGTAATAAGTCCACTTTTTAGCATGAACCCAGCATCTACAAGGCAATATTTACCTTTAGGAATTTTGATCTTATCTACTCATGTTAAAGCATTTTTCATAATCCTAGAGTCAGATGCAATGCCTTCCCACCCAACAAGCACATAGGTGAACCTTAACAACCACTAATATCTACTCTGAGTTTGCCAAGCGCCTTTGAGACATGGATACCTTTTATTTCCCCTTTTCTTACTTCTCAAATTAGGTAACCCCATGCCCAGTTCTTGAACTTCGAAAGGTAGAGGAGGATAATTTTGTTTGTTCTCATTTTCTTCCTTAGAGATACAAGCAAAAGAAAGTGAAGATTTAGAAATAAATGCACGAATTGCTCATCACCAACACAAATGGAGAGAGATGTGAAGTGTTAATCGTGTTTTCAGAATGTAACCAAAGGCAATCTTTAAGTTTATCTTTTCTAGCACCCTACATCTCAACTAAAGGAAAATTTAAAAACGGAGAGAAATTAATGCCATGCATATATAAAGTTGTGTGTGTTTTGCTATCATTTATATCTCATTGAAACTTGATTTTTTTTTTTTGCAGATTTTGGGTGATTTATCAGAGGAAGGGGATGTGAAGTTTCATTGATTTAAAAAGCTCAAAGTTGTTATTTTTGTCTCTTTTCAAGGTAGTAGTTGAGTTTTTTCCCCCCTTAGTTATGGTTGAATTTTTTGGTTTTCTCTATTGAACAAATTTAGATATTGCATATTGCTTATTGAAGGAAGTTTGTATGAATGAAATGACACTATATGCTAATTTTTCTTTTTTAATTTTAGAATGATTAAGTTTTTTGAACAAGTTTTCTTTTGATGGTCATAGGCTTTCTTTCTATGCAAATTATTTTGAGAGCCATCTAATATAAGCTATTGAACCCTTTTCTTGAATTATACTTTTTTTCAGGTACCATAAAATGGAAGTTAATTTGACCCTAAAACTTGGTTTAGAATTTGATAATGTAGAGGAAGCATGGCAATGTTAGGTTAATTATGGTGGGAGAATCGAATTTGGTGTTAGGAAACGTAATCTTCAAAAGTTAAAAAGATAGCTCCTAACATCATACAAATATGTTTGTTACAAAGAGGGTTTACGAAAATCAAATAAAAGATATTTTTTGACCACTCGGCCTCGGCAAGAGATTAGGACTAATTATAAGGCAAGAATGGGAGTCACACGAGTGAATAGAAAATATAGGGTTACTAAATTTATCCAAGAGTATAATCACCCAATTCATATCCCAGAAATGATTCACATATTGGGTTTGCAATGTAAAGTAATCGAAGTGCAAGCTAAGATATTGAATTAGCAAAGGATGCTGGGCTTCAACAAAAAAAAATATTTTCAGTTGATGAGTATGCATATTGGTGGAAGAGCTAATTTAGGCTATACCCAATTGGATGCAAAGAACTATTTGAAATCGAAATGATGGAAGAGCATGACGTATGGAGAAGTTGGCTGTGTTTTGTGATATTTTCAACAACAGTTTACTGAAAACCCATCATTTTATCATGCCTATCAGATAGATCTAAAAGAACAAATAACTCATGTGTTTTGTATTGATGCAAGAATGTTCATAGATTATACTTATTTTGGTGATGTAGTCGCATGGGATACACCATATTGCATTAATTGTAATCGTAGATTACTTGCATTATTTGTAAGGTTCAATCACTACAAAGGAAGAGTTATTTTTGGGGCATCCTTCTTATATGATGAGACCATTAAATCATTTAAGTGGTTACTGAAAAAATTTTTGGAGGCACACAAGGAAAAAAAAGCCTCTTACCATATTTACTGATCAGGATCAAGCAATGGCAAGAACCTTATGTGAGGTAATCCCAGACACAAAGCATGGTTTATGCACTTAGCACTTAATGCAAAATAGTGTCAAGTATATGGGAAATTTGATGAAAGAAGGTTTAATTTTTTTTAGGGATTTCAAGAAGTGTATGTTCGAATATCTAGAAGATACACAGTTTGAGGTAGTATGGTGCAGCTTGATAGCGGATTACAATGTGCATGAAAATTCATGGTTAAGTTCAATTTACAAAGTAAAGGAGAAATGGGCATAGTGTTATATGAAGAATGCTTTAACAATTGGCATGTGAAGCTCGTAACTTAGTGAAAGTATAAATTCTGATATCAAGAGGTTCATAAGACTGAACTTGGATGTTAATCAGTTCTTCAAGCAAGTTGAACGGGTTCTTGAGGATAAGAGATATAATGAGCTAAAGCATGAGCTCAAGTCGCGACAAAAACTACCATGATTGATTGTTAAGAATTCTCTTATGCTACAACAGCTTTCTGAAATTTACACTACCTCTATCTTTAAGTTATTTTGGGAATAATGGGATTTAAGTGTTGCTACTTTTATAACACACAAAAATGAGATATATCCTTTGTTTGACTATATTGTTACTATGGTTGAAGAAGTAAAAGAATGGAAAGTTCAGTTTGATCCTAGTAATAAGTCAATTTCATGTAGTTGTTAGAAGTTTGAGATATTTAGTATATTGTGCTATCATGCTTTGAAGATATGTGATATGCAGGATGTAACAAAAATCCCTAAATAATATATTTTAAAAAGATGGACAAAAGAAGCGAAGACCGATGTCATACATGATGTTAGAGGAAATGAGGTCCAAGCAGATTCTAGACTAGAAAGCACGCAACGTTATAGACAACTCTATCCCATGATGATAAAATTAGCAACAGAGGCGTCTGATTGTTCATAAGTTTTTTCATTAGTACATCAAGGGATTCTAGAATTCAGCAAGAAAGCAACAAAGTTTCGTTTAAGCCAAAAGAATATATACAATGATGATTATGTAACCACAGTACTATCGACAGAATGTGTTGCATGGCCAAAGGGATTTAAGAAAAATGACAGTGTTAGAAAAAAGAAACGAAAGACAAATTGGGTTGAGCGTCTAATGAAGAAAAGAAGAAGAACAACTTCAACAGTTAGAAATTCATTGGTATGGACATGTGCACATGTTTCTATTTTATGATTTGTATTCATAAAATTTTAATGTTACTTTTCTCTTTTAGGACCTTCAAATGCAAGCAAACACCTCTAACATCATGCCTCGAGAACTATATCCACCTTCAATCCCACCTCAAGCACTATATGCTACAGAGGCATTATATGCATTTCAGCCATTATACGCATGCTCTCAAACATCTGAGAATGATCTTACTTTTATTGAAATGTTGATGGTAAAGATTTGTAGTTTATTTCTTTGCCATTGTAAATGTTTCTAACTTTTCTTAAAACTAATATTGAAAATAACTTATTTTTTATGAGAATGGAAACAATATAACTATTTTTTTTTTTTGCTCAATTTATTTAGCTTCAAGTAAATAGGAAATTGTAGTGCATAATTTGCTCAATTTGTTAGATTGATTAGAATGAAAGCAATATAAAATTAGTATGTGCTCATTTTCCTTTTTGTTGTAAAACTTTTTGATTATTGTTCTTTTAAAATGTAGGCGTCAGATGATTGTCTCATGCCATCCCTTGAAGTATTGGAGTTCAATAAAGATATATCAAAAGGTACATTATTATAATTAAATAATAATTGTATAAAAAAGACAAGAAAATAATCAAATTTATTAAGATAAGTATTTGCATTACATTAAACTCTTTATCACAACCTATGATAAGACTTAGTATAATACATTCAACATGTTCATTCCTTAGTACAAGTCCTTATTGAAGTTTAATATATTCAATAACAATATCCCTGTTATTGTTCATTACTTCATTTGGCTTCATAGTGCATGAGCTATTCTTGTTTATTGCTTCATTTGCCTTTCCTTTTTGCAGATGTAGCTTCAGAAATCAAATTTACAAGGGAGACAAGTCATGGCAGATTTCAAAAACATCAAAAGAGTTGTACTAACCCAAGACAATTGTAATCAACATCAAATAGAAATCTTTTTGTAATGCAACTTCACAACTTCCCTGTATTGACATTACCATATATGTACAACTTTACAAATCCTTCAATTGTAAATCATTTTGTAATTCACATCACTTGAAAATGAAAGTTTATAGTTTTAGCAATGCCTTCCTCAATATGAAGTATTTTCCTGCTAACAAAATTATCATGGGACACCAATAACTAAAGAACCTTCATATTGACATTTTTCTATCTGGTGAGCCTTCTCAATCTAATTGCCAAGTTCCATCCATAACAGGTTTATCCTTCTCAATCTTAAATTAGATTTATCCTTTTCCAGCCATGGATGAAGTCTAATCCATCTATAATTGAGCCACTTTTGGACTTGAGATCACTGCATTTTGATTTAAGTCAATTTCGTGCTCTGATGGCTTTGTTAACCTCTATTGTTCTAACTCCATTTTATTGGAATGCTTTGTGATATCCATTTGCATATCATTACTGGATCTATAAAGATAGGAGACAAGAGACAAATTAAGAGATTCTAAACTTTTAGGTTTAATTGAAGGTTTTTTACAATTGTCACTGTCTTTATTTGAAGTGTCAATATGATCCCATCTATAATTGGTTTGACCCTTCATTGCAAAAAAAAGATGAACTTGAATGTGACTTAACCTTATGCACAAAATCTATATACAAATTTTTCTCAACCACAGGGCTTACATAGCCAAAATCAAATGGAATACTCTCACAAGCTGATAATTTGTTGCAACCTCTATTATGTGGATTAATGCCATTTTTTAGTTTTTCTTCTCTAAAGCCAAACTAGGAATCTACTGATTTCTTCTCACTATAAGTAGTTCTAACATGCTGCAGTACAACAAAGGTAACAAATAGATAATAACTCACGTAAATGCCAACACAACATTAAGGAGCTTTTCACAAATCCAGGTATCTCCATAATCTATGAGTGGTTTGTGCTCCAACACATCATCATGACTTTCCACAGGTATCTCCATCTCGCCCTTCTTACACATTTGATTTTCGAATATAATCTATATAAATAAAAATAAGAAGAGGACAAACAGAAAGAAGAAAAACTAAATGATACCATCTATCACAAGATTATCCAATATAATTCCAAATGCATTTTTAGCAGCATGCTAGTTCTAGGGCAAAGAAGCAAGTTCAAGAGGTTTTTTAGTCTTTTATTTTTTCTGCCAATACATATCAGAGTTTATCAAAAACAAAAGGCAGAGAAGCAATTATACCATACATAGAGCTTATACAAGTAAAGACCAAGGATACTTAAATTTGGATTGGAAATTCACATAGATGGTAGAGTAATTCAGCACTATCAAACTATGTTAATAGATTTCACACATTTTATACAAGAAATAGACACAAAAAGATGAAAATGATGGAGTTATCACATCACAGTATAAGCTAAATAAATGGAAGACAGAGCAATTGAATTAGGGATGGGTAAGATTAGAATTAGATTAATAGCATAATATTTGCCAACAATGTGGACAATCAGATAGCCATTGTTATCAAAACCTTGAAGACGATGGAAGAGCAAGAAATTGACATCGAAGAAGTCATCATTTGAAGAGAGGAAGAGAGAACAATGATGAAGAGTCTCATATTTTGGTTGAACATATGTTTCTGGGTTTGTTAGGAAGTGACAGTAATCAATGCCAAGGTTTGATGCCCACACCAGCACTTGATGAAGATGCGTTGGATATCAGGGCTTCATCTGGTCTTAAAATGGTGAGCATTGGTATGGAAAATGGATGGATATGATCACTCAAAAATAGACGAATGAGATGCAACTTTGAATCAGTCGAAAAAAGGTGCAAAAATGACAGCATTTTGCTCTGGGTACTGCATGCCCAGAGTGCCTTTGGGTAGAGGATCTGTTTTAGAATCTATAGGTAATGAATGAAAAAGGGCACGTTTTGACGAGGGATTTTAATTATTGTTTTTATGTAGCCTTTTGATGAGGTTTTAAAAGACTTAAAAAAATGGTTAAAGCAAAACGTTGCATTTAACTTAACTGCATAGCTTACAACCAATGCACATTGAAAAAAAAAAAAAGAACTGTATACACATTTTTTTACCAAACCCAAATCTCTTCCTATATTGCCACACTTTTCCTAATTTGGATCTCATCTTACTCTGTGTGCTAGTTTGTTGAAAAAAGATTAAAGAAAAATGTAACACAAAAGAATAACAGTATATATGTAGATTACTTTTTATTTGTTCATGCACTTTTTTTTTTTAATTTTTTCCTAGTAAAATGACATTATGCTCACATGAAAAAGAAGAAAATTCAAATTCCTCTTCCAATCTTCTAACAATAATATAGTTACTTTTAAGTTAATTTTAATTTGGATGATTCAATCTTCTAAACAATTCAATATCATCAAATCAATTTTTTTTCTCATTTTTAATCATACGTGACCTTTTTTTTCTTTTCTTTTTTTGCAAATTTAATATTAATTCATCTTTATGTCAACTATGAATCTTAACAATTGTCCATGACATGTGGGATTAGCCATAAAAATTTTGTGGCTTAATTAGTAGTTTAGTCTCTTAACTAATTTATTTATTCTAATTTAAGTTTTAATTTAATTTAGTTTTTTACTTTTTAATTTGGATTATATTTTTTTTATTACATATGTCGGGACACTTAAAGTATTCAAGGTAGACGAACATTACCATTAAAGTATTCATCTACCTTTAAAATGAAGTCTTTTAACTTTCCTTTAATATTTTAGAATGGTCTCGCAACTATATGGCTTAACTAATTGTGCACTTATCTAAATCAGAAAATATTCTGCCGAACCCAGAAGTTCTCCAAATCCCCTCGAACCTTTGAAACAACCCCCAATAATTTCCTGCTTAAATAGTACACATTTATTAATACATCAAAAGAATTTTATTGTAGAGCTTGGAAAATCTAATGACCTTCCATTTCTTCCATTTTAAGGGTGTGTTTACTATGGAGACTCCTCTAGGTATTTCAAAAAATTATAGTTGATTTTTTTTTTTATGTTTGATATGATGCTTTTTAATTAGGATTCCTGGAAATTTTAATTTTTTTAGTGAATAAATTATTTACAAAATTTGGATAATCTCTTCCCCATTATTACATGTATTTTATTTTCTATTTTATTTTTCTAATATTTACTGTTTTCATAGACCAAAATTTCTTTCTTACTTTTCAACTTTGTTTAAGTCTTTCAAACATACTTTTCACGCATTGAACTTTGAAAAATATGTAAAATTCCAATACACACAACATGATATGGAATGCACACATATACAAGCACACACATGATATGACACTAGGCACACACATTCATGTGTGCACACATATATACAAAACATAATACATGTGTACACATACACGCAACATAATTTCATACATGCCTATGCATGTGCAAACACATAAACACAACATGACACCAAACATCTGCGACACAACATCATGCACTTGTGCTTATATATCCACAAAATATGATACGCGCTAAATACACAATACCACACCATGCATATGCATACGGGCTCATGCACAATACGTTACACACACATACCCATGGCACCACACCATAAATATGCGCACACATAAACACATAATATAACATCACGTGGGCATGCACACACTTTAACATGTGTCTTAGATGTGTCATAACGTTGTTATCCCACTACCTTAGACCAAAAATTGTAACAATCTAAAATGGAAAAGATAAAAATATTTGGGATAATACATATATTTTGTTAATTATATTTTCCTACCCATACCAAACATCTTTTTCACTAATTGCCTTGCAAATTAATACCAATTTCAATTGCCCAGATATTTAATGCTATAAGATAAATAAAAAATCCACAAACCAAAGACACCTTAAGTCGAAAAGTACGTCAAACAATATCTATGCATATGATGTGGATTAAGTATTAAACGTTTTACCAAGGTAATTTTTCACTAGGTACTCCAAGATCCATCCATAAGCCAAAATCCTACACGGCAATTCCAGTCCATAATGTTAAACTCTAAAGCGAAAGGTAAAATAATGTATAGTTCTATACTTTTGTCAACAATTAATCAAATATAAATATGGTATTTCATATATTTATTGTAGTTAATTTCTTATAATCCTTCCAAAGTTGATAGACAAATCACCAAGATATGCAGACTAGGGGAAAATGGCTACAAGGAGACTATAATTTTCTCTTTCTTTATAAAAAATGGTTCAGACAGAAAGTCTGTATTACAGTAAAAGGGGAAACATGAAAACAGTAATGATATAAAGAAGACGCTGGTGGAAGAAACATTAGAACCAATCAGGGATGATCTCCTCCTCCATTAACAATTGTGTTGGGCAGGGACCTGCAACGGGAAATTCACATTAACGTTTCAAAAAAAATTATTCGACTTTAGAATTGTAGAGCACAACTGCATCAAATTTGGACAAGTGGATATCCAATAACTTCTGAAACAGGTCATAATGAAGATGAGCCAACAAATATTTTCCTTCTATATATATGATGGATGCCCCAAATAATGTTTATGGGATATCAGATGTTTGAACAGGAAAGTTTATGACCAAAAATAGAACATATGGTCATTCCGGAGAGTACCCACCAACACAGTTCACAGCCAAATGGACTGCCGTAAATTGGGAATGCAGATAGGAGGCAATGGTAGGTAGTTAACTACACGAGCAAACGAGGTTGAAATCATGATGCTATAAGCGAGCCATAAAACAAATATTTTGGTTCTAAAAAGTTAAACTAGAGAAACACAGTCGAGGGATTATTCTTTTGTTTAACACAAATTAAACTTATTACCAATTCTTTAAATTACAGTTAAGGAATGTTACCAGCAGTCCAGCATTTTGTTTGTTTTTTTTTTTTTTTCTGTTGCTAAGTTTTCATTCCACTTTTCTTATTATTTTGAGGACAGAAAGACTCAACATGGTGAATGACAAACAACCCCCCCCCCCCACCAAAAAAAATAAATTCAGAACTGCTGTTCAGGCTTCAAGTCACAATATTTCAAACCAAGAAACAAGAACAGATCCGGAGGGATTCAATGCCATATCTCACTAATCGTTCAGGGACCCCCACGGAGGGAGCCCTTTCTAGTGGTCCACCAAAGCTACGCAGCAAATAGATAAGATGCTCCGAATCCAGAAGGTATGTTGATCTAAGCAGCTATTATTATCATATTAACACTTTATCCAAACAAAACAGTTTCTCAGTTTACAACCGAAATTTCTCAGTTGACAACTAAATTAGCAAACCTAGGGAGAGGTCAGAAAACATTTTAAGCAAGCATAATTATGTACAATTATTTTGCTACAAAATTGGTGAAGTGCATTGCAAATAGTGCCAGACAGTTTTGTTATCCTCAATATTTGTAAAGCACTAAAGTAGTACGCTCTTTCATAGTTATTTATAGCTCAAGCTAAAGCATGTAGTGCAGCACTACAGCTCTTGGCACTAAGCTACATGTATAGCGTTGCAACTTCCATGTAGTTCTGCTATAGCTGCTCTACAGGAGCTACAGATAAATAGGGCAACATCAGCCCTAATTTAGGTAATATTGCATAGGCTACCGCTGGAGATTCACTTGACTCATCCTTGGACCATCAGAGAAACAGGTTTGCACAATTAAAATTGAATGATAGGGCTTTGAAAGATTTAATTCCCTTGATACCATTGACCCAATCTCATCAAATGAGATTGATTATAATCAATGAGTGGTTGATTGGCAAGGTGGATGAAGAACTAAGTAGTGAAGAAAATTATCTTGTATTTAAGGGTAATGACTTAGGATGATGTAGCTTTAGCTTCTTGAGCAGAGGAGCCATCTCATCGTTTGTTATCATTCAAATCCATTCCAACTCCAAGGCAATGGCATCCTTCTCTTATCGTGCTCTTAATATGGTTGACAAACTAACAGAAACCTCAAAAGATGAAGAGGAAATTGAGAGAGTGCCTAATAATGATCACTATGATGATTTTGCATTTAATGAAGAGGATTGTTTTAAATACCTTAGGATAAAGCTTACACTCAAAAACTTTGTTAGACATTGATATATTTTATTATTTAAGTACTTGATGTTGTGATATATGGATGATTATTATGTTGTTTATGAGATTTTTTCTTAATATGAGTTTGGTTTTCTATATATATTTGTCATTATGAATTGCATTATCAATTTTTTAAATTGTGCACTACATTTTCATGTAGCTTGTATGATGCTATGCGTTATAGTATTTTGGAGCCCTTGGCACTACAAGCACACAATGCGCTATTAATAAATATGTCTCTGGTCACTTTACTCAATGTAATCCAAATCAATGAGAATTTCAACATGCTTACAACCAAAGCACGGCATTACTTGGGAGTTGGATGCTGGCGCATCATTGTTGTCAAAATACAATCTTACCTTGGGTCAATCATGGATCACTAGCCAAATATTGAATTATAGAATCAAATTGAGGAGTGTAAGATTTTTGTTTTTTTAAGAAAAAAAGGCTTTATTAATATTTCTAATCTTTCCTGGATTTTCCTTTTGAAATATAGAATTTTTTGAGGATACAATAAGCATAAGTAAACCTCTCAAGTTTTTATGTCAATTTAATAAGAAAGTTTACATGAGATTTTACTCGTGAACTCAAGAACTTCAACTTTGATAATTATCAATTATTTCAGTGATCATAGATTATACATTATAGACACCATAGGAAAAGCCTTGTAAGAAATTAGTTCATGAGCATAATGCTAAGAAATTGATCAACCATACATTAATAAAACAAAGGATATTTGTTGTGCAAAATAGGATAGTCTAATAGTCCAATCAAAGTAGGAATGCACATCCACAACATATATATATATATATATATATATGAGTTGATATATATAGTATCTGCAAACTATCTACATTCCTCAAGGAAGTGGCCTGAGAATCCAAAGCTTGTAAGTCTTACACCTATTCTTTACCCTTTTCTTTACATGTACACAATCAAAGACTCTTAATTCTTAAGTACCATGATACATTATGTAGAATAAACATTTCACTCCTTCCCCCAATGCTGAGTAAACCGAAAGCCCATGTCATCCTAGACTAAGCCCACCCCATATTTCCAATATGCCTCTACAGATTCCACTGAAAATTTTAAGAGCTCATGAAGAAAATGAAGTGGCATGAAGCCCTTCAGCGCAGACCACCTAGTAACTGCATTGCCCATTTAGCCAGTTGACCATGAACAATCAAAAAGGTCCTTCTAGATTTGCTTTACTTCCGAGAGTTCACATACAATTCAGCACAAATTAAAGGGCATGGGCATCATCAACTAACACAAACAAAAAGCAACTAATCAGAGGCACCCGTGCCCATAATCTGTCATCAGCACTGATAGCTACCTGAGACAGAAGCCGCAGATAACATTCACCTATATCATATTACATTTTCAATGGATCCTATTCACAGATTTCAACAGGACTACTCTCTTCTCTGTGATACATTTGTGAGTGCGTTATTACCTTATGCTTAATAAAAAAGATAAGATCTTTCCCAGGCCGTGAGATCAACACAAACTAAAATGACTGCCAATCTGTCCTCTTAAAATCACAGAAAGAGCACAATGTCAAGCTTAGGCAATAGCAAAAGACAGTGGTGAGGGGCAGAAAGCATTATATAATCCTCATGACATAATTGAAAATCGAAAATGTCAAAACAGATGATGGGTAATTATCCTCGAAAGGGAGGTAACTACACTGTCTACACTCCACCCACGAAAGTGGGGTAACTACCCAATCAAGGGAAAATGAGTGCAGACTGTGCAGTAATTACGCAAACCCAATCACAGTGAGAATATGAAACAACCAGATACAGTGAATTTAAGAGTTGAAGCTGTATACAGATCTGGATTCACATTGCATTCAGAAACTAGCGAATATGAAACAGTCAAACATGATCCATTCAAAACTTGCAAGATTAAGTTACTGAGTCGTCAAACTTACTTCTTATGCCGCTTCCCCTTTCTCGGTCCCCATCCCTCGAGCTTGGCAACAGGGCAACCACACTTTGCTCGAAACAGCAAAACAGCACGCCCACTAGGGGGAGCCATATTCCTGAGCTCGGACCTGAGGCACTCGTAATCGGGATTGTTCTCATTCCCACCCTTCCAAGGCAGCCTATCAATCTCGTCAGACCCACTCCTGACGGACTCCTCCGTTTGCAGCTGCAAATCAAATTCCATTGCTTTCTTGAGGCCTTTGCATCCGGGTTTACCACACTTACGGGATCGAGCGCCGCAGCAGAATCCAACTAATAAAACCGAAATGATAAAGAAGACGACGAACCCTAGAATCTGAGGGATCGGGAATTGGTAGAGCTGGGGTGTGAAATGGGAGAAAAGCAGGGAAAGGGAGTTGAAGATGTAGGAGAAATAAGAAGAGAGAAGGAAAGCACCGGAGAAGAGGACGACAATGAGAATGAGGAGGTCAAGGGTGGCGGAAGGAGAGTGCTTGCAGGAGAGGGAATGAGAGTTGCAGTTTGAATTGTGGGCATGGTTTGAGGATTTAGGCTTGGAGTTGGAAGATGAGGATGAAGAAGACGAAGAAGACGAAGAGGTCATGGCCACAGCCTCGGCGTCGGCGGCGGAGATCACGGTACCGGTGGTGGAGATGGTGGCGGCGAATAGAAGGTGGTGCATGTTAAAGAAATGTGAAAATAATTCCTTGTTGAGAAAAATAAATGGTAATTATACTTTTGTTATTTACAGAAGTCTATGGCACAGCCATTTAGAGCCAAATGGGTGTTGAAAGCTGCGTGAGATTGTGGGCGTGGTTTTTCGTTTTTTTGGGGGATCCACCACCCCCATGGCCAAATGCTTTATATGCAGTTTTGAGTAATTGGCAGCAGAAAATTTTATGGCACATGTCAAATTTATGTTTGGCTGAATTAATAGTTAATAATAATTATAATTAAATATGCATTGATACATTAATAAATGCTAGCATCAGATATTTAGTGTTGGTACATAAATGCTTGATAGGGTTTTGAAAAGTGCCGCAGGGATGAAATTTTTGAGATTCGACTTTTCTAAGAAGTAAATATTGTTAAAAAGTATATTTAGTATATCTATATGAATATTCATAATTAATCTAATTTACTAATTTTATAAAGTGAATTTTTTAAAAAATATAGAAAAATGCTAAAAGTCTTATGAAATTTTGTATCATTTCCAAATAGTTGTCTAAATTTTTAAAATAAAAATATAAATCCATTAAGTTTCATATTTAAGAAAAAGTATTTCTATTCATTGCATCCTATCATTACAACTCAATGCAATTATACCAACAAGTTTAGCATAAGGTATTATGAAAAAGTCTAAAGTAATATATACATTAACAACATTAAGAATGAAATAAGTAAAAAAGATATTTTTTAAAATATATAAGTAAAGAAATTTATTTTGGTTATTTTAAAAGTTGAATCACTTAAAGAAAATTTATTTATAAATCACTTAAAATATTAAGAAAATTTTTGTATTTTTCTTTTTGAAAAAAACGACAGTTCAGAACTAGGGCAGAAAATCTGCATCCTAAAAAACGAGGTCCGAAATTCACAAAGGGTAACGACCTCAAAGTGCTGGTGAGACTCGAATTTAACGTAAGATAGTGGTCTTGAAAAAACCGGAACTAAACACTAAATAACAGCTTTAAAAAAACTCAAACTTCGAGCTAACCACGATTATCATATTATACTACAACACCATCAGTCATTTCGTATATTAACTGCAGATATTGCGCTGAGGCATTTATTACTGTTACTTTGTTTACTGAGAACAAAATAGTAAATAAATAAATCTGAGTTTTGCATGAAAACAATAAAAAGAGGCTCATATAACCATGCCATCGATACAAATACTAGGCTCAACCACGTGCAAGTCACTCAAATTAATATTTCTCCCATTAAACTTCTACAGCCACCATTGTAGCAACTTCACAGTGCTTGCATCTGAATTTGATAGGGAAAATTAATTCAAACAAAACCACATCAATTTAGATAACATCATTTGTTTGATTGTGTAATTGTCAACGCCATAATCATATGAATAACGTATCTCTTGAATCCACTGTGTTTTAAAAATGAATAATTATTATCTTGAAAATAGATGAGAAATCAATGTAAAAATAAATTTCTTTCAATAAATCTAATATAAAGATCGAGACATAAAAGAAGATAAAGGACAGAAAAAAATAATCTAAAAAATTTAGTTCTTTGAAAAATATCGCATATTCTATAAATGTAGTTCTTTGAAAACTAATTAAAACCATCTTCTCATATATATTATTATTTGTGTACAAATAAATCGTTCTTATAGAGGACTCTAGACATAAAGGAAGGAATGTAACATACGATCTATGTATTAAGATGCCAGAAGAGAAGAATAATACATCTTTAAACACACTAACGGAGGGAAGATTACACTTTGTAATTAGTAGTATCATCATAAAAAAAAAGAATCCAAAGATCATCGACCTAATGTATTGTCATGTATATGGTCATCCACCTATATATACTTTCCCTGCAACAATCAACATTCTACATGCAGACATGGAAGGTCATCATATTGATTACAATACCACATACACCTAAATAGTTCCTACCCTGCATACTATAGAGTCTAGACAGTAACAATTACTGGGATTGCTAGATTATATATCTTGATTTACACATAGCAGACTTAAGCAAACTCACGATCAGGAAGGACCAAAGGAGCCACAAGAGTCCACACATATAATGCAGCAGTAACCCACTCAGTGCAAATCCGAACCCATACTGATGTCCATCCAACATCTATCAAGTCTGAGCTTTCAGATGAGCTTGTCCATCCAGAAAGAAGCATGGCTGAGTACATGCTAGCCAGAGCAAATATCAAGTGGAAGAATGAATAGGAATAACTGACCGGCCGTGCTTCCTTTTCGTCTTTCTTTCCCTCACCTTCTTCCAATTCTTTTGCTTCAAGTAGGGGTTTCTTCCCAGCTGAAAACGTATAATTGCAAGTGATGAGAGGTAATAAGTAGGAAATGATAAATTGTTTTTCTTTTTTTTTTTTTGGTTACAAAGGAGGCATAAGAGTAGGGAATGAGGCAGGTCAGGTGCCACTTGAGCTAAAGCTATTGGGCATAATGTGGCTTCGAAGCAAATACAATGAGGATTCAGAATTTCTCAGAAGTCAGAATGGAGATGAAGTATTTAGCATGAGCAGAAAATTATTTTCTTATTTGTAGAACAACATCATGGCTGTTTCAAGCAAGAGAAGCTTATTTTCAAAATTCATAGATTTTCTTAGGTTGTTAAGCCGAGATTTTTTTTTATTATTTCTGTACCTCTGTCATTCAGGATTTGAAAATTACTTGCCAAGTCTCCTGGCAAAAGCATGCCCCTAGAGTTATAGACTATGTACCAGGTTTTCCAAGTATGCACCTATCATCACATGTGAAAGAGCATATCTCGATGCATAAGGCTGCAACTTCGTGGGGATACATGAAGCCACTAGATTAAAAGCTACTTACCAGACACAAGTTCAGTAATGCTAAGTAGGGATAAAGTGATGGAAGACAATCGAGAATATTCACTCTCAACCTCACCTAAGGCCAAAGTTACTTCTAGAATATTTAATTGAACTTTAGCTGTAAATTCAAGTTCTTAGTTGAACAGTAATGCATTATATTTAGATGCCTTTTATAACATGAATAAATATATAATAGAGATCCTGGAGGCTTTCAATCATATTCTATTACCTGATTTAGGTGAAGATGGTGGCGACAAGAATGTGGCTGAAGATCCAGCACGCAGAGCAGAATATAGCACTGATAGCACTGTTGTAAGCAGCCCAAGAACAAGGGTACTTATGGTGACTGCTCTGGACTTGTTGAGACCATTGCATTCATAGTCACGAGGTTCACTAGAAAGACCCGTATAGCATACATAAGCACAGTAAAGGGAAATCACAGATGCAGGCAACAAGCTTCCATTCACCTGTTTATGCACTCAAGTTATTTTTCAATTAAGGAAAAAAAAAAGAAAAAAGAAAAAAAGAATGTATTCATGAGGAAATGTATTCATGACGTAACACAGAACCAAGTACTAAATTTTCCCTCTAAACCTATCAGTTACAATTCCCATTACACCATATATTTCAGGACGAAAAAGGGCATTCTCCAAAGCTCATTTTTTAACCTTATTATCTCAATTTTTTCTTCAACAAAAAAGGATGAAATCTCAGAATATGATGTAACAACATATGACTAAATAAGAAACTCTTGGGCTCATGCACAGATCTGCAAATTGCACTTCATAAATAGAAGAGACAACATTATTCATGTCAGATTTATTCATAAAACCCTCAAAATGCAAGTGTTCACTGTTCAGGCAAGATATTAATCACTCTCAATAGTATACGCAAGACAGAAAGAAGAAGTGATTATAATTTATAAGAATTAGGCGAATTAGATGATCAATAGCTGTAAATGCAGACAATTTTGTGTCTTTGAACCTATAAGGCTGGTTAACTGTTTGGGTTCCCCTAAATGATTTCCTCCAACAATGCCTTTGTAGAATGAAGTTAATCATTGCATGTATAAGTCAATGCAGGGAGATAAAGAGTGGATCATAGGGCAGCTTAATAAAGATTAAAAGTTGGAAGTTTATCAATTGTTTGTCTGATAGAGAGTTGATGACACAAAATAAGTAAGACTTACAAGGGAGTGAGAAACTAGACAAACTTAAGCATACTTATCGCATAACAGACTAGGATTGGTTCAGAAACTAAATGAAGGCAAACAAAGATCAAAATAGGGACGTGAGGGGCCATGGAACCCAGAATAAGACCAGGGTTCAGGGTTACAGACTCTATAATTAACTTTAATAATGGCCCCGAAAATCTGAAATTAAAAGTAATAACATAACTAAATGCAAAACATACTATTGGCCCATTGAACTGTAAATGAAAATTATATCTAGCTATTACAATTAATCAGGCTCCCAAGTAGATAAGTGCTAAATTAGTGCTGGGTCACTAGAATTGCCATCTGCTGTCAGCATCCTCCATCAGAGGAAGAGAAGAATTCTGCAGGTTACATTAATCAGATGACTCATGGCAATAGACTAAGACTAAGCTTCACATCCATAGATTACTGGATCAGGTAACTTGTTCCTCCACCTCAATTTTTTTTTTTTAAAAAAACTTGGTGAAGTTTAAAATAAAACTTTATAGTGTCGTTTGATCTATATGTAGCAGACTCCACCTAGTGAAAAAAAACCTTGTTGTTGTTGTTGTTGTGAAAACTTGTGACGTAACAAGGTTAAACCTCGCAGCATATGGCCATTCATTTTCAATCTCGTCAAGACAAAATAATTAGAGAGGCAGAGAGAGAATGGTTCTCTTGTATCCCTTAGATTATTATTGATTCACTAAGCTAGCCAAAGCCAAACTCCCAAAAAATGATTAGCACATCCTGCAATTATTTATCTTGAATTGATGAGATAAAGAAGTTAACAGCATATTACCAAACAGGTCATGTCTCTGAACTAAGATGATAATATCATCATCATTTTTCAGTTATATGGAAGCAACATACCAAATTACTGAAGAATTAGAAAGAAAAGGAAGAAAACAGAAATTAAACCTTAACCTTATACTCATCCCTTCTTATCTGTTAAGGAATAGAAAGTAAAATAACTAAGATGTTTCTGTTGGGGAATATGGAGTTGCTGGGTTGTAAATATTGGTCAGACCTCCCAGTTAAACAACTTCTATGACAACTAATTTAACACATCCCAACATTATATACAGCAACAAGTGGGGAGTGGAGAGTGTGATCCAAGAATAATTTGATCATTTTAGCTTTCACCCTTCAACAGAAAAATCAGCCAGATAACCACAAAAAAGCTATGGATTGTAGGACTTTATTAAGTGTACGGAAGAGAATATATTACTGGAAATAGCACCTTTAATTGCTATCTGTTGTCTCTGACACCTCACAATCCACATTGCACAGAAGCATGGAATATATTTGAGATTCAACAAATAAAAGCATTGCTATCCTTTACCTGAGGATGTAGGGAAATAATTCCAATTGCAAATGCAAGAATCATGGTCATGACAAGGAAGAAGACATTTAGGCCACAATCATGTCCGGAAGGGTTGAACCAAATAAAAAGAATTCCTGACAATGTATAAGCTGCTATGTAGCATCCAATTGATACAGTAAGCAAAGCAACATACCTAAACATGCAAATTTATCAACATCACAATTACAAACAGAAATCCATTGCAGGAAAAAAAAATCATATAAAAAATTTCAAGCATACCATATCTGTTCATCTTTCTCAACCCACGCATCATTCCAAGAATGTAAAAAGTCAAGTAAAATTATCACTTGAGCCAACAAAAACAAACCTGCTCCAAATTTCGAAATGAATCCTGCAAATATCATAGATCTGGAAATGTCAATTATCAAATTAGGCTTTAACTTCCAGAGGAATAAAAAGAAAAAGAACAATATTTATTTAGAAACTGGGCATCCCTTGCATCATTTCTCTCTTTGATTCTTAGATCCAAGGGATTTTCTAGTCCAAGGTCCACAATTTATAAGGGCCAACAAAAAAAACAAAGTTACACAACTGAAAAGAAAGTTTGAAGGCCCAGGCAGGGTAATAAAACAACTTTTACATCAGTGGTTCATGGTAATAAAAGTGGTCCTCACATAATAAGTGCCAGGGTCATTTATCAGGCAAGAAGGACTGATAAAAATAATAAACTTCAAAAACTATAAACGAGGTAACTATATATTTTATTTTTACCATATCCTTCAATAAGGTTGATTTTTTCATTCCATGAGGTACCAATGTGGAACAATTGTGCAAACACAACATTCCTTCAAATCATTAGATAAAATATGGTACCAGAGAATATCTATGGATATGGTCCAATTTTATACCATACTGACGGATACACAGGCTTTTTTAAAAGGTTGAAATTCTAGAAAAAAGAGCAAAGAATCCCAGACTTATTACCAATATGAACTGATAGATATGCAACAAGCATTCAGACAACAACCTATCCTTCTCCGTCAAAGATTATGAAATACGAAAACCACAAACATAACAAAGAGTAGTAAGGATTATTTTCAAAATATTGATAAACAATCCACGATATTTTTAATATGTATCTGATTCTTTATCTGATATGCTACCTTAAGACGATATTTAGTTCCATGCTGTGTATACAATGTAAAACCTTTCAAAAACAAATCATTTTCAATGGCAATTTTTTTAAATTATTTGAAAAAAAAAAAGGCACACAAACTCAATAATACCAGACTTTGACTCTAAAGCATCAATTATGCTAAAGAAAGCAATAAAAGAGTAAGGTGAAGGGCAAAGAATAGACCATAGACTGAGATTACAACATCTGGAAGGAAGAACATAAGGACCACAAGCAAAAGCCAGATCACCATTTTTGCAATCCATCCACCATGGTGCCATGAATCACGTCTATCATTCTGGTCCTTCACACCAATCATTATCAGGGCAAGAATAGAGAAAAACAAGAAATTTCCCAAGCTCACACGAAGAACTGCTTGTACTTGAAAAAATTCCTTTGAGTGGGTACCAGAAGTGTTTATCCCTGTCAAAGAGAATTTAGATAATTCAATAAAAATAAGACCATATTCTAGGGATAGAGCAAATCATAATGTCATTACTAAGATGACTTTTCTTTTGGATAAAAGATATTAATGCAATGAATTGATGCAAGTACTTGCACCAAAATCTCAGGCAAGCATTGTGAAACTTGTCTATGTTGATACATTGTGTTTGAACTTAAAGATTAATGTTAGCCATTAGGAGTGGTCTAGTAGTAAGAGGCATAAGTAATTAGTAAGAGCTAAGAGGTCTTAGGTTCAAACCTCTACTTCATCATGCATCAAAGAAAACTTAAGAGGTGTTTGGTATAGTGTGATCTTAACCCTCCCATCTCACATATCCTGGATGTCATGACAGCATTTGGTATCAAAGGATAGTAATCAAAATATTCCATCATCTCACATCATTGGATAGAGTTTAATAAATTTTTTCGTATGTTTCCAATTTTACCCTTGTCTTTCTTTGGTAATTAATTCTCCAGCCAAATTTTATTTATAAAAAACTATAATCTTGTAAAATATATTATGTAAATTTGTTCTAAAAAATTACATTGTACTTTATTTTTTTATATGAATGAATAGAGAATAAATTTCACATGATCTTTTTAATTTTTTTGAAATATATTTCTATTTAAAAAAGTAAAAATAATATAAATTCACATGGTGTAATTTATTTAAACTTAAAAGGACATATTTGAAAACTCAATTAATAAATAAAATTAATTAACATGTACAACCAAACATTTGTTTCTTACATTACGGGAATGCAAGTTACCACAAATTGCTATACCAAACATAGGTATCATGAATACCATTGTATCTTATACCATGTATCTCATATCATAGTATGCAAGATACTATAGTTTTTAAGATCACAGTATATCAAAGACATCCTTAAAGATTATTATCATCAGTACCTATCTGTCTCCATAAGCGTTTTATCTGAACTTGTAACTAGTTAATATATATATATATATATATATATATCCTTAGCTTGGTATGAGTGAAAGTAGAAGGTATGCAGTTTGACAAGGAAGTGATGCGAATTAGCAATGCATTAAACACTCATCCTAATGGATGCATTTTATTTTATTTTTATTTCCAATTTGTATTCCTCCAGTCCACGCCTTCCATTTACGCTGCGACCTAGCACAATATAAATCTTAAGGTAGATATCATGAAGCAATTTAAGGTAATCCCACAAGAAATAACTTCTCAAGTGATTAATAACTAACAAGCAATAAAAAAAGAGATGAGTAATATCAAATAAAATATAAGCTGACTTCCGCACAAAAAATTCTAGATTGCTCTTAATAACGTCAATTATAATTGTAAACGCAAGGACATGCGCCTGGCCCAAAGCAAATTCAGTCTCGCAGCTGAAGATAGTTACTTTCTGAAAAACCTCCAAGTTCACTCAAACATCCGAATGAAACTGAAGCAAAAAGAATCCAAATTATAAATTTTGCTGCTGTTACAATAAAAAGGTTTTGATACGAACGCATTCCCTTAACTACTCGTGAATCAGGAAACGCTTTCAAGTAGAATTGAAATCAACCAGCGAAGAAATAACAGTTTACATTACACCCTAATCAAACCTCACCAATTATGCAACAATTTCACACCAACAAGCCAAGCATATTGTTCTTCCACATACCCAAAAGGGCAAACATTATAAAAGTCGAAAGCTAACCGAACTTACATGGAATTTTCTTCAAAATGGGTGCTGCTACTTCTCTGAGAATCCAAGAAACAATCAGAGAAGCGCCAAAAAGACCACAATAAGCAATTCTAGCCGATCTTTGTGAGATTCCAGATGCCACAGAAGTGCAGAGACCGCAGGTTAAACTTGCGCAGCAAGACAACAAACACGACATGTCTTAATTTCTCTCTTCCAGAATTAAAGTTTCAGAGGGCAACGATCTATTGAAGGGGGCTCGTGGAAGAGTTGTTAGACTGGTAGGAGAGCTCCGTATCCCTCGAGAACTGAGTTTTGAGTATGGCTGTCACCTCCCCTTAAGCTTCCACGTCATGATCCAAAATAAAAAATTTTAAAATGTAATAATATAATTATAATAGTAAAGAAGAAGTACACATTTATGTTTTTAAAATTATATTCTTTAATTATTTAGTTTTTAAATTTTAAAAAATATTTGATTTAATTTTTAATAAATTTAAATTGTAATTATTTTGTTCTTAAATATTTAAAATATGTTATTTAATCGTTAAAAATTTTACACCCAATACTCATTAATTATTGGCGCACATACGATTAATGAATAATAAGTTAATTATATATTTATAAAATTTAAAAATTAAATTGTATTAAAATAGCAGAATAACAAAAGTCGTCCTACAAAATTGTGTCGTCTGAGCTGGGAGTTTAAAGAAAATAAAAATACTAGTGGCTTGGGCTGTGGGTTAGTGGGCTTCAGTAAGGCTATTATCTTTTGGTTAATGGGTTGTTCATTGGAGACCTTCATGAATGGTTTGCTCAGGAAAGCCTTTGACGGGTTTCGAAGATTTGAGAATTTGAAGGTATTTCAATTGTTTAGATTGTGAAATTTATAAAAAAAATTATATATATTTTTTATATTTATTATTAAATTATTTAATTAAAATTTACTAAATATATAGATTTTTAATAATAACATATAATTTTTATAAATAATTTTACAATTTCTTAAATAAATCAATTCAACAAATGATGACCCCTGAACTTTTGCTACTATATTCTCCTTCTAAGGTTTAACTATGAATTAAATTAAAATTATACCTGATTTGTTTCAAATATGTTATCTGCCATACTCTAATCAATGTATTGGTTCAAGAATTGATGCCATTTTGGAGATATTGTTGTTTGATAAAATAATATTGCAGATTTATTCTTCATATTATGATAGTTAGTAAAAATGAATGATCTTTTATATTGACTAATGGATGTAGATTTAGAGTCCTCATACCGCCTTGGAGTACCAAAAATCCCGAGTGAAAGAAGAGGTTAATAACCTTTGATCATTTATGGCTTAAATCATATCGTGCAATTTCATTACTCTTTAAAAAGTATGAAATTTTTGCTGTCTAAACTATTGTTTGCTTTCTAACTATAACTCTATTGCTTTCCTAAAGGCTACAGAAGATTTGAATTTTGCGGTGCGATTGTGTTGGCATTTACGTGAGTTATTATCTATTTGTTACCTTTGTTGTACTGCAGCATATTAGAACTACTTATAGTGTCAGTACGTACTGAAAGAAATTTTAAGAGAATAACTAAATAATTATATTACTGTTCATTCAAAATGCAGTTAAACCTTTTTTAGAGTGTAAGTAAAAGATATTATCACCGCATAGTAAAATGATATAATAATCATATCCTGTTTTTTGTTTAATGAAAAATAGATCTCCACATTTTTTTGATATATTGGGAAAAAAATATAGATCCAGATAACAATAAGGCCATTAATAATATTTGTTAGTTGTTTCATATAATTAATGTATTATTTAATTTAATTACTAATTTCATATAAGTATGGGTAAGTGTTGTTTAATAGTAATATTAATTTAGTTAATTTACTCTAATTACTTAATATTGATTAAGAAATATGTATTATACTTATTATTTGTTTTATTTATATAGTAATGATCTAATACATGAACTATTCATATTAATTTTAAAAAATATACCCAACAAATTTAAAGTACATATTTTTAATCTATTCTACCTAAAAATTTTAGAACCTTCTCCCTATGAATTTTATCTCCTATGAAATTTGTCGTCACACTATGAAATATTTTGAAGTATATTGTCTTCTATCTCCTAGACAAGGTGTCTGATTTAGATCTTGGGAGCAAAGCAAAGCAGAGCACTGCTTAAAGCATATCTGCCTTCTCTTTCACAAAACAGTCCACTTACCATCCCTTTCTCCTACCCCTTCAAGTTTTTTGACCTTCTCCCAATCTACCCGGCAAGCTGCAAAGATGAGTTTCGGCCTTTCTCTAAAACAAGAAAAGCTTATTCCTATATCGCAATTCATAACTAACTAAACTATTTGATGATGCACTTCATGATAATGAAACTGGATTCCTTAGTTTAATTTGATCCTTACCGTCTAAGAGAATCCATACAAAGGCATCCTAAAATTCAGGCACCATGCGCTTGTTTTGCGAATGGAAAGAGAGAGAGCGAGATATATATAATAGATATTAGATAGGCTAGCAAGTCCTTCATATAATCTGACACTGACTTCTTTGTTATCTTAATTTCCACTAAGGGGCCAACCCCTGCCAGTTTGTCACCTACTACAACCTTAATTTCTTTTATAAATATAAACAACCTTCTTCTAGTTCTCAAGGGGCAAAGAAATCAGCTAGTATAAATTTAAAATTGTAAGTTCTAAGCAACTATATAAGCTTCTGGTTCGTTAGTTAAGCTTACATAAATATCATGGCTGAACATTCCTTATCAGCGCTACTTTGTAAGCCTAGGTTGTGGAGAAGGTGGGCTATTTCAGGGAGCAGAAAACCAGGTTTGATATCATATGGAAGTGCTCTATCATTTTTCTAAGGTGGAAGGAGCGGTTTTAATGGGATTTTTTATATCATATCGAGCTCTTTCGTTATGGAAGACTTGAAAAAGTGGTGCTGAGGATTGTTATGCATTGTCAAAAGCTTTTCTTGCTTCGCATCTGGGAGGCATCAGTTATGGGGGGAGGAACCTGGGATAACTTCATTAGTTGTTTTATACGCGTGTACAGTTGGATTGGTTTTTCTTGTTCCTTTTGGATTCTTGGCCAACTTCTGTAAATTTTCTTTTTAATATCCAAAACAATTTCTGTCTCCCTAAAACTACAGATTCTTTCAGAGACTTAATCTTCATTGTCAGTTAAGCCAAGCAAAACAATTCTCTTAAAGTGGGCTGAATTTTAGTTTCGAAAAATTAAAAAGAACTGCTTTCCCAGCATTAACTGATTCCAAGTACAGAATAATATTTTCCATGTTCCATTGAGTAATGATACTTCCCTAAGGATTAAGCTTTGGAAAATTCAAGCCTTTAATAACAAACACTTCAAAATTGTACTTGAAGTTTTGTTCATTTTAATAATAAACTCCTTTCACGAGGTTGGCAAAAGACTTAGTTCCGATGTAGTAGACTTGTGGAGGGAGCATGGAGTTGATGCAGACAAGCATACATCATACATTCAACAAGTTTCCATGGAGGGAGAAAAAGAAAAAAAGAAAAAAAAGACATTTATTCCCCTTCCCAAGTAAAAATTAATAACATACTATTACAATAAGATGAAACAGCTAAATATTAACATCAACTCCTACTCCCGAGAGGCTCTCCAGAAGTCCCTTGTAACCTTGTAGAATTCAAGATATCCTCTGCAGATTTCTTTGGGGTTGACCCTTGCTTAGTTTGGCCTCCCTGGACAAAACAAAAATTATTCAAGATGGAAATTTTACAGATTCAGCTTTCAAGCAGCGTAAGTTCAAGAAATAATTCTCAAGCAACATAAGTCTGCAGCTTTCTAACTGCAGACTTGTTAAAATAAGTTCGCGTTATGCTTAAAGATTTGCTGGAACCTAATTCATGACAAGGAAGGAAGGTTTCCTTCTTCAGAGTCACATTATCTTGATTGTCGAGTACATTTTTTCAATTTATTATGTATGAAACTATAAATAGTGTTAACACTTATTTACTTTCATTGATGAGGCACTTGCACTGATACACCGAGCAGATATGAAAAATTTCTGACTCAAACCAATTATATTGAGTTCTAGAGTAAGAAATTTTCCATATCTGCTTGACGCCACATGAAGTTTATTGAGGCCTGGATCACAATAATGTCCTCCACTCAAACCAACAAGAGTACAAATATAGTTATTACCTTTCTCAGTTTCTTGAATTCCAAATCTATGTTACTGGGGCAATATTTTATTGTATTACTTCTGCAGATAAAAGTTTATGACAAAAATTTCTTAGACCAAAAGCACGTTTCTCTATTTTAAAACTCCGTTTCCAAATTAGTTTCTCATAGATCATATCATATTATTGATAATTAGAATGACTATCAATTCCAAGAATCACATTCTGATGAAAAAGCTTACTGAGATGCTGATAGAACTCTGTCCACTCAATCCGATGGAATCAGAAAATTATCCTCAACAATGGAGGATTACAAGCGATAACCAAAAAAACAAAAAACTAGCTTTCGAGAGACTAGACCCTCCAATTCTCTACTGACATCCTATCTCCTCCCCCGACTCCCTTCATTCTTTTTATTATTTCTCTCTCTCTCTCACCTCCAACGGCCTGGTCCCCACCAAAAACGTTACTCCCTACTGATTCTTACTTATCCACGCTGCCCTTGTGACAATGCCACCTCAGCCCTTTTCTTTCTTCGCCTAAAATAAGTATTTTGCACGCGTTGTGGTTGTGCACCTCCATCAGATGCTTAGATGAGTTTAAAGATAGTATGCTATCATCAGCAGATAAATCAGTCCACTTAATAAGAACTTCGAGCTGGCCATTAGTTAGACGGCGAACTCGTAATTCCATGTCTTTACTAAGGAAAGGAGGGATGTCTTGTGTATGAACTAATGGATGTAGGACCTGTTTAAGCTAAGATACATGAAACACGGGGTAAATTTGCGATGTAGAAGGTAATTCCATTTTGTAAGCCACTGTTCCATACTTTTGCAAGACTTTGTAAGGGCCATAGCACCTGGGACTTAATTTTTCATTAGTTTTTTTAGCAAGAGACTTGAGTTTATAAAGCTGCAGCTTCAAAAAAAACCATGCCCCCCACCCCAAAATGCACCTCACGCCGCTTCTTATCTGCTTGTTTTTTCATGTGTGTTTGAGCCAACTCCAGATTAGATTTTAATTCAGCCAACACCGCATTTCGGGCTCGAATCTGGTCATTCACCTCCTCTACCCCAGATGGATCATTTTCCAATTTAAATAAAGTAGGTGGTTCCCTACCATAGAGTGCCTTAAAGGGACTCATGCTAGCAGATTTATTAAAGGTAGTATTATACCAATATTCTGCCCAATTTAACCATGTAGCCCACTGTCGAGGTTTACCACTGCTGAAACAACTGAGATATGTTTCCAAAATTTGGTTAACTACCTTTGTTTGCCCATCAGTTTGATAATGATAACCAGAGCTATATTGTAAAGTGATCCCGACTGTTTAAACAATTCACGCCAGAAAAGACTGACAAACACTCTATCTCGATATGATACAATGAACTTAGGAAAACCATGTAGACGGACCACATCTCTAATAAAAATGGCAGCTATATCCTTTGCTGAAAAAGGGTGTGATAGAGATGAAAAGTGAGCATATTTGGTGAAACAGTCCACCACCACTATAATTGTATCATACTTTTGGGATCTAGGAAGTCCAGTGATGAAATCCATACTTAAGTCCTCCCAAACTTGTTGAGGTATTGGTAAGGGTTGAAGAAGACCCACGGGACTTAGAGTTTGATACTTATTGCGTTGACAAATGTCACATTTAGCCACATATGCTTGAATATCCTTCTTCATGCCATCCCAATGAAACAGAGCTGCCAATCTATGATAAGTTCTCAAATATCCCGAATGCCCCCCAAGAGGAGAGTCATGGAATTCTTTAAGTAGTAGTGGAATCTTTGTTGAATTCTTTAGGATCTTTAGCTTGCCTTTGTACAACAAACAGCCACGTTGAAGGCTATATTCTGGGTGGGTAGGCTGTCCTGTTACTATCTGTTGTATAAGGGAGGATAGTTCAGGGTCTTGCAAGACCTCTTGTTCCCACTCTTCCCAATTTCCCAGCTGCCATAAGGAGAAAGCATTGAATTCCAATGTGGTGCATCTCCTAGAAAAAGCGTCTACCACAGAATTCTCCTTTCCAGGTTTGTATTATATAGTAAAATTATAGCCCATCAATTTAGAGATCCATCTCTGTTGGTTGGAGTTAATTACCCGCTGTTCCAGCAGAAATTTGAGGGCTTTTTGGTCAGTTTTGATGATGAACCGATGTCCTATGAGGTAGTGATTCCACTTTTTCACTGCCAAAACAATAGCCATCAACTCTCGCTCATAAACTGAACATGACCGAGATTTTATAGACAATGTTTGGCTGTGGTAAGCAATGGGACACCCATGCTGCATTAAAACTGCTCCTATCCTGTGACCTGAAGCATCTGCCTCAATGACAAAAGGTTGGGAGAAGTCTAGAAGTGCCAACACTAGAGTAGTAGACATAGCTAATTTCAGAGCTTCAAAAGCGTTTTGTGCCGCTTCACTCCAGTGAAATGCATCCTTCTTAAGTAAATTAGTCAGAGGAGCAGCAATTTTTCCATAATCTTTCACAAACTTGCAGTAATATCCCGTAAGACCGAGGAATCCACGCAAAGCTTTCAAATCTTTTGGAATTGGCCATTTTTTCATACTCTCAATCTTGGACGGGTCAACTTGAACTCCTTCCCCTAAGATAATATGTCCCAAATATTCTAACTTTTGTTGAGCAAAAACACATTTCTTGGTGTTGATGACAAGCTTATGCTATTGTAACACTTGGAAAGCTTATCGAAGATGCAATAGATGAGACTGAAAATCTCCACGGTAAACTAGGATGTCATCAAAAAATAGCAATATAAACTTCCTTAGATATGCTCGAAAAACATCATCCATCAAAAATTGAAATGTTGAAGGGGCGTTAGTCAAAGCAAAAGACATCACCATGAATTCGTAGTGATCCTCATGAGTCCTGAAAGTTGTCTTATGTTCATCCCCCGGTTTCATTCTGATCTGATGATACATTGCTTTTAAATCTAATTTAGAAAACATTGTGGCTCCACCCAGTTCATCTAATAATTCATCAATTGCTGGAATAGGAAATTTATTTGGTACTATAATTTTATTTAATGCCCAATAGTCTACACAAAACCTCCAACTTCCATCTTTCTTTTTGACTAAGAGTACGGGGCTAGAAAATGGGCTGCAACTAGGTCTTATAATACCAGCCACTAGCATTTCTCTTACCATTCTTTCAATCTCAACCTTTTGAGAATGAGGATACCTATAAGGTCTGATATTGGGTGGTGCTACCCCGGGTTGCAACTCAATGGCATGGTCTCTGAATCTACGAAGGGGTAATTCTAGAACTGGTTCTTGAACAACATGGAACTCTTCCAACAAAGCTTGAATTTCAGGTGCCAACGTGGGTGTAGCCAATTTTTTGAAAGTCATCTCACCAAATTCCACTAGAAAACCTTGCTTTCCTCCTTTCAAAGTATGCATCATAGTCTTTAAAGACACGAGTGTTTTGGATAAGGAAGGATCTCCCTGTAAGCAAACCCATTCTCCTCCCATATTGATCTTAAGAGTAGATTTTCTCCAATCCACTCTGACATCCCCTAAAGACTCCAACCAATCCACTCCTAGAACTACATCAGCACCGCCTAACTCGAAGGGATAAAAGGTTTGTTGTATCCTCAGCCCTTGCATCTCCATTACCACATTGTGACATACTCCATCACCCCATACACAGTACCCATCCCCCACCTGAACTTCAAACAGATTTTTATCCAAAGTAAGACTCAATTCTTCTACTAATTTGGTGGCTATAAAATTGTGCGTAGCTCCACAATCAATTAACACCAAGACCTCAACGTGCTTCATTTGTCCCATTAACTTCATGGTTTTGTTACCGGTAATTCCCACTATGGAACTCATAGATAGTGCCATAGTCATATCTTCTATTTCTTTCTCTTGCATTTCTGCTATTGTCTCCTCTTTTTCCAGTTTAGGTTCTGCTTCCTCATCATTCACTTCTGATAGTATTAGCATCTGGAGTTCTTTCTTTTTGCATTTGTGATTTGACCCAAATTTTTCATCACATTTGAAACATAATCCTAACTCCCTTTTTCGGGCAATCTCTGCATCTGTCATCCTCCTAAAATTGCTACTCCCTGAAGAATAGGTCACAGGGATATTGGTGGCCTTGGAATCCTGACCTCCCTTGACATCTGGGCTCTTATTGTTGCTAACTGTAACAGTATTCTTAAGCGGTTCAGAGAATCCAATAAGTCTACTGTAGTTATTGTTACTGGGCTTAGGACTCATCTAGGCTCCACTAGAATAATTTCTAGTCCCTCTGCTCAATCTTAACTCCTTAGTTCTTTTCAAAACTAAATTTCTGTCTTCAATTCTCTGAGCCATATCCATGAACTCCTTTAAGGATTGTATTCGCAACATCCTTATCTTAGCTTTGATTTCATCCTTTAGTCCATTTTTAAATGTCTCTATCGGACTCGACACAGGTGCTGCTTGACCATGCGAAGAAGCTTCAGTCGTCGCCTTCCCTTTTTCTTCGACGCGTCGTCCACTTTTGACTTCATTCAAGACTTTCACCAAGAGGTCTCTCACCGACGTTACCTCTTTTTCCAAATTTGCGACACTCTGTTCCACCCCAACTACTCGCGTTTTCAGATTTTCCATTCTCCCTTCGTTCCGTGTATTCACCATTCCCCGGAAAGCACTCTGATACCATAACTGATAGAACTCTGTCCACTCAATCCAATGGAATCAGAAAATTATCCCCAACAATGGAGGATTACAAGCGATAACCAAAAAACAAAAAACTAGCTTTCAAGAGGCTAGACTCTCCAATTCTCTACTGACATCCTATCCCCTCCCCCGACTCCCTTCACTCTTTTTATTATTTCTCTCTCTCACCTCCAACAGCCTGGTCCCTACCAAAAACCGTTACTCCCTACTAATTCTTACTTATCCACATTGCCCTTGTGACAATGCCACCTCAGCCCTTTTCTTTCTTCACCTAAAATAAGTATTTTGCACGTGCTGTGGCTGTGCACCTCCATTAGATGCTTAGATGAGTTTAAAGATAGTGTGCAAAAGGTCAAGAATCACATTCAGGTGAAAAAGCTTACCGAGATGCTTAGATGAGTTTAAAGATAGTGTGCAAAAGGTTAAATGAAATATGAACATGATACCAACGATTAGTTTCTAAAATATACATTTGAAATTATTAAAAGCAGGCTTGAATTCAAATCATTTCATCCTCAAACCCAACACAATGTTAGATAATCATATGTTGTTGTATCCCACTTGTGGCTTTTAATGGAAGTACATATTCTACTTGTCTAAGACACAAATCCAACGTTTCAGATTCTTAAACCCAAATGCAATGACATACACAATTAAAGTAGAAGTAGACCATGCAATAACTTGGAAATGCTTTACCTAAGCTCCTAAAACCCCCAAAAAATCCTTTTTCTCAGCCCAAAAAGAAAGAAAAAGATACAGGATTTAGCAACGATGGAAGACAAGAAAGGCAAATTGACACCATAGAGAAAGTAATCACTTACTGCTCCCTTCTGGCCAGTCAACCTCCGGATTGATGGAGCCCTAGCCACTGAGGAAGCAGCAGCTGCTGCAGCCACACGTATTCTGCAAAATAATAATCATAGAACATCCAAATTCAGATTTGTAGCACTTTCATTCATCTCTGCACCTTTAGCTTTTAAATTTTTAAACTCCATTACCTCTTGTGGACATCAACATATTCATCTGTCTCATCTACAATCTCCTCCTGCATTGTTGATGAAATATAATCAGTCTAGAAGTTAAAAAGATGAGCCCCAGGGCAGAATCAAAAAAAAAAAAAGAGGAGTGTAATTTTACCTGCAGAAGTTCTTCAAATACATCTTCTAGAGTGATAATACCAATCACTTCACCATCTTCAATATCCTCCGTAAAGGGACCATTTGTTGCAACATCACTACGTTGCAAAGCAGCTTGCTTATTAAAGTTGGCAGGCCTTGAAGGCTTATCAACATCAACAACAACACTTCCTGAATTCTCATCCTGCTTCTTTAGCAATGGCGTAGTCAACCACAGATTCTCACCAATAATTTTGGATTCTATATATTTCTCTTGATCAATTGTTGCTGGACTGATCTTGCCTTTTCCCTTGGCCTTAACAACAGCAGCCATGTGACTGCTGCCTTTTTGGAACTCATTTAGTATATCATAGAGAGGCATATCTGATGGAACCCTGCAGAAACATACCAATACACAACCTCCAGATATTTCATAATTAATTTTTGAAAGTGAATGACAAGAAAATGTATCAATAAAAACAAGCACACCGTGGAATTCTCCGGATGGAAACAGCACTGACAGGGGTCTCTGTTTCTGGGCGCACAGTGAGAAGACTCTTGACCTAATTAAAAAATGTAATAAGGTGAGCAAGAGAAATCCCAAAACTTATAAAAAGAAGAAAAAACATAAAAAGTCAAAATCTTTCAGAAACACCCACAAGAAGAAGCCCAATAATATTCTTTGGATTTCCAGAATAGACAGGAACTCGGCTGTGTCCACGGGCGAGAATTTTTCCCATTGCCTCCCTGATTTGAGAAATAGCACCATTGGTTTAAGAAACCAAAGTAAAAGAACCAGAACAAATACATCCTATAAGCAAGGGAATTCACGTCCTGCCTGTGAAAAATAGCTTAAAAGACATTTTCCACATGTTACAGTATTTGATGCAGTGAATAATGTTTCATCAAAAGCAAATGTAATCGAAAGAGGAAGATACTGACTTCCTCTTCTCAAAGATTGAGGCCATTGTTAAAACAAATTTCACTTACATTTCCAAAACCTACTATACATTACTACCCACTGTTTGTGATAAAATAAACCTTTTCAGCTGCCAAGTAATGATTGTCAGTTTTTGTTAGTTGTCACTAAAACTGATTTACACGGGCTATTGATCATTAACTCATTATTTATATGTGTATCAACAAATAAAAACTTTCAGACCATGGTCTCTTCATTCTCATTTTTTCAATTGCCTTGGCCTCTTGGGTGATGCCTCTATCAGTTGCAGGTATTTTCCTTCCACGCTTTGTTTGTTTCATTGGAAAATTTTTCCATGGAAAATCATTTTGACCCCAAAAAAAAAAATTATTGTGTTAATTTTGTCAGGTAAAAAAAATAAAGGAAAAATTCTCCACTGATCTAAATTTTACTTCAATTTTTCAAGGAAAATTTTCTTAAAAATAAGTAAGGAAATCATTTCCACTTTTACTATGAAAAAATTTCTTTAAAAAAAATTTCAAAGGAAGAAATTTCTTAAAAGTTTTCTTTTTCACACGAAAGAAACAGAGCCCCAGAGAAAAATGACTCACAGATATTAGAGAAATCTTATTTTGAAGGTTATTGCTCAGGCAACATGGACTATTTAGCAGGATAGAAACATGCATACCTAGGAATCGCAAACACTTCAAAAAAGGAGTTGTCTTCATGTCCAGCCCAAGGCATTCATATCCAAAATAACATGACACTTCAACTAGCACCTAAAAACTTCAGATTCTATCATGTCACAAAATGACAGTTTTGCTTTATGTTTCATTCTACTTTAATCCTCAACCCAGCACTTCAAACTTCCTCAACAAACTTTGTTATTCACAGAGAAAAGAATGGACAGACGTGCTTGTGACTTGCTTGTATGTTTCAAGTGATTAAAATTAACAAATCATTATGCACCAGCAAGTACCCACAATAGAAAGATGACAATAAACTGAACAGCAAAACAGGGGGAAGAATACTTTTTAAGTCTTAAGTCTGAACATCTAGCCAAAAAGAATGTTGACTTTATTTTATAAAGTTCCACAAATTATTCCAAAGTCTCAATAATAATATTTCTCATAAACAACTACTGGCAATAAAGTATAATTGATATTAGAATTCATTTTCGATGCACTTGTTTAACTTATGGCAAGGGAATAAACAAAGCATTATCATAATGTAGATAAACCAAGCTGCACCCATGGGAAACCCCGCAAAAGGGGGAAAGAAATAATAGAGGTAGCAGCAATCAGGAAAAATTACCAGTCCAATTTTGAATTTACATCCAAAGAAAAGGTCGATTCAATGGGAGTCATGGCCTCTTCAGCAGTCTGTTCAAAGACACAATAAAAAGGAAAAAGAAAAGGCAGCTTTTAAAGCCGATTGCAAAATGGATGCATAAAACATGATCTGAATCAGGGAACAGCATATGGCATGACTATTATTATTAAGCAAATAACACAGAAAAGTTGAGAGCATGACAGCGTGTTATTTTAAGGAACACAAAACTACTGGAAGTAGGAGAAGTACATTGACTTTGACAGGCCTCATAAAGAGAAAGGGGAGAGGGTACAAGACATTACAATAGGGTTTTTATTTATCAGTTACCAGGTTCACAGAGTAACCTTTACATGTTTTTAATGAATATTGGAAAGTCAAAAATTGGTAAGAAATTTCAAAGCTCTGATGCACTGACTAGCATACTTTGCACATTGTATTGGATTGAGATGTGATAACCAAACCAAAAAAAAAAGTAAATAAAAACGTAATAAGAGCAGGCAACATAAATTGAAGTCTGTACCTTCTCAGTCAAATCAAGTGCTCCACTGATAATTGTTGTCTCATCATGCGTAAGTTCACCACCCTTCCCAGCCTAAAAAAGCAAATTTAAAAAAAAAGTTAAACATTTATTAATTAAAAACCAAGACTTAACAGAGATAATTGGATAGCTTCAGCAACCTTAAAATAACTGGCTTTACCATTCAACTATTATAATTTCATTGACAGTGATAGTATTCCTTACCTCCTGGCCGTGGATGGAGACAAGAGCTTTTAACTGAGCACGCCTAAATAAAGCCTCATTATGTCCCAATACCCAATCCAGAACCTGGAAGGAATGTCAAGCGGGGAAAAACATGTAGGCATGTTAAAAATAAAATTCATTGGTCCATTACTGAAAATAAGAGGAGCTCTCCCCTCCTAGGAGCAAAGGAATATAACTGTAAGGAGGTTCCTCTATTTTGTTCAGAATAGAGGAAGCATCCTTAAGACAACAGCAAACTTCAGTCAGTAAAATCAATTGTCAATGCCATTTAACATATTTATGACATTAAAATAACTAAAGCAATTAATAAGCTGTGCTGACATTGTGAAGAGTCATCTGTTTCAGAAGAGACAAAATGATAGTGACCTAAATTTCAGCCAAAAAGCATACCTGTAATATTCTTCATTTTCTAACACACTAAATAGTTCTCCTAAACCAAGCAAGGCAGATACAAGGGTTACTGTAAAACAACTTATAAAAGACCCCAATTTGTATATATATCATACATCTGGAGAACATCTTCCTGTATTTATGTTTCATTCTTTCATGAAAAATTTTGAGAAGACATACTATTAAATTCCACTTCTTTTTTCTCTTTACAATTATAATAATCTGGTTATGCAAAAGAAAGGAAAGGAATATGTATTTTGTACATGTAGATGAATAATTCAACTACATTAACAGCTCATATACCAGAAAAAACATGTAATTTAGCCTCTGTAGGAGAAGTCACCTTTCCAATGGGATAAGCGATTGGATAACAGACTATCATTAAAATTCGCACAAGCCACACAAAGTTGGCACCTACAGCAAGACCATATCTAGTACAAATTGCTTGCGGAATAACCTGAAATTGAAAAGGGGGAAGGGGGACAGAATAAAATCATGATATTCACTGGGTACAAAAGCAAAAGGTAAACCACTGAACATGAAAGATAGACAAATACATACCTCCCCAAAAGCTAGAACGAAGGTCACAGAGAGAATGATAGCTATATACTGATTGAATAACTTATCTAGGTATATCGGAAGGGCCTGCAGATTGCAAGTTTCAAAGCCAAAAGCTGTTTAAAAGTTACGCAGTATTTATGAATCAGTATGAAGTGTACTCATAGTATATCAAGCAAAAACACACATATAGTTACATAGCAATGCCTCCTACATCAAAAAAGACGATTTAAACATGAAAGCAAAGTCAATTATAATGTGTTCATGACCATTTTCAACATTATTAGTCCAATGGGATATTATAAAGCATTCTCTTTTTTAAAAAAACATATATATATGAATTTTCCATTATCAAAAATTACCTTCCTAGAAAGTGCTTAAAAATTTTATATATATATATATATATATATATATCAAATATATCGATTATGCTGTTATGCAAAAACATAATGAGACTGATACTTGTATTCTGATTTCTAACCCCACAAACAAGGCATACCACACAGTCTTAACAGTGAAAGGTCAATAACAAAAAGAACTACCACGCATATGACCACACTAACAAAGTAAAAGGTTTATATGAAAACGGCGCATTGCAATTGAATTACCTCCATGGAAGCAGCATTACAGAGAAGCAGAGTCACAAGCAGTTGGTGTTGCTTTTGAACCACAGGAAGTATTACCGCTGAATATACCCAAAAAAGAAAAATTCGTTACCCATCTTCATAAACAAGACAATCAGTATGCAAAACAAATTGAACTTTCCAAATTCGATTATCATCAAAGATTCAAAGCAACTTTGGCTACGCGCCTTTTGCAATTAAAGTAAAAGCGCAATTGAATCTTAATCCAAAAGAAGAATATTAAAAAGGGGGATAAAAGAACCTGCTTGCTTTTTCTCCGTAGGAGTACCACTGCGCTGAAGAATTTCAAGGTCGACGAGGCCGAGAGACATGAGCCCAAGCGTTAAACCAGACATGATTCCAGCAAAGAGGACGAGGAAACAGGAGATCCCGGCATAGATAAACCACCAGACTGATCCGAATGGAATGCCACCGATGACCCCCTCTTCTAGGCCAAGGTTCCGAGTCAGCATCCGACTCACCATCACCGCATTCACCATATGCATCGTGATCGTGACTGGATTCGCGAGGCTTCCTCTTCTTCTTCTCTGTTTCCCAAGCCGTCTGGAGGCGCCGTACGTCGCTTTGTTGGCGTTTGACTGCTTGAGCAGTGATAACAGACTTGCTGATTCAGAGTTGAACACGTGTTGGAATCTTAAATAGATGATTTGTCTATATGCGTGGAACCCACTATTACGTGTCGTAGATCGACGGTCATATGGGGTCCACGTCATATCGTGATGAGTCCAGATTGGTCCAATTGGGTAGCGCGCATATGAGCCGTGAAAACTTACAGAACGGCCATGTGCAATCTGCCCATTTGAGGTGTTGACCTTTATTAAATAGATAATTTAATTTAATTAATTCAATATATATTTAAAAAAATTTATCTGTAATTCAATAATTCAATATTTTTTTCAATTGAAGAATATATTTTAAATTTAAGTTTTCAGTCTTTATCAAAGAATTTTCATTTTAATTCAGCTAATTAAAAAATTTGAATGAAATTATACATGTCATAGAATTTCGGGTATTATTTCATAGTAGAATTGGATAGAATTTTAAACTCAGTTGTTTACAAAATGAAATTATAATGATTCAAACTGATGAACAAATCTAAATACATTTCATAAATGCATTTGAAGTGGAGGTACATTTTTAAGATTTATAAAGCAAGTTTTATCAATGTATAAGCTGATTCAAAAATATTAATATCTTATAATTACAAAATAAATAAAGACATATCATAAAATGCTGGTTAGATGTTCTTAGTTATATTTTAAAAAATCAGTTCAATTTAAATAAATAAAAAGTAGGACCCCTCTGTGTATTTACTTACACGAATATCAGCAAAAAAGAAAGAAGATTAAAGAACACTAACCTCAAAAAATGAGCATGCAACTCGAGACTGCGGTGACTTACACAAAAGAGCAAAAAAAAAAATTTTTTTAAAGGTTTTAAAACGAATCTTCTTTTATATAAGATATTATTATATGGGAGAAATAGATACAAAATATAGAGTCTAATATTCTTTATCTACCCTCCTGGTTGCGCGGAATTTTTATTCGACACGTACTAGGATTGGCAATATAGGTGGCTATTTTTATGTTAACCAAGAAAAACGTAAATATAAAATGATTTCAAAATTGATCAACAAGAAATAAAGTGACTTCATTTAAATATTAAAACACTACAAATTGAGAGTCACCTAGAATTACATAAAATATCACAAAAATAAACATAAAAAGCCAACTAGTGGTTATGCATATCTAAAAATTATGTGGATAGCATTCCCTCGAAAAAAATTAGGCCAAAAAATTTTATTATAATTTTTTTTTATGTAACGACATAAAATAAAATGAGATCTATATATTTACGTACCTTTTAAAGGAAACCAAGGTTATGTTTGCTGTAATTATAGAATTTTTAAAAGGATTGAAAAAAAGAATAAAAATAAGAATGAAATTGAATCTTATTATTTAAAATCAAATTCGGTATAATATAAAAATAATAATAATATTTTTGCATTTAAACCAAGTTTAATCAAGTCTTGCATGTCCTTTCGGACTAATTATGCTATGTTATGTGAGTTTTTCCTTTCAGTATCAAACTCTCTCTCTCTCTTCTCTCTCTAATCCTGTGAGATGGGCTGTCATGTTAGTGTAGTTAGAACATTTTTATAAATTTAGGGTTAAAATGGTGTTTGGCCCCTTAACTATATTTATTATTTTAAATTGGTTTATTAAGTTTAAAACATTTTAAAATAGTTCTTTAATTTTCATAATTGTTTCATAAAATCCTTTTTAAATGAATTTCATTAAGTTCCTAACACCTGCTTGTTTTTATATTGAAGTGGAAGCCACATGCATATTTATCTTGTAATTTAAATGTTGAAATAGCAACCAATAACCAAAAAGAAAAAAGACCTCCAAACATCCTCCCCAACAAAAAAAAAAAAAAAAAGATGCTACATTACAGGTAGCCTCCCTCTATCAGAACTCTGCAACAACACTAACCTAAACCTTAAAAGTAAGGTTTCTCATTTTCCTTCTCCCTCTTTCTTATTCCTTCTCTGCTCCCTTGTTTGAATATTGTACCCTACTTCTGAGAGAATGTAAAATGAAAATAGGGAACAATAAGAATTTTTCTGTCATATAGGGGATTGAATTTAAATTTAGGACTACAAGAGAGTACTAGCAAGCATTTGGAAAGATAGAAAAGAGAGCCAGCAACATTTCCATGCGTAAACTAAAGAAAACTAAAAAATGGCCAAACATCAAAGGATGCTAAAGAAAGATTAAGTTTATACAATTTTTTTTTTTTGGAATGCTGACCATAACCATACTAAATGGTTCAACGAATGATTAATAATTACTTTTTACCTCAAGTATTTATAAATGAATGATAAAAATGTTCATGCCATTAATATGGTACCAAACAAAACCAATGTTCGATGCACTTGACTATTTGTAAAATAAGAAAATTAATTATAAAATGGTTATGGTTATAAAAGATCAAAGATCCACAAACTTAGCTCTTATGCTATGTTTGGATGAGAGGAAAAATATGGAGAAGAGAAAAATTGAGGAGAAAAGAGGAGAGAAAATAAATTTTATCCTATTTGGATGAAGAAGGAGAATCAGGAGAAGAGAAAAGTTGGAGCGAAAATTAGGGTGGGTCTTACCAAAAAAAAATTCCTAAAATGAAAAAATTTCCAAAGAAAAACGGTTGCGTACAACAATTTCAACTACATTGTAATCGAAAAATATTTTTTTATTATATTTTAATTGTAAACCAAAAAGAATTAATTTAAGTAAAGTATTTTTGAATTTTAATTAATTAATTAATTATTTATTTATTTATTTACAAGTTTATTATAAAATTAATTAATAATAAATATATTTTATAAAATAATAATATATTTTAATATTAAAATTAATAAATTATATATTTATAATTTAAAAAACCCCCCACCAACTACATTGCAATTTACAAGAGTTACAACCTCCAATTGTCATTTGATCGGATAATATGATGCATTGTGCATAACATTCGACTGTCATTTAGTCGGATAGGATAATGTACTGTGCATCATCCTATCCATATATTTATATGGCAATGCATATATATATATATATATTATTTTTTATATATAATATTTATATTATAATATATATAATATTATAATACATAATAATATATTATGTATAATATATAAATATAATTAAAAAACATTTATATATATTATATTTAATTTAATTAATATATACGAAAACAATATTTATAAACTTTCAAAATAAATAATCATACTTATTGTATTAAAATAATAATTTATAAATAATTTGTTTGAAAAAAAAATTAATTACTTTAAAGCATGTATTTTTTAAATTTAAGTGTGTTTTTTAATAAAATTTTTTTGATCATATTCTCAAATATTTTGTTTATTATTTGAACATTTTTTTAAAATTGTTTCTCAGTTATTTTTCATTTCATTATTTGATTAAACTTATTTTAAAAAAATTGAAATATAGTTTTCATCATTTTTTTAAAATTCATTATTCTTATATCTTTTAAAAAAATATGTGTCTAAATTCAAAATAGTTAATTTATATTTAAAATATAATTTTTAAAAAAATATAAAAAATTATTAATATTAGATAATAAAAACATTATTGTCATTATAAATTAACAAATTTTCTTTCTTTTACATTTTCTCTCCATCCATCTAAATATATGAAAAGAAAACATTTTCTCCTTACTTTTCTCTCAAAATAGCAATTATTCATAATTTTTAACAAATATTATTTTTTATTTTAATATGCTTATAGAAAGAAAAGACAATAATACAAAGGAATTCTCAAGGCTGATAAGTTTTATATTCATATGACTATATCTCCAAAGCCAAAATATTAATAGACTAGCCAAGCAATAAAAAGATGGGCAATCTTTGTTTTAAGGTGTTTAAATTACACAATATTTTTTTATTAAAAAAATATAACAAATTTTTTTAAAGCTAAAAGGTAACTAAAACATCTTTAAATATAATAGTAGTTCTTTATTAAAAATATAATTTATTGGAAAATGTATTCCCTCTTAACTAAGATATAACTTATTTTTAATTCTCACAGATGAGGTTTTTATTGATTTGGTCCCTTGCATGTGTTTGTTCTCAAATAATATTTTATAAATGAAATTGCTATCCAGTTTGCCTTTTTCGTGTGCTAGCCATTTTACAAACTTAACAAAAAGTCTAATGTAGATTGTAAAATAATGATATGGTAGAGTTAGTGCATGTTTGGAATTACAGTAAAAAAACGCGTTGGTATACAGTATCAAATTGGAGCTTCTCGTAAAACGTGATTTTGAGAAGATCTACCACGTTTCCAAACGCACCTTTAAATGCAAATGCTAATTTATCAAAACCCTATCTGGGTTCTTACAAATGATATATATATTTTTAGTTTGATCTCTTATAAATAGGTTGTTTTTGAAATGGTCCCCTACAAATAAAACAATTATCAAGTTGATCATTTCATGTTTCAACCATTTGAAAATTAGTGAAAAGCTGATCTAAGCCATTTAATCTAATGTGAAAATGTTAAATGTTATGTAAGCTTACTTTTTTTTTCTTCCTATTTCGTCAACAAAATCAAAGCGATGTTTTTTCAGTTTCTGTTTTTTTCGATATTCTTTTGACCTCTTATAAATTGACTAAAATATCAATAAACAAAACAAAGAGTTGTAGCTCCTTATGAAAAGGGCTAAATGATTTTTGTTGTGAGATTAGTTAATTGATTAAGGGTTTTTCAAAATGCAAAAGAGGTTATGTTTTGTGTAGTGCCATGTGAATCAAAGAGAAAAATGGCATGCAAATTTTTAAAAAACGGGGAATCTTTTTTTTTTTAAGGAAAGAAAATGTGAGAGGTTTGTTATATTAGAGTTTTTGTTATTGTGAAAGTTGTAACAAACTAAAAGAAACAATATAATTAAGTAATTGACTTTATATAAAGATTTAAAAAAAAAACAAAAGGTTATTTATGTCAGCTTAGTTTTTTCTCTTCCTTTAACAAAATCAAAACAACACATTTTAAAGGCTCTTTTTTTTTATGTCCTTGACTTCATATAGATTGACTAAAATATTCATAAACAAAACAAAAGCGTTGCAGTTTCTAGTGGAGGAGTTTGAATGATTTTTGTTGTGAGGTGAGCTAATTGATTTGGGAATGACAAAAGTTCTGATTCTTCAAAATGCATAAGAGGTAATTCTTTATGTAATGCCATGTGAATTGAAAAGAAAAATGACATGAAATTTTTTTCAAAATGGGGGAGAATCTTTTGAAAAAGGGAAAAAAGTGAGAGGTGGTTTTTTATTAGGGTTGTTGTTAACATCAAAGTTGTAATAAACTAAAAGACAAAATATAATTAGATAATTGACTTTATATAAAAATTTGTTTTACATAAGATTATTCGTCAATTTTTGAAATTGTAGTACTTTCAAATTTTGTAACTATATTTGTTTTCATCTTTACCATGAATTGTAAATTAAAAAAAAAAAAACAGAAACTATAACTTTTGGAATAGAAGCAGGAGGTGAAAAAAAAAAAGATGAGTGAGCATTTCAATCAATTAATAGGAGGTTAAGACTAATTTAAAAAAAATCTCAAAGCTGCATATTTTTGATTATGTGAAAGAAACAAAGAAAAACTAAGTTGACATGACATTTAATCTTGCTAAGGTAATGTTTGATAGTCCATATCATGCCTTCTTCTAATTTTTTAAATGATTGTACATTGAGAAAATTCTCTTTTATATAGAATTAAAATTGAGTTTTTGAAACTGAGATAACATTTATCATCGCCACATTAGTACTTGATGGTACATGCATCACATTTTTTGTCAAAATTTTAAAGTGTTTGTACAATTACATATAGGCTTTGTTTGGTTCGCAGAATTGCAGATGCATTCTTTTTACATAATTTGTGTAATATTTATTATATTTTCATACTTATTATTCTATCTATTAAATCACCTTTTAAAAAGTAGAGGTAAAATAATTATTTTTTATCTCATCTATCTCCATCTATCTACATTTTATATTACCTTCACTATTATATTTTTCAACCAAATATACCTAGAGAGAACATTGTATAACAATTTAATTTATAAGGAATTATTTTGAGAATAAACATTTACCAAGGACAAAATTGAAAAAAAAATCTCTATCTATGAAAGATCAAATTTATTTTAATAATATTTATTCTATGTTAAGAATAATAAATTTAATTTATTTTAAATTAAAAAATAATTATTTTATGTTAGGCAAATACATATTCAGTATTTATCATATTATATAAGTAATAAATATATGCAAAGACATTATATAAATATTAATGTAGTGCATTTTTTATTTATTTTAAGGGAACAAAGTCTCATTTTTCAAAATAAAGAGAAGAACTTTGTAATCATAGCATATCCTAAAGGATATAAAAGTAATATACTCTAAAAAGATTACAACATATAAAAAAGAAAACAGCATATGGGGAAAGAAAGCAATTAATGATATTTTTTTGGGTTTGTTGGGCAAATGATATAGCCCAATGGAGCTGTTTATTGGACCTGGACCCTGGCCCATTATTTTTCTCTTACCTCTCTTGCAAGAAGAGAGTCCGTAATGTTTATGTATATGGGGCAAAGTAAACCTGAACTTCATAAAGCCCAAATAGTTATATTGAGTCATTCACCAGTCACCATATATATATATATATATATATATATATATATATACACAAGAAGCAAATGTGTATTGAAGAAGATCATCAAAGGTGTATATGAAAGATATACCAACTATATCTCTTAATTAAAAGTCTCCGTGCGTAGAGTATGAATATCAATATAATTTGTATTTATATAATATTTCCATATTTAATTTGTCATATATAAGATAAAATTTTGATTTTGAATTATTTTTTCTTATATTTTCTTATGTTTTCCCTGAAGCCTTAGTTTTTTAGTCTAATTTTTCATTCCACTCGTACAAACAGAAATTTTCAATCAATTAGAATGAGAAGAGGAATGAAAATTTTAATTTGAAACGACTACATATTAAAGATACGGCCATTGTTGAATTATTATTTGATACACCGTCAGTAAAAAAATATAGTAATTACACGGGTAGCTTAGTTTTAATGATTGTCCTAATTAAATGAATTAAAAGTACTTCTTTAATTTCCTAAACGACATATATATATATATACACACACACACTATAGTGAAAATCATTTTTAAATACATTTGATATAATAAATTATGAGAGATATCTAAAATCAAGGATAATAAAATATAATTTATTGCTTAAAAAAGGTGTGATAATAATTTATTATAAATGACTGGGGAGTTTCATCATTTTCTGTAATTCATTCATGAAAAGATCATCACTAACTATATTGAAAAAGTATCCATTAAATAAAAATACTTGAAATAAGCTATCTGGATAAAACTTTAAACTATTGCGTGTGTATAGAAAACAAAGCCTTCTATATGAAGCTTTTAACCTTTTACATATCCTCTCCCGTTTTATATAACAAAATCCCAAAAAAAAAAAAGTGAAGTTCGTGATCCTTAAGCAACAAGAGAAAACCCTTGGACCAAAAAAAATTATTGAATCAATAGGTAACTTATCAAATTAACACTAATCAAGCGAATCCCATCAATATCAAAACGAAAATAGAGTGACTTTATTTTTTATTTTTTGGTTATTTCTCAGACTAATATTCAATCAAATAATGATTAATATACGTAAGGGATGATGAAACACAAAACGCTACTTGAATAACATCAAAACATTATCTATTTAGTTGACTGACAAAGATATTTGCTAAATCTCACTACTGAATCTGATCATAGAGAAGTTGTAGTTGAAAGAAAATATGGTTGAAATCTTCAAAGATTCTTATATATCTTGATAAGATAAAGAAATAAGGAGTAAATCACAGACAAATTAGAAGAAGAGTTGAGCGAAAATATTTGCATACATCATTTCCACGTTTTAATTTATTTAATTATTTATATAAATGCAAATCTAACATAATTCTCCAAATGGAGATACGATGAATATCTTTAATGAGATATATACTTGAAAAACCGCCACAAGATCATATGCCAAGAAACCCAATCTTCAAAATCTAAGATATGTAGAAGAATAATAGATTAGATCTAATCTACCCATAAAACATGACAAATATATTTAATAGCCAAACAACTGACGTAACAAATATACACTATGTATAAATATAAATACTAAATCAAATTCGTCCTACCTCAATTGCAATAAATTATAGTCATATAAAATAGTGTTCAAAAGATTCCATTATTACTGTTCAACTTTCAAAGCCGTGTCCCTCTCTCGTTGAATCTGGCTAAGGTTACGCGTTTCTTAGTTGTGAATCAGTTAATGTGGTCTGAATACGGCATATATCACCCACTCCTCACTACAGACAATACTGCAATGCTATAACAATACAAAGTGAAGGACCAAAACAAATCAAAATGATCAATAGTTTCCACAAAGCTACGTTATTTCATGAGGAGAGAGGGAGAAGAGAAGGAGGAGAAGACATAGATTGACAAGAAACAAAAATGGGTCAATGAATTAATAATTGAAGACTATTTGGATTCAAGTATATAGCAAGCTAGCTAGGTACGTAGTAAACCAGCTTTGGGTGCGTGGAATTCAAAGCTGATCGGCAACATCATATTTTGGCAGCTATACATGATTTGACTGAACCACCCACACATGCAACTTTTTTGTCTGATTATATATCTGATATTACTGGAGTGTGATCAGATCAGAGAGGACGATTTAAACTTTAAGTATTGTCAAGAAGCATTATGCAGCTTCACTTACTTAGAGAGTATAGTAACAGCTCAGAAAAAGAAGGCTACTCTCTAGATCTCTCCTATGACATAAACATTGATATTTCACGCCTGAAAATGCATCACAAATTAATATTAAATTATTTATAATTGTTCACTCAAAATAATCTTTTTAACTTGATATATTAAAATCTTTATGACCTACTAGTCATATTAAATTATGTTTGCGCTTTTTTAACGGCTTCATGCAAAGTGTGAGGAGGGTAGTTAACGTTTTGAGTTAAATTGATTTTGACTAACTCAATGATCTCAAGTTGAATTTTTATTTATTTGGTAATATAAGTGAATTATATGTTAGAATTATGATATGTGAAACTTTGTATTAACTTAATGCGTTGCTGCAATTTTAACGTTTACTTTTTTAACATGCTTAAATCTCAATCAAAATAAGAATGTAGTAGTAATAGAAGAGTATCATTTGGAATTTCAACGAAATGTTACGGTTTTAATATTAAAGTAAGAAAAATGAAATAAGAATAACAGTTCCTATATATAAGAAATTATCTCAAATAAATGTGGAAGACAACTTTTATTCACTTATTAATATTTCTATTTTTCTTAATTATCAATCGCACTAATGACTCGAAATCATTTTGTACCAAGTGCTTTGAGTACTTTCTCTCTCGTTCACTGTTAGAGAACCAAGCTTATTCGTAGATTTTCTTGTTTTACAAGTATTGAGGTTAGCGTACCTAGAGTCATAAGAACTTGTGTTTCATACACAATAATGTCCGGTTGTCATATATTATGTAGGACGAAGATGTCACAATAACAGTATGATGCAAGAATTGATGCTCCGTGATGAACGTAGAATAATTGTCCTTGTGTGCACACCCAATTTGATGAGTAGTCCTGATGATAAGCACGTAGACAGTGATTGATACAAGACTCCTTGATCTTTATATTGTCCTTTATATATTTAGGAGACCCTTTGACCTTTATACTGTCTTCTCTAATATATGAACGATAGAAACAAATGATAATCATTGTTGCATATGCATGCTATCCCAATCAAACTTTAACTTTCTTTTTATCACTAGGGAATGATGATAAAAAAAGGACGAGAAGCTATGGAAAAGAGGTAAATGCATGGAATTCTTTCGTTTTCTGTTGTTGGTTAACGTTTTGTCGCATTTTGTATTCGTGACCGATCGACAAAGTTTTAATATGAATCTATGCATATTTTATTCTTATTCACAAAAAAGTGTTAGCTTGGGTTTGATATCTAGAATGCGCATGTATAAATCTTTTAGAGAGCTGGTCATACAATTAAATTTATATATTGTTTTAGTTAAATTTAAGCCAGATTTATGTTCTGCTAGCTAGCTAGCTATATTACGTGATCACCAGACATATAATGGAGAGAGAAAAGAGTCACGTAAAATCTTAACTAATGTGGATGACAGTGTAAGAGTACCCAATAATTAGGAGCATAAAAGCTGTAGGGCAAAGAAATGTATATCTTCCTCTTCTTTTTCACCTTTCTTTCCCATCAAGCATCTTTCAATGTATGAAGCCCCGTCTTCTGTTAATATTGAACATTTCTTTCTTTTTATTTTCTCATTTTCATGTGTATCTCATACGACAAAATATATACAATATCGGCGGACGAAAATTATTTACACGCGTATCTCTATCTATATGAATAGAAATCTAGTTTATACTGAACATATGAGTGGCCTAATGTTTATCTTTACTTTCAACAAAAAACAAAAGAAGGAAAGGTGATAAGTACGTTGTTTCACAATGCTGAGGGTGAGTTAACATGACTTTTAATTATTGAATTATCATTATGCAATTCTAAATTAATTTTGCTCATTTTACAGACCCATAGAGATCACCCCTTGTAAACCCATTGGTGTGGCATTGACATACATATACATATACTATATCAATTGCTTCATAATTCACAGATGTCACGCAAAAAGGAGCCTCTAGTAGACTTACACACTAACAATTAATTAACTTATATTTTATTAAGTGATGTGAATCGTTTTCATACATAGAATTATATATAGTTGTTACTGAACTGATAAGAACAGATATTATGCGTTTATATTCTTAGTTACTAGTTACTACAAAGCTAGCTTTTGGCAAATATATTCTATTTATGTTGATGTGGACCAAGATGCTCAAGGAAGGAAAGCATTGGAGAAAAAATCGTCATTTCTCCTTTTTATCTTTTGCCCCTTTTATATGAGATGCAAAGCCTAGAGACTATGCCTCCCTTTACTAAAGTTGATTTTGACCATACATAAACATTTTTAATTTATTGTACGTATTTGATGTTTCCTTATCAATTTTTGGCAAAAATTTTGGGTAAGGATTTCCCTCATAATCCTACAATTAATCAAGCATTTCAAGGGAGAAAAAAGGTAGGGAAATAAAAGGAAAAGTGCCTAAGAGCAAAAGTCTTTTTTTTTTTTAAATAACGTGGGGTCCTCTTAATTTGGCCTTTTAAATATGGGGTGGTGAGTGGGGGTATAAAGGCAAACTTGTGTTATATATTGGTTGGAATCATGAGGGATGAAGAAGACGAGAGCTTCCCCTAGAGTGCATAGCTTTGTCCCCATCATTTTTATAACTGCTCCTCTCTTTTTGTCTCTTTTTCAAGATTCCCCATAAACACTTGGAATAAGAATATCTTGGGTAATTCCCTTTAGCTGCGCTTCAATCTCATCACTACTTCATAACCCTTAATTAACCCATCATGTACATACCCTTCATTTCCATCAAATCAATTGATTATACCTAGCTACCTCTTTCTAATCACACTTGGGTGGGCTTCTCTCACCCGCTTGATCTTGAACCAACGGTGATTGAGCACCAGGTTCATGAAATGGACACCCACCTTAGTCATAAATATTATTCCAGTTAGCTAGATGTTTAGTGGAGTACATGTTACATTATAAATTGTAGCTTTCAAGAAGGTACAGCTCATGCATCCAAGAACAAACATGGCACTAGTAAATTGACCCCCCCCCCCCAAAAAAAAAAAACTCATCCTTCAATTTACTTATATAATTTCATTTACATGTGTGTTTGTTCATAGTGGGATGTATATTTTTTGATATATTTATATTATTGCATGAGAGCAACTATACATATAATTAAAATTAATCATCCGAATGCAAAAGGTAAATAATTAAGGTGGCATATCATCATATACAACTATCATTATTTTAAAGGATAAGAGGATGGCTCCCACTAGCTAGGGGTCGAGGCCATGCATAGGACTCAAATATATTCACGAATTACTGATCAACATTTTTTTTTTTGGGGGAATCCATGAATGAGATATTCACAGTTTACACACACGCAACTAACGCGTTCTTCTTAGGCACAAGTTTGATAAATAGTGTTAATTAAACATATTAAAATGATCAATTTCTGAAATTTATATTATCTAACAATTTTTATTTACTTATATTGTTTGATATAATTCTGCTGTTAATACATCATTTTTTCAGATGTCTTTTCCCATCAAGAACCAATTCTATCGTATTGCAGGCAAACGAACACTATTTAGTAGAGAAGAGATTAAGACAGATCAAATGAAATTGTTCATAAGAATTTCTTTCAATATAATATTAAATTTCTATTTTATACATATATTTAAAAACTAACGTGAATTCAAGTATTAAAATCTTACGCGTCAGATCTCATACAATTTTTTAAGGGGATAATTTAATCTAAATAAAGTCTAAAAAATCCTTAATTATAATAAAAAATAGTTTGAATTAATGTTAATGTTTATATGTTTCGAAGTAATATTATAATAGACTAAAAATATGACACTTAACTTTTTTTTTTTAAATTTAATCTTTTATAATATTTAAATTATTACATATCATAGTGTCATTAAAAGAATTTAATAATAAGTATCTAAAAATTTGTGCTTAAATTTTCTAAGTTTGTCAAAATTTATTATCATTGGTCACGCTCCAGAAGGATCTGAATCTCTAATGTGAGGAATTCACATAGTACAATTATGTAAAAGGAGATAAACTGTAGAATTCACTGTTTAAGTGAAAATAACCATTTTAAGTGAGTTTAATTGTGTATCTATCTTCTTCACATGATAATTTTTTGGAAGATTCAAATCCCTCTCCGTAAAGCCTTTGGAACAATTGCAGCCGCTTGGGGACGGATCTCTATATTGCTTCTTGTCCGTACGGTCGTCAAATGTAACCAGAGTTAACGGCCTGATAGCAACACTTTCAACCCTATTTTCTTTTCCCCAATGATTCCAATCCGTAGTAAAATTCCAAAAGAAGAAAGAACAATTTCACTAAACAATGTAAGTTTTTAACAAAGTGTAGTCACTAAATATGCTAAGTTCCATTTATATATTTAATTAATTTCTGAAACGCAGTTAAGTATCTAAAAAACATATAAAAATATTACATTTTTATATAACCTGTCACGTCATTTTACAAAAGACAGCAAAAGGTTTACTATCATTAACACAAAAGAAAAGAAAAGAAAAACCAAATTCTATGGTACAAATATATATTATCTGCCCCAATGTACAAGAAAAATGCTGTAAGAAAATTTTAGAAGCACGTTATGAACTATCTCTGAAGTGCTGATGACGAAGAGGAGGACTATCAACACTTCACTTCTTGATGGCGGCGTAAACAACTTTATAATGAAATTCTTTGGTGCTTCACGAGTCACCGGCACATAGGCATTGCCACGTTAAGAAAACTTTATCATCAGTACCTGTCTTTGTCTTGTGCATCAATGCAGAAGATAAATTTGTACCATAGAATAAAGGGAAAGGAAAAGAAAAAAGAAAAATTAAATTGTGGAATGCCATATACTCTTATATAGTAAGTATTATCGGAGGCGTGTCAATCTCAATGGTGACATTTCTAGATTCTCTGGTTGGCCCTACCTCTAATGAGTTGCGGCGGCCATTGCCACCTGCTTCGGGGGTGGATGCGGGGGTACGGCAGCCATTACAGCGGCGGCAGGAACCACTGGAGTTTCCTCGTACAGGAACTTGTGCACAATCCTCTGGCTCTTGGCAATCACGTGAGTCTCCCACACCTCCTCTGCTTCGTCGCCGCTTTTTTTAAACGCCTCAGTGGCGTCAAGGCGATACATATTTCGCTTCCACATGTTGTAAAGTCGATGAATCTTCTGAAGCTGACGATGAGCCAGTGCGCAATTGTTGGCTTTTATCTTGGCAATGGCAGCCTCTAGAAACCTCTTCTTGCTTCTTTCGTCGGCCGTAGCCTCGGTTCGAAGAAATTCATCAAATTCAGGTACTCCAATGGCTCTTCTAATTCCAGTTGTGTAATCCCCCGCCGGGTCGAAAAATTGACGGACCTCATCGACTTGACCCGCTTCGATCATCCGATCGACCCGCTTGTAGAGGAATGAATCGAGGACAGGCAGAGAGACATCCACACAGAGGAAACAACACTCGTACTTCAACCGAAACGCAGCGTAGTCTTCGACTAGGGCTTCGATATAGGAATTGGAGCCGCCGGCGACGATGGGGAGGCAGTCTCGGTGGACGATGGAATCAATGGCAGAGGAGGCGTGACGGGTGAAGTCATCGGCGGTGAAATTGGAATTGGGATCGGCGATTCCGAGGAGGTGGTGTGGGACGCCGCGACATTCTTCTTCGGTGACCTTGTTGGTGGTGATGTCGAGGCCCTTGTAGACTTGCATTTTGTCGGAGTTGACGATCTCCGCCGGCGGGAAGCAGGTGGCGAGGTCGATGGCGAGCCTGGACTTGCCGGTGCCGGTGGCGCCCAGTATGACGACCACCTTGTCTTTACAGTGGTGGCGGAAGAAAGGGTCCATGGTGAGTCCCCTTTGGAAATTCACCAGGGGCTGTACTTGTTGGCAGGCAGAGGGCGACACAATATTCATTTTGAAGTTTGAAAAAAAGAAAAAGAAAAAGAAAAAACCTGCAGAGTTGACCAAACATATTTTAATTAGCTTGTGTTACGAATAGCAATGGCAAAACCAGCTCATATGAGTAATAAACTAAGTATTCAAATAGGGAGAATCTAGCAAGAGGAGGAGGGAAAGGAAGAGAGTCTGCGAGAAAACACGCAGCTTAGAACAGGGGACAAGCAAATCTATGTTTTTATCCATGTTAAAAACGCAGTATAAGATTAGAAAACTCCACATAGTTACATGGACCACCACAGTTATGTTGTAATTGAACGTACCTTTAATATTGTCGCTGAGGAAGATGGTAGCTAGCTGCTTTGTTTGAACAGAGAGGGAGAATTAGAAGAGATATTATAGCTAGCTTGAGCACCACACACGCGAGCTATATATGAAGAGACGATATCTGATTTGGAATGGAAGATGAAGCGATAGAAGGATTTCAGAGAGTGAGTGGTTCTTGTTTGGTGGGTCTGATGAGTCGATGAGCAGACGAGGAAGCTCCGCTATGTCGCTATTTATACAGACTAAAGCCTACAGAACCCTTGTGTTGCCATCTGTGCCCATTTGGATTGGGTCAAATGACCCATTTAATAACACCTTAATTTTTTTTTAGGTGTAATTAGAGTATAATATATTAAAAAAAATTTATGATTAGAATTGAATTTACATAAATAAAATCTATACATAATACAAGTAGATACATGTAAAGAATAAATTTTGATTCTTAAATATATAAATAACGTAAATATAAAATCTATACATCAGATATATGTAATAATTGTTCTAAAACCTTTGCATGAGTAATCTATAAAACACCATACCTACTATTTACTGTCTACTTGCAATATTCAAAATGCCAGAGAAGATTTAATATTCTTAATTTTGTATGTTTGGTTTTTATACAATAATTTTGTATTAATCAATCTATTTTGTGATAGATTCTCAAATGCATATTCAAAAATTAAATGCATTGAAATAATTAATAACAGGTTCTAATTGCATTAATAATAATCGTTGGTAGTCTTTAGTTAATAAACTAATTTTAAGAGTGTAATTAATAATAACTTTTCCTTGTGTTAGTAATTAGTTGTTTAATGTGCTAATAATTATTATATTTTGTATATGAATGTAGTTATTTGAGAATGGAGCCCACACATAGAGTCATAATTCGTTAATAGTTGTTGGAGCGGATATAATTAACATAACGCGTCACTTGAAGATTCCAATCCCTCGCAATACTCACTTGTCAATGCCCCTTCATCGTACTGCCGTACCAATGGTTAAATCCCCAGCTCTTAATCACAAGTCCCATGGTTTCCTAAAAAGCTTGGTACATCCTCTCGTCATTATGTTCCTCATTTTCGTACAGGTCCTCATCTTTTGTTACTTGAATCCTACCATATTTTAAGTATATTGAATTTTGATAGGTAAATTTAACTATATATAAAAGAATTAAGTGTATTGATATAATTAACAATGTCTTCTCGGTATATGTTAGTAATGTTTAATATATATGCTGATGATAAATTAATCAATAATATTTTTTTTTATCATACTCAGGATAGCTCCGCAATGTATTTGTTAACAATTTATTAATATATTATGTTTCAAGTTTAGTTTAATAATTTAATAAATCCACTGACAAAATATAACTCTATTACAATGATATAGGACTGTATATAATTCGGTATCATCATTTATTCTTTAAGAATCTAACATGCTAATTTAGCATTCGGGGTTTGATATCATCAATCGTGACTCCACGTTTTTCATTTTGTTATAAAACATTGAGACGATAACTCCACATTATAATTAGAAATGTGCTGTCCAAATTTAATTTCGACTTACATATATAAAACAAAGTACGTACGAGTTTACATCGTTAACATTTGTCGATGGGCAAGTATCAAAATGCCCTGCCTTCATTTGAGAAACACCCAATGCTATTTAAAGAACATAGAAATCTATATTTTTTAAAATAATTTTAATTAATTATTATATGAAATAAAAAGTATCACATACATTATGATACCTTATGTCAAAGAAAACAAGATACCTAAAATATAAGACATTCTTCAAATTACCTTATCTCAAATAACTAAATAACAAAAATTAAGAGAGGTAATATCACTTAATTTTATCAATAATCTACTACATGAAAGAGAAGCAAGAAGAGTTTCATTTAAAAAAAAAAAAAAAGGAGAAGCAAGAAAAGATTAAGTAATTTGCAAATTTGATTTCAATTTTCGTGTTGATAGAATGTGGTAGCATGGCTCATTTTAAAAGGTTAAAATCAACCATAAACTTCCACATGTTGCTCTGTGGTTTCGGTCACTCAGTTAAAGTGAGCAATTCTTACATATACCAGGAACGCCACGTCATTTATACACTCAATGGTTATAATTTACTTTGCATGTGGATCCCGCCTATACTACATATGAACCCTATCTGTATGGACTAAATTTTAGCCATTGATTACTCTTGATGCATCGTGCACCAAGAGCGCCTAAGAAAAATTTAGTTAAAACAATGTGTGCAATGGCAGGGGAAGGTAAGGTCGATGGGATGTCCTAATTTGTAGTTAGGTTTGGCTTTCAAAATTCAAGCAGAAACTCATTACTTTTAAATTTTAATGCATTTGGGTCCACACACCAACGCATTATTTTGCAGCTTGTGCTCCTTTTTTTTTTGGGTAATAAAGGCAATGTCTCTTGCCTATTGCAAAGATACTATGAAGAAAGTCAAGCAAAACCTACAAAGCATAGCCTTTATAGGTTTAATGTTAAAAAGGAGGTGATCAATATAGAAGTCAATGCAATTACTAGAAGGATGCATGGTAGTTATTGAGTTTGAACAGTGGAATCAATTAATGTATCTTTATTTTGGAAATTATAATAATTTAAAAGAGGAATTTTTTTTGGATTAAAATTAAAAACTTCATATTTAAATTAATTGAATTTTTTATATGCATTTGTTCTTTCTCTTCCCTTTATTTTTCAAACAAAGGTGTATATGATTCACTTGGTAGTAAAGTATGCTTAGGCAATTAGTCATGTTTATTCATAGTTTTGTAGTTTGTGTTTTAAAAGTTATACAACAGGACCATAATTTATGTAGAATCTGAAAAAAATGTAAGTAATTGGCTCTTTCGTTAGTGATTGTCTAATATATCTTATGTTAAACTGTAAATTCCACATTAAGAGATAATCAGAACTTGGTTTTTATTAAAAAAATTTCCTAAAATTAATGTATAACATGCTTGATTATTTATATATATTATATTCTCTTTTTTTTTCTTTTTTCCATTTTGAGGGTCGTACATGCGAAAGGAAGCTTCATTTTTTGTTATTAAGTTTTCTTGATTAGTGTTTAATAAATTATATATTTGTCTTTATTCCCTTAAAAAAATAAAAATAAAGGCACCTACACTACCAACAATTTTGGGTGGAGGAAGAAGCTAGCTAGCTAGTTGTTTTCAAAAAGCAGTGGGCAGAACGAATTTTTCTTTTAAGTGGTTTGATACCTAAATTATTATTATAATGATGAAAGGACAAAACTACTAATATTTAAAATTTAACATTTTTATCAGAGAAATTATATTCATACTATATATAAAAGATTCATCATCTTCTAATTATATAGGTTACGTAGTTTGTAGCATTGCTTTTTTAGTCGGTGTTTTGTATGTTGGCGTGAGTGCCTAAGTGCATGTATGGTTCAGTCGGTGTTTTGGAGAAGGTGAGAATTATGTTTGCAATCCATAAAATGCAAAAGCAACAATTTATTACTTTTGGCCAAATCACATTTCAAACAAACAAAATTAAACCAAACATACACTAGTTGATTTCCTTCAATGATTTAAAGGAAATATCCTTCATGTTGGTACAGCGCTAATGGAAAATTTTAGATAATACTGGGGCCGGTATTTGAATAACCATTTAATTTAATGTAAGGAATTTCTCAATTCCATTGCTTGGTCTGCCAGTATAACCTTTCCGGTTTCATTTGGGTTTATTTCCAATGCAATGCCTCAGGCTAATTAATAGGGATGAAGATGATAAATAATTTGCTAGACTCACACCTGTTATAATGGCCATGTCTAATCTATATATTATATAAAAGTATACGAAGTTAATGTTCTAATAATGTGTTATTATGTGAAGCCGTGCAATGATATAGGATATGAGACTAGTCAATAAGTAAATATAACAAGTTTAATAATTTATGTACTAGTTTTAAGTTTGAAATTAAAGACCCAAATTCTGAACTCGTAACTGTTTGTAAACTTTTAATTCATAAATTTTCTTTCAAGTTGCTTGTAAGAATAAAATCAAGAGATCAGATTTTAATTATGAGAAATTTTAATATGCATTGGTTGTGTGTGTATACATATACACCTAATGGGCAATATTTGCTCTCTCTCTCTCTCTCTCTCTCTCTCTATATATATATATATATATATATGTGTGCGTGTATGCACACATACGTACGCATACACAACTATTACTTTATTGATGTATTTGGTTGAAAAATGTAATAGTAAAGGAAATGTAAAAAGTGAATAAGTGTGGATAAGTAATATGAAAAATGATTATTTTATCCTTACTTTTAAACAAATAATTTAATGGATAGAACAATAAATATAAAAATAAAATAAATATTACACAAGTTATGTAAAAGAAATACGTTCGTAATGTTGTGAATCAAATAGAGCTTATATGTATATTAAATAGATCTTAATTATTTGGAACGAACATATGGTGTACTTTAAAATTTATCTTTTTTAACTATTTGGTTTTTAATAAGAATTTAATAAATTAATTCGCATCTAAGCTACATATAGTTGATTATATTGTGGAAATGCAAAATCAAAATTAATTTTTATTGATACATGTGAGCGATTTTTACTATTAATTAACCACCACAAAAATAAACCAAATAGTTTTTCAAAGCTCTCTATATATAAGACTCATTTGGTAAGCAAAAAATTAAGTATGTAAATGAAAATAAAGAGAAAATTGTAATTTTGTAAATAAAAAAGATTTATAATACTCTTAATCTTAATAATTAAATAATAATTAATAGATAATATTAAATAATAATTGAGTAATAATTATAAAAATAAAAATAAAATTTTAACAAATTTTCTTTTTCTCTTTCTTTTTCCAGCAGGCTACCAATCGGGCTGTAGTTATGTTAAAAAATTATATACTCTATGATGAAACAGTTATTAAATATAGAATAACATATTATTAAATTAAATAATTGTTTAAAATATTAGCTTATTTAATAACTAATAGCTCTTAATAGGATTAATTTAATTTTTGTGCATATATAATTAATGAGTAATTATAGCAATATGAGTAATTATTGTGTTATAACTAAAAAATGTAGCGTTTGGGAAAGTGTCATCACTCTTACATATAACTTGAATTCATAAAAAATGCGGCATTTCATTTTTCAAAATGAAAGAAGTAATGTCGATTCATTTTTTTTTTCATCTTAATTATTTGTCTCTTTACAATAATGATCAATTACCGTTAATTTCAATAGTCTTGCATGATCTTCCCCCTAAGTTTTTGCCATCACTCATATGGCATGTATTTTTATTTTATGAAGAGATTACTAGCTTTGGGTTGGAAGTAATTATGTTTCCTTCGAAGAGTCTTATAATTTTTTTTTTAATTGAACAAAAGGACCTCTTTGTTGAACTTCTATCATCAACTTCTTTTATTGGAACTCATTCTGGTTCTTGATTTATAAAAAGGAAATGAAAAGCATAACAGTTTTCAATGCTGGAATCAGATGTCTCTTCTTTGTTTTTATGATTCCAATTTAAAATATATTGATATAGACATAATTAGTTAGTGAAAAAAAAATTAATATACATATATAAAAAAATATTCTTGGTAATAAAAGTCATGCCTATTCATTTTGCTTTTTTATTGTATTACTTATAACCAATGAGGTTTTTACATCAGTATGTTTTTCGCAGACTATAGTCTAAGAATCACACTGGCATAAAAGTGGAGAGAATATATATAAACTGGTAACTGGGTTTTTTCTCCATAACAGAATTGAAGGGAAAGAGAGAGAGAAGGAAAATAAAAAGGAAAGATTCATTAGTATCTTCCTATAGAGTCTAAAGCCAATTTGATGAGAAGATGAGTCCATTGATTTTGATTGATCTTACAAGCTCGAGAGAACCTTTTATTTCTCTTTGTGTTGCGCAGGCCAATTCAATTTTCACAATTACAATTTATTAGGTCTAATTGCCGCCGGTTGAATTTTCAATTTGTTAATTAATTTTAAAAAAATCATAAAATTAGGCTGAGAGAAACGTTTGACCATGATGAACTCTAAGCAAGAAAGTAATACTTTGTTGATAATTGTAATTAAAGAGCAATCAATGGGTAGCATTATATTTAGATTACATATAGTTATATAGATACATCACTATCATCATGGTTGCCTGAAATCTCTTGGTTTGACCTTTGCCTATTCATTATATTTAAGGCTATAATTATCACTTGCTGGTGTTCATGTTATTATATATGACCATAATTAGACCATGCTTATTGGTCTTAATCAGCTTGACTCTTTTCTAACCCTGTATTGTAAGTAAATTATTTTATTATTCAGATATGATGAATAATTAATGAAAGGTAATTAAGTAGCTATATAGCATACTTTGATAGATATATATACATACTTATATTAGCAAATTGCATAGCCTTTTCTACTCTTAATGGAGCACTTAAGCCTAGCTAAGGACATTTTTCATCTAATTTTATTTTATTTAAATAAAGATTTATTTCTTCTTATTACACTTGTCAGCGCTTAATCTAAACCCAGCTAAGTAGTGACAGTTTCTATCTAATTTATGTTTATTCTATCACTGTAGATAACAAAAGCAAAGCACTAAAAATTGAGTATTGGTCATGATACTATTCTATAATAATCATTAGGAGGAGAATAATTAACATTATCTGAAGGGTACCAACTTGTTTATTAGCTTTATGCTAAAGATTGTGCCATATAGAGATATTTAATTGTCAAACCCAGGTTACAATTAAGTCCAAAGCAGATAGTATTCTTGCATAAAAAGAGTTGAATTGTTTTCTTATATAACTGATGATGGTGGGGCTAGCTTTAGTGTGCATTTGGAATTTGCCAGAAATTGCTTTCCTTCTATCATATTCAAAATGGTAGCCGCACTATGTACAGCGAGAGGTGATATATAAAAAGGACACCGCCATCATTTTTATATAGATTTACATCTTTTGCTTTTTCTTTTCTGGTTTGATGTATATTTGGTGGAAGTTCACATTACTTCAGAGTTTTAAACACAAGAGTGGCAAAAAGTTTAATTTTAAGGCATTTTATTATAAGAATTAATTTTGATATCATGTCGAACAACACTTAAATTGGTTAAAAACTTAGGCTATTAAATCAAGTGTCATGAATAGTCAGTCATATTTCACACTGATCTTTGAGTCTTCAGCCAAAATCCTGCTCTTCGGATATCGTTTCCTCAGCTGCTTTGAATATTCAAACTCATCAACACTAGCTGCAACTAATCATTCCTCAAACTTTATTGAAAGCGTGAAATATATAAATAGCCTAGACATTCCCAGAGTTAGATGCCTTTTCTTTTCAGTTGATTGATAATTACATGGGGCCTAGCTCCTCTCAATTTCTACTAGTGCACGTGCATGCGCAGAGAGAGAGAAAGAGATTTGCAGTTAACTTCCACCACATAAAATGATGAATATAAATATAATGCAAGTTTCGGGAAGAGTGGTAATAATTATAACACCTTTGTCCTTATAATTAATGCACAGAAAAAACTAAAACACTTAGAGCAGATCATTGTCCAAATAGCTTTTATCTAATAAGAAAAGGTTTAAGTGATCGACTAGATTATTCACTTCAAAATTCTAATCTTTCACAATTATATGATTTTGTGTGCATATTATTATTGAACAATGATGATTAAACCTTTTCACCATTTCACGTCCATCAAAATCAAATCAAAATGCACTATAAACTGTCGTCCTTTCGACTTTATACACACACACACATATACATCTTCAAAGGAATCATCAACAGTTTCTAAGCATCCAAACAAAGTTGAACTGAAAGGCAATACAATAACCAAACAGGACCAACCCGTGCAGAAACCCATTATATATATGTGATTAATAATTAATGACCTTTATATAGGAGGCATATTCACATTACTAATTAATTGAGGGGTCGCTTCTTGATTTAAGCCACTTTCCTTTGATTCCTAACGACCCCACAAATGTTTCAGTGCATCCATCCTAGTTAGAGTTCCATTCTGCTTCCATTTGTGTGCCTGTGTATGGTCTATATATATATATATATATATATATATACATTCAATTATTATATATGAAAGTTGCAGAACCTAGTTTTTAACAATATAAAAATAATAACTCTAGAAACTCAATGAGAACAGAACATTAATTTGTGTTTAAGGACCGTTTTCAGATGTCAAAATGTGCAGATTCCTTGTGTTTTATTGCCTAGTTGTCCGGTTTAGTGCCGTTAGTAAAAGAAAAAAAAAAAGACATTTAAATTGGAGGAGTATGGCTATTATAAGAATCTTCCGAGTTTGATGTGTATATTTATATGGTTGTCAACGCTTTGGTCATGTGCGAAAGGGTTAGGTCTTAATTTATATAAATTAATCAATGAATAGTTTATGCAGATGAAGCTGCTGGTTCTGGTATGTATGTCCATATATGCATTTAATATAAGCCAAAGCCATAATTTCATTGTCAAGGCAATTATGGGTATCATTCATTTATTACAGCCAAATAGCTGCTTCGTTAGATGACGTGGTGAGTCAAGTGACGCTTTCATGATATCATTATTTTTCTTTTGTCGCATTCACTCATTATTAATGAATCACTAAGTATGGTTGAGTAAAAAAGAAGATCATATAATGAATAGTTAAAGAACATCTATTCGATCTGTCATGTTAAAACAAAAAAAAAAATGCACGCATGTTATTATTATTATTATTATTATTATTATTATTATTATTTACATATATAAGTTATTCAATGAGTATAGTGAGTTTCTCTCCCTCTTTCTCTTCCTTAAAACTTCAATAAACGTGAGATTTAGGGGATTAATTTTTTGACTTCTCTAAAGTAAATGTTGCATCTTAAAAAAAAAGTGTGAGTGAATAATTGGTAATAAAAAGAGGTTGAATTGGAGACATTCATATGCTATTTAATTAGTAGCTGATTTACTTTATAAAAAATATATATTGTTGATTTTATCATTTTCAGTGATTTCTATATTTTTCTTTATAGTGCACTCCATAAATTGTTTCTCACTTGACTTTAACGTCAATAGGTTAAAACTTCTTTTTTTGCGGGGTAATAAGAAGGGGCAAAAAGCCCAAACAATTTTTTTTATTAAATAGCATTGTAAATGGATTTAAGACTTACCTAGTGACTTATAGGATTTTGGTTCAAATGATGTTATTAAAATTAAATTTGGGTATAATTTTTTATATTCTTGCTATTAAATATTTTAATTAAAATGTAATAAGTATATAATTTTTTAATAATACTGTGATAAATAAGTTCCCTTTAAGATCAAATAATTCTATCAAAGTAATTATGATTGTATATATGATAATATCTACTATACTAAAAATATCAATAAACACAATTATTGATAATTTAAAAATCATACAATTGTCCAAAAAAATTATATATCTATCATCTTATTATTAGAGAATTATATATTTAATTATTATATTTTAATTAGAGAACATGATAGTAAAGATATATAAAGAATTATATATAATTTTTTTCATATTATTATTGTATGTATTGAACATAAATTAAAATTTTAATGATAACTTAAAAATTTTAATCTAATTATAGTTTAAAATTTATTTTGGCCATGATAACGTACAAATCATTTTAGTTACACTTATATATAAGTTTAAATATTATTATTTTTGTAAAAAGAAAAAAAATTAGCATCAATTGCAAGTGCCACTACATATTGTTCTGCAAATAGTAGCGATTGGTCATCGTCACTAAATATATGACAGACTATGCTGAAGCTCCAACATAATTAATGCTAAGTCCACTCATTTAGCAATGATTGATCAACCATCACTAAGTACTCAATTGCAACAATTGTCCTTGTTGAAAACATCATGCTTTGCTTATGATGAATGAAATTGCAGCGGTTGTAGATTACAAAAAACCGTCGCAAAATTTTTAAATCTTGTAGTGATATATATATATATATATATATAAGAGTAGAATAGTGTTTTGACCGTATTTAGAGTACTTAATTTGTTTACAACTTAAAAAGTATGTAATTATCGTAAACAGAATTAACTAATATGTTAAATAACTTGTAGGATAAAATACTTGGAAGTGGGCTGCGTGCAAAATCATGACATAAAAACTGACTCAAACAGACCAATCGAACATGGTTAAATTTCTATTCAATATATTAACATTTCTCAATTAAATTGTTTTTTAATTGTATTTTTTTAATCATAACTATATATGTAGGAGTTCTTCATGACTTGGAATGAAAGGTGAAGGGGGAAGGAAAAAAAAAAGGATAATTAAAAAATAAAAAATATATATGTTAAAAAATTGAATTTCATGAATTATTAGCTGATTGGCTTCTCAAAATCTCATGTCACTTAGTTCGATCTTTAATGTTGACAAATTAACATCGGCTTTGGTCAGGATTTGGATGGTCCTATAATAATTAAGCTTTTAGACAATAGCTAGTACCTTAAGATTGTCCTTTGCACTAAGGTTAAAGAACTTTGTGGAGAAATGTTCTCTTTCTTTTTTTTTTTTAATAAAACTTATTTATATTGGTACTACACGTTCTGAGAGAGGCAGGTTTCTGCATCCTCCCTTTAGGTAATTTTTTTCAAACATAGATAGCCACAATAAGGGATTTAACTAGAATTGAGTTTGATGGGGTCCACAAGTATTGTTCGCAGCTGTTATAACACTTTGACCAAAACTCGTATGCTCAACTTCTAATGCATTATATCACTTTTAATGGAACAGCCTAAACTTCCACCATCTATTACGTGCCTTCATCTCATTCTTCATCCTTTTTTTTTTAAAATAGTATTAAAGCTTAATGTTTAGGAGAATCATTGATCCATCTACAACTCACCGTTATGATTATCTGAGCAATCATATAAATAATTGCTCATCAAATCAGTAGAAAAGTAGTTTTTGATCTTTAATTATGATTATATGTAGCGGGGGAGCTAGAATTCTTCAAGTTAGTAGAAGCCATATTTGTATAAGTTTAATGGGTTTAAAATTTTAAAAAATATAGGGGTCTTATATTAAAAGTTGATACTATATATGATTAAAAATTTATAAAATTTAAAGGACGCATTTGTTAATACTTACTACTATGTGACTCTGCCATTGCTTATATGAGTATTTAACACAAATACCATTTTTTTGAGTGTTGATATTTCATACCTTATAATTGACTTAATTTATATAGCATGGTATTTTTGAAAAGAAAAAAGGAGAATCATTTAGGTGAAATTGTGGATGGTTTTTGTTGTGATGAGGTTGAACTGCATAGGGTAGGATTTAAAGTTAATAAGCAGCTGACTTGAGAGTGACATGTTCCCAAGCCTTAATTATAGTAGGGTAGGATTTAAAGTTCCTAAGAATTCTAATGCTGACTTTATGTGTTTAATTTGGTTGATTGATCAAAAGAGGTTTTTCAAAGGGTGGGCTTTGTTTGAAACATTAGGCTCTCACTCATCATCGTGGGGTGGTGGTGGGATTGGTATACAGCGGAAAGCTACGAAGTTTTCTCATTCTCATTATGAAAAATAAGGTTTAGCTAAAGTAATTAAATATATTGTAGGTCTCATTCATATTTTTGTCCATTTTATAATAACTAGCTAGCTATCTATAACCATGTTTTAGTGAAGTCATAAGCTTTTTATCCATTTTGTTTTTGGCCTGCAAACGTGGGTTTGTGACATTTTATTTATCCCTTCATAAGTCTCAGTGTTTAGTGTTAGTAGTCTCAGCTTTTTTTCATTTTGTTTAGGGGCCAGCCAGCAAGCAAGCGTGGGTTTGTGAAATATTTCCTCTGAACTATAATAAAAAATAGCTGGCCATAATTATTTTTCTCTATATATACAAATTAAGTAGTAGTGATTGTTTTGTTTAGCTAGCGATCTTTTAATGAACTGTCTAATCCAATTAGCATTTTCACAAGTTTGATTCCATAGCCGGCCTCAAAATTAAAAGACAAATTTTAACATTAATACATTAAGCCTCTCCTCCCACCCCTTCCCCGAGTACGTTTAGCTAGTGCCCACTGTTACGCCCCACATCGGATAGACGAGGGGAGGGTCCTGGGCTTATAAAGCGGGGAGGTCCTTGCCACATCAGCCGGCTTTTGGGGTGAGAAAACTGACCCCGTGACAATTGGTATCAGAGCCTGACCCGCGTTCTACGGCTCAGAGGTGGGCCCCACCGTAGATGGAATGGTGGTCCGGTGGGCCAGCCGTGACGAGGGCGTCACGGATTGGCCAGGGGAGCTGTTACGCCCCACATCGGATAGACGAGGGGAGGGTCCTGGGCTTATAAAGCGGGGAGGTCCTTGCCACATCAGCCGGCTTTTGGGGTGAGAAAACTGACCCCGTGACACCACGCTTTTATTAATGTCAACTTTATTTCTCTCATCTATCATTATGTCATTGATATATGTGAAAGTAAAAGAAGAAGTGCGTGTTTTTGATGTAGCTCAAAACGCAGGTCCTCAATCCTCCTGCATTCCAATCTAAATTCTTTATATTTAGATTGAAAATAAAAAATAAGTGAAAAAAAATTAAATATTAATATGATGAATCTAAATCATAATGCTGTTGTTATTACTTTATTATTAATTACCGAAATTTATAAATGAACTGATAATTCAAATAACATCAACTTTAATCTTTAATATTAAATCAAATATGATGTATTTAATTACATTTAATCTCTTTTATTTCTCTTTTTATTTTTTTTCTATTTTTACGTTTTAAACTTCATATGTTAAAAAAAGAAGTTAACTCCTCCCAAAGTCCAAACAATTTGAGTCCATTAGGCCCAAAGTAAATGGGTTCCTGATTTAATTTTCAGGCCCAGCTCCATCTTTTTCTTTGGATCCCATCCAGAAATAGCAAGTCCACATTGAGGGCGGAATATACCGAGACCACATGGTCTGGCCCACACTGATTTTCTAAAAAATTATATGTAACTAGTCCAAAATGGAGCCCATATGGAGCATCGTTGAATCTTCATAAGCCCATCGGGCCCACGGCCAGATGGGATCGCAACGTTATTCATCGACGTGGTGAGAGCGCGTGCTTTTCACGTGCTCTGAGTTGGACGTCCTGGCCCTATTCCATCGGCGACGCCGAGGGAACCCTGCGCTGGTAACTGGCATGGAGAATCATTCGTGCCTACGATCTTCGTTGACAACAATCAGAACTATAATAAACCCTAAATTTCTGCAAATGACAGTGATCGAGTAGAGACTAAAATGGATCCTTCTGTATCATCTGCGACTTATTCCTCCACTTTGTCTTCTTCATCTTCTCCATCTTCGTCCACAACGTCTTGGTTCTCGGGAATTCTTCGCGGCCGTTCGGATAAGTCAGGGAGCTCTAAAATGGCCACTAATCCCGCCACCGTCGCTACGGCTGATAACGGAGGTCCTGTCGTCAGAAAACATCAATTCCGAGGGGTTCTGTTCAAGTATGGTCCAAATCCTACTCAGGTTTGTCTTTTTTTTTTTTTTCAATATTCAATTGTGGTTGATTTGGTCTCAGCACTTAAAATTTAATCATTTTATACATCACGTTTAGGAGGCCACCTCACCTTGTCATCTCACGTACCATGCTATCGTAACGTGCTCTTATGTGATAACCTGAAGTAACGCCTGATATCACCTCTTATTTAACTGACTATCATCAACAGGTTCATCAAATTTTTTCACATGTTACCAAACTTATCTTGTCTTTTTCTATGGAAGTTAACATCACAACAAATTATTTATTAAAAAAAATTTATAACAAGCATGAAAAATATAATACACAATTTTCGTTTTTAAAAAAGTTACATTGTATTTTATTTTTTACATGGATGAAGAGGGAATAAATAATGCATGAACTTTTTAATTTTTAATTTTTTTGAAACATATTTATATTCACAAGTAGTGAAAATAGTACAAATTTGTAATTGTAGTTCATATAAATTTGAAAGGGTATATTTGAAAATTCAATAAGTAAATAAATTAATATGTACCGATAAACATAGGTATCTTACATAATTACATCATGTTTAATACTATCAATTATCATACCAAACATAAATATAATAAATACCATGGTATGGCATTGCATACCATAGTATGTTAGGTACGATAATATCTAAGATAATGGTATAGCAAATGCCTCCTTTAGTGTCATTATTCACTGATATTGAAATTCAGGTACTTACGATTACTGTAGATTGGTTTGTGTCCCCTACGTTATCCTCGAGACCTCCATTCTTCAAAAATTCAAAAACAAAAAACAAATAATAACCGATGTACTTTTGGGCTTTCAGTTATAAGGAAGGAAGTGGCTTTGTCACAATAGAAGTTCTTCCCTTGAATTTGAATTTAGGTGCATCTTTTACTTCTCAATCACCCTCTGTTTAATATTATCATGTCCATTTTGTCTTTGTGAACATTTATAACAATTCCCTGACAGTATATACCAAACATACAGTATTTCATCAAAGCAACTGTTAATGGTAGCTTTCACTAGATGTTCAACAAACAACTTCACAACCGTATCTTTATGGCAGAGTACTACAGTAGGGACAACAAAGCAAAACTTTTTATGTCCTGTCAAATTGATCAATATTGATTTTATACAAAAATAAAATAAAATAAAAGATCCTGTTGTTGCCACTGCATTTTGTAGAGGAGAATAAAAACTGAAGAATATGGAATGTGTCATTTTTTGCTGAACAATTTAATGTTTTCTTTATGATGATGCATCGTTAATAACTCCACTTATATAACTAGGAACATTCGGGGTAACTATAAGAGAAACAGAATACTCTCAACTTTAATAGGCAGCAAAATCAGTCATGTCTGGTTTAACTAGTTTGATGATGCATATGTGCTTACTCTAAAATGTTAGAAGTTTGTCAACAGGAAAATATACAAAATTAGAGTGCTAAAATTTACTAAAATATTATAAGTAGAGTTTTTTAAAATTTACTAAAATATTATAAGCAGAGTTTTTAACTTATTTATTTGGTCTTGCAAATTTCAATATGATGAATTTACAATTGATTTAATTACTTGAGGTAAAACCATTTGTACAGTAAAGCTGGAAACGTTGTTTATTAAGAATTATCATTGTGCAGGTGGTTTTTTTTCTTCTTCTTTTGGGGGTCCAAAATCATGTAATTGGTATTTGCTCTTGACGATGGGGCAAATTATGCACTTCATTTAGTTCATTGTTTTATGATGATTGTTTAAATTTCACTTCATATGTCTTTGGTATTTGTTTTAAGAACTCTTTATTTGTTTTTGGCCACTTGTATTTAGATGTTTGAATTTAAATAAGAATGATTAGTTTTTTTTTTATTTTTTAAATTTTAACAGAGCTTTTTTTTATCATACAATTCGTCTTTCATTTATGAGTAGTCTTTGTATTTGAACTACATTAGAAGTTTCTTTAAAAAGATGCTTTTCTTGTAGAGAAAAATAACTCCTCTTCATGTTTTACTCCTTCTTTTGAACCATGTAATTTTCAAGTTAAAATGGTTATGCTTGTCCTCAAAACTTTAAAATTCTTTTGAAAACCATATAACTTGCATTTCAAGTTTTTGGCTTGTACAATTCTTTTGACCATCTCATACCTTGATTATCTATAATCTATCCTCCATCATTACCTTTTCTCCTTTCAAATTTCCTCATCTATTTTCCTTTTTCTCACTTTCTTTTCTTGGTGTACCACTATTTGATTGTTTATTTTATTTTCTGGTTGCATTTAAGATTGGTGACCACAAATAGCAAGTCATTTTTATTGGTGGATTAACCAATGGTTTTCTTGCTATTGCATAGGTTTGATATTGTATAATGTCATCCAACGAGTGTTTTTATTTTGCTAGATGATCTATATTATAAAAATTTGACAAAATTTTACATTGGTTGTTGATTGTCAAATACAACCTTTTCTTTTTTTCAAATTTAGAACTAGCTATGAAAAATAATTTACATCAAAGTATATTATAATATTCGTTTTGGAACTTGGAATATAAGTACACTTACGAGTAAATTAATAAAAATAATAAATATTATAATTAAAAGAAAAATTAATTTTATGTGCCTATAAAAAACCAAATGGATAAGAGACAAAGCGAAAGAATTAAACACCTCAAGTTTCAAACTTTGGTACTTTGGCAATGCTAAATTTAGAAACGAGGTAAATATAATTGTAGATAAGTTTTGAAAAAATATTTTCGTAAATGTAAAAAGATTAAGAGATAGAATCATAACATTAAAATTTAAAAAAGAAAAAGAAACTTTTAATATTATTAGTATTTACACACCTACAAGTAGGGTTATAAGAACATCACAATGTAAAGTTTTGGGAGGATTTAAAAGGTTTAATTCAAGAGATACTATTAAAAGAAAAAATTCTTTTAGAAAGGGATCTTAATGATCATGTGAGAAGTGCATCTAGAGGTTACAAAAATGTATATGGGGGATCTGGCTTAAGGTAGCAAATGTAAAGGGTAAAACTATTTTAGATTTTTTTACTAGTGTTCGACCTTACATTAGCTAACATTTATTTTAGGAAGTTTAAGGAGCATCTTATTATGTATAAAAGTGGAAAGGTATTCTTTCAAATTGTTTTTTTTTCTAGTTAGGAAAGTAAATAAAAAACTTTGCATGGATTACAAAGTTACAGTTAGAGAGAGTTTAACTACCCAGTATAAAGTCTTAGTTATCAATGTTTGAGTTAAAAGGCAAGTAAAGAGTAAAGGATAAGATAGAGTATTAAGAATCAAGTAATGAAAATTGAAAAAGGATGAAGAAAGAACTTGCAGAGAAGAATTTTAAAACAATGGTCCTTAGAAGCACAAGAGAGTGCTAATAATATATAGGATGAGATGTCAAAAGAAATTAAGAAGGTGGCAAAAGAAATACTTGATGAATGAAGAGGTTTTGAACTTAAGGATGAAGAATTTTAGTAATGGGATGTAAACGTGCAAAATAAGGTTAACATTAAAAGAGAGTGTTATGAAGCGTGATTTTTGTATAAGAGTGATGAAAAATAAGAAAAATATAAAGTAACTAAGAAAGACACTAAGAAGGCGATGAGCGAAGTGAGAGTTAGGACATTTGATGGATTATACCAATCCTTACGTACTAAAGTGGGAGAAAGAAGTATTTATAAGCTAGCGAAAAGTAAGGAAAGAAATACAAGAGACGTATATCAAGTGAAATGTATTAAAAATGAAAGAGGAAAAGTTTTGGTCACGGAATAAGATATCAAAAAAAGGTGAAAGGGTTATTTTCAAACACTATTTAATAAAGAATACGAGATTTTATTGCATTTGGATAGACTAGACATTAAATAAGAGGATCAAAATTATACTTTTTATCATAAGATTCGAAAGTCAAAGGTAAAGAACGTATTAAAGCAGATGGATAATAGTATAGTAGTTGGGCTGAATAATATACCTATTAATATATGAAAGGTTTTAGGAGTAAAAATAATAAGTTAGCTCACAAAGTTATTTAATAAAATTATGAGTTATAAGAGAATGTTAAATTAGTGAAAAAGAAGTACTTTAATTCCTATTTATAAGAATAAGAGAGATACACAAAACTTTGCAAATTATAAGAGAATTAAACTTATGAGCCACATTATGAAGTTATGGGAGGGGATAATTGAGCGAAAATTAAGATAAAAACTCAAATTATAGAAAATTAATTTGGTTTTATGCCAAGATAGTAGACCATGAAAGTGATATACTTGCTGCGAAAATTGATAGAAAGATATTAAAGGAATAAAAAAGATTTACACTTTGTGTTCATCGATTTCGAAAAAGCATATAATAAGGTACTAAGAGGTTTTATGAAATGTTTTAGAGAAAAAAAGAATTTGTATGGTTTATATTCGAGTAATCCAAAATAAGTATAATGGAATTACAAATAGTGTAAGAACAAAATGTAGATTTATAGAAGATTTTTCAATAAGTATTGGTTTGCATCAAGGGTCAACTTTGAACTCTTATCTTTTTATTTTAATTTTGGATGTGCTCATGATCACATCTAAGAGTCGGTGCCATAATGTATGTTTTTTTGTAGATAATATAGTTTTAATTAGAGAATTAAGAGAGGAAATGAATAAGAAGTTATAGATGTGGAAATTAGTTTTGGAAACACATGAATTTCATTTAAATAAAAGTAAAACAGAGTATATAAAATGTAAGTTTAGTAAGAGACGTATTAATTTTAACGTAGAAGTGAAAATTGAAAATATACCATACCATTAATTACATGATTTAAATATATTGAACCAAGCATACAATATGATGAAAAAATAGAAGAAGAAGTAAAATATAGAATTCAAGTGTGGTGAATGAAATGGAGAAATATTTCAAGTATTAGTTGTAATTAAAAAATATCACTCAAGTTTAAGGGTAAATTCTATCATACAACTATAGGACTTGTAATATTGTATGAAACTGAATGTTGGACAATAAAAAGTCAATAAGAGAATAAGTTGAATGTTGCAGAAAAAAGAATATTGCGTTAAATAAGTTAACATACTATACAAGATAGAATTAGAAATAAACGTATCAGAAAGAAAGTAAATGTCACAATTATTATAAAAAAGATTGCAGGATCATATTTTAAATAGTTTAGGCATGTGTGGAGAAGATTTATAGAAACCTTAATAAGAAAAGTAGATTAGATGAAAAGTAGTCTAATAGTTATAGGTAAAAATAGACAAAAAAAAATTATAGGAGAAACGAAGGATTTAGATTCAAATTATTTGTCTAAAAATATGATTTACGATATGATTCTAAAGCATTGATTAATCCATGTAGTTGATCTCTCCTTATGAGAAGAGGCTTAATTGTTGTTGTAACGTTTTGCTATGTGAGAATGAGTTTAGATCTTCTGTACTATTTTACTGTTAACCTCTCTAATCAGTTTGTGTTAAGATCCATTATTTTGATTACATGCCATAGATGTAAACCTATGAAGAGTTTCTTTGTAACATCCATTTTCTTCACTTCCTGCAGGTACTTGGAACCTCTGGCAATTGCTCTGGACCGAGAGAATTGGTCGCTAGTTCAGTTTCTTATGTCATCTTCATATAGTGGATATGACACCTCCAGCTTGCAACAAGTAAACAATTAAATCTTTATCCACACTGTTCCTGTTGTAATGTAGTGTTGGAACACACTCTGGTGAAAATAATCCGGCGTATTATTTCTATTTATCATAAGTCCAAACTTCTGATCCTACTTTATGTAACTTATCTTGATATTATCATCTTCGTGCTGAGAAAATTTTTTTAGAGTAAATCCCTATATAATGCCACTAACATTCAATTGAAATTTTAAAGTAATATTTTGACTTCAAAGTATGTAGAGAAATGCCTTTTTCTTTTGATAGAGCATAATTTGTTTTTGCAGACGCATAAGCTTGGGGTGAGCAATATAAAGAAAGTGTCAGATGTGGTACACTCATTTAAAAAAAAAAAACTGCAAAAGTTAACATCTTTGAATTTTTCTTGTTTTTTAATTTAAAATTATTCTACTGTCAAATTAGTGACCATTAGTTCAAGTAGATTTGTCATATTTGGTGTGGGCAGCAACCTGTGGAGTTTAAAAGTCGTGTAGATATGCCCTATAAAAAAAGTTGGGTAGACTATCACTATCGTTTTCAGTTAAGCAGTTGTGGAAATTAAAAATTTATGCACTCAAACTTGATCAAGATTTTGCCAGTTATGACAGCTGGTCTTGAGTTCACTTAGCACTTTCTGACTCCTTAAAAAATTTAAAATCTTAATTCTGATGATTGAAATAGGTGAAACCTGGGTACAGAGAGTAGAATCACAATTATTGCTCGGCTGCCTGCACTGAAGTTTACGAGGATAGCTGGCAGTTTATGGTTATTTATAAAGTAGTGAGTAGTTTTGGCTTTATTATGCTATGCACCGTAAGATGGAGGAAAAGGAGATGAACCTAAGCAGAGAAAAAAGGTAATAAAAAGAAAATTTTTATTAACATTTTTGTGATATGCTTAAGATTGTAATGGTGGTTGTGGTGGCAAGCATTTTGCTAACTTATTTGTGTTGGTTGATTGTCTTATTAGCAAACAAAAATAAGAATGTTGAAGTAATGAAAGGAGTAGATGACTCTCTTGTTTAGTTTCTTCCCCCACTCTCTTTTTGGAGTATAAACATTAGCAGTGCCTTGGGATATTGCATAACATTCAATTAGTCTTAGATGAGTGGATATTTGGATGTTATTACAATATTTTTCCAATCTTTAATTTCGGACTGTTCAAGATTGAGGAAATTAAAGACCTTTTTTCTCAAGTTTTAATAACTTAATAACTTCTACAGTATCCCTTTTTAATTCTCTGACTGGAAAGTGCAAAGTAAACACATTCCTCTGATTGATGGGTTAATATCTTGAGTCTTGATGCTTGGGTTCTAAGATGTCTGGTCGAATTCATGTTGAAGTATGCTAAGGAATTGGATTAGCTAATTAATTATTTAATTAACAAAGAAGATTCCGAAGGTGTGGTACTACTTGGACATAGCACTGGCTGTCAGGTTATTGATTATTGCTTTTGAATCCTGAACCATACTTTACTTCCACTTTCTTACTTGCGACTGGCATTTGCTGAGCGAGTGAATTAATCTTTTGTATTGGTTGAACAGACATAGGATATTATTCATTACTTGCATACAAATGCTGCTTGCACCCGAGCTGTTCGTGCTGCTATCTTTCAGGTATTCACCTGTTGATAATAGATCCCTTCTGAACTTCTTTCTTTATAAAGTTTCCTTCTTCTGCACGTCTTCCCTGAATTGGAGGTCTGATCAATGCATTATAATTATAGAACTTACATGGTTAAATTTTGACAGTTTAAAATCAAAGCCTTAATCTTCAAATATTATCCAGTTTTTGTGTGAGATGGGTCAGTTCACCTGATTTGGGTTGCTATCCTTAAAGTATATTGCTCAGAGATTGCATTTAAAAAAAAAAATCCCTTCTTAGGGTATGTTGTTAGATTAAGCAAAGAGTTGGAGAAGTATGTAGAGTCTCTGTCTTGATATGAATAATTGTATATTAAATAGCAAAGAGTAGGTCTGAGAGAGTTTGAAAGTACTTTTTGGAACTTCACAGCATGTTTGTTGTTTGGGTATTTGTCCTTTTTGGCTTGGTGGTGACTTGTTGGATTTATTGTGTGTACCTCAGTTGTTCCCTCCCCCTCCCCCTCCCCCTCCCCCCCCCCCCCCAAAAAAAAGATGCCGAGATAGTGCACATGTCTATGGTTGGCCATTGAAGAGATACAATGACTTATTTAATGGCCATGGCATCAACCAGAACACAGTGAGGATCTGTCAGAGTTTTCATTTTGTGCAAATCGACTGAGAGCTACCAATTTTTCCATTCAGTAATTTCTTCATGCACTTAGAAAGTAGACCCAATTGTTGTAGTTTAGTACTGTGGCCTTAGTAATTCCTCTAGGGCTGATGGATTTTTTTTGGAGATTAGTTGACATAGTATTTGTGATAGAAGAGTACCACTCAAACTTAAGGGTAAATTCTATCGTACAGTTATAAGACCTGCAATGCTGTATGGAACTGAGTGTTGGGCAATAAAAAGTCAACAAGAGAATAAGTTCAATGTTGCAGAGATGAGAATGTAGCGTTGGATGAGTGGACACACTAGGCGAGATCGGATTAGAAATGAATAAATTAGAGAAAAAGTAGAAATCGCTCCTATTGTGTAAAAGATTGTAGAATCAAGACTTAGATGGTTTGGTCATGTTGGGAGAAGACCTATAGAAGCTCTAGTTAGGAAAGTAGATGAGATGGAGAATAGTCCAATAATTAGAGGTAGAGGAAGACCAAGACAAACTATAGGAGAAGTTATTAAGAGAGGCTTAGATTTAAATGGTTTGTCTAAAAATATGATTTACGATAGGTGCTTATGGTGTCGATTGATCCATGTAGCCGACTCCACTTAGTGGGAAAAGGCTTTGTTGTTGTTGTTGTTGTAGTTGACATAGTATAATAGTGCACTTTGTCCATACAAGTTTCTCCTTCATATGCATATAAAGTGTGGTTCATTTCCTACTAATGTCCTTACAGGGCACAGCCGTCCTATAGCTTAGTCTGCCCCATGGCAGTGTATACATGCTATTGCTTCTGTTCTCTCTCTGGAAGCTTTCTTTACTATGCCCGTTAAAACATTCAGGCTCCCTGTCAGAATATCAAGCTACTCTTCCTGAGACAGCTTCTATGATTGACTTGGCTGCTGAAATGATAAGGGAAGGCCGAAGTTCAGAGTTAATGCCAAGAGATGCAGATCCTAATAGCCAATAACTGCCTACAGGTGAGTTTGTGTGAATGTAGTGGGAACAGAACAATTACTGAAATAAGCCTCAATAGTAACTGGACTGATCAGCTGTATGATATCTAAATTGATTCAAAAGTTGCATAACTCAAATTTTTCATTGTAAACTCTTGGACGTTATTCAATTACAAAACATCTGCTTTTGCTCTTTAATTAGCAGTGCATGGTGCTACTGTAAGCAAGTTATAACTTGGAATTGTCTCTTATTTTTACAAGTTTGAGTTGTTTATATTTTAATTTAGTCATTTCTGATTTATGTGATAGTCCAAACTAATTTAATTTTTGAGAGTCCTGTTGACCCACACATCTTTGGGTGTGCATGTCAGTTGCTAAAGCCTCAAGTAGTTTTTGCACCTGACAGATATTTTTCTACTGCTAAATTTGGTTGACGACAGGCTTCCAGAGTACTTTGTGTAATTCTGTATTTCTGTAAAATGTTTTGAGTTATTGGCTTATTACTTTTAAATTGAGCTGTACAAGAAATTCAGAATTAAGATAAGATGACTGGTCTCCAATTTAGTAATCTCTTGCTTCCAAGAAATCAGGAACTCTTTTTTTCTCTCTCTTCTTTCGTCCTCATCCTCCCCTCCCCACCTCTCTCGTCTCATCATAGTTGGGTAAAATTACTTACACGTCATTGTTTGTGCCTTATAATAGCCATTGTAAAAAATTAAGAGATTAAATGGATACTGCAGAAAAGGTCAGAGTGTTCTCATGCTATCACTCCATATCTGAAGAACCAATTATTTTTGCAGGTGAGTGATGATCAATTGAAGATGAGACTGGGGCACATGTCTTTCACGCAGTGCCAGGCAAGGATATCTCATTGTAACATAATCCTTTTCTGTTTGGGTTCTTAAGATCCAAAAGTTATACAGCCTTTGGTTTAAATGGAACTTTGGCTGAAGGCATTTGCTGCAATCCTGTCACTTGCTAGATTTTTTAAGTTAAAAATTACCTTTTAAAAAAAAAAAAAATCTCTACATAGAATGGGTACGACAATTTTCTTCTGAAATTTCAGTTGACAATTCTGGAGGCACAAATAGAAGGTTAAGAATTTTCCTTATAGACTCATATATAATGGCCCTCATTATTGGCCTGAATGGTACTTAGAAATTAGCACAATTGACGTTTCCTTCTTAGTAAAATGATGCTGCCTTAAGTCATTCTCAATGGTAAGTTAGTGGCTCAGAGCTTGTAAAATAAGGGTAAATCTCTTACTAATTTTGAAAGAGGAGATATGAAAACTACCTAATTATGTTGAAAAGTAAAAAGTTGTCATTTTGATATGCCACTGCATTTTGCAGGTTATGTTTTCAATGTCTGATGAAAATGTGCCAGACTACGTTGATAAGAAATTACTGGTGGAGCGGTAAAATTTCTACTCCTATCTAGTGCAGATTTTCTTATTATCTTTTTGTTCTTCTTGCAGTAACCCTCAAGATAGAGGAAGGACAACAGTGGGTCTTTTTCAGCTGTTTGTGTGTGGTTTGGGGGAGGGGGGGAGATAGAGAGGAATGAGATATATGATTGCTGATATGGTCATCCGGTGCATTTAAAAATATGCAGATTATACAGAGCAATGGGAGGTGCAGAGAAAGTAGAGATTAAACATGGGACTCATTCGCTCTCTCACAGAGTTGAAGAAGTTGCTGAGGCTATTAGTGACTTTATTAAAAGAGGGGGGCCTAAAGGCTGGGATGATCCATGGAATTAATCTGGCTGCTTTTTACTCCGCGATTTTCACTGTCTTTTTGGTGGTGGCTGCGTTGATGCCCCTTGTTATTCTTCACACACACACACACACACACACACACATATATATATATATATATATCTGTTGGGCTTCTATTTTTCGGCCTTATATTTGTGTTGTTAGAAATAATTCCTTTTCTTTATGGAAAATAGTGTATCTGTCCTATAAATAATTCCTTTAACATCAAAAGGAATAATGCTGCATTTTACCCATTTTAATTGCTTCTTGCGTTGTGAATAGCCAGTCGCGGTTCATTTCTTCTTGAGATTGGCATGAGAATCAACATATATTCCTTTTTGAAATTTTGGTAGGGAAGCAACCTTAGCAACAGTCACGGTACATTTGTTTCTTTCCTTTCTCAGTGCTCTAACGTTGGCATCTTATGATGCCAACAATGACTGGTGGTGGTAGGTAGTTATTTGGTGCAGTTGGCAACAACTAAGCAGGCTAATTTCCGCGATGCTATTAACCAATATAACTAACCTTCCTTTGATAACCCAGCTTTTTTTGTCTTGCAGCCGTACCAACAATGATATGCATCAAGTCCTGACTGCTTGGCCCACCACCAGTTCCCTGCGATGCACGGTATTTGGTGTTCTCTAGCACTGCCTCTTCCACCTCTTCATAATCATAGCCTTATTTATGGTTGCCCAATTCGCACTAATGAATTCATATTTTTGAGCGATTTATATTGGGGTCAGATCCCCTTTGAAACGCGTTAGCTGCATCACAATCCTTATCTTATCGCTATCTTAGAGAGAAAAACTAAAAGTCAGATAGTGCCTTCCTTGCCCGTGCTTGTCTGGCTGCAACTTTTAATTCACTTGACGCTTAAGCTAGTCTGTTTCTATCCCCACCATCTTGCTTGTTCTTTAAATGTTTAATGGCTTATGTGCATTTGGTTCGGCGTAAAAAAGATTTTCAAATAATGAGAACTTAGGTAAAAGAGATCCAGAAGTTTGCAAGAAAACGAAAGAGGAGGAAACTAGACATAATGAATGATTTAGGAAAAGTGATCTTTGCAGACCTCAATCTTCACAATTTGTATCACTATTACAATTTACGAGCAGATGGATTTCTTTGAATTTGATTCTACGTACACTTTTTTTTTTTTTAAGTAGCTCACTTGAAATTATATGTAGTTGTTGTAATTGTAAAGGTGAATGTGGGAAAAAAAAATTGTACAAGCGACATTAATTTAAGGGTGGTTCAATAAATTAGATTTCATGAGTAAGCATTTTTTTTTTAATGTTTTTACATAGAAGCGAGAGATATGTACCGATTCCGCACGAATTTAAGAATATCTCATCTAAATTGTTCAAATTTAATTCAGATAATTTAAATTTTATAAAATTTTTATTTTAAATTTTTATTTTTTTAATTTTATAAGATATAAAATGCAGAATGAAAGTAAGTTTATAATTGATAACTATTTAAAAAATATATTTATATCGAAAAAATTATAAAATCTAAACATCAGAGAATCCGGACTTGCGAGCGCGGATGCTAAAGGAGATGGCGATCCTCTGTCCCATATCTTAAAATAAAAAAGCCACGTAGCACCTGATAAGGACCTCCTGTGTCAATTTGCTCAAACTACTTTACTCACCGACTGTCCACCCCCTCCCTCTCTTTCTCCAATTATTCTAAGTCGGTGGACATTCTTAATCATAATTATAAAATATATATATATATATATATATATTCCCTCTAATCTTTTTTATTAAAAACAAAAAATAAGTTTATTAATATTAAAAAAATAATTAATATCAATTTAATCAATTTAATTTATTAATTAAATTTAAATTAAATAATTTTTTCTTATTTTACTTATCTTTATTTTAAATAAAAAATATTATATATTATTAAGTGTATTAAGTGTAATAATAAATAAATAATAAAATAAATTTATTATTTAATGAAATAAAAATATATATCATATTTCTTATATTTTAAAATTAAAAAAATCTTTTTAAATTTTTTTATAAAAAAGACCCGGAGGAGAAATATATATATCATATCTATCCTGGTCCCAATTTTCTCACCGACGCTCAAATCAACTACGTAGACGCAATGAATACACGCAATACCCATATTCAGGTTGGATCCTTTACAGAACTTTACCAAAGTTTCAGAGAAAAGCAGAAAAATACAGCATGTATAACTCATTACTCAGGACCTTCTTGCACTTCTTAAATGTATATTTCAGTTTAATTTTGGTTCTTTTTTCTTAATTGATAATGTCAATTTCTTTACTTTAAGTAACGGATCCAAATCCCGTGTGTTCATATACAACCCAAATAGGACTTCAGGTGTTACTTGAAACATTGACAGATTTTTTTTTTTTTTTTAAATCTATCTTATATATAAAAACTTAGTTTTCTATCATTATTTATAACTTTTTCATGCTTTAACATTTTTTTCCTTCCGAATGTGGGGCAACCTTTCTAGGCTAGCAGACTTAAAAGGGAAGTTAAGTATTATATAGTATGATATTTATAAATTTTATATCTAATTCAACAATAAAAATTTGTATAAAAATTATATAATTCTTATCTTATAAACTTTAATGAAGAGCATAAAATCTTATATTTTTTTGGTACATGAGAGTAGAGATTGTTGAACATGAAATATCTTACAATCTATCCATACTCTTAGTAGACAACACTTAGGTCTCGTTTAATATATAGAATTTAGTAATAAAAAAAAGATAAATAAAATGTAATAGAAAATTTTGTATTCGGTATGAGGAAAAAAGGAAAATGATTATATTTGTATTTAAATGTTTGGTTAAACAAAATAGGAATATAATATCAAATAATAAAAATAAAAATACCAAAATATCTTGCCAAAATAATTTTCTTCCACCTCATGTCCATGGCATTATATATGTATATTATTTTGTGTGATAAGTTTTTTAATAAATATTTTTAAACAAAATATTTTTATATATAACTATGTTTTTATAATAAAATAATTTTAATTTAATTTATACTTCAATTAAAATTTAATTTTTTAAAAACATATTCTTTGCATTAATTACATTTTATTTTTTAAAATATTATTTATAAATTATTATTTAAATATAATAATATGATTATTTGTTTTAAAATTTTATAGACGTTATTTTAATATATATTAATTAATTTAAATATAATAAATATTTTTTAATTATATATTATATATTATTATATATTATAATTTTATATATGTGTATATGTGTGTGTACGGCATCCCCCCTGAACCTTGCACACACATACATATATGTAATGATGATGCATTAACGGACTAAATAGCGGTCGGTGTAATGTACCGGTTATCATTTGGTCGTACAATCATCTTTAGTTAGTGGTATATATATATATCTATAATATATAATTTATTAATTTTAATATTAAAAATATGTTATTATTTTTCATATATATATTTATTGTTAATTAGTTTTATAATAAAATTTTAAATATTTTTATTTATTATTATTTTTAAAAGTAATGTCATTTATTTTTAAATCTATACAATAAATAATTAAAAATAATAAATTTATATATTATAATATTATTTTTATATATAATATAAATAAATACAACATAGATATATATAATATTTACATACAAATATATAATTATTTATATTTATATTAGATATAATATATATATATATATATATTATAGATAACGACTAATTAGTAGTTAGTATTATCGTCTGATTAAGTTAGATTAATACTGACTATTTTTTAATTAGTTTTTTTATATTTAATTTTAATATTAAAAATATTTTATTATATTTTAGAACATAATTATTATTAATTATTCTTATAATTAATGTTTTAATATTTTTTATTTTTTATTATTCTTTTTACAATTAGTATTACTTATTTTTTAATTATAAAATAATCAATTAAAAATAATATTTTTTTTGGCCTTAAGTTCCCTATTGTTAAGACAAAATAAAAATATTATATATTAGTTAAAAGTAATATCTAAAAATTATTTGATTTAAAAAATATATAAATTAAAATTTTAAAAAATATATAAAATATTGTTACACCTGCAATTTTAACTTAGACATAGTTATTATGAGCTTTTTGAATTTTTTGTTTAAAATATTTTTTCCCTTCATATGCTACAGTGTCTAATTAATTTTTTGTCCCTTTTTATACTTTTTTTGCGAATAATTCTCTTTTCATCATATTTTCTTGAAACCAAACGGGATTTAGTGGCTTTATAATTTTTAAATAATATGAGATATTTGTAAAATTAAGGCATCTTATATTTCTATATAATTTAGGTAGTTAAACGTTGAGCATAAACATTTCAAATATGTAGAAAATTAATAATGATATAGTAACAGAAAAATGAGACAAGAATGGGCATCGTGTTGACAACCTACTTATGTGAGTTGTTTATGTTTTGGATTCCCTGGGGGCTTTCATTCTCAAGGTCGTTAGACTAATGTGATGACAAATAATGTGTTCTCATTCGCATGAACATAGTATGCCACTCACGAGATGCAATGTTTTAAATCAGTGAATCTCGTAACAAGGTTGAGATTTTTATAAATTTCCCATTTGAATTAAATAACTAATAACTTATGGAAGATTAACATTGTATATTATCTTCGCATTGCTTAGGATGTTAAATTAAAAGGGGTTTCTATATATTTTTTATTATAATATGCCGGTGTAAAAGGTATCTTTATCATGAATGTCCTCATATGATTACCTATGGTGCATGGCCTTGGGATTAATACTAAAAAAAAAAAGTAAATTTTTTATTAAGTAGCTGTATAAAACATGGGATGTTTTAAACATTAAGAAAAAATTCAATATCATTAGATGGTAGTATTATGGTCAAGACATTATTTTTCTTTTTGATAGAATGCTCTTGGCATTATTTTATGTAAATTTAATATATAAAATATATAAAAGTTGTCCCTTTAGATAATTCAATCAAATTGGAACCATAGAGAAATATATAAAATCAATCGATAATGTTTCATAACAAAACTCTGTTACTGTTCCTTTTTTTTTTTGAATATTCGTTTTAGCCATAAAACAAATAATGAATATCCGATACCCAACTTCCAAAGATTGTGAATTTAAGACCGTAACAACTCACCAGATTGATAGATGATATACATAGGGGTTTAGAGGAGTTTTAAGTGGAGGAGGAAAAGGAAAGAAAAAAAACCTAATAATAAAGCTGAGACAAAAAGTTTATAAACAGGGAAAAGAAAAGTAAAGCCACAGCTGTAATCAAAACTCCCAAAAAAAAAAACAATTAGCACTAATTTTAGACTTCAAAGTTCAGATTCTCATACCATGTTGAAGACGACAAGACCTTCCCTTTTCTATGGGACTCTAGGACTCATCCCTGCTCACTAGAAGCCATTCACGGGAATATCCGAGCTTGCATGGTGGTCCTGCAACTTCTATGTAGTATTTACCTTCTTCAACCCGTTTCACCTCTCAAGTATCACCGACACTGAAACACGCCTAGATTGCTGTTTTTACTTTTTCCTCCTTTTTATTATACATTTTTTTCTTTTCGAGAAAATCGACATTTGTACTTTTCATTAGAGACTCTTTCGTGTGTTGTCGTTAAAAAAATAGCAACTTTGCGGTCTTAGATTTGGCTTCTGCAATTTTGGGTATCGTGATTCGTCTTCTTTGTAGCTATTCTGTGTGGTGGTGGTGGCCTTGGACGTTTATGATGTCAGACAAGGTGGCTATTTCGAAGCCGGCCAATCAATGGCGTCCAGATTTCTCTCCAATCTTCCATTGGCGTTTTGGGTTGCTCACAGCTTTGGTTATGGTTGGAATGGTCGTGGTTTGGAGCATCGATGCTTGCACTATTAAGAACTTCGTTGAAGCTTGGAGGTCTCCTCAAGATTACCCCTCTGTAAAGGTTCGTTTTCCTAATGAACCAGTTTCTGCTAAGAACTCTAATTGGGTGTCTGGAAAACTTTACCGAATCTCAAAAAGGCCTATAGTTAAGGGACATTTGAGTTGGATTTCGAATGAATTAGAGGCCAACTTGACTTCAAATCTTCTAGCTCGGTGGTCAGCTCGTGGAGGAGAACCTTGTAAAGATTCTAAAACAGTGGAAATTGCAATTCCTAGTTTGGATGATGGGAAAGTAATAGAGCTGTTGGCTGGGGATGTTCATGAGTTTGGCTTCCAAGCATTGGATGATTCTGGGAAACCTCGCTGTTTAGGTGGGGATTACTTTGAGGCTGATCTATCAGGGGACTTGTGGAAATCTCGACCTTTGGTGAAGGATTTCAACAACGGGTCCTACTCGATTTCATTTCAAGTTCATCCAGATTTTGCTGGGGTTTACAATCTCACTATAATTCTGCTTTATAGACACTATGAAGGCCTAAAATTCACCCCATGGCGATTTGCATATGATCGAGTGCTTCGCAATTTTGCAATCAGATTCTACAAAAGTAGTGCTCAATTACCAGAAATAGGGACTTGCAAAACTTCTGATTTTACTAGGGATGTCTGGAGTGGAAGGTGGACAAGGCACGGCAAGAATGATGACTGCCAAATAGGTAATGATGGTAGATACCGATGCCTAGCACCGGATTTTCCTTGCAAAGCTCCATGGTGTAATGGTTCCTTGGGAATTCTGGAGAGCAATGGTTGGGTATACTCAACACACTGCTCATTCAAAATGTTTTCAGCTGATTCTGCTTGGAATTGCTTGAAGAATCGGTGGATTTTCTTCTGGGGTGATTCGAATCACGTTGACACAATACGTAACACACTCAATTTCATTCTTGATTTGCCTCAAGTACGTTCTGTCCCTAGAAGATTTGATATGAACTTTTCAAACCCAAAAGACCCGTCTCAAACAGTTCGGATTACAAGCATCTTCAATGGCCATTGGAATGAGACACAAAACTATCTAGGATTGGATTCTCTGAGAGATGAAGGGTTTAAGAATTTGCTAAAGAAGTACTTCTCAGAAGATACGGTCCCAGACACTATGATCATGAACTCTGGCTTGCATGACGGCGTTCATTGGCGTACTGTAAGAGCATTTTCTGTTGGAGCAGAGTATGCAGCATCATTTTGGGCAGATGTTATGAAGCAAGTGAGGCAAAGAGGGTTGGTATGGCCAAAGGTCTTTTACCGGGCCACGGTTGCAACCGGTGGATATGCAAGATCACTAGCATTCAATCCTAACAAGATGGAGGTGTTCAATCATGTATTATTGGAGAAACTGAAGCAAGCTGGGGTTGTCTCCGGTGTGATTGATAACTTTGATATGACATTTCCATGGCATTTTGATAATCGGTGTAGCGATGGAGTTCACTATGGAAGGGCTCCAGCGAAGATGAAGTGGCGAGATGGCCACATAGGGCATCAATATTTTGTGGACCTCATGTTAGCTCATGTTCTGCTTAATGCTGTGTGTGCAAGATAGCCATGAAGTTTAGGTCAGAAAAGATGGTCATTTTTTATACTTCTCCTAAAAGTTTGAATCCTTATGATTAGGCTTGGCATTCTTTCTTGTTCATAATTTTGGTCAGCAAAAGTTCTGTATACATACGCTTGTTGCACTCGTAGATTAGCAGAGGATTTTAAACTTCTCAAAACACATAATCAATATCAAATTTCAAAGGCTATTCTTTGTTTGCACTTTGCACTTAGCATCTCTTACTGGTTGAAAACCTGAAGCATTTGACACCGTCTATAGAAGGCTTGTGGTTAATTAGTTAGGTTAAGAAGATAACTTTTGTGCCGTTCTGTTCTTGGTGGCAGGAGATTACGTTAGAATAGAATCTGGGTATGAGTTATCTATCACTTTCAAATTCAGACAACCAAATTATTAATGATGGCGTTGAGAAGTAATGACAGAAAGTGAAACTTTAAAGTCAAACCTTCCTGGTTAATTCAATTTAGCTGTGACCGTTTTAATTTCTGGTAAGAATTTTGCGTGCCACTTGATTAGATTGTTGGTGAATGAGTCAGTGATTGAACTGGAAAACTCCTACAACTACAAGTAGGACCACCACTCATTGATGATGCTACCAAACTATCACTGATGATCTTAATGCTCAGCAGCGAGCAATGGACCTCTAATAACAGAGGCATCCATTTTTACGAGTTGGCATGAATCCTCGTTTCTTATGTCTATGGCATGTAGTCCCTCTTCTTTTTGCTGCCATTCTAGTTTTTCCTTCTTAGAAGGTAAACTTTCAAGCCACTCTATGGGATGCTATCTGCAGCTTAAGATGCTCCGGAAATTTAGCAGGTTCCTTTAAGTTTCTTCCTCTCAAGTCATTAATCAATACCGAATTTTTTTTTTGAGATATCAATATCATTTGTGACAAAAAATTAATACTTAAAAAAAAGATCTTAGGGTGATCTGATATTTTTTTACATTAATTTACTATCAAAAATTAAACAAAACTATGTAAAATTTTACAAATATAAACCCAAAAAAAAAAAAAAACACTATAACACCTATGGGTGTTCAAATGTTCAGTATGCTTTAGTTTTGAACTAAAATCAAATCGAACCAACCTAATCAGTAGCATTTTGTCGGACTTTATCAATTTTAAATTCTAATCGTTTTAATTTGGTTTGGTCCGTTTTGTTTCATTTTTTTTTTGTGCCCAAAAGTGATTTTTTAAAAAAGATTTTGTTCTTTGTAATATATAGAATTTAACTTCTAATATCTTATATCTCTTAAAATTTTGACTAATAATAATTTTAGAATAATTTATTTATTTTTGTCTAAAAAAATTTCATACATTCATAAAAAAGTTTTAAAAAGTGAGAAAAAAAATAAGAACAACATCTTATAATAAAATAGTATAAACAATTTGTATATTTCTTAAACCACATAAAGAATGTAACTTTGATACAAGTTTAATTGACAAAAGATCCTATTAATCTAAAAAATATATATTAATTTTAATTAGTTACAAGTTTAATGATTCGGTTTGGTTTGATTTAACCGAACCAAATATAAAAAAAAAAATCAACAAACGAGACTTAATCAGTTCTAGAATCATATAAACCAAACCAAACCAATTTTTATTTAATTTTTAACGTTTTGGTTTGGTTTAGTTTTGTTCACCCTTAATAACACCTAATTGAAATAGAAGCAATAAATGCATTTCAAACATCCCATACTGAAAATAGCATTATTGGCCATATATAATTCAGATACCACCTAGTTCAAGTGAGGTCCAGGTTCTTTGCATTTAGACTGTGTAGATTTAATTTTCACCATTTAAATTTTAAGTTTTTTATTTTTCTGTTTTTTTTAATTTAAATAATTATTTTTTAAAAAAATTACAATTGAAAAATTATTTTTATTCTACATTTTGTATCTTTTAAAAAAATATCAAAATCTAAAAAATACAACTAAAGCATATAGAAGATATGCAAGGAACTTACATTCAAGTAAAGTTATAATTTTTCTTCAATCACATCCTTCAACCTTGGAAAGTCATAGATTTTTCCCGATTACCTCTTTCAACCCTGCCCTAGTAACGTAGTCATCAATTTCCGTCACCCTTAACTCTATCGCACTCAAATGTCTCATCTTTGTCGCCATTATAAATTCGTTTGTTTGCATATGCTCCTACATACACCTTCTCCTTACTCATTTTGATTTCTACATAAGTTGCATATAAAAATGTGCAAAAACACATAAACCCCAAAGTGTGACCATTGAGTTTTAAAAGTTGTTATTTAACCTTAATTTTTAAGAATTAATCTTGTACAATAATACCATTTTTAATTATTCAGTTATTATTAGTGTTGCTTATTATTAATATCATTCATTTAATTCTATTACTTCTTTACTTATTGCCATTGTCTAATTTTTTTTATTAATTATTATATTAAAATTATTTTCCAAGGATTATTAATTTATTTATTTATCAATTTGTAAGGGTATGAATTAATTAATTTGTTATTAATTTATTATTTTTAACCTTATTTGTTAGGCTTATTTATATAGTATTTTCTAATCCTCATTGTTATTATTATTTAATATTTATTTTGATTATATTATTTACTATGAAATTTGTATTACGGCTATATTAAAATATGACCCTTTTTATTATTAATATTTACTTTAATTGTTAAATATTAAAAATTCAAAATAAATATTACTCACGCGTTTCCTATTTGCTATTACTTATTTTCATTATATTATTATTTATTATTACTTTTATTTAATACCAATTTTAAAGTGTTACCATTTTCAAACAGTCACACATATTACTTTTTTATTTATTAATTTCTAATTTTATTAAGTATTTTTGAAACTATAAAGTTATTTTATTATTTATTAATTGTTTTAACTAAAACATATTTGTTATTTTGCAAAAAAAAATTATTACTGATTTATGTTTTATTATTTTTTTCATATTTAAAAAATTCATTATCATTTATTTATTAAAAATATCACCTTTTTACTTGCCATTTTATTTATTTAATATTTCCTATTCTTAATTGTTATCATTCTTTCTATTTATTGTTATTATATTATTTACTATTACATTTTTATTACGACTATATTAAAATAGAACCTTTTTAATATTATAAATATATTAATATATATATATATATAATATTTTTTAATTATTATTTATATATATTAATGTTGTTGATTTTGAATAATTATAAATAAAAATAAATTATGTTACCACTATTTTTTCTTACTCAATTCATCAACTTTTATGTTATAATTATGTTAAGGTATAAATTTAAATTAGATATTTTTGAAAATTCAAAGTAAATATTAATTATATAGTTAATAATTTTTAAGTCCACTAATTATTATCCTTTTTCTATTTATTTTGATTATATTATTTATTGTTAATTTATTTACTGCTATTATTAAAATGTTACTATTTTTAAATAATTATTGTCGTTGCTTATGATTTTGTTTATTTATTATTTTGTATTAGTTATTTTTAACAAAATAATATCACTATTATTTTCAAATTAGGTATAATTAATTAATTAATTATTATTTATTTTATGATCCTTGGATTGTGACATTAACCATTATTTATTGTTTATTTTTTCTACACAATATCTAAGAGAAGATATTTTCAATTCATGATTTCGAACACCAGGACAATTTTTTTCAATAATTTATACTACAAAAATTTCATACTAAACAAAGTTTTTTTGTTTCACTATTTACTACAAACATTAAATATCTCATATTTCTAGACATGATATTCTAAAATTATAACATCAACAAAATAGACATATCAGCCATTGATCAAAGTCATTCATTTTTTTTTTCTAAGAAATAACTATAAGATTTCTTTTTTACGTGATAAGATCAAATACATGACTAACCTTTGACAAACAAAATAATTTTTTAATATCATACCACAATAACAACAATATCACTTTAATTTGGTAACTAAATGAGATAAAATATAACTCATCAATATAAATAGAAAAAAATACAAATAAGATGTATTACCTCTTTCCTTATTTTATATTTTAATTATATTATATGTAGTGGAAATTAAATTTTTTCTATAACTTATAGTACAATTGTAAAAATACAAAAAGTTATATCTAACATTCTGCGTTGTTATATTTAGTTTATAGTGTTATGTCAAGTTTTCATATATAGGTCACCTATTATATAGTTTGTACTAACCAACTCTAAAATCAAAACATTATTTAAATTTGAAACTAATATTTACATAAATGCTTAAATTTAAAAAAAAAAAAGATGCCATTAAGACCATTTTATTATTGAATTACTACATCTATTTCCATACAAGTATCTTAAGCTAAGGGGTTGAAGGAGGAGGTGTCTGCTAAATGTTATAAAAAATAGTCATTATCTCTAACTTTATATTTACCATATTGTGGACATGACCCATACGAGGTATATCAACATAAATATATTCAATTTCAATAACATGTTTAGTTATTGACATTTTTACTATTTGAATACATAACTGAAAAAAGTGAAAATTTAAAAATTCTTAATAAGACATGATACAATTTTGAAAGCAAGTAATATTCTAATTACCTCATGTGTAGAAAACATTTTTTTTTAAATTAATTCCTTGTCTATATGAGAATATCATTTCAAGTAGAGTATTCAAACAAGTCAAGCATTGGCACATATATATGTAGGATAACCTAATTTATAGCATAATCATGGAATAATATTATGCACAAGTTATATAGCTTATTATAACATAGTAATTTGCATAAATTATATAGCTCCAACATAACACAATAATCTACCGTTCATATATAATGACAAGGTCATTAGACAAATATTTTTTTAAGGAACCGCAACTAATCACATCTATAAATACTAGTTAATATATAAAAAATTTCATAGACATTGTATCAAATATCTTGTATTACTTGATATAAACTTAGGTTTTTAAATATAAAAGCATTATATCAGGCATCTCATACTACATAATATGAAAGGTTTTTAACATTTTTAATACCAAGTAACCACATTTCTTATTCCTACAAATTATGAAATCTGTTAATACAATTAGCCAAATAATACGATTGTAGACTAAGGCATCCCTTAATGATAAATCCATTTATTGCACACAACTGAAATCCATGAGGGACCCTTTCTCCCTCAAGACCATTTCTTATAACATGGTACTAACAATAAGGGACATTTTTTTCTTGATTATACACTAACTTTATTTACATAATCATAACTTTTACTTTGATATCATTTTTCATATGTAATTCATAAAAAGTATAAGTAATATCAGTCAATCATAATTAAAACTATTGATTTGTTAATAAAACCTATTGAGCAAATCAAAGCATTAGATAATTTTTATCAAGCATTTTCAATATGCATAAAGATCATTCCTCATGCATTTATCCACATATATCATGCCTCTAACTTAAAAACATGAAAAGCCACATAAATACATTTAAAAAATGGGAAATGCAACATTTTCTATGCTAAACCTGGGACCAACATAGCCTACCCATGTAGAATAATTTACATGGCCTATATGTGTTCATACAAAATCCAAAGGTGGACATGGCCCGAGGTTGCAGCACACGACTTGGTAGTATCCAGAGGTCCCATGTTATGAAATTAGGTATGTTTACCATCTTTTTTACGGTTTTCTCCACCCAAACTTCTAATAAGTCATTTTATACACTTGCACAATGGTTTTTACTACCCAAAAACTTTTATTCTTTTCATGCAAAACTTCCTTATAACATGGCTTTCATAGAAAGATGGGGAAGATGGCAATCAAGACTCTTAAATTCTTATTATCAAAACTTCAATATCTCAACAATAATTAGTAACAACAATATAAAGTTCTTACTCTTAAAGAACCATCAACTTTCAAATGGAAAAGAATGAAAATATAGGATGATGAAAAGGATAAAATGGAGAAGACAGGAAACAAAAAACGAAGAGATAAGGAGATGAAAAAGATAATGCAAGACTTCTTAACAAGACAAAGGATTTGTCTTACCAAAGGCTAAACCAAAGTCTTCTCTTGTTCTTCTTATTGGTTCATTTCTCCTAGTCCTTTGCTTTCTCCCATTTTAGCTCTTTCTTCTTATAGTGGTTTAACATAGCAATAGAATTTTGAAGTCACATGATGAAATGGCAAAGGTTTAGAAGCAATGAAGTTTTAATTATGTTTTCTAAAAAAATGACGTCAATTTATATTAAAGGAAGAAAGTGGTAAACCGTTAGGTTTTTTTCAACTTCTAAAAGTATCACTTGTTGCATTGTTCAAGTTGTCCAAAGATCTTTTTTCAAAGGTTTACACACATTTCAATGCACTATATCTCATGGTTTAGAAAATCAAATCAAATCAACCGATTCGACCGAAAATTGATCCCTAATTTGGTTCAATTACTCTAAAAAATTAATCAACCAAAGAACCAGTAAATAACTGGTCAACTTGGTGAAGAACTGGTCAAAATATGGTTGAATTGGTCCATACCAATTATTTTTTAGATTTTTTTATATATTAAAATAATTCATCCCAAATAAATTTGATAAATTAAAAATAGAAAGCAAAAAAAGAGGAGAAATTTGAAATATAAATATTTTTTTTAAAAAGAGAGAATAAAAAATAAAAAATAAAAAATATATACTTGATTATTTTTTATATTTGTTCTCTATTATATTTATGTTTCATTTGTTAGTAATATTTCTCTCTAATATCAAGGTATTTAACCAAAATTATTATTTACTTTTTATTTTTTTATTGCATAATGATAAGTAAAATCTTAATATAATTTAGAAATTATAAAATAATTTTTGTAATATCTTAAAAAATATTGAATTAATAATTAAATATTTAAAATTTATTAATATTTATTTGTTATATTAAAATTTTAATATATAAATTTTTTAAAAATATATTTAATTATTATTGGTTCAACTATGGTTCAATTATAATTTGACTAATGAATTGTGAACCAGTGCTTTCGCTGATTCAATGACCTGTCTGATTTTAAAAACATTGCTATATCTATATATAAAGGGAGATTCAAAGAAATTACAATCATGGAAGTCGTCCTTTTAATTGTAATAGTTGATTTGAATGAATTTAATTATTTATAACCTGTCAAACTACATTTAGCTAAAATTATAGTTTTTGACAGAGAAAATTGTGTTTTAGCTTTGTTAAGATTATATTTTAGCTTGGTTAAAATTATATTTTGGCCTTGGTCAACATTATAGTTTAAACCTTAAATTTTATTTAGATATTTTTATTTTTTAAATATTTTTTATACATATTTAAGCCTTTAATGATTTTGAAATTTCATCTCCTAAGCATTTATTCTTTAATTATTGGGCATTTACTAAATTCTTTTTAATTTTAAATAAATTTTAAAAATTCATAAAAATTTCAATTAAATACTTGATGACTTTATAAATTTTCATTTCTTTTCCAAAAATTCATAACTTTCCAAATTCACATATTAGGACTTTTATTTCCTTGATCTAAGGGTTCCTAAGTCACTTAATTTAATTTAATTGGTTTAATTAAAATAATAAAAATACCATTTTAAGGAGGATGTTATAAGGTGCTTCACTAAAGTAAGGTAAGAAATAAGATAAAAATAAGACTAGCCAAGGATCCACTTTTAAGCTGCATCTAATTGTGGGACTTTGATTGAAAGTGAAAGACAATATTTTAAGGTAAAAAGGCTAAGCTAAGAGTGTTGTGGGAATGGAGTGACTATTGGGGGGAGGGGGAGGGGTTTATGTGATAGGGTAAATGGTAAATCATTTCTTTTGTTTTAAAAAATGATAATGTTAGAGCATTTGGACCAATTAAAAAAAGGACATGTTATATCATGTGAATCTTATCTATTTATTTGTGTTAAGGTTAATTCTAATACAATCAAAAGCTTCTCAAAACTTATAGAAGGTCAAAATTAGCCTACGACACTGACAAGCCAATCTTGACTGCCTATAAACAATACTGATTTGTTTTCAAAAAATAAAATAGTAAATGCCTTAGCTTGCACTAAAAATAAAAAAAATGATATAGCATATGAACAAAAATAATTTAAGGAGCATGAGATTTCAACTAATTTTTTTGGTAATATTAACATAAAAAAAAACTATCTTACATCGACAGTTTGAATTCTCATGGAGCTTTAGTGATAAAGCCATCCCCCCAAATTTTGAAACTTAGTTTTTGTTTATATATGAAACATGGCTAAACCTATGATTAGAGTCTCAACGTGCATGAAAGATAGAATTAAAGAATTTGTAAATGGAAATGGTTGTTGAATAATAATGAAATGTACAAATTTTGAATTGAAATTGATTAATAATAGAAAGATTACAGAAGAATATGATTACAACTTGATTTAAATTTGGATTGAAGGTAGTAAATGAAGTAGTAAAGAAAATTATAAATAAAATGAGTAAATAACTAAAAAACAAAAGAAAAAAAATTGTAATGTAAGTGTTGTAAAAAGTTTTTGTATATATTGCATAGTGTTCCTTCCTCTCATTTATAGCTTTCTCAATAGCTCTACATGTCCACCACTTGGTCATGTCTCCGTTTATCGTGTTCATGTATATAGGGTGGCCCAATACTAAAAATCGTGATGTTCAACTATCTCCTAAAGTTATTGGCTTGTTAGACCTACACTTTCTTATTTTCTCAGCATTCTATTACATTATTAATTGGCATCCTTCCATTAAAGTATATTGACTAAGTTCATTGATTGACCTAACCTTCAGCCATTGTTGACTATTTAAGAATTTTTAATGCTAATAGTAATAATCTTTTGTGAGTTGTGTCCTAAATAATAGAGATTTCTAAACATGTCCACATAAATTTAATTTTTGAGCACCTAAATGTTTCAGCTGGGGATTGCAATTATTTAATTCTCAAGGAAAAAAATCATTCTATACTAATTTCGTGTAAATAATAAATAAAATTAGATGGAAATCTCTTTTTTAGTTTTTCGTATAATTAAATGGAAATTTCTGATTACTTTTAATAATACTATCAAGTATGAGTCGTCATATTATTTAATTCTCTTGCTATTTCCATCATTTTATTTTAAGATATCAAATTCCACCTAGAAGCACGATTATGATAAAATAGATTTTTTAATTATTAATAATAAAAGTTAACATTTAAAATCACTTCCTAACTATTCATAACTCTCAACAATGATCTATCTTTTATTTTAATTTTTTTTTGTTTAATTTTTTGGCCAGAGCAATAGTCTATCTTCTAATGACTTATTATGATAAAATATAATATTTTAATAAACGTTTCTTACTAAAGGTCTAATACGTGTTTTTGGTATAGAGTATGGACATTCTTGATTCTTCATACATTTTAATAATTTAAGTGACGATTTTTTTAATCAATATTGGCATAAAAAATTGATTTAATTAAATACATTTGCAATATGTGCTACCTAAACTATCTAATTACCTAACATTAACACGAAGCATATATGTTTTCGAGAAATTATGGACAAAAGTAGTATATTATGATTACTTAATTTGAGCGTAAAATACACCCTAATATCTTGGAGTTTGGCTTGTTTTAATGTAGTACTTCTATAATTTAAAAGTTCGTTTTCAAACGGCTCGTAATTTAAATTATTAGTACATTGATATTTTATGCTTTTATTTGTTAGTTTTTGAATAGAAATATACAATTACAAGTTATGTGACCCCAAAATTCCTCAATTTGGCCAAACTTCTTAATATTTCTATGAAATTAAAGACTTAGATTGGCTAAGGAAGAGATCTTGGGTCATTGCATATGAAATTAGAGATTTTATCAAGTAATTAGGAGTTTGGCAAAAGTTGGAGATTTCATTTAAGGGCAAAATTAGGAAAAGATATTGTGTTATATTGTATGAATTAAATTGAGGCTTTTAATTCATCAATGGAAAATTTTTTATTTTCAGGGCATAGGAAATTACATATTTCATAAAAAATTAGAAATTTATGACAAAATTGAAAACAAGATTAGAGATTCTGCTTATAGATAAAAGTTGGAAAAGATATTGTGTTGTGTATGTGAATTTGAGATTTTAATTTGTTAAGGTAAAATTTTCAATATTTAATGTATAAGAAATTATAAATTTTTAAAGAAAAATAAGAGTTTAAGACAAAATTAGAAACAGATTAAAAATTTCATTTCATGGTAAATTTTGGAGAACATTGTTTTGTGTGTGTTGAATTTAGAATTTCAAATGTAAGGGAGGAATTTCAGTCTTTAAAGTATAAAAATTAAGAATCTTGTAAAAATATTTTAAAAATTCAAAATAAGTTTCAACAAATTTTGTAACAAAGCAACATGAAACTATAAGTACCAATATATTAACCATCTAAGCCACATACTATCTAAATGTCAACTTTTAAATCCCAAGTTACAAGAATAAAAATGGAAACGAATCAAACCATAGTGTACAAAATTTATTCTACCTTTAATTTAATTATTACTCAAAGTAAATCTTAAGTATTCAAATTAATTGAGCTCTTTTTCAATTATTCAATTGCAAGGACTTGAATTGTTTAAATTAATTTAAACGATCCATATTTTATATATATTTTAATTTATTTTGACAATTTAAAAAATACAGAATAAAAATAATATTATAAATTTTATAAAAAAATAATAATTTAAATCAAAAAAATCCTAGAATCTAAATCATTTAAGTGAAATTTAAATAGTCTAAATTATTTAATTTAATAATTATAAGAGATCCTCATTTGCAAAATATCCAGATTGATCTCCCTGTAATGTATCGAAATCCAAAGGCTGCAGGATTTCAAAACAGAACTAATAAATTCTCAATTCTGAATACAAAAATTGACTGCTTTAAAAAAAAAAAAAAGAAATAAGTTAGTCTAACATTTGTTTGGGCCTTTTGGGGGCTGTAAAATATTTGGAATCACACCTTTAATAGAAGTAAAATGTGATACTGACAGCTCGTGATCAGAAGTCTGGTAATTTACTCACCTTTTGATTTATAAATATCAAGTATAGCGTTGCCCTGTATTTTCCTTAAAAAAAAAAAACTGAAATTAACCATCTCCGTTCATGGACGACAGGTCAGATTAACGCCGACATACATGATTATTTTAAAATGATTTTATTAATGTCTTGCTGTGATCCATTTTTTCTCTGGCATAATATGAGATGTATAGCCCAAAAACAATTGCGAGACATACGAGTGGTCGACCGACCCACATTAATAATTGTTTTTTGGTTGATAAAAAAAATTATTAGCATAGATAGGTTATAATAATGAAATAATTGTTTGGAACGATATGCAAATCACCTAAAATTGAGTACATGTCCATCCTCCTACACCAACAGATTGAAGGAAGCGAGATATAGGCTCGACAGAGGAGGAAAGCTGAGGAGGATCTGAATCCATTTGATGGGCTAAAAGCACGGTGCATTTGGTTAAACGACCAACGTACAAATCTGGCAAACCTTGGGGGATTGAATTTGAGGGCTCGCTTATCCCTTAAGCAACCATCTTCTGACCTCAACGACGACGAGGAGGAGTGCAGGCCTTGGCGTCGCAGGCTTACCATGGCTTTCACCTGGGGCTCCGCTTTCAGGATTACTCTTATGCTTCTCCTTCTTGCCGCTATTATTGTAGCTTGTTTTACTCTCCCAATTGAAAAGGTACATTAAATTTCACTTCTGGGTCGCTCAGGTTTTTGCTTTTCTTGATTCGTTCTTCAGAAATTTCCATTCAGTTAAAATGGGGCGGACGCTTTTTTTTTTTTTTTTTTTAATTGCTGATTTTCTGATACACGCAGTTAGATCCCTTCTTGATCGCTCAAATTGATCCACTAATTGCTTTTTTCATATGTGTTTGTTCCTAATTGAAATGGGGTTGGTTTATATACGTCAAATTAAATGATCGTCTGATGAATCTGATGTCTAGGATGAAATTTTTCTTAGGTCACATTTGCATACAGATACAGGAATTTCAACCGAAGGATTTAAACGTAATAATGGTGGCACTTATACAATTTCGTCATTTATGATGGTTTTTTCTTTTTTTTTAAAGAGATATCATTGAAGGAGAGACAAATTTTCTAAATTTAATAAAGGAATTGAAAATAAAGCTTTTGTTTGAAATGGTTTCAATCTTCAATGCAATGTACCTTTGTATTTGCTTCCCTGAGAAATTGCCCAAACATCCTGGTTACACAGTGTCTTTTAACCTTCCGATATTTATGATCTGCAGATACTAAAGAACTTCTTATTATGGGTTGATCAAGATCTTGGGCCCTGGGGTCCACTTGTCCTGTAAGTCAATTCTACTTCTTGACCCGTTTAATTTCCATATAGCTACTGTCTTTCTGGGATTCTTACAATTTCCATTATTGTTAAACTCGTTTTAATTTTGGTAATCTCTAATTTAAATAGCAATTTAGAGAAGCACTTTATTTGAAGGAAATATTCTGTTCAGAAGGAGCTTAGACAAAAGATTTGTTGCTAGGCCTCATACAGTATCATTGCTGAGAGTAAAAGTATAACATTAAATCAATTTTGAGTTAGTGCTGAGGAAACGAAGCTACATGATGTGTGCTAAGCAGACCAACTAGCTATATGAAGTGCGATTTATTTGATGATTTATCTAACTTATGTTAATAAGCATAACAATATGATCTTAAGTTTGTTTGGGATATCCTTTTCCCCCCAAGCCTATATTGAAGGAAGTCTCATGAAATTAGGATCATATAGAGGGTTCTTAAAAAGTTTTGTCATCTTTAAGGTCATTTGAGGTAGGATTTTTGTATCCTTTGGACAGATAATGAAGGTTTAAAATTACGCTATATACTTGAAGTTTTGTTAACGGCTCGTGTAAAGATTGAGCAATCCTTTGATATGCACACACTTTACATCATTAATTAAATTCACAGAATAGAAACTTAGATTTTTACCTATTTGGCTACCTTTATTTACTTATTTATTTATTTTTAATATCATGGCCTAGTAATGTCATTTCTGGATAATATAAATAGATATCCAAAGTAAAATACCAAATGGGAGCAAGATTTTTGGAAATAGAATTATGGTTCTGTCTGGGATGGAGGAAACTTTGTTAGGTCAGCTTCAGTGGAGATTGTCTCTGCTTCTATGTTCTTAAAAATTTTGTCTTAATCATGATGCAATGGAGAAGAATAATTTTTCTAATATAAGTTGGCATTTTAGATAAGTTACTATGTAGATAATGATTGACTTGATGCATAAATTTGTAGACTCATGTTTATTTGGTAATCTTCAGGGCTGTTGCTTACATTCCTTTGACTATCTTGGCAGTTCCAGCTTCAGTACTTACTGTAAGAATCATTAATACCCTAGCATTTCTTGCATGCCTTATTACTTTCTTGCTAAATTATTTTGTATTGCCTTGTGCCAGCATGATACCTGTATGCATTGTTGCTTGTAGTTGTTTTCTAAAAGCATTTTTCAATTATTTGTGATCATCACCCTTTGGCATTTGTAGATATTTAAGTTAAATTTATCATGGCTCATCATGATATTTTTACAACTTCTGTGAACTTGATTACATTGTTGCATTATACCATTGTTACATCTTACTTTAAAACTATATTTGTTCATCTATTTTTTTTTATTTAAGTGACTGAGTCTAAATGCTTCCATCACTTTCTAAATAATTCATATGTAATTTCTGTACAAGATGTAGACTCTGCATTACACATTTTCCATTCATTTTTTCTGTTTCTTTGTGTGGGAGGAGAAACATCTATTAATTAGTTCCCTGTGGAATTTGGGCTGATTAAGACTGAAAATCATCATTGTCTTTTGACTCTAATTGTGGAAATTTGATATGTCTAGTTGGTTCAAAAGGATGAATGATAGGTAAGAAATAATTCTATCATTAAAATATAAAGTGATATGCTAATACAAGATTGTTTAATTAGCCTTCTCTGTATTCCTTCACGATGGGGCACAGTTCAACACACATACACTCTTCAAATACCAACTTGATACCTAATACATCAGTGACTTAATAAGTAACTCACTAGTGAAAAGTATTTTTACAAATTTTGGCTCTAGTTGTCCTTTTCATTCATGAGTAGACTACCTTTTAAGACATAAGGTATCAGAGTTGTTATTTAGTTAAGCTTCCTTTTGATGAATTTGTTTGCATGCTTTTGTTCATTAAAACTTGCCCATGTAATTTGTACTGAGAGTGATAATGGTCTATATTGATTGGCTGCACGTAGTGAGGAAATGGACATGCATATAACATGACTATATTCTATCTACTTTGACATGACTTTGTGAGCATTTGACCTCTCATGACTTCGTATTCCTAGTTAAAGTTAGCTTTGAGTTTGTCAGTCCTCATTTCAGTCATTTGTAATTTTCTATATGTTTTGCGATTTTACTCTATGCATTGTTTCTTCTCTGCCACTTGTTACTTTCCATGATTTTGCTTTTAATATCCTTTACATTACCTGGTGGAAAAGATGGAAAGGAGCACCAAAAATATACCTTTTGAGTCATCTTATTGATACTCCACTTTCAGCTTGGTGGAGGTTATCTTTTTGGGCTTCCTGTGGGATTTGTTGCTGACTCTATTGGTGCGACTGTTGGTGCAGGAGCTGCATTTCTTCTTGGTAGAACAGTAAGTTTCTCAATTCTTTCATTTATAAGTTTGTTAACATAAAAGTCATCTTTGGTCAACTACTTGCCAATGAATAATTAATTGATGTTAGGTTTTTTCTTGATTAGCATAAGATGCTCTTTATTCATGTAAATTTAATAAGAGGCACCCCAGTTCTAGCGCAGAAGTGAAAATTGAAGAACATACCATACCCTAAGTTACACAGTTTAAGTATTTTGGATTCATCATATAACATAACGGGGAAATACAGGAAGATGTAAAACATATGATTCAAGCGGAATGGATGAAATAGAGGAGTGTTTTGGGCGTTATTTGTGATAGAATAATACTGGTCAAACTTAAAGGGTAAATTTTACCGTACAACTATAAGATCGGCAATATTGTATGGAACTGAGTGTTGGACAAAAAAAAAATCAACAAGAGTATAAGCTCAATGTTGCAGAGATGAGAATATTGTGTTGGATAAGTAGCCATACTAGACAAGATAGAATTAGAAATGAATGCATTAGAGAAAGTTGTACCTATTGTAGAAAAGATTGTAGAATCGCGATTTAGATGGTTTGAGCATATGTGGAAGAGACCTATAGGAGCCTCAATTAGGAGAATACATAGATGGAGAGTAATCCAATAATCAAAGATAAAAAAAGACCAAGAAAAACTATAGGAAGTCATTAAAAAAGATTTAAATTTAAATGATTTATCTAAGAATATGACTTACGATAGAACTTTATGATGGCGATTGATCCATGTAACCGACCCCACTTAGTGGAAAAAGGTTTTGTTGTTGTTGTTATTGTTGTAATATAAGATGCTCTTTATTCATGTACATGGTCCTTTGTTTCCCTTAGCGTTCCAGTTGGGTTGCATTTTGGTCTATGATTGTGGTATGCTTGTTTCTTTCCTCTGAGGTTATTTAGTCATATTGTTGTGAATCTATACAGATCGGAAAATCATTTGTTGTTTCAAAGTTGAAGGATTATCCTCAGTTTAGATCAGTCACAATTGCAATTCAAAGATCTGGCTTTAAGGTATGTGTACTTGACATTGGTTAATACTGTTTTAAAATTCTTGAATCTTTTAATCTGTACTGTCTAATGCTCCTCTTTTGCCTTATTTGTCTTGTGAATTTTTGTTTTCAAACTAAGAGCTTAGTGTGAAGCATGTGGTTATGAAACTATGTTTCTAGTAACATGCTTATCAAGGACCACTTCACCCATGACTACTTTTGTTATAATCTCTAACATACTCAGTCATGTGAAAAGCCTTTGGACTTGAACCTTGGATATAGCACAAGCTCACCATACCTAGTGTTGAAATATCAATTTAACTATGAAGCATGAAGACGACAAGGATTGAACTCCTAACTACTTGTCCATAGAAGTTCTGACACCATGTCAGGAACTACTTCACTTAAACTTTCAAGTGAAGAGCCATGAAGAGTTTTATTTTATTTCTTTAACTATGCCTGTAATTGTGATGTATTAAGGTACTCTTTTTTATTGCTATTTAAAAGATATCAAAAAAGCTACTCTCTAACCATGACAATTGTTAGTCATTGTGCATGAGAGCTATTATTCTGATGGTTTTTACCTGTTACTATTTTCCTAGATGCTGCTTCCTTTCTTAATCTTTCAACTTAATATCTTCAACTCATTTTGGATTTCCTTATCTATTTGTACAGATTGTGTTGCTGCTTCGGCTTGTTCCATTACTTCCATTTAACATGCTAAATTACCTTCTGTCTGTGACACCTGTTACGTTAGGGGAATACACGCTGGCTTCCTGGATAGGAATGATGGTACTCTCTTCACCTTTTGATCAATTAGATGTCTGAGGCTTAGTCCAAGTGCGACAATAAATCTCTATTGTTGTGCTTTACAATCCTCAAAACTGTCAAGTCATAATCAGATTTCTTGTAATCAGTTACTTCTTTGCATACTATATATGAAATTGTTATCTTTATGGTGTTTTATTTATTATGCATTAGATTGATGGCAAACTGTGGACACCTTTGAGAAAAGCTATCAGGATTGTAAAGAAAAAGTTTTGTTCCTTTGATTGTCTGTAATACCACATCGGACCTGGAGACCTCATACATTATGTGTGGTTGGGCACATCATTAATATGGTTTGGCTAACAATATTGAAATATTTGATATCAATTGGTTTGGCAAGCAACATATTTCTTATTATGGTTGAGGTCTACGCCAAGAGTGAGTTATACAAATGCATTCCATTGGTGGTCAACCCTATGATGTATATGCTATTGCTAGCTGCTTATCTTGGGCAGATAAATTGGCTCTGAAATACACTCTTTAAATTTACTTTGGTTATGTTTGATGTTTGTAAACTTCTATATGATTATCTGCCTCACTCCTGACTTTGAAATCAGGTTTGGGGAAGTACATATCTTGGTATAATTATTTAGTTTAACTCCCCTTCCCCTTGGTGAATAAATCTATAACCAAACAAATTCAAATTCCATCAAAGGTCCCCTAGTGTTCATGCCATTACCAATTGGTGAAGTACTCTTGTATTGTTAGAGTTGTACTGTTATGAAACTAAACTAAAATCATTGTCTTGCTGCTCACTAGATGGCATTCCAGTTACAATGTTGTGATAATCCCCTCATTATTGTTATTGTTGCAGCCAATTACACTAGCACTTGTATATGTAGGAACAACTCTCAAAGATATTTCTGATGTAACACACGGTTGGGGCGAGTTCTCAAAGACTCGTTGGGTAAGAGATGACGTAACTTGTGTTTCTTATATTGTTTGCCTTCTAAGGGCTTGTTAGCTTTACTTTCTTTTGTAGTGCTTTACGCTTTATCTTCTTTTTATTGATGTGCTTCTAAGATGCTTTGGATAGTGTAATCTTCTAATTTTCTTAACTGGACCAAATAGTAGGTGTTGTCTCATTTTTTCCAATAAATATAACTTGTGTTTCTTTGTCTTGTGGATGCAGGCATTTATCTTTCTTGGCCTTGTAATATCTGGTAAGTTACATTGTTTTCACATGTAATACATATGTCATGAAAACATGTTTGGTGGATAAAATGCGTTGTTTATTGGAAGCTGCTTTGTCAGAAGATGTTTGCCTATCTGACTTATAATGTGAAATACGAATATCTAATGTAATTGTAGTATATAAATAGAGTAACTGCACAGTGTAGCAATCGACATGGACCATTGGACACTGCAACCCCTGTTGTATTATAACTTCCATGTTGCCACTGTGGCATGTAATGCATGCCATTTACATTGCTTGTTGCGCACAACATGAGAAATATTGAAAAGGGGGCCGACTCTAAAATTTCCTCTCATGTTGAGTCTTATGGGTAAGTTAGAGGTGTGAAGACTAATGAGTTATAATTTAGTGTTAAGGTTTTTAATTCCACCAGTTTTCATTTTTAAATTATTGTTACTTTAAATTATTCAGTTATGTCAAACATTCAACACAAGGTGTGCTGTGCACCACAAGTAGTTATGGAAGAATTAGTGTCTATTGTTAATTACGGCTTATTATAATAATCAAAATCTTGAGCTTGGAGCATAAGTTAAACTGCAAGCATATGGTTGGACATTAAATTACTGAAGAACTGTAATAAATAAGATCATGAAGGATCCATTTCTTGTCTGACTATGGAGGCTGAAATCTGAGTTAGTTTGGGTTATGTGCAGTGGTTCTGATGATATGTGTTACGAAAGTTGCCAAGGCTGCTTTAGATAAAGCTTTGGCAGAAAATGAAGATATAGAAGGTATTACAGGCTCCTATCCAGGGTTACCAATTGTTTCAGAATCTCCACTAGATCTTAACCAGCGTCTCATGATCAAGATAGATCCTCCTGAAGAAGACAATCATGAAAAGTAAAACCCTTTTGTGTGTAAATTCTTTCCCTACCTTCTTAAAGCATATGCTTTCTGCAGTAATGCCTAAGCTGTAGCGGCTTACTCCTACTTATTTGTGTTTTGTATAGTGCCAACGAGGATTAGAATTGTAGTTTTGGAATGATGGCTAATCCTACAATCATGATCAGATTGTTGAATAGGTAGCTTTTGTCTTGACAACAGAAAAGTTTATATGAACGATTCCTGATTCTTTCTACGATTCTATTCTTCTATATTTTTTCCACTCTGGATTCTAATTTGACATTGCTGTTTTAATTTCAATTCTCTCATATTCTTTCAAGATTGGAATTATTTCGCTGGAATCTTTAGCAACTGAGAGTAAATCCCCAGAAAAATTAAAACTTTGGTAATTAGAGGTGCAATTTTATAGTTTTTATGGTTTTTACTTTTGGTTGTCAGTTCATTCAAAAATCACTTGGTCTTAGATGAAAGATGATCTATCAGAAATTCTAATTTTGAACATCTTGGTGTTGCTCTTACGTTTGGTAAAATAATATCTACTAAATTAATGGTGAATCATTTGAATTAAAAATAACAAACCCATGACTTGTTTAGATGATACACTCTTGTCAATTTTTTTTGAAGAAATAACTATAGCAATTTTGTAAATTTTAATTATTATTAATGATGAGGTTTTGTGGTTGTAAACTTGTGTTACGATCAAATTTTATCTCAATTCTCTCTTTGCTACTGATCTGATGGTTATCTGTTTATAAAAGATAGGCACAATCTAGTGATACAGAATAGCAATCTTTGATGTCATGAAGAAAAATGAAAAGGGGAAAAAACACTTATTTCCTGTAATCTATTGTTATTGAAGACAAGATCTATGAATCAAATTGTAATTTTGTGATCTTTAACTGTGACAGTCACGTCACTCTCCTGATAAATTTGCCAAATATATATATTGAATTCATAAATCAGGACTTTTTTTCTTAAACGTGAAATAAAAAAGTCAGCAAGAGTAGAAGAAATTGTTCCACATGAAGCACTTGAGTCTCGAATCAATCCCTAGTTCTTTGGAAAAGAAATATTCGGCAATGGGGCCACTACATTGAGTTGGGTTGGATACAGCAAGGCAGACAATACTAATGGACGAGGACAAAACAAACAGCCATAGGATCTGTCCTAACTTCCCTCATAATAATATTGTTATAAGACAGTGTCGTTAATTTAGTTTTGAATTATAGATTTGGACCAAACCAATTTTGAGTTATAATTATCATATTGGGTAAACGAGTTGCCAACTTTTCAAGCATAACAAGCGTGTTTGCATTAAATATTGGCTAAAATATACTTCAATCTCTTGGGCCTTATGGTTTAGACGAATTGTTTAGTTTATTGGCTGTTAGTAATAGGTATTTTATAGAAGTTATATTAGTGACAAACTCTAAATATTAAATATAAATAGTGTTTTCATAATTATTTCATATGTAAAAAGAAACACATAATACTAAATTCACCATATTGATGTAAGAGAATGTGTTTTTAAGATTGTGTAAGAAAAAAAAAATCTAAACTGAACAAATTCAATAATATTTTTTACAGTAATAATTAAAAATATAATCAAAACTATGATATTTATTAAGAATTTTATTTAGACTTCATAATTATGTTAAATTTTTAATTTTAAATAAATGAAAAAATTTAAAGCCTCAACCCCAGGCGGCAACCAACAGTAACCACCATGTCTATATTCTGTTGAAATTAACTGGTCTTCACCAGGTCATTGTCATGGTGCTTGGTCCATCCACTGACTGAGTGACTGTGAAGTGTAGTCCAAAATGTTTAGGAGCTCAATGCATGCCAAATTAACAAAAAGGAAAACATTTCTTATTGTCGAGGAAGATTATTTGCTTTGAAACTTGGATTAAATCAAAAGTAAACCTCACATTTGATAAAAAGGTGAAGCAACATCATATGCTGTACATCATAAATCTTTGAATGTGCCTTGTGTGGGTGGTGCCAATACCCTCTTTTTCCTTCCCAAAGAAACAAAGCAAAAGTCATCCTCTGGCATTTTCTTTTTTTAATATATTTTGATCTCTGTAGGTTTACTTTTCCACTGTCTTCTTGTGTTGAATTTTGGGGTTGTTGGGACCCTACCAATTCCTTGATGGAAGGGCTAAACAATATTCTTTCATTGTGGGGGTTTTCCATAAGTGCTACTCTCCATACTTTGTTTTCTGATCTCTTATGATCATAGCCGCAGAAAACGCTTACCACCTTCTTGGATATGGCCACAAGAAAGTTTTGAAGGCTTATATACAATGATCAAAGTTGCCAAACATCTTTTTTATCATAGAATTGCGTGGTGTACAGGTTAATTTGCATGTATCTTAATTAATTCTCCTCTTTCTATATTATTGAAAAAGGCAAGCCATCATTGTCAAAATTAAAAAATAAAAAAAATAAAAAAGATCTTTGTAACTTGACTCTAAGGCATCTAATACATGCCTTATCACTAAACCAATTCTTTCATTTTGAAAACCTCAAAATTCTTTTTAATTTTTGTATTATAATCAAATAGCATCTTGACACTCAACTCAACTCAATTAATCCATTTCTTTATCCAGTCAAAGGAAGGTAATCTATGATAAGAGCAAAGGATTTAAAAGAAAAATCTTGTGCAACCTAACTCCAATGTGCCTAACCACATGCTAAGGCTACCCCTTCATTTTAAAAACCTCAACTTTATTCCATAAATGAAGCTTGTATGACACAAAAGCACACTAGTTAGTTAGGATTGGAAGCTCAAGAGATGACCAAGAAGCAGCTCAAGTCTCTGATGGGGAAAGTGAAAGGAATGAACCTTCTATCTCTTGGTGGTTGCTTTGATAGCTGCAGAGACCACTCTCAAGCCTCTGGGCTGGGAACAAGGATATGGAACCTCAGTGATAGGCCAGTGGAGCTGCAAATAAGGGTTGGGTCAATACTGAAGAAGGTTCACGCAGTGAAGCCAGGATGCTCAAAGAGATTGAAATGTAAAAGCATATACAGGGCCTATATGCCTGGTACAAGTAGCAGGAATGGAGGGATGGTGGGGATGAAGAGTTTGCTGTATTACTATGACGAGACTTGCCATCCTTATATATGGATTTCAGACACGGGGGGTGATTCATTGAGGATGGTGAAGCAGCAGTATATTAGCCTCGAGGATCTGAGGGACTCTTCTGAGATCAGAATCTTCAGGGATCACCAGAGAGGTTGCATTTCTGTTCGCAAGAGACCAAGGCCTGATTTCTGCTGAATTTCTTTTCTCCTAATTTTTAGTTTGATCGTCATCAATGTTTGCTTCCTGCTTTTTATTTTCTTAGTTTCTGAGATCCCTTTGTTTTCTCTTTTTCATTTTCTTGAGCGTGTGTAACTAATTGCAGAAAGCAATGATCTATATGTATATGATCATGAAACACAGAATGATCTTCCTGCAGCCACTTGAAGAATTGATGTGGTTTTCGTTATATATGACAGTTTAGTTTTGTATTTGTTTGTGAATGGGGGTGATGTTACAGATGCAGAAAGCTATTAATTGTAATTGACAAAGAAACGAGTTTTAGTATTGTTTCATATAGTTGAATTTTAATGGATATTTACTAATTGATAACTTCTTCAGAAAGTTGAGATATGTTTGTTTCTAACCATCATATAAGATATTTTAGTTTCGCTATTTTTCTCTACTGATTTTTTAATGATCAAAGACAAATTAATAAAAGGCGTTGAAAATTAGGATTTGTACAGTAATTAAGGACTCCATTCTGATGATATATATTTCTTTACAAGGACCAGATAATCATACAATGTAGTTATTCAATTCAAGATAAAATTTAGATTAAACTCCTAGAAAGCAAATTTTAGTATAGTAGTCTAGAATTATAAAATTTTCCTCCAAGAATTTTATAAAATGATGTGTTATGTAAGACTCGCATTAAAATAATATAGTTTTGATTTAGGGCCGAGCAGTTTTATCAATTCTAATTAATTATTTCTAAAATTTTGAATTTTTTTTTGGGGTCAAGAATGCCATATATAGTTATGTGAATCTCCTTTGTTTATATTTTTTCATTATGTGTTGCTGGTAGTTATGATGATAATTTTTCAATTTTATTACTTGTTTATTTTCATAACAAAGATTATGGTGACTAAGAAGAGAAATCATGAGAGGACAACATAAGTTGACACTATGATAGTGTAAACAACATAATAGCAGTAATATATTATTTCATGTAATTATTACGGCAACATTGATGATTAATTTATCAAAATCATCAGAACAGGAGTTGATAAGTGACGGAGCTAATTGTGCTATACTTTGGACTGGGCCTCCAGGCCCCAAGCCCAGTGAGCCCAAAATTGATTGGATCAATCTAACCAACTTTTACCATAAAAAATAAATGCACACAATTTACAATCAATTTTTAAAAAATATTTACTATTAACTTTTTAATAATTAAAGTACAACATATAAAAAAAACACATGATTACATTACATTGATTTTAATCTTTTGTGATTAAGATGGGGTTTGAGATTTCTCTAAAAATTTTAACTAATATTTCTCTATACATGCCAAAATTTGGAGGCTCTCATGGGCTTTCTCTTAACTTAGAATTTAGACTTTTGTAGGATCTATCTTAAATTCAATTTTAGCAATTTGGTTATGACTTTGCAACTTGGTTATGACTTTAAATGAGACTAATCTGAATTCCACCCCTCCAAAAACTTTATCCAACATATGTTGAATAAGAATTTTCTTACTCAAACCACGTGTGTGCATTCATTTTCCCAGGGAGGCTTTTGCTAGTGCCCCATTCTATTCTTCCATTCACACCTTGATAGATTGCTATAGAACAAAATTATCTAATGTAACTTCTCTTCTACCGTTTGTGCCCCCTCCCAAATGGGTCATTGCTCTCTTTGTAAGCAAAATAAGAGAGTTTATTAATTAGTTTTATAGCTAGTTTTAGGTTTAGGTTTTATTCAATGCTGCCAATTGATTCATTGCATTCAAGAATTAATGACTAGAAACTGAACTATTAAGATAATCTATGTCTTTTGTAAAGTGAATAGATGTGCTAATTACTTAGCCAACCATAATTTTAAATTTGGATTGGAGCTTTACATCTGAAGCTCCATGCCTCCTTTTCTTATATTAATTTTTTCTAATATGGAAGGGACCTTTTTCCCTGTGATGCTTTGTAATTTTTTTGCCTTTTTTATTGAATTTGTTGTCCCTTTTTTTTATCCCAAAAAAAAAAAAGATGAGGCTTGATGTACAAATTAACATTTATTTTTTAAAAATTAATGACTTAAATACATTTAACATGCTGAAATAGACATGATGTATAACTTGTTTTGTAACACAATAATATGTAAGTTTTATAATTTCTATGATATAGTCACAAAAAATTAGTAGTGGTGTAAAACAATGTTTTATTAATTGTATCAAATTTTGACTAAAAAACGGTTTGATTCATATTCACATAAATGTATGCATGAGTCAATATCCCTGATTCTTTATTATGGAAAGGTATTTATTCTAGAAAGTGAAATTTCTTTTCCTGGACAAAAAATTGAAATGTACTAATCAATATAATATATTAGAGGAATTTCACCTCCCTCAATGACTGAGAAGTGCCTACGTACTCGCTGGAGGATTTGCTCTAAAATACTACTTGTCAAACTATATTGAAAACTAAAATATAATTACACATCAGTATCAATCTGAGTTGAGTTGTCCTTCTTCTGCCGTTGGCCAAATGGGATTGCGGAGACTTTCCATCAACTGATAAATAAACAAAATTTTATATAATATATTATGAAAACTAATATATTTATATATAATCATAATTGGATTCATCTGATATATATTCTACTCCTTCTGACATTAGCCAAGAAGGTTGGCAAACAGGATTCGGCTCCTTTGTTATCTGCACAATCACAATTCAATGAAGAATGTAATTAATACGCTACATTGGAATGCACTTTGTGTTATCTTTTATATACTGTAATTAGCACTCAGATACCATAATTAACACTCGAAATTAGCCTTTTGCACAGCTGATCCCACCATGTTTTTTTCTATATAAACTTTGTTATCATGTGTTATTGGACGATTCACACCTACTATTGTTCTTTCCCTTATCTGATAAAGTATTTTGTTGTTTTATGCAGGGCATATCTTGCTTACTTTACTGCCTTTGTCCCACGTTTGTTCTTCTCTGCTTTTCATCATCTAACCTGTTCATATTATCTTTTGAATTAAATATTAAAAAAAAAAAAACTATTTCATATTTGAAATGTACGTTGCTTAATACATGTGCAAGTTTCATCCCTGATACGGGTCCTACATATGATAAAGTGGCACAAATAACACATCTTAAGCAGTCCTTCTACAAATAACAAAAGGGCATTCTTTCAATCCAGTTCTCTACAATACTGTAAATCATTTTGTGTTAATATCATCAATTAATCATATATATACATCATAACTTGATACAAACTTATTTGTCTACCAAGTATGCGTTTCTATTGTAGTTAATATTCTTGGCTGCTTCGTTCACAACCCAGTCAATGATGGTTATCATATTGTCGTTGTTTTCGAAGATGATTATGATTATGGGAAGAGGAGACTAACATCCACACAATTGTCCATAACAAACTGCAATGTGAGTGAGTGTTGTCAAATTTTAGGAATTGATATGGTTATCATGATAATGACGTGGGGCTGATGGCATGATTTGAGTTGTTCTCTTTTATTTTCGTTTGAACTTAGAACTATTGGGGAAGCAAAGTTTTTCTTGCTTTCTTGGGCTACTTCTATTCGCTTAGAATTAATATAAGATCTATACGATATTTAGATGTTTCTTAATTTTGTGGTCTCCAACTGTGCAAGAAATTAGGAATATGTTTTAACAGTGATATTGTGATTGGTTACTTAATTTTCGCCATGAATCAATAGAATTACAATCTGCAGTTGTCCTCTTTAATGGCATGCAAATATGAAATTTATGTTAATGTATATGGATTTTGTGTAAAAATTAAAATACTAACTTGAAGATTAAAATAAAGAACATACTTGCAGTTGTTATGGAAGTAACCTAGAGATTAGATCTTCCTCTCTATCATCTTACACTGAGATGAGTGGCTTTTAATGGGATTAGACAGTCTAATTAGGATTAAAGAGGGGATCTACCTCTTTTTAATAATATTTTATTGGATCCTCCCATCATAAGTTTTAATAAAATAATTGGCCCATACTTTTAATTTACTCATCAGATCTTTTAATTAATGTGATAAAACCCATTAACTTTACGATAACTTAATTAATAATTGGATTTTTTATAAATCTTAATGGACCATAGTCAATTCAATTTTAAAAATTATTAAAATAATTAATATGAGTTCACATAAAAATTTAAAAAAATTTTCAACATTCTCCCACTTGAGCCATATTAATTTAATTTTAAAAAAATTCATTTTTATTTTGTAAAATGACTCATAAGTTGACTAAACAACAAAAATTGTATGTGCACACTTTATTTCAAAAACAATAATCTTAAGAAAGCATATCGTACATAATCCAATCCAACATAACTATCAATAAGAGATAGTGGTGATTATACCTTTTAATGACATAAGACCAGTCTATACTCACACATATTGACATTATATTAACATAAATCATAAGCTTGGAAGTGTGGTAAGAAATAGCTCTCAAAGTAATCGTTAATGCATTATTTTTTATCGGTCCTTCGAATGATTTTTCAACATCTATATGTCAAACTGCAATGAGAAATCACGATTTTTTAATATCCATATATTAAATTACAATAAGAAATCATATGACTCATAACAAGTCTATATGTCTTAAATACTTTATCTCAAAAATATGGTATAGTGCCATAAGAGATATATTCTGATAAATACAATGGTCATCTGTAAGATCGACACAATGTCTTAAAATACATGCTGTATTTAATCCTTGCACAAGCAAATATTAAAAGTAATAATTATCAATAAAAGTATGACATATCAAATATGTGAGAATTCATAAAATTTATTGATATAAATAAAAGATATCTGTGGAATTATAGTATAAAATAAAACAAAAAGATAAAATAAATAAACTCTCATTAATTTAAAAAATCAAAAGATCCTAAAATACTCATGTGCTCAACATATTTATTAAACTGTATAGGTCTTAATCCTTTAGTTAAAGGATAAATTAACACTGACTTGGTGTTTATGAATTCTATAGCAATATCTCTTTTCTTGACTAAGTTCTTAGTTGTAAGGTACTATAGTTCCATGTGCTTAAATTCAGTGCTAATCTTGTTATTCTTGGAATAGAATACTGTCACATTATTATCACAATAAATAACCAGTGATTTAGCGATTGAATCAATTACATAAAGCTCTGATGTGAAATTCTTAAGCCAAACGGCTTGCAAAGTTGCCCCATAGCATGCAACAATCTCAGCATACATCATTGAAGATGCAATCAAAGTCTGTTTCATGCTTTTTCAGGAGATTGACCCACCAGCAAACATGAAAATATAACTAGAAGTGGATTTTAGATCATCTGAACATCTAGCAAAATCAGAATTTGAGTATCCCAACACTTCAAAGTTGTTAACCCTTTTATAAATGAGCATGAAGTCTTTTTTTTTTTTTCTACAGATATATCAGGACTTTCTTAGCTGCAACCTAATGTTGAGACCTAGGATTTAAAAGATATCGACTAAGAACATTTATAGTAAATGCAATATTAGGTCAAGTACATATTTGAACTTACATTAGACTACCAATTGCGCTAGCATAAGAGATATTCTTTATAGTTTCCTTTTCAAGCTCATTCATTGGGCATTGACTTTTGTTAAGTTTGTCACTTTTAACAACATATACTTCCTTAGGCCTGCAATTCTATATATTAAATCATTTTAACACACAATCTATATAGGCTCTCTGAAACATTTCTAAAATATGGCATGATCTATCATGATGTATCTCAATACCCAGAACATATGAGGCTTTCCCACGGTCTTTTATGTCAAAAGCACCAAATAAGAAAACTTTAGTTTTATGAAGTAGATTCGAATCACTATTTGTAAGAAAAATGTCATCAACATAAAATACTAGGAAAATAAATCTACTCTCACTAGTCTTCATATAAATACATTGATCAAATTTATTCTCAATAAACCCAAATGAGGCCATCACCTGATCAAACTTTAAATACCATTAGCAAGAGACTTGTTTGAGGCCATAAATTGACTTTGTTAATTTATACACCATATACTTATTCCCACTTTCTTTAAAACTTTTTAGTTGTACCATGTAAACTTTTTCATTAAGATTTCCATTTAAAAAGATTGTTTTGACATCCATCTGGTGAAACTCTAAATCATAATGAGCCATTAATGCCATGATAATTATGAATGAATCTTTAGTGGAGACAGGTGAGGATGTTTCTATGAAATCAATGCCTTCCTTCCGTGTAAAATCCTTAGCTACTAATCTAGCCTTGAAGCTTTCATCTTGGCCTTTAGAATCGTTCTTAGTCTTGAATACCCATTTACAAACAATTGGTTTGCAACCTGTAGGCAATTTAACAAGCTCCTAAACTTTATTTTTCAACATAGAACTCATCTCCTCACTCATTGCATTCTTCCCCATATCTGATTGAGGACTATTGATGGTTCTAGCATAAGTCAAAGGATTCACAGTTTCACTAATGTCACAATCTGCTTTTCCCAAATAGATGTAATAATCACTTAAGATTGCTTATTTTCTTTCTCTTTGGGATCTCCTCAGGGGAATTTCTGAAATTGGTTGAATTGTTTCAGGAACTATATCACCTGTTTGAGGAACTTCACCCACAATGGGTACTTCTGTCTGAACAGGTAAATTCATAGCCTTTTCTATTACGTTCAGTGGTACAACTATTGTAACTACGAGTTACAAAAGAATTGAAACCATATTATGCTGTTCATTTATTTCGGAGACCCGAGAGCAACTTCTTTCAATAACATCAAACTCTAAGAATTTTGCAATTAGTGATTCAATAATTCTAATATTCCTTGTAGGGCAATAGAACTTATACCCTTTTAAATGATTTGGATACCTAATGAAGAAGCAACAAGGAGTTCTAGGATATGTTTTCTTCAAAAAATAATTATAAATTTTCACCTCAATAGGATATCTCCATACATAAAAATGATTAAGATTAGGCTTTCTACCAATCCATAACTGAAAAGGTGTTTTAAGAACGGATTTACTAGAAATATGATTCAAAATATAATTAGCAGTTTTTATTGCTTTTCCCCATAAAAGGTTAGGTAAATTAGACCTACTCATCATGCTCTTACCATATCTATAAGTGTGTGGTTTCGTCTTTCTGTCACACCATTTTGTTCAAAATTACTAGGTATGGTATACTAGGCGACAATTCTAGAATCTTGTAAATATTTAGCAAAAGGTCTTTTTTGTTGTCTCCTTTCATCATATTTTCTATAATATTCATCACCACGATTGGACCTAACTATTTTAATGACACTCCCCAATTGCTTCTCAACTTCAGTTTAATAAATTTTTAACATATCAAAGGCTTCAGACTTATCTTTAATAAGAAAGACATGTGCATAATAGGAAAAATCATCAATAAAGGTTATAAAATAAATTTTGCCACATATAGTAGAAGGATAGGGACCACTTATGTTTGTGTGTATTATTTTTTAGGAGGCTCTCACTACTAATTGCACATTTTTCTTAGTTTTGGTCAAATTTTCCTTCATATAATCAACGCACATGTTTATGTCTTCTAAATTAAGCGAATGAAGTATGTTATCTCTAATTAATCTTTCAATTCTTTCCTTTGAAATGTAACCTAGTTGTTTATGCCATAACAATAGAGATTTTTCTTTAATTAAGGGTTATTTAATTGCGGGATTCTCAATATTAAAAGATAAATTATCGATTTTGGAATTCAAGGATAATCTGTATAGTCTATCAAATAAAATGCATTTGCCAATCACATTAGAATTATGAGAAATTTCAACTCCTTTATTTTCAAAATTAAAAAAAATCTAGTTTTATCAAGTAATGAAAGAGAAACTAAATTTCTTCTAAATGACAGAATATAAAAAAAAATTCTAAACAAAGCTAATAACCATAGTCTAATGACAAAAAAAGAAGTTCTTATATATTCAACTTCAACATCAATACCGTTTCCTACATTTCAGTTTGGATTCATTCTCGTTTGGCTTCTTGCCGTTTCTAAATCCTTGTAAGATAGAAGTTACATGAATAAAAGCACCACTGTCAAGCCACCAAGAATTTATCAGAACATCAATAATATTTGATTCAAAACAAATATAAACCAATAACTCACCTTGGTCTCTAGTCTTTTTTGCTAGCCAATCTTTGTATTTAAGACAATCAGCTTTCTTATGACCCTTCTTCTTACAAAAATAACAAATCATATCCTTTATTTTATTTACGTTATTAGCAGCCTGATGCCTATCATGCCTTTTGAAGTTTTGATCCCTTTTAGGAGCATATATTTTTTTGTTCTTAAATTTTTCTTTTCCCTTATGGAAATTCAACTTATTATGAGAAATCATGTATGCATTCTCATTCTTTTCTCTTTTCAACTTTTCTTCCTTAACCACACATTTATAAATCAAGTCATTCAGGTCCCAAACCTGATCTTGTATGTTGTAAGCAATTTTAATCTAATTGAATTCTTGTAGAAGCGAATTAAGTGCTTGGTAGATGACAAAACTATTCAAAATCGAAATATCATGGGCCTTAAGTTTAGTTTGAACATGCGCCATCCTCATGATATATCCTTTAACTCCTTTGGTGTTATTGTATTTAATACTTGTCAACTCACTCATGAGTTATCCAACTTCACCCTTGTTAGACATATGGCATATCTTTCCAACAGCATTGAAAAACTCTTTAGCATTTGTGATTTTTGGCAAACCACTTATGAGATGTTCAGCAAATGATCTTTTCATAGCCATGAGTAGCCATGAGATTGAGGCAATTGGATTTCTCCCACTTAACATAATACTCCTTTTGTTTGGTAGTGCTATTCTTAGTAGGTTTCAGAGGTTCATTTTCACGTGGTGCCAAATTTATGTCCACTATTCTTAAGGTAAATTCAACATCCTATTTTCACCTTTTATAGTTGGAACTATCAGAACTTCAATGTGATATTATTGTTGTTTACAATAAAGGAAACTGTACATAAAATTGCAACATGGTTAGTAAATCAGGTAATTTTAAGATAGTTTAAGTTGAACAAGCTATCTTTAATGAGCACCAAGTGCATCATCATAAACTCCCATTTGGGTAGAGAACATAATATGCATTTGGCCTCTTTAGAATGAAACTAATATAAAAGAGAATATATGATATTACGAGTCTTATCCTCTTTGGGTAGATAAGTCTCTTAAACTATGTATCTCAATCTAACAAGAAAATATATAGTTGAGAAAATCTATCCGTTTTGAGCAAATAAATTCTCTTAACAATATACTTCTACCAACACACTTCATGCCATAGTAGAGTTAGTATATATAATAACTCCCTTTGAGTAGGTAATTATATAAAGTAACTCAATTTCTTTCAACAAGGGAACTAATCAATTTTGTGCATTTTGATGGATAAATATCTTTGGTGACATATATACACAAAATAATATTCCCATACTAAAATAAGAAAATTGTCTTACCTACTATCAATAAAAAAAACTAGCAGTTTTAATAATTTTGATGAATGAACTACTTTAATGATTATAATTCTCAACAGTTTATTAAAACAAAAATTTTAAACTAAGAAGAAAAAAACCATATCTTATTAAGATACTTTCACCATATGCATCCTAAAAGATAAGTTATGAACCATATTTGCATAAAAATTGTGAATAACAACTAATTTTTCTTAAATAAAACTTAAATATTGATGTTTTATGCATTAACTTGAGAATATAGTTTTTGTATACATTTATAGGGAGAGTACACCTAAATTTCATATTCTAGATATGTTAAAATATATTTCCAAGTTTTTCTGTAATTTTCTAAGGTTGTTTAATAGCTTAGAATAATAAAATTGTTTTTTTTTCAATCTAAAAATACAAATAATTAAGAAATAATGTTTTTGAGCTTCAAAAAATAAAATAAAAATAACAAAAAATTCTTTAATTTAAAAAATGGCACAAAAAATGTTCCAATTGGAGCTAAGGTAGCCCACACACGCCACTCCTTTTAATGCCTATGTGTAGGGCTTGTTTAGGCTCGGTTGAAAGTCATCTTCAATCTTTTGCCAGGTCATGGGGCTTAGAAACAGGTTATTAAGACCTATTTTTGACCAATCATATTTCTAAGCAATTTTAAAGCCTTTTTTTTCATCGTTTTCTTTACGATTTTCATCCTAATTGTGATTTCTAACCTATTTAAGCCATCAATTGTACAATTAAATGAATTAAAATTGCAAATTTACAAATTCCTCTTCATGGTTTCAAAGACATGGACCCCAAGTACGCAATATGTAATCTGAATGATTTTAACACCAAAAATCATGGGATTTTAATATAAACTTTGATTTCTAATATGTCTAGATCGTTAATTAAGTAAATAAGAGAATCAAAAGAATTTTAAAGGTATGCATATGGATTTCGAATAAGAACCTTAATTTTTCCCTTTGCATTTTTCATGCTATTCAGTGGGTCTTGACGCAATTAAATATTATAGAAAGGTTAACAAATATGAGATGAAGATTTCCTATGTAATAATTTGGATTAAAAACTTGATTTTGAGCAAATCAATATTGGGCATATCATATGAACATATGAACTTTGAGCCTTAAATTATTTCTGGCTAAATTGAATTAACTAGTTAATTTTATGTTGTTAGAAAGCTTGTAATCCAGAGAGTAAAAGCTTTAAACTAATTTGGCCAATTACCAAGCAATAATGAAAAAATTTAAGAGCCAAAAGTAAGGTGTATGAATATGAAATCCTTAAAAAATATGAAAGTTCGGTTCTAAATTTCATATAGAAACTCATGCTCTGATAATATTGTTAATGTATATGGATCTTATATGAAAATTAAAATACTAACTTGAAGATTAGAATAAGGAACATACCTGTAATTGCTACGGAAGCAACTTAGAGGTTGGATCTTCCTCTCTATCATTCTATATTTAGATAAGTGGCTTTCAATGAGATTAGGCACTTTGATTAAGGTTAGAGAAAGGACCTAACTCTTTTTAATTATATTTTATTGGGCTTTCTCTAAGTTTTAATAACTAATTGGTTCATACTTTTGATCCGCTCATTAGACCTTTTAATTAATATACGCTAAAATTTATTAACGTGATGATTACTTAATTAATAATTAGGCTTATGATAAATCTTAATAAACCATAATTAACTCTATTTTAAAAATTATTAAAATAATTAATGTGAGCCTAGATAAAAATTTTAAAATAAATTTTTTCCAACAATTTATGCTTTGCTTTACTTTATAGAAGCAATAATCTGATTAAAAGAAATTAAACTGATTATAGATCATAGGTACAACATTAAATTCTTTTAATACACAATTTTTTCAAACGATCAATTAGTTTGTCTTTCTAGTTCCCTTAATAAAGCCATGTATTACATATATATATATATATATATATTGTATAGAAAAAAAAGGAAGATCCTAAAAATGAGTGGAATGCAAGGTATAATTATATTTTGTCTTTTATAAAGATCTATCCACCAACCCCATAATTTTAATGTCAGTTAAACCTTATCATTTTAATTTTTCAAACACTGAATCATTCCCACTTGTACTGCTTTTCCGAAAATTTTTTCTCAATTTTTTTCTTATTAATAAGTTTAAATTTGTGCACATTTTAACTGCTTATCAGACTGACAAGGTGAATTCTGATGAGATAAAAACAAGGTATGTTGCATTTGCTTCGACGATGCATATGACAAGTTAGATTCATTTCATGTGATCAATGATGTTGTTGACTTCTACATGTTCTAATTTATTTTTAAATAAGAATATTCTTTAACATGGAAGAAAGCGGCTTAAAAATTGCCAGAGCTATAAGAAAGAAAGAAAAAGAATTAAATGGTTGGTATTGTTTAGTTATATTTCGTTATTAGTCGACTTGCTTATTAGCATATATTGCTTTGTATTTTTCTGAGTACTTTTGGCAATCGCATTGAACGCCCTACCATCCTATACAAAAACGAAGCAATACTTCTTTTGAATGAAAATATTGCTTCTTAATCGATGGACATAAGAAACTGTACGGTTTTTCCAAAATTATGAAAGTAGATAGATGCAAAGTTATATCACGTATCCATAACATGCTTTTGGAATTGTAACAAATTATCTGACAAAGTAGATAGATGCATGAAGTATATGTGATTTTCATTTGTTGATAGTAACTTCACGAAAAACTTCTGATTCGTCATCAAAAGAGTTCAAGGGTAGAACCAGCAATTGTTCGATGGCAGTATTATGAGACATAACAAGTGGTTAGTATCTGATTCTCTTTTACATGCTTGGGAGGAATGATAGACTCCTACATAAATGATGGTGAAGGACCATATGTGTTTAGGTTCCATGGTCAAAATATGCACATGATGGGAAGTTTGCTGCCACCAGATGGTTCAACTCCTAGATTCTCTCAATTTTGCACATACGATACTTCAAACGATATATGAAACAGGATGAATGGTCTTTGAATATGATTTCCATTTATGTTGTATAAATGGTTTTTTTTTTTTATTTTCCTCATATAGTTGCCATGTTTCGTTTGTGGGCCACACATTGATATATATATATGCTGTGATATGTATATCTTTTTAATGATATTTTACAGTTTCCGAAATTCTTTAGAAGAAAGTTTTATGTTGAATAGAATTAAATTAGAGAAGAGATATATATGTAAAAATGACTTATAAATTTAATATTTTAAAATTTTGGGTTAAAATATAATTTTAAATTTATTTTTATATTTTCTCTAAAAGTCCAATAAATAAAGAAGTAGGTGTTATTTCTCTTTATTTTTCAATCCAATATCCATTACTTTTCCTCAGGTTGAAGAGGATTATAGGAAAGACCTAAAAGTCCAAGAAATTACAATTGACTTGACAAGGAAGAGAAGAAGAGTCACAATAAAACAGGAGAGGCTAGAACGATTGTATTGGTTGGAAGTATTGTTATTGTCATGTTGAATATCGTATTATAATGGAGAATATATTGTGCATATTGACTATTTGTTTAGTAACTAATGGAAATTAATGGGTTTAAATTATTCCTCTTTGATTTATTTCAGGATGACAGCTACGCTATTAGAGAGTTTTCATGAAGACCCACATATAGTTTTCAACATCTCTGTTCAATAGATGCCTCTTTCGCTTCCTTAATGGGCAAATGGAAGGTTTTAAAAGCTGAGTGTTAAGAGTCCTTTAAAGGTCTCAGTCGCTGAGTCTTTTGGTTTCACAAAGATCATCCTAGAAAGTAACTTAAAGCTTCTGGCGAAGGCTTCAGCACCTTGCAAAAGCATAAAGCGGATCTGCATAGTATTTTTGAAACTTTAAAGTTTATAATAAGCATAAATGAAAATAGGTTAATATCTATGCTGATCATCTAACCAACTTAAGTTTCACTTATGGTTTTAAACTGGTTATTTATTATGCCATCTAAATAGTATAATGTCTTGGCTATTTATTGATATAATAGCGATTTGTAGAATTTCCATACGATGTTCTCTATTTTGACTTTTGGCCTTCATATTTCACTTATTATTATTTCTTTTTTCAATCAAGAAAGAAGTTAATCTGCACTATATCAAGTTATGACGTCAAATTGTGTTCAGTTTATTGTTGAATTAGATATCATTCTTCTATTTCATATAAATCTGTTTTCATATACATATTAATTCAATATTAAAAGTTTGATATTAAAAATGCAAAATCTATAGGGTGTGTGTGTATATATGTATATATTAATTATTGTCAATTTAAAGAGATAAAAAAAGAGTAAGTAAATTTCTAAATTGATAGTAAATTAATAAAGTGGTAAATTTTTTTGTTTTTTGGTTTTGATAAAGTGGGAAATGAAGAGGATGTTTACCGGGAAACGAATGAGAAAGTAGAAGATGGGCGAAAATTTCATTAGAAAAAAAGATCCGTGTATTATGATTCATGAGTTTTGAGTTGTTGGTCGGTCACGCGGATCCAAATCCAAGGCCTTGGAGATGGTTAGATGCCACGAATAGTTTATTGGGAGAAAAAAAGATCTCTTCTATCCTCTGAAAACGATGTGAAAATAGTAAATTGATACCAAAAAAAAAATTTAAAATGGTGTTTACATTTTTTATCTATACTCTTTAATAAATATATAATTTTTTACAATTTAATACTTTTTTTAGTCTAATATATAATATATAAGAAGCTTTTTTGAGATTTGATTTAGTCTTGTATATAAGAAATAAACTATCATATTAATTACAATATTTCAATTATGCCGTTCAATAAATAAGTCATTCAAATTATGAGTAGTGGTGGTCATTAATTTTAATGATAAAGTGTACATATTAAATAAAAATATTTTTTAAAAATAATTTTTATTTGAGATAAGATTATTTAAGTTTAACTAACTTTCTTAATATACATAAATTAATTATTTATTTTTTATATATGAGACCAAAGGATATTATATAATTAGTTTTTTAGATAATATTTGCATATATTATATTATATTTTTATTTTTATTAAAAAGTTGACAATAAAATTCAGGCATAATGACAGGGGAAAAAGAAAGTCAATTCCCATTTCTTGCTTCAACTGCACTGCACCCGTAAATTGCTTTTTCCTCATCTTCCATAAACCATCAGCCTTCCTCATCCTCCATTAATTTTTTAAACTTTGCTGTCTTTCTGCATATCACTGCTCTGTTGTTGATACTGCAACTGAAATGGGAATTTTCTGGAGTAGCAGAAGAAGAAACAATTATTTTCACTACCCACCTCCTCCTCCTCCTCCTCCTCCCCCACCTCATCTACCATCTCCTTACTATTATTCTGCAGAATCCCATCTTCATCCTCCTCCTCCCCCACCGCCTCCACCGCAAGGCTTTATTTTAACCAATAATTACGCCACTCCCCCTCCTCTGCCTCCGCCGCCGCCGCCGGCGTCTCATCCTCACACCCTTTCCTTCTGTTACTCATCTGGGCACAGCAATTCCCCCAACTATGGAAATTCTACGGCGGGCCGGTTTCCTTACCAGCCTTTTCATGTAAATCAGGGTAGTGGGTGGCCTGCAATTCGTCCTCCTGTTGCGCCTGCCAATCCCCCACCGCCCTATGTTGACCACCAAACCGCTAAGAAGGTCAAGAATGATGTCAATGTGCATAAAGATACTTTGCGGCTAGAGTTCGATGAGCACAACCCTGACCAGCACTTGGTTTCGTTTGTTTTCGATGCCTTATATGATGGGAGGTAAGAAATCCCTCATTTTCTCCCCTTTCATTTCGAAGAAGTAAATTCGCTTGACTACCAATTTAGCACGGCATTTTTAAGGCTTATAGATGAGAGGAGTAGATGTTTATGAACTTTGCATTTGGTAATGATAACAGCTTGTCGTTCCATTCAAATGTTAGAAGGTTGTACCGAAAATTTCTCCAGAATATACATAAATGTATGTTTGTACAGGCAAATATATTTTCCTTAAAACTGGAGGAGTGGTCAAAATTATCAATAACCACCTATTTTGGAGGGCTCTTCTTTCTTTATAGTATTGGTATATGTTTTTTATGTTTATATATGTATATTTGTGCAAAGGAAAGGAGATAGAGGAAACAATATATAGAGAATTTCAAGTTCCTTTGCATAGTATATTGTAACTATTCTAGAGTACAAATTCTTGCTTGTGCAATTGCAACATATAGTTGGGCAGATTTTTGTACTTTGCATAGAGAATCAAGTTATTCTCATTTCTCAATGATGAGGGGGAGACACAGAGAAAGGGCCTGTCACTGGGAAAGAACAAATTGAATAAACATTCATGCTACCGTAGATTATTTGTCAGAGTATATTTTAACTATAGCAAAACATAGTTATATATACTTGAAAGGAGTTAGGATGGGAGGCATATTTTGCCAGATTCATGATATGAAGTGCATCTCTTATCCTTTTGTTTGAGAAAGTCTCAGTGGTTTTTTTGTTGCTAATTCAGTGAAACTGGCATTTGAAATGCAAATTACAGTTATAGTGCCATAATTCATGCGAGTTTTATCTGTTGGGGGGCCAGGTTGGGGGTGGGGGATTACAAACTAATGGTTTGAACTTGGGAGAGATAAGTTCATATTTGACTAGAATCAGTTAAAGTTCGCTGCAGCATGACTAAGTCCCTCCAAAATGAACTAACCATGTGTGTTTGCATTTGTTCACTTTGTTTTCTGGGCTCGAGTTTACTCATGTGGTTAATTATTTGTTAATATTAAATATTAAGAAGTTCTAATGAACCCCTTTGAATTTGTTATGTTTGTCATGTATTATGTAACCACTGCCTAGAAAATTCATTTTTGCTGTTGCTTGCCTGTGTCAAGTTTCTTAGTCCAGTCTTGTGGAGCAATTAATACATTATATAGCCTCATTGTTTGACTCACATATAGAGAGGCCTACCCTGTCATAACCTGATTTTTGGGCACATGACAAAGGGATGTAATAACTTTTCTTTTTTTCTGCAATGTGTGATTTCTGCTTTTCATATATGTATTAATGTTATAGGTTATTAGCTGGATAGTTTGCATAAGCTGTGTAATGACTTCAAATTCTAATTATAGTGATTAGACTTAATTAAGTGGTTAATAATCATAAATTAAGGTCTAAAGTCATTACAATTGATTAAAATAGGAAAGAGTGGGAAAATTTGAACCTTGGTATCGTTAGGGTTATTAATTAAACAACCACCACTAATTGAATTTACAAGTGATTATAATTATCAATTAAGATCTTTAATTTATCATACTATTAATTTCAACTCACAAAACCTCTTATAAATATTCCTAAGTTATCACATAACATTATCATAGTAAATCTCAAGATTTTTAGGTCAAAAATAGGAGTTTGGGAACTTTCGCCACGACTTGAACCTTTTCCGCCATGGCTAAATTGGTTATTGGATCTAAAATCCAAATTTGGAGCTTTCATCGCGACTTGGTATGCCCACGCCGCGGCGTAAGTTGCTACTATAACTCAAAAATTGAAATTTTGTGCCTTGCGCCACGGCAAAGTGCTCTCAAGACCTATTGTTCACGTTTTTGTGATTATCGCCGTAGTGGGCTTATGTGGTGCTGCGGCGAGAGACCCTTCTGGAGCATTCCAAGCTTGCCTCTCTTCGCTCTTTGCGGCGAAATTGCTCACTGTTACCCTTATAGGTGAATTTTTCACCTTGTGCCCTGGCGCTCTTTGTTTCTAACTGACCCTTGGTTGCGACTTGAGTCATTTTGGCCATGACTCAACCTTATCTTGCACACCTAGACTCTTATTTTATGCTCTTTAATCAATTCCCATGAATCCTAAATGGATTCTAGGATCTTAATGGCTAACATACATGGCCTTCTAAACCTCCTATCTCCCATTGTATCATGATTCACTAATTCTCATTGTCTAGGAGTCTTGGATTGAATTAGAGCAATCAAACTTAATTTCATATTAGTTAATTTCCTCTCATGATAGCAAAAGTGTTTCAACCACAAGATACATAAGACTAAGCTTAATGGTTATACGATATCAAGTCATTCATTAAGTATTAGTCAGATACAATCACAATGTTTGATTCCATGGTAATTAGATTACATAACCAGTCCCTATACTTGGCAATTTATGATGTAATGCGGCAATTACATAAAAACTAATATTCTTGTTACACAAAAACAACCTTACGAGGTTTCCAAATCTATGTGCTACCAAGTCATACAATAGGCTTTCATTAATTTTTCCTTGCCACTAAGAGATTCGATCCCTGAAAATGTTAGCCCATAATCGAGGTGAGATATACAATCTCAGTAACAAGAGGCAAATTCTATTTATATGTACAAATTAATCAACATGATGCAATTATACAAAAAACATACTAAAGGCATCAATATCATCAGTAAATAAACCAGTTGGACTACTAGTGACTACTGTCTCATACTAGCAATCACATACAACATATTAAAGGCCAATAACATCGGGAGATCACGTCACCAACTTCCTAATGAGCACAACCTGAGCTCATACATTCAGGGGTTTGATCACAACCTAGTGCGCGATAGAAACATAATGCACAGGTGACAACCGCACTATAGCTCTACCATGGATTCACAAGGTCTAATCACAACACAATTCAAGTAGCCAACCAATCATTTAATATTTCAATATCATACATGTACAGCAAATATCATATTAAAATGAACATATACATAGAATTAAAAAATTAATCCTAGTTACCTCAATGAAACCCAATTACTCTTTCTCTAACTACCATTAAAATCCAAATGCACATAAAGCCTATAACAAATATAATTATTATCATTTCTAGCAACAAATCAAATACCCAAAGAGTTGAACTACTAATGACTACCTAGAGGTTACTTATCTAACCACCAATAGATTCCAATTTCGGGTTCTAGCTTCCTTACACCAAAAACCATCATAGTTCACTCTAATTTCTGGATAATTTCGGATAAAATCAAAGCCCATATCATAAGTCAACTATAAGGGTCTCAAACTAGCAAAAAATACATCAAAATAGAAAGAGAATACTTACCTAACAACACTCATAGCCTCAAACTCTGAAAATTCACCATAAAAGTACCAAACAACAAGTTTTAGTTTTGGGTGGAAGATAAAAATACTCCAAATGAGAAACCAATCAGTTCAAATTGAAGAGGAAGAAAAGAAGGTTAAGTTCTATACATGTTACTTTGGCTAAATATTACTTTAGAGGTGGAAAATGATGGAAATATACAAGGAACCCTAACTTCTCCTTTGGACCTCCGAAAATCTCTTGCTCTTCTTGTGTTTTTTGCAGAATGGGGAGGGGACTGAAATGTATTTAGAGTTTAGATGGGTTTAAGTTGAGTTGTTGGCTGACTCAAAGGCCTAAGTCCAAGTGGGGTTTAAATTTTAACTTGTTGGGCCAGACATTATGAGTTGGGCTACAGAATTTTTTACGGTTAGAGATGGAATGTGCTGATCCAATAGTCCAAGACCCATTTGGATTTATTTTCTCAAGTTTGGGTTAAGGCTAAATGGGCTCTTGTCTCACTGAAATTCACTTCTAAGTTTCTGGGCTTCCAAAAAATTTAAGTTGGGTCTATAAGAGAATTAATATTGGGTTCTCTTACTAAGCTCATGACATAACTGGGCTTTTATATTAGGCCCTAAGCTTATTTAAATCAATCATAAGACTCAAATTAATGCCCACCTCTCTTAATTAATTTTTCTAATTAAACCCATATCAATTCCTAATTAATCATAATTATCCTTGAGTAATTTTGGGTTGTTACAAGCTGCCTCAGTTCTAACAAACATTTATCATTAAGTATTATTCAAAGTTTTATGTGATGTATCAGTTGTAATTGTAACAAAATATTCACTTGTATATTTAGTTACAATTTCCTCATTTGTGAGAATGATGTCCCAAACTGACACAAAGTGTCATCCATTTCTATGATTTATTTTTTTTCACCTCTACAAATGCCATGCTCTCCTTTGACCAATTTTAATTAACATAGGAGGCTAGGATTATAGTGGTTGTATTTGATTTAAAGTCATATTTCTAGAAAAGGTAGAAGGCCCCAAAAAAAATATTTATGGAACTGGATGATCATCTCCTAAAGTACTCGGTCATCCTACTTAGTCAGGTACTAACAAGATGAGAATGTAAATAGGTACTTACTAACTCTTAAACTTTGCTTCTTAAGACAAGTACCCTTTGAACTTTAAGAAAGCAAGTTAGTGGTAAGGACTAACTAATATGTCACGCCCCAAAATGGAAGGGGTGACTGGCACGGAAGGCAAGTAATGCCTAAACTCGTAAGCCTAACTAATGACACATAGGTATAAGGATATTCATAATTGTCACAAAAATTTCGGTAGAGTTTTCCCTTAAATTTGGACACTTCCAAATTTATACAACAACTAAATTCCAGCAAAAAGAAAGGAAAACAATAAGGGGAGCTTCAAGCCTTCCCCCTAGAATCAATATACCCCAGAAAAAAAACAAAACAAAAGAAGGGAAGGGGGAAATCCTATTCATTTAAACAAAGTTGAATTCCAGATATATATATATATATATATAACAGTCAACCAACAAAAATTATCACAACAAAATTCTCCCGCCATTGAGATTCGAAGACGGGGCTTACTAAATACGACGCCTCTATCTATTCGGATGAAGGAGGCAGGTCAGATCTAACAGTATTATCTGAAAAATTAAAATTCAAAAGAGTGAGTCGCACTCAGTGAGTAGATAAATAAATAGTTTCAATAATTAAAAACGGCTAGATTAACCCTTGTTAGTGGCGGCTTCGCCTCGTTGGCAGCTCCTTACCCCCTAAGGTGGTTACACCTAACGGGCAGCTCCTTTTCCACTACTAGCACACGTTATAATTAAGTCTCTGGGGAGGCTTCATCTCATTGGCAGTTCCTTACCTTTTTTACGAGTGGCTACATTTAACGAGTAGCTCCTTCTCCACCCAAATCTTATACCAAACACTAGGTTACCAAGATCTGGTACTCACACACAATAAGGCCAAATAATATAAGCAAGACTCAATTGTTATCGCTACTAGACAAGAGATAATTAATGCATGACACCTAAAACTTGAGGACAAGTAGGAGACTCCCATTTAGTAAGTAAATAAACATTATAGTTTAAAGGGAAAAGAAAAGAAGAGAAAAAGCAAAAGAACTAATCGGATAGTTAATTACCAACATAGATCGTCATATCCGTAATTAGTTAAATGCCCACTAATCTATCCAATTAAGTTAAGATGATGTTAAAAAAAAAGGACAAACGGCTTTTATGGATTTATAAAAAAAATCGTACATGTTTATGTATACATGTATATATATATAAATATAACTTATTATTATGAAGTATCGTTACAACATATATATACATATATTATATAATCTTTGAAGAGTATAAAGAACTCCCGTCATTTAATTCATAACGCAATCCAGATCTTGCCAACGTTTGGTTAATAACCATGCTTGATAAATTCTATAACACATCTCGCTCCCTAATTTATGAATCATGAATAATTAAATTTTTCTCATGGAATTCCCTCCATATAAGAAAGAGCATAAGACAAGGTCATATAAGAACCCTACATTCACCCCTCACTAATCCTAAGTTACCCCTCTATTCCACGGCACCATATAGACTTCAAACTATCCATTACATATGGGACGTATATGTATATAGCAATAAAGGAGGGCATATAAATTATTGAAGTCATTATCTACTCACAATGATGTTAAGAGCTAACAGGTATTTGTTCCTCCTCAACTTTAACTCTTTGAAGTCCTCAAGATCCACAGAACTTCCTACCAACATCAAACTTGCCAAATCAGTAAGTAAACTCAGAACAACAATATTGAGCATCTGTCAAATTCAATAAAATTTCCTTAACCAGTTTGTTTTCTTTTTTTTTTTTCCATACTGACTCATCCACTGCTCATAAAATTTCTTTTCAACTTAACCCTTCCTATAACATTTCCCATTTCAGAATCTGAGTTTCCAAATCATTTCCAAAGATTAAAATTAAAGATTTATGCAAGATTAACCTACTTAAGAAGCCTCATTCCAAATCCCTAATTTTTTTTCCTTCCATTTTTTTTTTCTCTTCGGCTAACCCACCAAGGCATGAGCTCCCACCCCCCTTTATCACTCCATCAGCTTAGATACACCGGAAAAATAGAAAGAAAAAGCAAAACTAATGAACCTAGCAACAAGAAGGAAGGAGGATCGAAAGATGGAAGCTCACTGCGGGTTGCACAGCTCCAGCCAGCTCGCGATTCAGCGCCTATGTTCCAGCAGTGAGGAAATGCAAGGAGGCCAGCTCGACGTCGACGGAGCTTTGCCGAAGAGGAGGAAGATGGCTGCTGCGCTGGAGAGGCAAGGTGAGCTTCGTACGTGAGGGAAGGAAAGAGCTGAGTGTGTACAAAGGAAGAAGCTTCGGTAGATTAGCTGAGGGAAGAAAGAAAATTGGGGAAAGGAAGAGAGAGGAAATGAATTAGATAAAGTAATGAGGGAATAAAGTAAATATAAAAAAATAACCCCCTCCCCCTTTATTTTTCTCTGGACCGTTACATAATAGAATAAATTAGCAACCCTTAAATATCTTCCATTTTCAACAATTTTGAAAACGAATAAGGTGCTGATAGAAATTGTAACTCGAAATTTCTAGAGTCACTGATGCATTAGACTTCTTGTCTAAGTATTTTTATATTTTTCAGAAATTATCAATTCACTATATTTTATGAAGATTTCTTAATTATTAATGATTGTGAGTATAGAAGTTTTTAAGTTTGACGACAAGTGGGAATTTTGTGTCAATGTAATTTGAGGTACCAAACAAAAGTAAAGGAGGTGTTTGAGTGAAAGGTCCCCTTTGACAACGATTTCAACCAATACCCTAGGTGAAACAAACTCTTAATTTGGACAAGAAGGAGAGGCTCACATAATAACCAGCTGCCGGACAATTTTCCTTGTGTTAGAAAGCCTCTCCTCCTAGCATACTCTTCATAAACAATGGTTTTCAGTCCTTAAGGAGGCATTCCTGGTTTACGAGGTGCCTTTTTTTTTTTTTCCTTTTTTTGGGGGGGGGGGGGGGGAGGCCTTGGTTACATACAGTGTTATGGAAATGCTCAATTTAAAACTATAAGGAGCATGGTTGAGTTAAATTTCTCCTTTTTTTCTCCTAGCTCTTAGTGGAGTCATTGGGGTGGTTGGTATTTGTCTTGATTAAGCTGCTTATATGCATTGTTGAGAAATTTTCAGCATGGGTAGTACTAGTAGTAAAGTTGCTTCTGGAGTTAAAATCTGCTGCTGATATTATTATTGGTTGAATGATTAGAAATTAGTGAATACACATTTGTTTATTTAGCCGAGAAATTGTGTTCTCTTCATGGATGATGTCCAAAGTTGGGTTGTTGGCAAGCAACTTATATATGCTTGCAAAGAATCCAATGTAGCAAAGTTCAGAATTATTTATGCTCTTAAATATTTGTTTTGCCTAGTCTGATTACGAGTAATTTCATTTTTTAGTATAAGAAGCAAGTTTACATGGACTAATCCCAATGAATTCAAATGCCATTGAGAGAGGAAAACGGAAACCATCATTTATGGGTATAGATTTGCATTTAGTTTGATTCATTTATTATGTGAATGCATTGTTATAAAAAGAATATTTGAAGCTTGAATACATATTGCTTTTATGGAATTTTTCCTAATGTCTGACATCATTATTCTCTGTATTTCTAATTGGCAGCATTACTATATTCTACTTTGGCAAGGAAGTAGAAACATGTAAGTTTATTCCACTGTTTCCTGAAGTTGAGCCAGTCAGAATCCCCTTTCAGAAAGGAACTGGCCAAAAATTGTGTCAGCCTTCAGGAACTGGCATTGACTTAGGCTTCTTTGAGTTGGATGATCTCTCAAAACCCTCACAGGGAGAAGATGTCTTTCCCCTTGTGATATGTGCTGAAACATATTCAAGAACCCTTTCAGCGGATGAAAATCTTGGTGATTCCATGCCAGATGTATCCCCTAACATGCAGATAACTCAAGCTGTTATAGAGAAAAGTAATGGTAATGGTTCTTTCCAGGTAAAAGTAGTTAGGCAGATTTTGCGGATTGATGGAATTCGTTATGAATTAAGAGAGATATATGGAATTGGAAGCTCAACAACAGCAGATTTTAATGACAATGATCCCGAGAAAGAGGAGTGTGTAATATGCATGACCGAACCAAAAGACACTGCTGTCTTGCCTTGTCGACATATGGTAAGATTTTATATAAACAAAAACAAAAAATTAGTTGAGAGCCTTGACAACTGTGGACCTGAATACGATGGTTCATGATGACTCAATTAATGGGCTCTAGGGCCTTTTTTTTTTTGGTGGTTTCTTTTATGAATTTTTGGAGTTTAGTTCACTTTATTTTTTGTTATTTTGACCTATGACTTCATAACAGCAGTAGTGCAGTTCCACTGTTTTATATGATCATAGGGTCCGTTTGGTTTATCGCAAGGTGAATGTAATACATTTGCATAGTTTGTGTAATGTTTATTATATCTCTGTATTTATTATTCCATTCATTAAATTACCATTTAAACCATCAAATCATCTTTTCAAAAGTAGGAGCATAAAAGTCATTTTTTATTTTACTTATTCATTTTTTACATTCCTTTCCTTTTTACATCATCCAATCGAACGAGCCTGTAATTCTTGAATAGTTAATTCATTTGTCAAATGTTGTCACAATAGCGCATATATATATATATATATATATTTTTTTTTTTTTCCATTTATATAACATATTTTCCACTTGTTTCTATTTTAGAATTTAGTTACACTTGGGCAAGCACTCTTCTAGCGCCTCTTGCCTCAAGGCTCTAGGGGTGTCTAGCCTTTCACATTTGACTATCTTGGGTGTGTTAATAATAATATAAGATGATGGCTTTAATTTTTGCTCATAACCCTGGATTATCTATCATGATTTGTATCTGGAAGGGGGATTGCTGATTAACATTTAACTGCATTGTTAACTGGTTAATGGAAGTTGCTTCATATTTGTAAATTGATTGCCTGCATTTCATTATGTTAATTTACCTGGGTTTTTCTTCTTTTCCTCTCGTGCCACCTTTTTTAAAATATGGTTCTTAAGTTGTCAGCTCACTGCATATCTTCTGATTTTGTAAGTACTGTATAAAATGATATAACGGAATATCATATGTCATACATTATCATTAATATATATTATGAAGGAGATATCTAGTATCTTTCTTTCTTTCTTTCTGACTAGCAGGGGAATACGCTAATTGCTTGGTTGAGATCCTTAGAGACGCTGTCATTTTACGTCATAATGCTAGGGAGGATATATATCTTTGTACTTCACATTAATTTAATTTTCTGCTCTTGTTATTCTCACATTACATCTGTTGTATTTTCCAGTGTATGTGCAGTGAGTGCGCCAAAGCTTTGAGGCTTCAATCAAATAAATGCCCTATATGCCGTCAATCCATTGAAGAACTTATAGAGATCAAGATAAATAATGGCAACCAATGAGGTCGTTTCTCTTGATGCTAAGTTGAATTGCATGGTATTGCCATCAAACTTCTTCTGCGGTCAGATGATATTATATCACTGTGATATATATATATATATATATATGCAATTTTTTTTCCTGTACATTGCAGTTAATAATCTTTGTTCTATAATTCTTATGTAATCTACTAAGGAACAGTCATCATGAGGTTTTCCAGCCATTGAACTTTATTCTGGTTTTGTCTATATGGTACGGGTGATATATATTTTTTTCTTAGTTTTGTCTGAGTGACATTTGACGGAGGATCATTTGCCTACTGTTCGCGGTATAAAGGGGAAAAAGCCATCTTGATTGATTGCTGAGAACGCTCCTTTATGTATCTTGGGTGTATAGATTCCGTCCTGATAAACCTTGTTTGAAAGCTATCAAAATTTTAACATATAAACCCACAACAGTGTCTGATGAATGTGATTTATAAAGAGAAAGACAAGAAGATTCTAGGTGTTTTCTTTTTTTCGTTTTCCCCCCCTTTTTTTTTCTTCTTCCTTTTACTAACAACAGGAAAGTGGCTGGGGCTTATATTTCCTAACTGGTATTGGATTACCTGAGTACTTGGAAATCTCATCGTATGACGATTAGTATTACTATTAAGGAGTCTGAACTGTGAAGCAACTGCATATCTGCCGTGCACTAGTTTGAGTGGAAATCCCATAATTCTTGTATGTTTCTAGTTCTTCCCCCACCTCCACTTTCCACCAAAATACCTCAAATTAGATGACGCTGATCGGATGCTCCACTACTCTGGTGAACTATTAATTACTAGGTGGTGGTGTTTGGCAGGAAGTGGGAAAATGAAAAGAAAAGAACAAGGTGTGACTAGGAATGAGTTTTGTACTACTAGTAGGTTAATGATGCCAGCCTTAATTGTATTTTTCAGCTTTGAAAAGGTGAATGAGGAAGTTGTGATGGGAAGAAACATTGCGTAGAAAAGATGCTGAACTATTGATTTTGAGTAGTGCTTTATGGGGTAGAAAATTAATAATGCAAGGACTGAAGCAAAAGAAAGAAAATGGACAGAATCTGTTTTTCTGCAGGTAGTGAAATTGGATACTCATTATATTTAAAAAAAATGCATAATATCCCTAAAAATCCACATAAACGAGTAAAATGGTAAATGAGAGAACCATGCGAACTCAAGCAACAATCAAATTGCAAAAGAAGTTAAACGTAAACCACAGAAAACTAATAAGGAGTCTCCAATTCTTAAAACACATTGAACCTAGGAAACTGACCCTCGTTTTTGGGGGGGGGGGGGGTTCTTTTCTGTAAACAACAATTTATTCTGAAATAAAATACGATTTCATATCACTGAAGTTATTCATCAAGGTGGTATTTGGCATGTGAGAAATTTGGTTTTTCAAATATTTGAGTTCTCACTTATAAAATATATATATATCTTAAAAATTTTTGTATAGATTTTTTAGTGCTTGAAAAATTAAGATATTTATATATCAAACACCACGTAAAATGAAGAGAATTACAAATCACTTGGAATCTCCTGTTGAGGAAGAGTTAATATTATGTTATTTCATGGAGAAAAACGTGCATTGTTCACATAGCACAAGCTTATTTCTAAGCGAAGCCAAAGTAGGTGCACATGACATTCATCGCCGAGTTTGTTCCCACAAAAGAATGAAAAAGTTGAAACCCAAAAAACTGGGCAAGGTAGCCATACTATCCCCTACTTCATCACACTATTCCAAATTTCAAGACACCAACTCAATTCTCTTTCGTTATCTTTTTACAGAGAAAGAAAAAGAAAGTGGCAAGGTCAAAATTTCAGCAAGTGACTGAATATACAAAAGAGGGACAGTTAGATATTCATCTGTGCTTTAATTGCAGACTTTGCTTCTTTAACATGTAATTGTTTGAAAAGCAAAAAATAAATAATCAAAGAATATTCATGAAGTAGAGAAATAAAAACTTTCTCCCTTGAAGTGGAATCAGGTCATAATCTAAACTCAATTATTAATTTCCCATAACATGCTAAAATCCAGAGCTTTTAAAAAGAGTAGATGCAGAGAGCATGTGTGAGATGCAATTGCAGCTGTACTCTTTGTAAGGTGAGGGCTCAATAAATAGTCCTTTCCTTCCCTCTCAATATATCAATCACTATCCAAATGCCATGTGAGCCCCTTCAACATAAATGGCAGTGCCTTTGAATTCCCTTAAGAGAATCACAGTCACAATATCTGTAAAAACCATATCCCAAATATATCTGACCCTCCTCAGCTCCCAAATATTTAACCAATCATTCCTTCACTTATATAAAGTCCATAATATCATAGCTGTGCCTGTCACTATCTCACCAGCTTTTCTTTTCTGGTTTGATGGTGTTTGTGGACTGAAGAAGTCCACGATCCGACAAGTATGAACCCTGTACCAGTAGAGACACCTTGACATGGTAAAACATGTAGTGTTCATGTGTAATTAATACGAAATTAGGTTCCGTAACGACATACCCATCAAGTAGGAAGGATTTAGCGTTAAGCAAATTAGGTTCTGCTGCTCTAAGCGAAACAGAAAATGCAGATTTATAGTTCATTTTCACCAAGGTATTACAGAAGCTCCATATATCATGAGATTAATCTTAAGGTCTGTTTCTTTAGACCAAGGGCAAGAGAAACCAGGTTGTTATAGCTTGTTTGTCACCATTCAAGAACCCTTTTGAGGGATAAGTAGCATGTTCAAAGAGATAAAGTGAAAACGAAAGGGACAAAATCAGAAGGCTTTTGTCACGATTTAGGCTCCAAAACTGAAGAAAAAAACAACAACATGGAACGTGATTCATCAGTAGAGTATGAGAAAGGGCAAGTTCTTGGGTTGCTTTCTTCTACCCAATGACTTAATTAAAGGATAACTTTATTATTTTCATTACGGTTGCAAACATGACCTATTTGGCTACTAGTTCCGTTTCTCTTTGAAATGTTAAATAATGTGATTCGTTATTCTTTTCACTCAAGTTCAATACCATCACAAAGTAAAAGACCCTATAATTTCTGGGAGTCCCACAGAATTCCATAAGCGACGGTTTTTACATTTTTTTGTTCTTTAACGTTTAAAGAATATATATAATTAATATTTCTCCTCGTGGAAGAACATGTAGGTGTCCTGCAAATTAGGGTTGGGCCAACCTTTAGCTGAAAAAGGAAAATCTCTTTTAATACAGTTTTGTTGATAACAAGTATCTAGAAGACTTATGAACAAACCCACGCACCTAGCCCTTGACATCTAAATATCTGAGAGCACCTACTTAGCCAAAAACATATATATAATAATAATAAATTTGGAAATAGTTGTCTTTCTTACTGTAATGTAAAGGGGGAAACTCAATTTAGGGCTTAATTTATGATTAAGAAGAAGGGAATACAAATTGAATTCCAGAGATACATTAAAATATGTAAATGGAAAAAAAAAAGTTTATTAAATATTGTTTCGACTGTATTCTTGGGTTTTAGTTTAAAGGAAGTTCCGTGAAGTTTTATAAAACTTCAGTTTGATGCGTATATAATATTGAAGACTTAGTTTTTGTTCATAGAAATAATAGTAATGATAGGTTATTCCAAAATCATCTCTCAATGCACAAGTGACATGTCTAAGATTCTCTGAAGACGGAGAGTGACAATATCAAAGATTTTGATCTATATGATTACATATATATATATATATATATATATATTTTTCATGTATACTACTTTACTTTCCCCAACCAAAAGTTCAATATTATTATTATTATGATATATCCTCATCATTTAATTAATAAATGGGGAACTACCATGATCTAAGTATTTATTGTTGTTCGATTGAAATTTAGTGCATGCAGCTGTCTACTGTTTGATAATGATGTTAATAAGTGCAAACATTTGAGTATGAAGTCAAACGGAAGCATTAAAACCTAACCGATATGAAATCGCCTGTAACTCATGCATGTTGAGTATTAGATGGGAAATTCTTGGCCAAAACAAAAAAAGGTTTTAGATGGAAAATTTAAATATAATGAAGCAAATTACCAGCTTCACAAGATAATTTAGGGAGTGCGTTTGGGCTAGGGCCCTCAAGTACATAAACCATTTTAAGCCCACCATGCAAAATACATATGATTCTCTCTTTTACGGCATCTAGGACAATGTTTAGTAGCAAGGAGAAAAATATTGATGAGAATGAGAATTTTTATTGTTTTTATAAAAATAGAGGTCTAAGTATTATTTTTTTTATTTTACTAAAAAGGAACAAAGTAAAAATATTTCTCATATGTAAGTGCAATTAATATTTCCTTGTTTATACTTTTTACAATTTTTTAATTCGTGTCAGCTTTGATCCAATTGTAAGTACAAGATGTAATTGTTGGTATAAATAAAACTAAAAAGAAACAAAGTAAAAATATTTCATAAATATCTCAATATTTTTCCTTGCTTACCAACACATCCTAATAAGTGCAATTAATAAGTTCATATGTTTATACTTTTTACAGTTTTATAATTCATATCAGTTTTGATCCAATTGTAAGTACAAGATGTAATTGTTGATATAAATAAAACTTAAAAGAAACGAAGTAAAAATATTTCATAAACATCTCAATATTTTTCCTTGCGTACCAACACATCCTAATAAGTGCAATTAATAAGTTCGTATGTTTATACTTTCTACAGTTTTATAATTCATATCAGCTTTGATCCAATTGTAAGTGCAAAATGTAATTGTTGATATAAATAAAACTAAAAAGAAACAAAGCAAAAATAGTTACTCATTAATCACACTTATATACTCACGTATATATAACTATTTTAGTTCCTTTTCGTCTTTCATATATATTTTCACTTCTCTAGTAGATAATTTCAAAACTGTTAACTCAGCTATTCATTTAAAAAAGTTCAAACATATCACAACTTATACATGAGATCTATCTACATAAAATTTAAAATGTACTAGATGAATATTAAAAAATACAAAAGAGGAGACTTGAACAAAAATGGAAAATCCTAATGGTAATACCGAAAAACTGATTTGTAAAGAAAACATAAATAACCACAATCAAATGTGTATGGTCTTTGTTTTACATGAGGCAACTATTCTGCTCCTTCTTGTCTAATGTATTTCAGTTCTTTCCCAAATGCAGATAGATTTTATCAGTTTGGCTGGCTAATTTGCTCCAAATAATGAATAAACAGAGCCTTTTATATATATGTGTGTGTGTGTGTATATATATATATAATGAAATCATATGCTTTTTGTTTATAGAAACGAGAAGTCCTGACCACATAAATTCACTCAGAAGCTGAGAATTTAGGTCAGTGGCATCAGCCGTAGGTATAAGCGCAGGTCAGTGGCGAGGGCAGGACGGTAAATTCATCCTCAGCAGATAATACTATTCCCAGTTACGCCTTTGGCCCCAATAAATTTCATTATTAATTGTATCACCCAATTTTGGAAGAGAGGATCTGACACACCTCATTCACTCTCCTCATAATTATTATCAAAGCTTTTTTTTTTTTTTTTATATATACAAAAGAAAGAAATTATTATCAAAGCTTTAAAGCAAATGTTACCTCTCTTTTACCTTCCCTAAAAAGTCTTACCTTTTTTTTTTTTAATTTCAAATATGACACAATATAAATACAATGATATGATAAAATGTATAAATTTATATATAATTTAAAATATTTAATCATATTTAGTCTTATTGGATCTTTTGTTTATTTTATATTTTAAAAAATTAACATAAAATTTAAAATATATATTAAATATGATACAATTTTGTTTTAAATAGTAGTATCTTCAAAAGGTTAATTAAAAAGGTTGACTCTTGGAAATAAATATCATTATTAATTATATCAACCAATTTAGGAAGAGAGAATCTGCATAATTCATTCACTCCTCACAATTATTATCAAAGCTTAAAAACAAATCCTACTTCTCTTTTGTCGCCACACTCAACCAATTTTTTCTCTAAATATATAAAAATAAATAATATGATATAATACAGATATTATAATACGATAAATAATATATATAATATATTTTAAAATATTTTATCATATTCCAACCAAAAATATTATTATTTTATATAATATAAATGTCAAATACATATTATATACGCTATACTATTAAGATATGATAAAATATGTGATATTTATGTGTAACAAAACATTTGATGATAATTAATATAAAAGTCAAATACATATTAAATATGATATAATTTTGTTTTTAAAATATTATAAAAAGGTAACATAAAAAGATAAATTCTTTGGTAAGCTAAAACACCCTCCGTGGACGAATTCAGATTCTTTCATTTTTTTTCTGTTGTTTTTCATCTCTTATTCATCTTAATTTAAATTATTAAAATTAAATTTAAATAATTAAAATTTAATTTTTTTTATTTTTTATTTTTTTAGTAATTTTAAAAAATAAAAAATAAAAATAATTTTTTATGGATATAAAAATTAAATACATATTAAATATGATATAATTTTATTTTTAAAATATTATTAAAAGGTAAAATAAAAAGATAAATTCTTTGGTAAGCTAAAACACCCTCCCGCGGACGGGGTTAAATAGTAAGGGTCACAAACCGATCAAGAGCGAAGCCTGCACAATGCTACCCAATAAATATTGGTATCAAACAAAGAGTGAACGCTTGGAGCGCCACTTTCTCTCTCTCTCTGCTTAGTCCTTTCTTCCCTCTCTCTCTTTCAGACCCTAAAACAGAGGACTCAGAAGCAGCCAGAGGTTTAATTTTTAATGTTTACGCACCATCTCTGAACCCTCTCTCTCTCTCTCTTCTGTGAGTGAGACCCATTTCTTATCTGTCATTTGCTGTGTTTGCTTCGAAAAGCTCTTCCAGATATACCGGGAGGAGGAAGAAGAAGAAGAAGCTCGCTTAGCTTCTTGCAGGTTGTCCTCTCTGGTTTTCTTGCTGTCCTTTTTTTCTCAGATCTATTACCACCCTTCCCGTCTTTTCCCTCATTGTTTCAATTTGGTGGTGTGTAAAACATGAGTAAAGAAGAGATTTTGAAGATACAGGTACTTACTCTATCCTTTACCTTCTATCAGTTTTTACCATCTGCGCTTTATTTTTTTCTGGGCATCTGCTTTGTTATCTGAGTAATGAATGACTCAGAAGCATTTATTTCGTAATTTGAGTTTCTCTGCCCTTGTTTGTCCCTCATTTCTTATAAAGTAGCACACTTTATCCTATTATTTTGTTTTATTTACTCACAACGGATTTCCGTTTTTCTTTTTCTTTTTTTTTTGTTTATTTTGTTTTGGATTTGGGGGATTGCTTGTGCATGCAGAAATCTGTTCTTAAAGTGAACATACACTGCGATGGGTGTAAGCACAAAGTGAAGAAAATCCTACAGAAAATCGACGGTACCTCCATTCACATTTACTTTTAGAAATTGGGTCTGAAAAAATCTCTCGTTTTTCTATCCAAATCTTAAATCAAGTGAATATTGTTGATAGGGGTGTTTACGACGGAGATAGATGCAGAACAGGGGAAGGTGACGGTGTCTGGGAATGTGGACCCCTACGTTCTCATCAAGAAGCTTGCGAAATCAGGGAAGCATGCAGAGCTCTGGGGTGCTTCCAAATCAAACAATAACAACCAGAACCAGAATCACCTTGCCAACCAGTTCAAGAACATGCAAATCGACAATGGCAAAGGCGGTGGAAATAACAAGGGGCAGAAAGGCGGAAACAACCAGCCCAAGGGTGGTGGTGGAGGCCAGCATGGAGGACCGAATCCACAACAGATTCAGCAGCAGCTGCAGCAACTTCAGCAATTCAAAGGCTTCCAAGATCTGAAGCTCCCTCAATTCAAACTACCTCCAAACCAAAACCAAAACCAGAACCAAAAAGCCGTCAGGTTCAACGTGCCGGAGGAGGATGACGATTACAGTGGTGACGAACTGGATGAGCTTGATGACGATGACTTAGATTATGACGACTTTGATGATGATGAAATGGACGAACTCCAGCCTCCCCTGAACAAGATGAAGCCTCCTCCTATGGGGAACGGCGCTTCCATGATGCTCAACGGCATGAACATGATGAATCCTCAGAAGGGTGGGAATGCTGGAGCAGGTAATGGGAAAAAGGGCGGCGGCGGAGCTGTGCCTATTCAAGTTCAGGGCATGAGTAGCGGAAATGACGGTAAAAATGGGAATGGGGGGAAGAAAGGCGGAGGAGGAAACAGTCAGAACCAAGTTGGAGGTAACAAAAACAATGGTGGGAAAAATGGGAACAGTAATGTTGGTGGTGGTGGGGGAAACAATAACAAGAATGGTAACAATGGGAATAATGGAGGTAAAAAGGGTGGTGATGGTGGTAATAATGGGATGATGGAAGGTGTTCATGCTATGAATAAAGGGTTCCAAGACATGGGTGGTGGTAGGGGTAATAACATGAGCATTCCCATAGGTGCGATGGGCAACATGCCAAGGGGTCAAATGGGTAACATGCCAATGGGTCAAATGGGTAACATCCCAATGGGTCAAATGGGTAACATCCCCGCCGTTCAAGGCCTCCCTGCAGCCTCCTTGAACGGCGGGGCCGGCGCTGGTGGATACTTCCAAGGTGCTGGTCCGGATGTTATGCCCGGAAACCCTTACCAGCAGCAGCAACAGCAACAGCAACAGCAACAATATTTGGCTGCAATAGTGAACCAGCAGAGAGCAATGGGGAACGAGAGATTCCAGCCGATGATGTATGCCCGGCCACCGCCGGCGGTGAACTACATGTACCCTCCTCCGCCTTACCCTTATCCTCCTCCACCGGACCCCTATTCCAACCTTTTCAGCGACGAGAACCCTTCGAGTTGCAATGTTATGTGAAACGCTGGATTGGCGTTGCTGCCGAATGCTGATGATGATGACCGTGGAGGGTGAGGACAAAAAAGTAGTATACAACGCAAATGAGTTTTTATCATGTTTTTATCTTTTTTTATCCTAAGTTAAATGAATTAGATGAGTAATTTATAAATATCATATAGAAGTTTTGAGGGAGGATGAGATGTAAGCGGTAACTGGTGACCTCCCTCCCATGCGATATGTCTGTATATGTTTATATGTTAAAAACAATAATAAGAATTTTAAGAAGAAACAACAAAAAAACGGGGATGGGGATGAAGAAAAAACTTCTTCCCCATCTCTGCTAGTCCATTTCTTAATATCGGTCATAATTTCTGCCTCTATTTTTTATATCTATCTGCCTATGGCACACATAATAACAATAATTGTTATGTCTTCCATTAAAGAACGGTGATGTGCATAGCTTTTGAAGCGTATTATAATAATATTTGATCCCCTTGTTTTATCGCGAGAGAAATCGTGAATGTTTGTGTGGTGGGGTGCACAGTATCAGTCGGGTTGGACCCACCTACTCATAACGCTGTTTTTATTTAACCTATTCTCAGTGGGCTGTGTGGGCCATGTCTAATCATCGTCTCCGTTCCATCGCAGGCGATTTTTCTTATTGGCTTAATGAATTTCTGGCTTCTTAATCAATTTATATCTGTTTCGAATTCATGAATTAGAAGTTAAAAAAATTAAATTATAGCATGTAGCAATCAAAATAATAGTTGAGCTTTCTTCATCTGTTATCAATTTCACTTAAAATTTCTACTTCTACTTAATTATATTATCTAATTAGTTATCAACAATCTCGTCATAGCCATAATAATGATTACTTAATTAGGAATTAAGGGAATTTCTCCAGAAGATAAATAAATTAAGTCAATGTGAGAATATATTAGATATGCTTTATTTGAAATTTAGTTGATTTGATTTATTTATACTTTATTATGAGTATGAGAGTATCTTTTTTAATAGTAGAGGAGACATTTGGGTTTGAGTGAAGGACTGGAGACTATAATTCTGTAAAATTATATACCAAGAGTTTTGTTATTACAAACTTTTTATTACTGAATCATGTAGAGTAAATCTTTACTTTGAATTGTCAATGAATTTACACGACACCAACTCCAGAAAATTTTTGAAATTTAGGTAAGTTGAAACCTTATTCATTTTCTAAATGCAATTGTTTGAGTCTGGTTCATTGGGAAAAAAAAAAAAGTTTACTCATTTTTTATTTTACTTCTTATTCCTTTGTTACGATTTATAATATAATTAATTTTTTAATTTTTAATTTTGTATCATATTTGTGTATGTTATATTCATCAAAGGCTATTTTAAAATGTTAGAGAAAGAAAAAGAGTTATTTGGGAATATTAAAACAAAATTAAAAGATCATTTGAAAACACTAAATGATGCAAATTAAAAGTTAAGGAAGTAAGGTAAAGAGTTAAAATAATAATTAAGTCTTGAAAAAATGGTTAAAGTTGTGGTAAACATGGTTATGGGGCAATGGGAGTGTGGAACTTGAAGTAGAAAGGTAAGAGAGTTAAAATAAAAGCATCCCGATGAGGAGGAGGCCAATGGAAATGGCAATGGTAGAGAAAACAGTAACGGAGCCCTACAACACACTACTTAACAACACAACACAACACAACAACCTTCTATCTCCAAATATCTAACACCCCTTCACGCTTTTCACCCTCATCCTCCTATTCTCAATTCCCTTGTGGCCATTTACCCCAACCTCTTCGTACCATCTAATTCTAGTTAAATTTGATTCCATTTTTCTCCATTTCTTAGGAATTTCTATCCAAATTTTAAGTTTTTTTTAATTTTTTAATTTAAATTATTATTTTCTAAATCTACAATTTAAAATTATTTTTAAATTATTATTTCATATTTTTAAAAATAAATTTTTTTAAAAAATATAAGCCATTTAAATTAAATCTAAACAATCCATTTTTTAAAAAATCACCCGGCACATCTTGACTTGCATCGAGTTAAATTTTAAGAAAAATTACATTCGATGATTCAAATCTTTTAAAAATTAAAATTACTTTTGAATATCATAATTATTATTAAAATGTTGAGAAATTTATTATTAAAAATAAAAAATAATTAATTTTTTTTACACTTAACAATACATTTTTTAAAATTTGATGATAATCATGATTTATAGAAATAATTTTAATTTTTAAACTATTATAATGATAAATTTTATAAGATGTGAATGTAATTTTTTTTAAAACAAAAAACGCGCAGGGTCATGGCATGGGTCCCAACCCCACCTTCACATGATCGCCATGACGTGGGGTCTCATTGTGGGTCCCCCCCGTGTACTAACCCATTATCTTCTCTCATTACCAATAGATCCCAGCTCCCCACTGCGGAGGGATACCGTACCCTGCGTCCGCACCTATCTTATCTCCTTGTGCGCTTCACCCGGCTGCTGCCGCCTAGCCTCACTCCCTCACTCACTCCAGATCCTAAATTCTCTCTCCCTGTTTGGCTTACTCTATATCATATCAATCAAATATTCCCTTTCATTATATATATTTTGAATTAACCTAGCTCAGCTAAGCTAAGTACTAAATTTTTGGTGCTTGGTGAGAGACACGTGGCAGCAGAGCAAGGGCAGGGATGAGCAGTCACATGGGGGAGGAAGTAGGAAGATGACATAAGAGGTGGTAGTGGGCAGTGTTTGGACGGATGTTTGTAATGGCGCGGAGTTACATAAACCTAATCCCGAATTGCGTGTCCGCATCATTTTTTGTTCCCCATTCACATTTATCTTTCCTTATTTTACAGTCTTATTATTCATACTTCTAGAAGCACCAAGTCTTCAGTACATTTAATCTATATTAAAAATAAATGTTGATGAGCGTGGGAGAGACACAAGGAAGACAATGATGGAAGAAACTGGAGGGTGTTGAATGTCGATGGGGTGGTTCATGTTTCAGCACTTTTCCCTTCTCTTTTACAAGGAATTTTTTTGAATAAATAACGTTTAAAGATTTTTTTTAAGAAATTATTTTTAATGATCTTTATCATTAAATTTAACTTATTATTGTAAAACTTAATAATAATCATCTAAAATAAGTGATAATAAGTTTTTAAAAATAATTTTTTTTCACTTTTTACTCTTTTATTATTTTTTTTTCAACTTTTTTTCTCAACAAGCTTAAAAGCTTTCGCGGCCCTCTCTTCTCAACCTGTTTTATTCGGCGGATTGCAACTTCCCATGTGTTTCTCGTGCTTTTTTCTTTAGTATATTTGGTGTTTGTAGACATTAGAGATCCACATAACTAAAACAATGACATTTATACTTAATTACACATCATATGTTTATTTTTAATATTAACCAAACAAATCCTTAAAGTTAACTTTGCATGATCACTTTTATTATAAATGTCTAAGGTGATTCATCCTACTTTCGAATCCAAGCGTATAAATTTTTTAGTTATTGAATTCTTTTTTAATACTTCGAACTTACATAAATTTAGGTGAGTTACTTGAGAGGATGATCATATCTTATTCGAACTTTAACTATCCTAAATGCAACTGAATCATACAACAAACAGTTATTTAAAGATTCCAATTAGCTTCATGGAATTAACTGAATGCCACTTTAGTTAAGTGAAGTTTAAAAGGTGAAAATTTCTTCACTTAAAACTTCACTTTTTAAACAAAATGGGCTTAATCCACAAGAAGTGATTTACGAAAAATAGACATTAAATTTAAATTCAATGGTTGAAAGACTTTTGCAATATAGGCATTTCGAACCTTGGAAAAAAAAATTGTTAATCTCAATACATCAAGTAAAATTAGTCCCATGCATACTCAAAAAGCGTAAAGCTATTGTGAGGGGGAAAAAGAAGAACTTAAATGAATTAAGTTTGAATTTATTTTAAGCTTAAGTGAGAATAACAATATTTTTATATTTACATTTAATGTAATATAAAGCAATAAAATGATATAAAGTATTAAATAACTGAATAATTACAAAGTTAATAATAGAGACATGAATTATTTGTGTGGGTACGCAATTCTATTATTTGACTAGCAATAATAGACACTAGACCCTGGGTGTGGCATTATACCCACCCATGTGATTATGAAAGTGCTGTATTTTTTTAAAAAAAATTAAATATGATGATTTTAAAGTGCGCCAATTCATCCTGGGTTGACCATCCGCTAGTAACCTTTTTTTTCCAAACTTCGTATCATTATTGAGACTCTTCTAATGATTTTTAAGATTTAAAATCTACGCTAAACTCACTCTTTAACTCCATATAAAAATCTAATCTTCACTTATTCCCCCCCAACAAAAGAAAATAGACCTTCTTCATCTTTCTCTTATTAATTTCACCCGATCTAAAGTTTTTAGTAAAACCAAAAAATAATGAATCAACAGTCCTCATTTAATTGTTTATTAAGTATTTTAATTGAGTCATTACGTATTATTTGAAATTCCAAGATATCTTAGAATCATTTTTTTTAAAGACATGAATAGTTTGCGTACTTGTAATAAACTTCACATTAGACGAACAATTTTGCCAAACATCAAGTAACAATGATATTAGTTTGATATTGATCTCGTTTTTTCAGAATTCATTTCTAGAGGTTGATCTGAGACTTGGTTACTGTTAGTTAATTTCTAATATATACATCATATTAATTTTTTGACGAAATTGGGTAGCAACTAGTTATGACTGCAATTCTCCCCCCCCCCCCCTCCCAAAACCAAAAAAAAGAAAAAAATATGGCATTGATTGCAGTTCATTATATATGAGTGCTAAAATTATATAACTAATACGCTACGGCATCATATTCCTTATTTTCTTTAAGGTTGCTTTAATTTTTTCACATAATTAAGCAAATCCTGAGATCACCTCAAATTTGCAATGATGACATTTAGATATTTCGTATCTAATATTATGCAAAATTATGTACCCGTAATAATTTCATTTGTACTTGAATGTTTTTTAATGTGGAATTTTTTGGGTATTATGTAAAGAGTGTGTTTGAATTTTAAGCCACACAATTTAAGGCAAGTTATTATGCCAATATATTATATAACACTTGCGAATTTAGAGTTTATTATTTTCTCTTAACTCTAGCGGAATGGATTGGGTGCCAATGAACTCTTATATTTATAAAACTTCTATAACACTTGCTTCGAAATTTATTAACAAAATCTAAGAGACAAGCGAAAACTAAAAAAAGTGTATTTCAAGTTTTTATGCATTAATATAGAAATTTATACAATTCTTATGTCTAAATATGTATGAAAACAATAGATTGATTACATGATATTTTAGAAAACTAAATCAAAACATTGATAAATATTATTTGATTACTTCATGCTCGTACTTGGATCTAACGCATCATAAATTAGCTTTTCTTTTTTATTATCCGTTGTTTAATAATGATTTTTAATAGGGCAAGTATGCAAATTAAGATTTAGAGAAGATATTTAACTTTTTTTAAGTAATGTTTTACTAAATTCTCTTATTACGAGTTTTAATAAAATTTAATAAGTCATATTAACTGTTAATCAAACCTAATCAAAAAAATATGATGTTGAGCCTAATAACTATGTGATTATATAACAAAATTTATGTTTATAATATCTCAATAGATTATTAATTAATCTGTATTTTAAAAAATAAAATTATATGAGCCCATAAATAAAAAATTCTAACATTAAAATATTTTCAATTGATAAGGATGATGCAATCAAAAGATGTCGGAGACCCTTTTGAAATTAAGTCACCATCGCTAGGGGGGGACATTCCAGGCTTTTTGACATTGGTGCTTAAAAATTCGAAACTATTCACTCAGATACGCCGCCGCAAAAACTATTGCCCCGTATGCTTATTTTTTTTTTTTTTTAAATAATTAGTGGGTCGCGGCATTAGGAATGCCGCGACCCATTTAAAATTTTTTGTGAGTCGCGGCATTCTAAATGCCGCGACTTGTTTGGTAAATTCCAAATAAATTAAAAAATTTGGTAAAAATGAATAATTAATGGATGGAAATAAATAAATAATTTATATTATATTATATTATTAATATAATTTGTTATACTAATATATAATATATTATATAATTTAGATTTGATATACTTAATTATATTATAATTGGTGGAAATGAATAATTAATATATTATAATTTGTTATATAATTTAGATTTGATATACTTAATTATCTTGTATTATTTAAATTATTTAGAATGATAATTATATTATAATTATATTATAATTGGTGGAAATGAATAATTAATATATTATAATTTGTTATATAATTTAGATTTGATATATTTAATTATCTTGTATTATTTAAATCATTTAGAATGATAATTAATTGAAATTTTATAAAAAATATGTTTGTGTAGTTTCAAATATAATAAGTGTATACCTTTTTAATAATATTGTGATAAATATATAGTTTTTATAAATAATTGTATAATTTTGTAGAGAATTTAAAAATTTGTTATAATATTTTTAAAAAATTATATGCTTATTATATTTTAAATAATAAAAATTATTATTAAAAAAATTATTATTAAGTTTAATCTTATCGAGATTTTTGAAAAGTTAAAAATTATAAAGAAAATACATTTATTGTAAAGAAAATGTTAAAAATTATAAAGAAAATTGTTATTATAAAGAAATATTTAGATAAGATTTTTCTCTTTTTTCCTAATCAACAAAAAAGTCAAAAATTATAAATAAAATACATTTATTGTTATTATTATTATTATTATTATTATTAAAATAACGTGAATGGTTATAAATTTTTGTTCTATTTTTTAAAAGTAATAATTAAATTTTTTAACATTTTAATATTGTATAATGAAGCGTGTAATTATTTTTTCAAAAACAAAATACATTTATGAGAAAAAATACTAAGATTTAATATTGTAAGTCATGAAAATCAAGGAAATATATATAGATTTGTAATTATATATGTTAATTGTCTTTTTCTTTCGCGTACGACAGTGAATAAGATAAAAGTACTTTACTGTATACAAAACGGGTTATAACTATTAAGATAAAAGGGAGAAATTGAACATTTTACTCAATATGTCCTCCAGTCCCACATCTGGGTCTTCGGCGTAAGCGCTGGGGACGGCGTTGAAGTGGCTCCTGTTCTGCTTCTTCTACTTCTGCTTCTTCTTCTTCATCATTATTCTCATCGGTTGATCCATTATTTGGTTGACGATGAGGTTGAGGGGATTGAGCAGGGGGAATTGGTTGATCAGGGGTGAAAAACCCCTGTTGGAAAGAAGGTCTCCATGGTTCAGAAGGTGCACCAACATACTCTGCACTGAACGCAAACGGATCGGAAAATAGAGTGGTGAAGGAGATACCTCTAGCCTCCATAGTTTGGGGTGGCGGAGTGGAGAAGAACGGTTGAGGAGCGGGTGATGTGAAGGACGACGAACCACTCCCAGGAGCAAAAGAAGGACCAGCACCCCCAATAGATGAACAAGACCCAGGTACGCCAAATGATGGTGCACCAGAAGAAGGACCAACACCTGCATAGTCTGCAAATGATGCAAAAGGATGTGGCTCTTCAGTTTCTTCATGCACAGGTGCTGGCGTGTAAGAGGATGATGGTGCATCTGTCTCACATCTACTGCCACGGGTGACATCTGCTAATGGCTGTCTAGTAGATATAAAACCATGTCCCCGTTTTCCTGGGCGAGGCTCTGGCTCTGGGGGTCTCTGCAAATGAGGAGCGGGTGGAGCAGACTGAGAGACTAACATCTCTCGATGTTCACCCAAGGCTTGCAGCATCGTCCTAACATCTCCACGGGTCCTTTCCCTAAATCGGGTATAATCAAGCGTAGGAGGATCGGCAATAGACAGCATATATAAGTTGTCCAGTATATCAGTCTGTGAAAAAAAAAAAAGATTAGCCATTACATAGTTGGAGAAAAACATGCACAAACAAAAGAAAATAAAAGGAAAGAAAAGGTCATACCACAAAACCTTGAGAGCCACTCTCTGGATGGATCCACCGTCGCGTATGGCGCCAATACCAACGCATATAATCAGATGAGCGATCTAATGAAGAAACCTGTGTGTCTGCTTGGGTAACAACCTGCTCCCACAGATTCCATGCGGAGATAAATACTATGTGCTCCTGCCGCCAATCTTTATTCGTTTTTCCTCTTAGTTGCAGAGTATGCAACGATCCCACATTAAACGGTGTTTGAGGGATATGCTGTTGTTGACCAAATTGGCGGAGAACCCGGTCTGCATGATGAAATTCAACGAGCCAAAAGCAAATAATAGGTACAGACGCTCGCCATATATTTGAATCCACTAAACAATAGTTTGGAATTAATTGTTGGACACTCGGATGGTCATATGGCTGCCAAATGAACTCATCATCTTTCATCTGATCTAACAATATCCTATAAGTCCGTAATGCCTCAGCGGTTGGACGAATATGATGGGGGACACGCCTCCATCTGAAACCCAGCGGTGGTCCCAAGGGATATATTTCCATCTGAGGGTCTGCCTGAGTAGGGAGAGGTGGAGCCAAGCGCGGGAAACGATCCCATACCCATAAATGCAACAATGTTAAACAACCACCAATATTGACTTCAGTATAATTAGTTGCACCACACAATTCTCTATACAAGTGGGTCAAAACTGCAGATCCCCAACTATAACGACCAGCCTCATCGAAATCGGCAAGTAATGGCAAATACATCAACATCACCCTATGTCCAGTCCGATCCGGCATCAAATATCCCCCAATCAACCTCATAATGTATGCTCGAGTAAATTGCTGTATGGTCTCATCATCAGAATCAATTTGTGAAGCATAATCACTAGTACGTTGGAATTGGCCGATCGACGGAAGGGATTGTGGTACATGAACCTCAGCTTGGGACTCTAATAAATTTGCGCCAGTAGTTGATATATGCGCATATATATCCGGTGCACCCAATTGATTCGGAAATTTTTGGTTGGCTTCCCACATGGTTTGGACATCATCATCATCTTCCAAAGTACACGCCAAATATCGTGTGGGATTACGCGAATGAGGGTACCTATATACCAACTCGATCACAAATTGATTCGGAGCCAATTGAAGCTTTTCGCCTACCACCTTCTTCAATCCATTCAGAGTAACAGTTGCATCAACGCGTAAGATTTTGGGTCTATCACAAATGAATGTTGCACCTTCCTCACTATCATAAATCTTGCCATTTGCATATACACAAATGATTTCCTTTCTCACACTCATTATGATGCCTATCATAGAATAAGTGTAGTGACACGTGAAATACAGTCATCAATATTGGTTAGATACATATATCAAATCATATATCATAATTTATATAAAATAAATTATATTAAATTTTAGAATCTTAAATTAATAGGATTTTTAATGAGACAATTTTTTTATGTAAATCACTTGAAAAGAATCAAATATAATTAAAAATATAATCTTATTAAAAATTAAATAATATTATATATATATATATATATTACATATAAAATTATCCCCCTGAATGTTTCTTCCCCTCTCTTACATTGCTCTGAATCCCTAGAAGTTGAACGCGAGCTCCTTGAGTCCGCGTTTGGTGAAGGAGACGCGAACTATGAGGGTCCACGTTTTCTTTAAAAAAAAATTAAGCATATGAGTTACTAGTATTTATGGCGTAGTGTTTGGGTTTTTTGTTTTTTCAACTAAAGCAACAATGTCCAACAGCCCTAGTTTTTCTGTCGAACGATTTAATTTAAATAGCAACTGAGTAAAAAAAACCTATTTAACTTGTTTATTTTTTACTTGTACAAAAATATCACAAAATTTATAATGCATTTTTTCCTTCAATTTAATTAGTTAATAAAAAAATTTTCATGTCTTCACCCGAAAACATATAAATATAACTTATCCTCACAACTATAGGGTAATAAATTACATACTAAATTGTCACAAATATATACATATGCATATTTAAATTATTTTTTGGATTACATATTAGTAAATTAAAATTATACTCAGCACATTTGCTACATGAATATAAAGATGATACATTATCTTTAAATTAACTTCTTACCTCAACAAAATTTTTAACCAACTAGTACTGCAGTTTATAGAGCCTTTTTCCTTTGTTGAATTACATAATACTCCTGCCCCTAAACATACAAAAATATCAAGTGTGAATAATACAAACTAAATATATGTAATTTTAAATTTATTTACAATTATTAAAATATTAATTACAAGTTACATAAAATTAATTTAAACTTCTTTTTTTTCATATAATGTGTGGTAAGCAAAAAATTATCCTACAAGAATCTAATATTTTTTTTTCACTATAATTCAATTTAATCTTTTTCTTGAAAGTTTTGAAGAATTCTTTAGATCTGATGATATATACATTTGCTTGTTCCAACCTTATTCTCTTCTTTGTTAACTAGCAGAACAGAATTTACTTTTTTTTCTTAAATAAATATATAAAGCAATATAATCAAAATAAATAGGTGGAGAAATATAAGATAAAAAAATTACATATACAACCAATAATATATTATACATAGTTTGTTATATAATTTATATTTCATATATTTAATTATTTAAATTATTTAGAATGATACTTAGTTCAACTTTTATAATAAATATATTTTTGTAATATAATTAAAAATTTTAATAATATATCTTTTTAATAATATTGTGATAAATACATAGTTTTTACAAGTAATTATATAATTTTATGTTTAATTTAAATATTTATTATAATATTATTAAAAATTTATTTGCTTATAATATTGTAAATAATAAAAATTAATAGATTTTTGTTCATTGTAACCTTCTTCTTTTCCTAACTAATAGAGCAAAGTTTATTTGTTTTTTTTACAATAAATATACAAACCAATATAACCAACAATAAAATTTTTTTATAATACACATACAAATCAATATAATCTATAATAAATAACTAGGGAAATAGAAGATGAGAAAATAATATATGTAAAAATTTATAAAAAATTAAGGAAGAGATCAGAAAAAACTTACATGTATGTGTGTAGATTAAAGCTGGAATAAGATTGGCCACGCAACAGCATGAAACAACTCAAAAATCTTAAAAGAAAGAAGGTGGGAGATGATAAGAAGAAAAACAACTTTCAGAGAAGTGAGGAAGAGGAGAAATGAAACTGAAGGAAGAAAGGGAGAAGAAGAAATAAGAAGGGAGGGGAGAGACGACGGGGGAGGGGGGGTGTTGGGTCTGTGGGGGGGGGGGGGGGGGCGTAGCTGGCAGCTACACGCTGCAGCATGCAGCGTGTAGCTGCAAATTGCTGCAGCTTTTGCTGCAGTTTTGCAGCAAAAGCTGCAGCACTGGTCACGGGTCAATGACCCGTGACCAGTACTGTACGAGTCGCGGCATTCTTAATGCCGCGACTCGTACAAAATCTCAAATGGGTCGCGGCATTAGGAATGCCGCGACCCATTAATTATTAAAAAAAAAAAAAAAAAGCATTTGAGTCAATAGTTTTTGCGGCGGCGTGTCTGAGTGAATAGTTTAAAATTTTTAAGCTCCAACGTTAAAATCCCGGACATTCCACCATCTTAAGACTAAACTGCCACTTTCACGAGTCTATATAAGGATTCAGTGCCACAATTACCGTGCCAACAACAAACGTACTAGATTCATGAATTAGCAAGGTATCCTCGATAATCAGTGTGTGCAATCACTTTGTTCATGGCCTCAAACCAGAGGTCTACTCCCACTAACTAACGTATGTTTAGCTTCTTAATGGTGTCGGTGTGCGTGGAAGTTGAAAAGAGAAGCCATCGGGAAAGGTGAATGGATGGTGTCGGGCGTTAATGATGATTTTGCTCTTCCTCTTTTGAATATTTAGAATTCGCTAAAAATAATCTAATTAGGCTCCAATCAAATCAAAGAAAATCAATTACAATACATTTTTTTTAATTTATTACTTTTTATAGGTTATTCATTTTTGTTCACATTTTTCAAAATAAAATAGTGAATTCTTTAATTTATCCCTCGGGCATATTATAAAAACTCTCACATATAGATAGAATTTTTTCAACAATTAATTTTTCCCCTAAAATTATCTATTCCTTATTTACATTTGGGTGAAGTTGACCTGGAATAGTGGAGTGTTCCATCCATTGGTCACGTAAAATATTTCAGGACAACCTTGGGTGGATGAGGCTTTGTTGGAGAGCCTCACAATTTGACATGCCCTAGATATAGCTTTTATTTTCTCTTTTTTTATCAATTTTCGTTTAGTCCAATGGTTCATCATAAAACCTAATACGCTTGTCCTTGCTAGCTAGCAAGCACTGTCTGAATGTCCCATCTATATATTGTTTAAATGTTCATTACGATAACATTAACGTACGAATTAGCCTATTTACATTTGTCTCAAGACGAGTATATATGGAGCGTGCATTTATGTTTGAAGTTTGACTTGGCGTCATCTTTCATTGTTTCAGCTCGAGGAAAGGTTACAACTAAGCGATAATTTTGATATTTCTCATAATTTCAGACATAATCATGTGTGTAAAAGGAAACCAAAAACAAAATAAATAAATAAATAACGATTGATAAGTCATGGATTGGAATTTAATTAGACCCTCGGACTGAAGAAAGCTTGTGTGTATGACTAGTTACACTTAATATAAGTCAAGCTGTTAGACTTTGTTTCGCTTTGTTCAGTAATTAGCATTTTCTTTTGGCTACTGATGAAACTGCCTGGAACTGAAAGAGTGCAAATATTAATTTTATGTTTTTTAAGGAAATAATATTCAGAGACATAATGCCATAACATTTTTAAAAATCCAATCTGAAATTGGCAACTTTATTTGACAGATCTTCTATTTACATTTACAATTAGGGATAACAATATCTATGAAGTGTTGGAAACTACGTGGTTTCCATTTTCCACCGATAAAAATATAATTAAAACAATAAATTAAAAAAAAAAACCACTACGTAAAGAGTTCAAACACTCGAAGATTTTGTAAAGAGTAGAGATTTCAGCAGTGGATGTCTTTTGATAGATAAACAGAAAGATAGAAAATTATATTTAAAAATAAAAATAAATAATAATTTTAGAAATGAGAAATGATTCTCATATTTTTATTTAAAAAAAAACATTATTGAATGATAATTGTAAAAATGTTTCATACAATTGTGTGTATGTAAGATATGAGGGCTGTTCCCATCGCAGCTGCCGTATTGTTCATGAATTGCACGAAGAGTCGAAGACGCCGTTCTTCAAACACCTTATTTTCTCTTCTCTTTTGTAATTATAGGAGAGTTTTATTTTTTTGGTTGGTCAAATTTTTATTTTATAATAAATTATATTAAAATTTTTAGAGCCTAAATTATATTAAAGGTCCCACTTATTTTAAAAATTACACTCAATTTTTTAAATATTTTAATATATATTATAAATTTTATAATTTATTTTATATTAAAAAGATTTTGTTTGATGAGAAATTATGATTTTATTTTTAGTATGATAATAAAAATTACTAAATTGATATTAAATTTTGAAATGAGACTGTAATTTTATTTTTAATATAACAAGATGGTTAAATAATTTTATTTTCGAGAAAAAGAATTCATATTATAAAAACAACTTATTATATTGACAAAAAATAAATTAAAGAAGAAACTGAATATATTTTTTAAAATAGGTAGAATTTAGCTAAATTTTAAGAGAAGTTAGCTTAATTTATTATTTTTATTATTTTATTTTTAAGACTTTTGATAAAATAAATTATTATAATGCATATAAATTTCAAAATAATTGAATAATTAATAAAAAATACTTGCTCTTAAGAAATCAAATTTTCCTAACAAAGTCTCTTCTCTTTCACTATTATTCTCACCTTTGCCTAAAATATCTAAGGAGAATTTAATGACAGACATGTTTACTGATAAATTGTAATGTTTTAGTTCAATCTGATTATTAATTTATAATAATTATTTTCCTCTCTCAAACCCAAAAAAAAAAGTGATATTCGGTCAAATTAAAAGTCAAATATTGGTTGGCCAAATACCTAAAACACAATTGATTGACAACTCAAATATACATTATTCTTATATTTATATTTTTGATATTCTGAAACGAACACGAATAATAATTAAAATATTAGATACAATATGTCAACGCTGCTTTATGGATTCAACTAATGAATAAAGTCATTAACTGATTATGAATGTCTTACTTAAAGATATGGTTATAAGCATTGTTTTAAGAAATGATTTAATAATGGTGAATGTTTAGCTTAATTCAAAAATTTTATGTTGCCTACTTTTTAGAATAAAATATAATAGATTTCTTCTTTTGACTGAAAGGAGTAACAAGGTGTGTTTATATCTGATAATGTGTGTAGTGTATGGTTGGGATATGGTGACATTTTCTGGGGATAGCAATCAAATGTAAAATTCTTATTCATGTGTTTTAGAAAGATTAATGTTTACTATCCCTTGTTCTTTAAGTTTTGTGAAGTCTCTTTTTAAGTCTTAATAACGTGAGTTAAATGACTTTAAACTGATGAGATTAGTATATCTGTAAAAGTCTTACAAAAAAAGTATCTCTTATAAAAGTTTATGTAATGTTAAAAATGTAAGGAAATTCAAATATTTTAGTCTTAGATTTGATGCACACAATGAAGAAGCCTAATTAGCAATCACTGCCCTAATAATAACATTAAGACAGATTAGACTAAGGATACAGACGGCACCTTTGATTAAACTCCAAGAAACAATCAGTTGAAACAAGAAAATGTGGTGATAATAAGCTGTTCAGTTGATGATTTTTTTTTTTGGGAAGTCGTTATCTTGAGTACTTGTTAATTCGTTCACGTGCCACTGGATTTGGAGAGATAAGATGACACTAAATAATTAAGATTAGTTAGAGAAAAGTGAGACGAACATGTATGTCCTACAAGAGCAAGTTTGGAATCATTCGCTTGTATTTGTGGGATTCTTGTTTGATCTGTTAATATTTTAGTGATCGGTGAGAGAAAAGCATGAAGTCGTTCTTGACTTGCTTCTTGTTTGGTGTTGAGAAAACGTTCACATTAGAGACAAAAAAGCAGATAAAGTGTCATGCATGTTTTGATCTTTTGTGCTTTGTTGTTATATGTGATGGTCAATTTCTTCACTTCTACTCCACAAAGGCTAGTAATTGCCCCTTGATATCTTTTCTGCTTTTGTGTTATATCATACTAGTTTCAAGTTACCCTTAATCAAAGCAAACTACTTAATAAGGCCAAAACGAAAGTTGACTCACTTGAAAAAACAGGTTCAATAAAAAGCTTTGCTTTTATTTATGCAGTGCGGATTGAAATTCTTCTAAAGTATCCGATGTTCAATCTTTAATAAAGTAAGCATTTCATTATTCTTATGTCAAAATATCAAAAATACGTAAGTGATATAAATTTAGTTGTTGGGATGCAAAAGAAAAAAATTCATGTGTATCATATTAGTGTCTTAATTGAGAATATTAAAATAATCAATCTTTGTTATTCTTTTTATCTAGAACTGAGTAAGCATGAAGATTAATTTAACTTGTTAGTATATTGTGATCATGGTTCAAGTCTCAAATTTAATTGCTATTGATTTCTTAAAATCTTGAACTTGGAACTCGACAAAAATTTTACAAAATTAGATTCCACATTTGACTCGCAAGTAGGTGCATTTGTTAGTTGAAGTAGGTACAGGATTCCAGATATGTGTTGTACACAAATATATGACCAAGATGAAAGTGGGAAACATAGGACGAAAGGACAGTGAAATTCGAGGAAAAGAAAGCACAAGTGGTAAACCCAGTTTTCCAGCATTTAACCGCAGATGTGTGTGTGTGTGTGTGATTTTAACAAGTGGAGAGGCCACAGTTAATGAAATAAAGCAATGGATATACTAAGAAATTAATTAAGGACAGTGGTTGAAAGAGCTTGTTAAATTCAGCTTTCCATATATATTCAGTAGTTAACTTTATGATAGAAGTTTATATATTAAAGAGCTTGCGTAAGCGAAGAGTATTCTTCGTTACTCATTCCTGAAAATGAGTTCAATTCCTTCATTAGGTTAAGCATCGTGTTATTTTGGTTGATCAAGTTATTCTACATTTTAATTACATCTAATCATTTCAATTATAAGGATTTGAATCAATTTATAGTCTCCCTCAATCATTTTCTTTGTAATAACACAAGATCCGTCGTTTACTTGGAAAAGCACCATTAGGGAGGAATGGATTAGATCATAATTAAGTCCTACCATGATTGGTCATGAAATATTGCGTTTGACAATAGAACTTTCATCAATTTTTCTCAAGCTGTCTTTATTTCTTGCAATTAGATAGGTATATAAAGTCAAGCGGATAGACACTAGGGGTTGGATCTTAATGCAGCGAAGTGATTGGGAACCAGGTAATAAAGTTCAAATTAATTATAAGAATGGAAATTAGCAAGAAGTTTTTCAATAAAATGTATTGATTTGTTTAATTGACATTATTATTAACTATTTGATAACATTACACCAAGGTTAGTAAATATGAACAAAAGTTTTCGATTAATTTTCAGCTATTTTTTTAATTTTTAATTTAATTTTTGACTAACTTTCAAAATGAAAATTGCAATCTATACAAAAAATTGCATTTCACATTTTTTCTCAAAGAAATTCAACCGCTAATATGAGAATTTTTATTGGCGAACGGCACAATATGTTGGTTGACCAAAGTTCAAACAAAATGAAATTCAAATTTTTTCTACATTTTTATATTTTAGTTTTAAACTAAAATTAAAATTTTCATCTCCAAATTTTAAACTCCTAAATTTTCATTCTTTCTTCTTTATATATAAATTTTTATTCTTTTTCACTTCATCATTTTGGTTTTGGCTTTGGTTTAGAAGTACTCTCTTTGCTCATAAATGTTGTAGAAGCGCTTTTTTCTTATTCTCAAAAGTGCTCTCTTCTCTCTTCTTCTTATTCATCACTTTGGTTTTGGTTGAAAAGTATTCTCTTTTTTCTTGTCAAAAACTTTCTTATTCTAAGAAGCGCTTTCTTCTCTCTTCTTTTTCTTATTTTGGTTCTGGTTCTAGATTTCTCTTTCTTCTTTCATTATGTTTTCTTTGTTCAAGTTGCTTCTTACTAAATTTTGTTTTCTTTACAGATAGTTGCAGAGAATAGAAGAAAGCTAAAGATAAAAAATAATGAGAATGATAAATTTTAAAATATTATCAATTAAATTATAAAACAATATTAATTATTAATTTATTATGATTATGAAGAAATAATTAGTACTAATTATTAATCAAAAAATTGGTTAACAAGTTATCTAATTTTAAAGTATAATTAAAATTATAAATAAATGAATTGAAAAAAAATGAAATATATCGACTATTTAAAATGACTTTTAAGTAGTTTTTTTTTTCTTTTAAAAGCTCCCATAACCCGCAATGAGTTTAATGTTACTATTTTTTAAGACTATTTTCCTTTTGAAGTTGAGTTGATAACCCCTTAGCAACTAGTTAAGAATTGATAGATGGAATGACTAAATTTATTGAATTAACATTTTTTCCAACTAACTATTAAATCGATATTTTGCGTTTTTGTTGTAATGTAAATTTAATTTCCTTTATTTAAAGTTATCCCCCCCCCCCCAAAAAAAAAGGTCTTCTTCTAATGTTTAACGTTACTGTTGTTAAATTAGGATTGATTAAAACATGGAATTAAACAAAAAATGGAATTTTGGCAATCATTCAAAGTGTTTAATTATTTTAACGCAAGCTAGTTGTGCTTCTTTTATCTTCCTTTTAATTATTAGTTAGATGGCGACTTGGGAACTAATTGTTTGAGGCTTAAGTATGACTTAAGAATCAGGGTGAAGATATTTTTAATTCACGCACTTAAACTAAATAAAACAAAAAATCATTATTATGTCGATCAACTATTATAACAAAGAGTAAATTATGCTTATTACAATGGAAATTTAATTTAATTATATTTGTTATTATTTTTTCTCAAAATTATACTCAATTCTTTTAATATTTTAATATATTTTAAAAACTTCTTATATACTTTATTTATTGTTAAATAAGTTAATTGTCTACATAACATAATATTATAGTTTTATTGTTAATGTAATAGTGAAGGTAGTCAAATTGATATTAAGCACCAATATAAAATTATGATTTCATTCTTAGTATGACATTGCAATTAACTAATTTTTTTTAAATGCACATGTTATATGAAAAATTAACTTTGTTGGTAGAAATAAAATTGAAAGAAAGTCAAGTATAATTTTTAAAGCAAAAATTTTTATATTTAATTTAGTTGAGACAAAAATTTATATTTACTTCCTTATATCTTTATGATTAAGTTCTTTAATTAAAATATAATAAATGTTATAATTTTTTAATAATATTATAACGAATGTAGGATTTTTGTAGAGAATTATATAATTTTTAATTAAATTATGTATTTCTCATATTTTAATTAAAAAAATTAATAATAAAAATATAAAAAATGATACCTAAATCTAATCCTTTAGTTAAACCCCGTGGGTGTAATTTACTTAATGATAAGTAACATTTGCAACACTAAGTGGAAGCTTAAAACAACTTCTGTATCACACACATATTAAATCTGTTAGTTTAAATTATACGAGTTTAATAGAAGAATTAAATTAAAATTTTTTAAAATATAAAAGATAAATTACAAGAATTAAGATAAAACTAATAAAATTATATAAATTAAAAGAATAATTTAACCTAAATAATATTTGAATCATTTTGGGTAAATTTCAATTATTTCTTCAATATAGTCATAAATAAATTTAAATCTTGACATTAAATAATTGAAAAATCTATATAATCGGATTAATTAATTAATTAATTTATAAAGACAAGAACATTTTTATTAATTAATTAACTAAGGGACTCAGACGGAAAGAGGCAACAATTATGAGGAAGTCAACTCAAAGCACAAGGAGCAGTACACAGTAAATCACATGATGGTGGGGGTCATCCACTCCCGAAGACCGGCTAATACCGGTGCACCGCCACCTGATCACTGAACGAGGGCACGGTGTGTCAGGGGTTTGGGTCGCCGGTCGCCTTTCAAAGAGTAGTTTCTCGAGGGAGTAGCAGCCTCCATCATGCTACTCTCGCTCTCTTAAGCATACTATATAGGGCAGAATTTCACAGACACTTAAACATTGGAATTCTCAATTCCATACCCCAAGATACCAACTGTTTTTAACACTCGGTTTGGTTGGGTCAGAAAAAAGATAATATTTTTTTATTAATTTTATATAATATTTATTTTTTCTTTCTAATTATTATTTAAAAATATTTTATTATCTTTTTATTTTTTTAAATAATCTTTTCTTCATTCTGTATATTAAACAAATCCTTATCCTTGATAAATTATGCAAAATCCTTATCATTAATCAACTATTAAACTTAATAGGTGATTAATCAGCTGGCTAATTTATGTTTATTAAAGTTATCCCTTCATTATTTATAATTGCTTATGTTAATAATATATATAATCCATCATATATATTTTTTAAAATAAACATAATAAGGAATGAGATTAGGAGGAGGAATAATTAATTAAGAAGAGAAGGAATTTGTAGTTTGAATATCTGTAGTAAGGAGAGAGCAGCTTTTAGCTGCAGCCATAAAACTGGGGAAAAGGTTGGGGAGGTTTGTCGGTTTTGATCTCAAAAGTCGAATGAAGTTGCATCACAACACTCCCAAAAGGCAGTTAGACCATATAATGTCCACTTCCACTCCACTCAACACACAGACATGCCACCCCGAATTCCCACTTCATGCTTCAAACTTGTATCCTAACCAATTATATATGCCTTACTTCATTTATCAATAGATATTTTTGGAGATGATTTTGATTCATAACCTTTGCTACTTTGTGTGACTTCATCTCATTCTCTATTATTTATATCTTGTGAAGTTGATCGTTGTCTTTATTGTTCGTTTTAACCTTCGTAGAATTAAATATTCATTAGAAGACCATATGATCTTTTTAAATACTAAATAGCAGGTAGTGGTACTCGTTGGATGAGGATGAGGTCAAATTTCACATGCTATTAATTGTACACACACACACACACACACTTGCTGTACTGCTTCTGACTTGATGTCTCCAAAATGGCCCCCCCAAAGATCCTTTGACATTGTGTCCATCTCTTTACCAACACAAGCATTTGGTTTTAGTTTAATTGGACACTGTTCACAATTTAAATATTTACCCTCAAAATTTTATATTTTATCTCAATTCATTTAATTTAAAATGAAAAAAAGAAGAAAATTTTGTTCTGACTTCTGACCCCATCCATCCCACTAGTTGCTTTGGTGAAAGAAAACATGAATGCTGATGCCGAATCAGAAGCATTTATTAGAGAGTTGCAGCTGTAGGTTATACTTAATTTATCATAACGTACAGCATCAAAATGTAATTTTTTCTCAACTGAATCTGAAAAGCAAGAGACGGATCAGATCACAATTTTATAATGTAAAGAATTTTTCAATTTTTTTAAAATTATAAAATTAATTTAATATTTATAGGATTTGCTGGGTAATCAAGAATTGATACCCTTTAGAAAGAGAAGGGAGAGTAAGGATAATGATGCGATTTCAATTTCTGAAGCTGAGGTTAATGCTAACTTCGTCTTCTCGTCCTCTCATTCTCATTCTTTCCTTCATTTTTTTTTTTCTCGCCTCTTCTTAAGCATTTAAGGAAATATACCCAAAGCTTTCTTTCTCCTACGTTATTTTTTTTCAATCCTCTTCCCTGCCATGGCTGCCACTATCACTTCCTAATTTTTAAAAAATTGTTTGTGCGGTAATAGATTATAAAAAAAAAATTACATGTCATATTTTATTATAAAAATTAGTCATAAATACTTAACTTTTATTCTTAAAAACAACAGTCAATAATATAAAGGCTTTAAACTTCTTTATAATTAACCTTCCTATTCACATCCACCTTGGATTTTTAAATTATGAAATCATATTAGTGCTACAATATTACCAAGAACAACCTTTGAGTTGCTAGAATTCATGAAATCCTGCAGCTGGATTTAGTTAAGCAAATATTAGTTTATTATTTACAGAACTAAAACCAAAACCAAAAATTTGTTACCATAATACAAAAATTTAGAAAATTGTTAATGGTTATTTAAAAAAAAAAAAAGACTAAAAGAACATAATTCCGGAAGAACATCAAAAGGTTGAAAGAGTTAAAAACAGAAGGGAGACAACAGCAGCGAAAAAGTTAATCAAACGGCAAGAATTGTCAGTTAGCGTGGTACATGAAAGTGAGAAGCATGGAATCTCTCGCTCGAGCGGAAGCTATGGGTGTACGGCGTGTGGGTCCCACGTGAGGACACACTACGCCATACCACCTCGCTTCATAATTACCCCGTTCCTCCCTCCTCGCCGCGCCCAGTCCCACGAGAAAAATCAAGGCAAATATATCGTACAGTAGTCCCACCGTGCTCATCCTTTAGTGGCTCTACACGTGGCCTCATCACTTACAGTTCATCGCCATTGCGCGGTTTTGGTGTCACGCGCGCAAACAACGGTGCCATGTGCTCTGCCAGGGGGAGCCCAGTGGTCCCACTCCTTTGTTCTTTCTTACTCAGTACTTACCATGCTTTATTTTCTATAATTGATAAATAGGATTTTTGATAAATTACATTTTATGTTTAAATTACATGATCAATATTTTATTTTAAAATTTTAATTTTCAATTTTTTAAAATAAAAATTTTATTACATTAATTTTTAAAATATGGTTTGGCCCAAGTTGGGAATCATGGGCCCACCCTATAACAGGCCTTGCAGAGAATGGAGCAGAACTGTAGATTGATGGTCCCATAAATATTGACCCAAAAAGGGACGGGTTAAAAAAAATAAAAGATGGTCCCATCAATGGAGTGCATAGTGCTAAATAGTAAATGGCAATTACTTAAATAAAGAGGCACAAAGTCATCAAGGAACAAACAGCAGTTTCGTCACTAGCATTTCACACTAATCCTAAAAATGATGGCTATGTCAATGACAGTATATGATAGTCAAATTAAAGAGAAAAGTATTTATTTTAATGTTAATTATTTTTTTAGTGTCTTGAAATACAGCATATCTTTCGAAACAGCTAAATAGAATTAATGAATAGAGAAAACACAAACTCTTGAATGCGCACAACAATGATGGAAAGCCGAGCTAGGCTGGACCCAAAGAGAGAATGATAAAAGTAGAATGGTAGAAGTTTTTGTTTGAAACAGCAATACAACTAAGATGAAACCTTTGATTGTAATACCGGTAACTTATTTCTGTGGATGAAAAGGGTTTTCAAATGAAATGGGAGGTTAGTCTCTTTGTCTGAATTGGTTGATGTGAGAAGATGTGGCCCACGAGACCAAGTTGTGTTTCACATGGACTCATGGGGCTGCAGCCCAACCTAATGATAACGTGCATTGCATAACAATGATTTACATGTGGCCCATTGAAAAGGATGCGCACCACAAGCGTGCTCACAACAAACTTTGACGGTCAAGATGCAACACACACACACACGTATAAAATTAGTTCATTAAAAATAAATTAATTATAAATAAAAATATTAAATATATTTTTAATATTTTTATAATTCATTTATAATTAATTCGATTTATATATATTAAATTTATTTAAAAATCTCTTTGATAAGAATGTGGATGCATCATTCCATTCTGTCCTCACAGATTGGATCCTTTTTTGGGGGCTCTCTCTCTTCCATGACAAGAGAAAATTTGGATAGTTTAGATTTATTTAGTTGATTTAAAATTTATTTTAAAAGGAGTAAAATATAAAATAAAGATGATTTTTTAACTGTAAACTTAAAAGAAATCAGTTTAATATTAAAACATAAAAAAAATAAAATTATATTTAGATCATCCAAATCCTCTCGTGTGTGGTCCCAACTGTTCCATCCCATGTTTCATTATATTATTTAAGATAAAATATTTTTTAAAAAAATTAATGTTTAAATTACATCTTTTTTATTTTTAAAAATTATATTCCATCAAATATGCAACATTGAACTCATTTATAATAAAAGCTAAGATACAATGATATTTGTTTTGACTAAAATATCTTTACATATATCTATTATTTATATAATATAATAAGTATTAAATATTTATTTGATTAATATAAAATAAATATTTTTTAAATTAAAAATTAAAAATAAATTGAATTTACAATTTTGACATAAAATGAATAAAATTAAAATAAAAATCTTAAAAATATGGTTTTAATAAAAAGTTAATAATATTGTTAAGAATATTTTGATCATATTTTAATTTTAATAGAATTTATATATTTGTTCAATTAAAAAAGAACACGATCTGATTTAGATATTTAAAAAATAATAATTTATGAGAAGGAGCTGTCAAGAATGATGGCAGAGTGAATTGAGAGTGCTGTACAGCAGTTTGTTTCATTATGAAAAATGGGTACAAAAGGGGAAGTTTATTTTGATTTTGGCCTCCACTTTTTGGTTCCTTACCCATCACTCAACTTGCTAGATATAAATACATGATTTCAATGTGTAGTTTTATTCAATCCAAAATTAAAGATCCGTTGATTGCGAAGAATTGAAGAAGATTAGAAAGATCGGATCTTTATTTTCTACAATTGAATGCGTAATGGAGGGAAATTAGAACTATGATTATCCATATTTCTTTTATTTAGACTATGACTAGCCATAAATTCTTCTACTTTGAAGAAAAAACAGGGTTAGAAGAAAAATAAATAAGGAGACGGTAATGGGATCACATGCGTTGTGTTTATATTAACGAACATAGAGGTCACCCATCTTGTTTGTGGGATTTAAATGCCCATGAGGAAGAAAAATATATTAGTTTAGGACAATGATTGGGCCAAGATGTTTGATGTTAAAATAGAATCATGATCGTATAAGTCAGAGATGGAGTATGCTTCATGTGATCCAACTTGTTCATGTGAAAAGAAATTAAGGCCTTGAATTACTATGATGGCGAAGGCTATGTCTTATGCACTGCAGGGCCAAATGATGGACCCAAATTTATAATGTATTTCAAGTTCGGGTAAAAGTGATTTTGCACGTACAATCATTCTGGCTGCATATTTTTAAATTTTAAATGTAGCTATTTTAAGAACCCTAGAGCAGTTGTTGATTAAATGACTAAACTAATTTGATCTTTACAAGAAACATAATCAATGGGATAATGGAAGAATAACATTCATATTCACTCGATATATTTTTTGTATTCAGAATTCCATTTAATTATTGTATAATTGGCTTCACTCTACTTAAATTCTTTTTTTACTCATTACACCCATTTATATATACAAATACACACACAAACACACACACATTACTGTTGTGACTTCAAGAATGTGATGTGGGTAACCTTATTTTTTTTTCCTTAATTTATTGCCTGAATTTAATTAGGCTATCTGCTATATATATATATATATATATATATTTCCCTACCCTTTATTAATTATAAGTACTGCTATTCATTTCTACTAAACAAGTATCCTCCTAGAAATGATCAAACTCTAATTAGCTCTCCAGAGCTTCATCATCATGAGCTAAACAGATTAATTCCTCTAGTAATTACACGAGATATGTAACTGTAATTCAATTTATTAACCAATATAAAATGTCTTATTGGAGTTATTCTGTTCATATATTAATATATATATATATATATCCAATATTTCATGAGCATGACTTCAAGGGGTTCAGTTCGGAGACCTAGATCCATACATGATGCAAAGCCTTCTCTTTATGTATCAGCAGAAGGGATCTATATTATCCAGTCATATCTTAATTGTGATAATATTCTTGAGTATTTTTTTAATTCGTATTTTACTTCATTGTTTATCAATTTAGTCCTTCATCAACTTGAATTACGTCTCCTTAAACAAGTGAACAAACAAAATGACATTAGCTAAAAATGAATACAAAATTGAGAGGGGAGAGTAAATATGAGAAACTAAATTGAGAAAACTTACATATTTAAAGACCAAGGTGCTAATTCAGTCATATAAAATTATAATTTATTATAGCAGAGGAACTGGTTTTGTTCATTTCTTATTATTACAATCATTTTTGAAATTGAATCTGTTCTCAAGTGCTACATCTACGCAGTGGTAACAGCATCTGAGCAGAAGCTTCGTTGCACTTCCATTGCTAGTTCCTCCAGACTTAGTTGACATTCCAGCCCTATCTGTAATAGTAAAATAAGGAATCAAATATCAAGACCTGATGGAGAAAGAAACACAGAGAAAAATAAAATACAAAATTCATAATCTTTGAACTGTATATATAGCAAGAAAATATAGTAGTGTCACTCTCACTCAATGAGATGATAACTATTCAATATTTATTTGCTCAGGAATTAGCCCATGGCTCCTACGCTACTTCAATATATTCTTGCTGCCTATTCTATAGTTTCACAACGATGCCCTTTAATTTCCAAATCTTTATCCAAAATTACAGATAAAGTAATATAGAGCAATATGAGCTGGGATGTTACAATGCTGCATGAGACGACAAGAAACGTACGTGTTTCCTAGGTTCAGCTTATAATCATTAAAACTGATGAAAGAAAGTTAAAGCATTAAGCATTTTTCTTCTCCATCATAAAAATTCAGTAAGCTTATAAAGTAGGAAGTTAATTAGATAATTAGTAAATTGTATACAGATCAAGAAGAGGAAGATAAGCTTCAAAATGTTCATTCTAGCTAGTAATCTCTTTGCTTCTACACTTTCATTTATAGTGTGTATGTGCAAGCTTTATGCATTAAAAGTGGGCACGCCTACGTATCAATTCCAAGCAATTAAGCTTATGTGTGTTTATTCTTGAAACTGATACTACAAACCCTAATGCACAAGCCTGAGTATGTGTTCGAGTTCAGTTGGACTCAACTTTATTACAGCCTCGTGTGTGTAAGATTTATGCATCTCGAGAGTGGGTAAGCCTATATTCGTATTAATTCCTGGCAAGTTTAATTTTTGTTTGATTATTCTTGGAAGTTGGAACTGACTATAAATCCTAATACAAAAGGCCATAAATGCTAATCGCTTTGATAATGTGTGGATCTCACTCTTTACCTACTTCAATTCTTTGAGTTCTTGAACACAATGATTAAGGTTGAGTAAGGATCTAATAGCACTTGTATATCAATAATAATAAATTATTTGATATGATATTTGGACAAAATTTAAGTATAATTAGTAAATATTTACTATTAGATTTTGTAATAAAAAAATACAATCAATCTTATTTTATAATTCAGTATTATATAATTGGGATTAAAAATATATATCCTCTATATATCATGTTTTGATCAAAAAAATTAATAGAAAACACTTTAAAAACTTTGCTTAGCTTTAGTTCATGATGTTTTACCTTAACAACAAAGTGGTACAGAACCGTATCCTCCATGCTACTGATGTTGAGATGAAGAACTTGAAAAGAAAGCCTTTCCAAGACACCGATAATCTTGGCAACTTGACCCGGAATCCTGTGGGAAATCACTTTCAATATCACATTGGACCCTGAGATTTTTACTTCCACGTCTGCAACAGGAGAGTTGCAGCTAATTGCTCCTACTTCCTTAAATGAATCAGTAGATCCAATTCCAATTCCGAAAGGGCTGTCAAGTTGATGATGAAGTGTTGTTGGACTAGGGCCACGAGGGCTAGGGCTTAGACTCTTCCTTCTTTTCTTGGACTCCAAAGCTTCAACAACTTGGTGTAACTCCTTGATGAATTCTATTACACCCCCTATTATAGATGCTTGGTCTCCCTATATACCAAAAGAAAAAAAAATTTATATCAAACAAGAAGGAAACACACAAGAGAGATTGATCATCACCGACTCACACACATACAGATATATATATATATATATATATATATATATATATATAGACACACACACGAATATAGAACGAGAAAATAAAGTGTCTTTGGTTTTATTCCTCCTATTGATCCTTTATTGGTAAGCAATCAGTGCACCTATCCTTGAAGCTAAGTCCTGAATTTTCTTGTTACAAATAATATATAATAACAAAAAGAAGAAGAAAGAGAGAGAATACCCTTTTGATATAGAAACATGGGGTCAATGACCTTAAAACTTTGAGATGTTCATTCATCTGTCTTCTTCTGTTCCTCTCGACAGTTATGTGAGACATGTTTTGGTAATTTAACGAAAATACGGTTGTGTTTGTGTGCAAGTGTGTGTTTTCTTTCTCTTTTCTCCGTTGATAAACAAGATATCTGCAACCCCACGAATCAAGGTCTGCTGCTCTCTCCGTTCTATTTATATGAGCCAAAGTGAGATCAGGACGACCATATCATGGTTCGTATTTAATGCTATATGTTGCTTTCTCGTGAAGTATTCTTTAACTGTGTTTACACATATATAGCCATATTCTCTCTCTCTCTCTCGCATATACACATTACGCGTCTCACGTTTATGATATTGGGTCAATTACGTGCCACTCGTGAGTTAAAAAATGAGGGTGAGAGGGTTATTCTCACAGCTCTCCCATGCATTTTTATCTGTTTTATTATGCCATCCTTCATGCATGCCTTGCTGACCTCTTCATCGCTCCTCTTTCTTTTTTTTTTTTGAAAAAAAAAAAGATGCCACTCTTTTGATGGCTCTATATTATTTATATGAATCATATGTTTAAGGGGAAATTCATCTTTTTTTTCTTTTAGGAGAGAGCTCATTGCCAACCCGGCAATTTATTATGAAGAGTGATGCCACTTGAAGGAATGATCGAAACTGCTTATATATTAAATTTTCATTGTACATCTAGCTAACTACCGTGAATCTGTAACTTTTATTGTTTCACGAAGAAAAAATGTGACGAAATATTTTGCTCGCATGTTATTCTTTACCAAAATTCTATTAGGTTAGAATTTGATAGTTCCCTGTTTAGTAGTGCTTTTTTTTTTCGAATGTGTATATTTAGTCTCCTTGATTGTTGTTTGATGAAGAGAGTACCTAAATTCTAAAATAGCAATTTATAGTTTATAAATATTTCTTATAAGAAAAAGATATTCGAAGTTCAAGATGCTTTATGAGAAAACATGTTTGGCTATTTCTGTGATTGGATAGACCTCATAATCGTTACGGTTTAACCCCAATTTCCATAGACACTTGTGAACATAGACATTTGTTGGAACATGATAAATTGTGTGTGTATCTATTTTATTTATTACCAAGTTTTATATATACAATCCACCGTCGACCTCTTTCATGGCAAAGAGCCATTGGTGTTACACTTGATCCAATCCCCACTGGGGAAGCTTCAGCAGTAAGAGTTTCTTGTCCCAAGTTCTCAGAGTACTTAAAAATACTACACCGGTTTGTTCCCTTCTTCGGCAGCAATTAGGATGGGCCAGAGAAGTTTGTGGTCATCAGTATCACCATATTAAAAAATAATCAGGTTTCTATCAAGCCAAATCTCCCAGATGCTAATCCCAGACAAAAGCCTCCAATCCAAAGCCTCATCTCTTCCCATCATACATCTTTAGCTGTTAAGCAGAACCCACTTACATACAGATTAGGCGAGAAGAAAGAAGACCAAGCCGAAGGTTTGATCAGGAAGAGTTTCGAACAGTCAGTCCCTCAAAACATGAAGTGGGGTTTCCTCATTAATACCTCATCTTGTACAAATATTGTTGGAATCTATGTAGCAGTAGACTCGGTAACTACTGGTTAGAAGACGGCCATTGACCACCAATCGGATAAAAGAACATATCCTTGGCGGACCTGGCTTGGGCGAGTAGCTAATTCACAATTATATTAGGAGGGCCTAAACAACTTTTTGGACCCCCAACACAAATTTGAAATTGTACTGAAGCCACTTTTAGTTTAGTTCTTATAGAGTCTTCTTATAAAGTCAACTCTTCCAGAAAATTCTCTTCAAAATTAACCCTCCCAAACTAAATGCTCAAATCAAGTACAAAATCTAAATCATCAAATGCGCAAGAATGCCATTTAAAATTTTCATAAACTTTTCTTTTTAATTTAATAAGTTGTAGACGGTAAAAGTGGTAACAACGTGCTCAATTGGTATTAAGACAGTGTTTAGAAGTTTAAGAGAGATTTGAATAAAATGGCAGATAATAGAATGGAATGGAAGGATATGTTTTGTACCATTTCTTTGTTTGAGAGTTTAATGAACAAAGAAAAGAAGTTTTAATAAAACGAAATGACTTGTAATTTTTTTTAATATTACTCTTATAATTAGAGTATAATTTTAACAAGTTTTTAACAAACGAGATATTTTATAGTTGTTATGTTTATTTCATTTCATTTCATCCTTAACCTTTTAATTTGGAGGGACACAAATTGAAGTTTTGGATAATAAGGAGAGCTCTTGGTGCCATTCCTTGCTATTCTACTTCATCTTTGAAAAAAAAAAAAGGAAAATTATAAAGGAGGATGCAAAGTTAAGAAAAATTATTTTGAAAGACCTGTTGCTATTTGTTTTAGAGTTGATTACTATTGATTTTAACAAAAAAAAACAATTGAACTTAATAATAACAGGTCCTTTAAAATAATTTTTTTTAACTCTGGGTCCTCCTTTATAATTCTCCAAAAAAAAAAACTTCCTAAATAATGAGTCAACTTACTTTAGTCATTCCATTCCAACCAAACACACCTAACGCTTGAGTTATGAAGCTTAAGTATAACCTTAATTAACTATAGATGTTAGAATACGTTTCTTTTTTCTCAAGAAAAAAGATTTCAGTAACATACTGAGGTTATATTGAATCCGAAACTCTGATATTAAGAATAACTGTCCAACATGCACTACTGCCTAGGACGATCCTCAGTCGGCCCAAAGGACCATGGCCCACTTGTTCACCCTACTTATCATAATTTATTGGCTACAACCATTGGCATCCCGGTTCTCAGTTCATGCCGTCTTAATATAATTCCTGGATTTACACTAAATCTTACTTACCTTTATGTTTACAAAGTATAATCAATCACCTTCATGTTCTGCACTGGGAGACTTGATTGTTGTATCCGAAAACAAATCAGATCCAACTTCACACAATCTTCTCAATCTGCAACTGCATAAAGAAATTTATAGAAAGAACAATTAAATCGAGAGTCAATTAATAGGGACCAGGGAGAATGAAAGAAGATCACCCAACATGGAAAAAAGGATCTTCCAATAAATCACAATTAGAGAATAATTCAAAATACCTGTCCTTTCAATACATTGCACATTTGGTTTGATTAAGCATTTATAAGTCAGTTTCATTCAAAATTATTATCTCTCGTTTGTATAACTTCCTTATGTATGCTAAAAGATCTTTCGTGTATTATTGTACTTCTGCTCTAAGGGTTTTAGGTGTATTGTAACTGTTTGATGATGTAAAAATTAATACGAAGCGCCGAGCTAGGTTTGCAATTTTAAATAAGGCTAATGCAAATTAGAAGTACCCTGAAGAGATTTTTCAAAGTCCTCCAGCTGTCGAATGAAACCAGGGTTGGGAGATGCCAATGGTCGTCTGCTCTTCACATGCTCCAGAGCTTCAGATAGGCTCATTCCACGAGTCTTCATCAGATATGCGACCACTATAGTCACACTGTAAAGTGGAAATATAATGACGCATTTGTCTGGTTAATCTTGGAGTATTTTAACTTCTGAAATGTACATTGAAGACAGGAATGGTAAAAAGCTGCCATAAGCTTCCCGTAGGAACGAAGTCACAGGCCCAAAGTATAGGAAGAGATGAATTTTCATTTTTGAAGAGCATTCTATCCCCATACAGGCGTTGTTTCCTTACTACTCTTCTTTCTACATATGTTACAACCTTGAGATCTAGCTAAGCTTCTATATAATTTCTAGAATGCAAGATATCACCTGGAACAACATTCTTTTTTCCAAGACAAAGAAATACATAAATATGCTTCCAGAATTAGCTTCAAAAGAATTATTTGTGAAACTAGTCAAAAAGATAAATAATTGGCTTCAGTAAGAGGTGGAAGAGATCCCACACAAGTATGAAAAACAGGCTTCTCTTAGTTCTGCTTTAAGTGGAAAGGAAGAAATTTACCTCCTGGATCTTCCAGCAAAGCAATGAACTAGAGTCCCTCCACCAAGTCTTTTGCCTTCATCAATAAAATCAAAACACTCGTCGAAGTATTGTTTTATGTTGGTGTCATCTCTGTCAACAACTACCTCAATTTTCCAATAAAAACGTAAGTTTAGTATGGCTGTCATACTAGAAGCTCAACAAAGTTGGAAGGACAATGATCATCATTGCATCCTGAATCAATACATTCATACACTCACTGCATTCAGTAATTTAGTGACAGCAGTGGAATCATAGTGATTCATTCTACAAGCAATAGGGATAGCAAATGCTGCACAGACTGACTGAATTGTAGACAATGCCATATGACTCTAATGAAAGTCAGTTCATACCCTGTGATGATAAGATCTATCATAAGGAGCGGATTGTTATCTGCTCATAGTCCAAGAGCATAAAAGATATTTTGACAGCAACAGTGGGCTGAATCTGCACTCTATTTTCCTTGGATTTTGACCCATAAAGACCAAAGCATGAATTTCCAAATTTTATAATGATGCTACTGCACTGATGTTTAGGAAGTACATTCTAAAATTTATCCACTCAAGTTTAGAAGCCCCCATTCAATGATTAGTCATGAAACCCAGTCTCTGTAACCATAAAACCACATAAATACCTTTTTCCCCAACCTAGTCCAGTACAAAGCCATATCTAGGTAAGCATTTGTATCCAAAACAGACAATACTTCAATCAATATAAGGAAATTCACATACCATTTATAATTTTATACACAAAATCATTTGGATGTGCGGGTGCCAGAGTATTAGCCACAGTTAAAATATGAGTGACATTCAAATTTTTAAGTGCATCCTTGTTAGCTGCAGCGCCAACTGAACCCAAAAAAAGACCCTGCGAAATGAAAAGCAAACTACTGAGTGAAATTCAAAAATGCCATTTAATTTAATAGCATTCCAGATACATCAGCCGCAGTCATGCCACCTCTTCGATTTGGCAAGGAACATTATCCTGTTTATAGTAAGTAGCTACAGTGATAACCCGCAAAAGTGCTGCCATTTGTTTCTTCAGGGATTCATTAACTTGATCCATACTTGTCTGCTGAGGTTGATCTTCTGCGTAGTTTTCTTATCCCCTTCAAATAAAGCAGGAAATAGCTAAGAATTGCATACTTGTAAAACAAATAACCAGTTTCCAGAAGCTACATTTTCACATTTCTTTTAATAAATTCATCCAACAATTTTCTCTTTTTCTTCATCTGAAAGTAAAATAAAAATAATCTTCCGACCGAAAAGAAAAACCCGGCAATCAGAAACCAAGTCATACTAGAATAGCCAACACTGTATCCTAATAACCATAATTATGCTCAACTGCTAATTATCAATCAGTTTATACCATTGGAAAAAAAAAAAAAGAAGGATCTTCGATCACGTCTCACTATAGAAGAATGAAAATGGACCGATGCCTCGTTTTAACACCACAATCATAAATGCTGAATTAGACCTGACGCAATCGTTTTACCACAATGGATATATTAATGAACTTACAAATCGCAAAATCTGGCATGACACAATTGATAAGAATGCAATCCCAGATCCAGCACAGAGAATTCATGAATTTGAGAATCAGTTTAAAGAGAAGGAAACAAATTCACGAGAGAGATTCTCGCACAAAAGCAGACAGAAACCAAAATCAAAGCGAAGGAGAAAAACTCACCAGGAAAGCTTTGAATGTGGCGGAAAAAGAAAAATGAAGTTGCGGGTAAGAAATTTCCAATGATCGCACTCGCACCTGAATGAAATCAAGCCAGATGGCTCGTTTACGATCCTTTACTTCGACTTCGATGCCCAATCATCTCCCTCATCGGGGTAAAGCAGCTTTTAGAGGGGTTTTCTTTTTCTTTTTTAACATTTTCTTGTATGATATAACTATATCGATCATTTTATTTTATCTTAAACAACTTAAATAACTATATGTTAATAAGTGATTTTTTTAGATACCTTGATATTAAGTAAGAATTTTTATAAAATCTTATTAATAAAAATTTTTAATATTGCAATTGAAAAATTTTATGTCAATTGACTCAAAAAATTAACATTGTTAAAATTAGAAATTATAATGTAGATAAGATCACACATCACCCTCTATTAGGTCAACTATGATATAATCAAATTTAATAAAATGCTTTGTCCATAATTTATTTGAATGTACTTTGTACTTGACCAAATAATCAAGGATGTAAAGTTATTAGTGTAATTATGCGGTTAAAATTAACGTGGGATGGATATAGGGAGTAGAAAACCAGTAACATTATGCAGCCATTTATTTGTAATGTCAACAAAAATTCAGATGGTGGGAGAGGAAAACAAGAAAATTATTGCCACACAAAAGAAACAATGTAAAAGAAGGATCAAAATTGTCGCTTTGATAATTAGATGCTAGATGCCTAGACGCGAAGTTGAAATCTGAACTACTTGTTTGTTTAACAGCGAGGAGCAGCTAAACTCAAGCCTTGCATTATCCAAATCAAATAGCAGCAAATTGTCTTCTAGATAGCAGCGGAAGGCGTTGGTTCTGCAACTTCATCCACAAATGGAAGACAAGCCACCTCCTTCCTCGCTTGGACCACAGAGTTCACCACATCCCTTCTCTGCCACACAAGCTCTATTACTGTCCTTCCCAATCTCATGGACTCAAAAGCATAGCTTATAAGGCTCCACTGGTTCTGCTTTAGAAACACCTGCCAGCTCTTTAGCAAATGCGTCGACAAAAGCTTCATAAATTGAGGTCTCCATTACTGTGTACGGATTCAAAGTATTCCTAATTTAAGGGGTTGATTGAAATAATAAAGAAATTTAAGGAACTAAAATACTATTTTCACATAATAATAAACAGAATATTTTAACTTTTCAGTAACAGTTAGAGAGATTTTTGTAATATGAAAATAAATATAGAAAAAAAAGAGATATATATATATATATATATATATATATAGTTTCACTCCTAGACGATATATTTTAAAGCAAAATGACCCCACCCTTTTGTCCAAGCCATTCAAGCCAGTCTTTATCCAAAATAGCAAGTTGGTTTAGGTTTTGCAATACAGCAGAAGGCAAAAAGAGCCCTAGCCTTAACTAAAAGGGCAGATTGAGGGACGCGGCTGCTTGTTTAATCTCCAAAATACTTTATATATCGTATGATATTTGAAGCATCTTCCTCCTATAAAAAACAAATTTGCAGAACAAATCAACGAAGCCCTGGATCATTAATAAATTTGAATGGTTTTCACTCTCTGTAGTTAGTGCTGGCTGATGTGCCCTAGTGGGTGGTTTGCTTGTCCACCATATCCTTTGGCTGAGTTGTTGGCTTACGATTACTCTATGGCTTGTCCTTTTCTATGCATACTCAAAATACACGATTTGCACCTAATAATACTAATAATGGTATGTGTTGCGTTGGTCAACACGCTTGGGTGATGTATCAATGTATCTCTCTTGGTCATTGTGCACAAGTCATTGAATTTGCCTAGTCATTTGTAACAATCTTATCAGCATGGTATTATTTTGTTTTACTACATCAATATATAGTATTACTACTTTCAACAAAATTCACTTCATATTCATAGGACTCCGTTATTATTAATTTTTTTCTTAAAAAATACTTAAGTTAGCAATAAAATAATTAATAGGTCATACTATTTTCATAATTAATCATAAGAATGTAAATTAGTCAAGTCAAGTCAAATTAAGATGAGTTTTTCTTTTTCACATTTTCAAACCCAATCTGTTTGATAAAAAAAAATTGTTTGAGTATAGTTTGCCAAATTAAACAAGTTAAAAAAAATTGAGATCTAACTTAACTCACTTTGTTGATTAAGAGCTCCAACTTGGCTTGTAGAAGTTTGTTTAAATTATGCATAAGTAAGTTATATGAACTTAATAAGTTAAAAAAGTTTTTATAATATTTAAAAAAAATTATTTAGAATTTATAATATATAAATTAAATTACATTAATTTCTTTTAAATTTTGTTAAAATTACAGATCTTTCTTCTATTTCATAATATATAGTTGATTTTATTTTTTTAAACTAAAATATTCTCTATAAAAAAATATACAAAAAGGTTAATGGAGAGTATTTTAATATAAAAAATAAAATTAAAATAAAATATGACACCATTTTTTGTTTAAAAGAAATTTATGTATATTTTGATAATAAAAAATTATATAATTTTAATAAAATTTAAGATAAATTAGTATAATTTACTTTTTATATATAATATGTACAATTATATGTAATATTTAAATATTTATATTATTATATTTTTAAAATGAAGTATTCATAAATTAAATGAGTGGATCATTAAAATTTTAAATTTCACTTATTTAATTAAATGAACTAAATATTATGTTCAAATTTATTTATTGAATAAATAAACCAAATTAAAACAAATCCCGCGCCACAAACCATGCCCTACACCAGCCCAGAGACCAATTGATGGGAAATATCTAACAAGTCAGAAAGGAAGGGGCGACAAATAGAATGTGCATGTGGATTAAATAAAAAAAAAAAAAAGGATTCCTCTTGTTTTTTTCTTAAGTGAAAATGAAACCTAACCTAGTTCCGAGAAGAGAAGCTTATGTGCCACTCCTTATCCAACAAATATCTCCGTGTCTGAGCAAACCGAGGGGCCTCAGCGCAACTACCCAAGCCCACTCTCACTCTCTCCCATGGCTTCCTCGCTTTTCTTTCTTCCTCTTCTTTTCTCTTTTCTCTACCTTCTCAATGGAATCTCCCTATCTCAATGTTCCTCTTTCTCACCTATTTCTTTTGTTCTCCCTCTCACTAAGCATGATTCCACCCTCCAGTACCTAACTACCCTCTCTTATGGCACCCCTCTTGAACCCACCCACCTCGTGTTTGATCTGGGAGGTTCATCTCTCTGGCTTGATTGTTCATCCAGAAACCTGCCTTCATCTTCTTCCCAGATCATCCCTTGGCGTTCAATCCAGTGCCTCACCGCAAAAGCCCATGAATTTGAGTCTCTCACTTCTTCAAATTCTCCGGATGAAGACCAAGCATGCCAAATTTTCCCAATAGGGACAAGAGGCAGAGGAGGAGAGCTCGTACGAGACCTCGTGACTCTCCAATCAACTGAAGATGAAGAATCAAATCAACACCTACTCTTCACTTGCTCACCCACCCTTCTGTTGAGCGGCTTAGTGAGTAGAGCAAAAGGTATGGTCGGCCTTGGAAGGACTCAAAGTTCGCTAGCGTCTCAGATTTTTACAGTTTACAATACCCAGAGGAAGTTCTGTCTCTGTCTTTCTTCTTCCACTGGGTTTGCATTGCTTGGCAATATGGCCACCGAATCTCGACCCAGAGCTGAAATTTTGAGATCCCTAACATTCACTCCCCTGATCACCCCCCAAAATCAGAAAGACCCATCACAGGAATTCTTCATCAACGTGAATTCCGTCAAAATCAACGGCAAGCGTTTGACTCTAAACAATAGCGGAGGGATTCAAACTGAGGTGAGCTCCATTGTGCCTTACACCACCATGGAAAGCTCAATCTATGCCACTTTCAAGGAAGCTTTTCTGAAAGCGGCTATGTCTATGAACATGACCAGAGTGGCTCCGGTGGAACCATTTGGGCTCTGCTTTAGTTCCAGAGGTATTGAATGGTCGCAAGCGGGGCCAAATGTTCCTGTAATTGAGTTGGTACTGCAGAGTGAGATGGTGAAGTGGAGGATTCATGGGAGGAATTCAATGGTGGGGGTGAGTAGTGAAGTGATGTGCTTGGGGTTTGTGGACGGAGGGTTGAACTTGAACCCAAGACATGGGATTGTGATTGGGGGATATCAATTGGAGGATGTTATTGTGCAGTTTGATTTAGGTACTTCAATGGTGGGATTAAGTCCTTCTCTTTTGATAAGGAATACTTCTTGTTCTGATTTCAAGTTTGGTTATATGCCTTCTGAATCAGTTTGAACGTTACCTGTCTCAGCTCTTCCCTGTTCATATGATGAGGCATACATACTACTTATGGCTCTCTTATTTTCTTTGGTTTAGATTTCTGGACTTTACAATATTGTAATTCAATCTCCCCCCCCCCCCCCCCCCCCCGATGCTCATATTTTGTATATATGATCTGCTGAGAGAGAAGTCCGTTTTGGGTCAATGCTTCTGTTTAGAATGTGTATGAGAAGAAGCTTTATCTGAGTTATAAAAGTCGAAGCATGTGATGCATTTGATTTTTTTTATTTGGTCTGATATCTGATTCTGGTTCCAGTAATATCTCCATAGGGGGCAGAGCGCTTATCCGTATCGGCACATGTGTTTTAAGAAGACTTGATTATTATACTGCCCCCCAAAAAAAAGAATTCAAATTCTCTCATAATTTATTTTATTATCTTTCTTATAAAATTTAGACTGATCAAATTAAAATTTAGACGATTGGGACATTTTTTTTTTATTTTTCTAACTTAAACTTTTTTTTGAAGATTTTATTCTGTATTCTGATTTCTTTTAAAATATTATTTTTTTGAAAATAACAAAAATAAATCTAAGCTATCTAAATTAATTTAGATCATCTAGATCTTGTATTAAAGAGAACATGGGAGAAAAGACAAGAGGGGATCTATTTCCAAAAAAATACTTGATTATTATAAGAGTAAATTATAATTTTTTTTTGAATTTCTTATAATTACATAGATATTTTAATTTTTAAAATATGTATGAATTTTTTCTATTTTAAAAAAAAATATAAATTTTACATAAAATAAAAAATTATGTTACATTTTTGTTTAATTTTAAATTTTTTGATTAAAATCTTTTTTTATTAATAATTTTTGCATATTTTTTATGAAGAATATATTAAAAAAATTTAAAATTAAATTAAAAAATATATTTTAAAAATAAATAAAATTATGTAATTTTAATAAAATTTTGAAAAAAATAATAATTTAATCTTATTATAAAATATGTCAATATAGAGAAGATGTTATGCACCCATGTTCTTGAACCAACTCAAGTCAACACATTAATTTTTGTTTAATCGCATTTAGCCATTAATCACACAAGAAAATAAATAATGATGCTTATATAATTGTCAGAATCATGATGCAAAATGACCAAAACAATAGCAAAGCAAAGAAACTACTAATATAATTAGAAATAGAGTTTCAAACCAAAAGCATATCTAAAGGAATAGTGTAATTTCAATGTTTAAATTAAAATATAGAAATGAAATATGATAGATTACGATTTTTCTTTCTATGACATCATGCTTAAATATTGTTAAAAGAGGCTAAAAGAATTGGCATAAACATCATCAACTTAATTTTTTGAGTACACGAAGGCAAAGGATTTCCATCGTTTCCAGAGTACATGGTCATTAAAGTATTTTAAAATAAAGGACAGATATTACATTCCCTACGGGGAACTCTGAATTTAAAAATTCATGTTAATTATCAATCTTCTTGAACCCCGTCAATTATTAGTATACACTTCATTAATGTTACAATTTTTTGCGTACCGGTAAGTAAAGAACTCGGAGAACTTAAAATCAAAATGAGATTAAGTTCATAAAATTTTATTTAATATAAGCTGATTCCCACAAGGAATACACCGCACAAAATTCTATTTGACTTACAACAGCACATTAGATTTGAACACAACAAGACCCTTTTTTCTACACATCACTGACAAGGAAAAGCTTCATTTGTAGTTGTAATCTTTTGTCAAATTTTGTGTAGTTTCAAGCTTCATGACCCACAAAACCATGGATAATGAAACTCAGAAGTGAGAGCAGCTTTTGTTTCGGAGAAGAAGGGAAGAGCTGAAGCTTAGTTTTGAGGAATCCACATCAAACACCAAGAGATTGTCCTCCAACTGATGTCCACCAATTACGATTGAAGCTTTTACAAATGACATTCTTGGCTCTGTCCCTCCATCAACAAATCCCAAGCACATCACATTTTTCTTAGCCATTACCATCGAATTGGCCCCATAAATAGTCCATTTCACTCCCCCTCGTAGCTCTAAATCAATACGCGGCACACCAGATCCAGTAATGGTGCTTGAATCATAGCACGCCTCGAAGGGTAGCACTGAAGCTACTCTCTTCATTTTCCTGTCCGCAGCCTGTTTGATGAATTGTCTCATAAAGGGCTTGTAAACTGAGTTGTGCAGCTCAGTGAAAGGATTCATGGTACTAATTTTGGTACCCCCGTTTCCCTTTTTGTCAATGGACAAAAGGGAAGGCTTTACGGTCACAACTTCACCATCAATTCTGATTAATTTCACATCGATGAAGTATTCATAAGAGGGAACCCCACTTACGGACACTGGACCTGTTGAAACTGGGTTGACAATTAGTGGAGTGGTTTTGAGAAATTTGGATACATCTTGAGCACCAATGAGGATGTCACCAAATCCTTTGTTGGTTGAAGAAGGTAAACACAGAGAAAACCTGAGAGGAAGCTTATAAGTTGATGAGAGCTGTGCAGGTAATGCTAACTCTGTCCTTGCAAGGCCTATGATCCCATCACTGCCTTTAGGTAAGCCTTGTAGAACTACAGCATCGCCTGTGAATGAATCCGAAGTAATGCAGCCAGAAAGGAAGCGAGGCACTTGTAGATGGGGCATGTATAAGACATCATCACCCAAGTCGCCACTGAAGATATATTTACCCAAAATGTTGATTGTGTAAAGACCACAGGTGTTGTTTGAGCAACCTGGTTTAAAGGGGCCAAAGCAACCAGTGCATCCTGCTGTTTGTTGGGGGCATTTTTGTGACTCACAAGCGACAGGATGGTAGGACGATGAACTGTAGTGACTGTTGCAGTCATACCATAGGGATGGTCCTGCAAGATCAATCACCAGGTCCATGTTGTGTTGAGGAGTTCCTATGCCAACGGAAGCATAGTAGAGATTGGTAGATGGGTCTTTCTTAACGGGAAGATTGAAGGGATGATGTTTGGGTTTGAATTGATCTGAAAGTGATGAGCAGGAAACTGAGAAAATGGCTATTGAGAGGAGGAAGAAATGGAAAGCAGAAGAAGCCATTGTGAATACCAGCTAATGCTATTGCTCTGCTCGCCAGAATGCAGAGTGTCCTTCATGTAGGCGACGTGTAGATCTTATCTTGATTATCATAATTGTAGCCATTTGACCGCAGTGTTTCGTCAAAAAAAGATGGCTCTTAGCAGAAAGAATTCAACTTGCACTGTCGTCTATCAGGAGTCAGGACTCACTACTCAAAGTGCAAAGAGAATTGCTTGAAGGGAACGTTAATTTTATGATACAACCTTTATATGGCTATAAAGCTGGGAAGGTAAATAACTTAAAATTTTTATATACTTGAACATTTGTATATGTTTTAAACCATATTTTATTTTCATTCTGGACATTTTGATATTCAATTTCACTATATTATATAAACACGAGAATCTTAGTTACATTTTGTGGTAAGAGAGCCATTCCAAACATGTCTTGTTATCTTTTGCCATGGCGTGAGGAGAAAACGAAGAAGAAAAAGATAAAAGAAATATGAGTAGAGAATGAATAAAAACCCAAGCCAAACGCCACATTTAAATCCACCACCAACATTTGCTTGTGCAGGACCAAGTTGGGGCTGTTACAGTTCTGCGGATACAAACCCTTCGTATCATTAGCTGCTCACACTCGCGCTTATCCATTGTAGCGGGGCCCAACTCGCTAGAGTATGTGAATGCCAATAATTTTTTTCGTAAATTTGAAACTCTGATTTGTAATAAATATATAAATTAAATTACTTTTATACAGATATAGAAATGTATCATATATTATAATAGATTCCATATATAAGTTAAATTAATTTTAAATATATATATAAATATATGGTATATTTATATATATTTAATATAATTCCTGTAACATGTGTATATTTTTCACGATTGTCTTGATTCCTTTAGTTTTTATAAATTGGGTCTAGCCAAAAAATATTGGCTATAGTATAAAATATTGTATGTCAAGTGATAAAATCTTCCTCTATTACCTTATGGAATATCAAATGGTTAATAGTGAGTAAATACTAATATTCTTCATTTATTTAAAATATTAAGCGTTACTAGAGACATTATGATGCGTCGATGTGAACTTGTTACAGTGGATCTGTAATCCTAATTACAAGATTATGTGTTGACACCAATGGACCAACTTCTTAAAGTTAGAGGTTTGTTATTTCATTATATAAAAAACTAGTCTTACAGAATTTTTATATTTATTTTAATATTTAAACACACTTAGCTATCGATATGTTTCATTCATCTATAATAATTGTATAATAACATTAATGACATTTAAAGGCACTTGAAATTTGTGGAACCTGACTACAAATAATATTAATGAGGCTAAACGAAATATTAGAAATAATTAGGATATTTTGAGAGGAAATAATTTTTCATCATTAAAGATATATGTTTCAATTATTTAGTCTCCAAATATTAGAAATATACAAATTAATCTTTGAAAAGTTTTAATTCACTATTTAACGGTCTTTAAAGCTTTTTTTTGGCTTTATTCTTGTTTTGTTTTTGACTGATTATAAACTAATAAATATCAAATAAAAAGTTTCCATGATTAAATTGTGTATTTCTAATATTCAAAAAATAAAAAATACATTTCGTTAAAACTCCATGATTTAACCAGGTCTCAAAAATATTATATATGACTTTTACTACGTTATTATTTTAAATTAATGTTTTAAAACTCAATTTAAACATTAATTAAGAAAAGGTTATCAAGTCACAAGTCAATTGATATAACCAAGTGAGTTGGATGACATCATAAATATATAAAAGAGTGATTAATTAATTTTAATATATATAATATGTTATATTACAAAATTATGCTTAAACTTATGACTTTCAAATAAAACAATCTATAAAAATTCAGAATACAAGCCAAATTCATAAACATAATATATAATTTGCAAATAAAAATAAATAAAACTTTCAAATAGAAAGAGAGGGAAGCACAATGCTATGATGTACTTTCTAAATTTAAGACATTTGAAGATATTTCACTAACTCAGAAACTTGTTATGTGGACATATGAACTTTCAATCAAGATTTTAAATAGATGCCAAATTGAATATGTTCTTATTTCATATTCATAATATATAGAACTCTGTTTGTGAAATTAAGTAATTCAAACTTATAGAGAGAGAGAGAGAGAGAGAGAGAGAGAGAGAGAGAGCTATGAACTTATTAACCTTTAAATTTTTTTTATGGTTTTGTACCAAAAAATAATATATATATATATATATATATATAAAGTTAGACTTGGCTGATTTTTAAATTTAGTTTTCGAACCAATTTGATTTTTCTTCATTCACCTCCATTTTGACTAAGTCAAAACAATTTGACCCTATGTTCAGAGACTATTTAAACCGTTTATTTAGTTGGTCAATCCAACTAGTTTAACCAGCTAAGTTCATCTATGTTAAAACAGTGGTTTAAAAAGATTGAGTATATTCAACAGTGAACCAGTGACAGTAAGAGAGATTGCAAATTTCATCCTAAAAGCCGGTGACGGAGTGTTTGTGTAAGTATGAGTATATAATGTCGCACTTAATACAAGTTGAATCCCAGAGAAAACAAAAACAGTGGTTTCAAATTTGAATGCCATTTGACTTGTAACACAGGACATAATTTTCAGATGACATCACATGAGCCTCTATTTTTTCTACACAAAACTGAAAGGTAAAGTTACATTCTTTATTTAGAGGATATTCTGCTCCAGTATTTATTTTGTCATTTATGAAGGTTGAAGCTTCATAATCCACAAAACCATGGATAATGAAACTCAAGATCCTTAAGGATTAACATGAATGCATTAAAAGTGAGAACAGCTTGTGTTCTGGAGGAGAAGGGAGGAACTAAAGCTTAGTTTTGAGGAATCCACATCAAACACGAAGAGATTGTCTTCCAACTGATGCCCACCAATTACAATTGAAGCTTTCACAAATGACATTCTTGGCTCTGTTCCTCCATCAACAAATCCCAAACACACACTACATTTTTCTTTGTCGTTACCATTGAATTGACCCCATGAATAGTCCAATTCACTCCCCCTTGTAGCTCTAAATCAATACGCGGCACACCAGATCCAGAAATGATGCTTGAATCATAGCACGCCTCAAACGGAGGCACTGAAGCTACTCTCTTCATTTTCCTGTCCGCAGCCTGTTTGATGAATTGTCTCAAAAAGGGCTTGTAAACTGAGCTGTGCAGCTCAGTGAAATGACTCATGGTACTAATTTTTGTACCCCCATTTCTCTTTTTGTCAATGGACAACAAGGAAGGCTTTATGTTCACAAAATCACCATCAATCCTGATTGATTTCACATCGATGAAGTATTCATAAGATGGAACGCCACTTACGGACACTGGACCTGTTGAAGTGGGGTTGACAACAAGTGGGGTGGTTTTGAGAAATTTGGACACATCTTGAGCACCAATGAGGATGTCACCAAATCCTTCGTTGGTTGAAGAAGGTAAACACAGAGAAAACCTGAGAGGAAGCTTATAAGCTGATGAGAACTGTGCAGGTAATGCTAACTCTGTCCTTGCAAGGCCTATGATCCCATCACTGCCTTTAGGTAAGCCTTGTAGAACTAAAACGTCGCCCGTGAATGAATCCGTGGGAGAGCAGCCAGAAAGGAAGCGAGGCACTTGTAGATGCGGCATGTATAAGACATCATCACCCAAGTTGCCACTGAAGATATATTTACCAGAATGGTTGATTATGTTGAGACCACAAGTGTTGTTAGAGCAACCTGGTTTAAAGGGGCCAAAGCAGCCAGAGCATCCAGCAGTTTGGGGGCATGTTTGTGACTCACAAGGGACAGGATGATAGGATGATGAATTGTAGCGACTGTTGCATTCATACCATAGGGATGGTCCAGCAAGATCAATCACTAGGTCCATGTTGTGTTGAGGAGTTCCTATGCCAACTGAAGCATAGTAGAGATTGGTTGATGCGTCTTTCTTAATGGGAAGATTGAAGGGATGAGGTTTTGGTTTGCGTTGATCTGAGAGTGATAGACAGGAAACTGAAAAAATGGCTATTGAGAGGAGGAAAAAGTGGAGGGCAGAAGAAGCGATTTGAACACCAGCTAATGCTTTTGCTCTGCTCAGACCAGAATGCAGAGTATCTCTTATATAGGCGACGCCAGTGTAGATCTTAGCTTAATTATCATATTTGTTACTCTTTAACCATAATGTTTCGTCAGAAAAAATGGCTCTTAGCAGAATGAATGCACCTAGGCTGTCGTGTATTAGGACTCACCACTCATTGTGCATAAGGAAGTGCTTGAGACTGAATATTAGTCCCGGAAGAGTAATAACTTTTATATAGCTATATATAACAAAATCCTTCAATATTGAAACATAAGAAGGTCAAGAACTCAAAATTTGTATATAGTTGAATATTTTTATATATGGTTTGAAGAAACCATATTTTACTTTGACGCTGAACACTTTGATATTCAATTTCTCTACATTAGATAAACACAAGAATCTTACATTTTAAAATAAGACGGCCCACACGAACTCGTTTTTTCATCTCTTGACCATGCTGTGAGAAGGAGAAAACGAAGAAGAAAACTCTACAGAGAATGAATAAAAATCAGTCAAACTCCAACAGCAACAACTAACCATGCTCCTGTGCGATGGGTGCCACTTGCCATCTTTAATATCCACTAACATCTGCCTATCCACTGTACAGGACCGGGACCAACTTGGTCTTGGTACGGTGGTACATATACATGCCCTTCGTAATTGCTCGGGGACAATAATTGTCAACTGGGTTGTTTCGGGTTGGTTAGTTTTTAAAGGGTTAAATATAATTGAGGAGCGGATTTGAGGGAAAAATAAAAATAATCTATACAGAGGGCATGAGTAATCTATGGAAAGCGAGAAATAATCATGTTGTTTTTGAAGATGTTTATGTTATATGTCTCTGTTAGATGTGTTGAAAAATCCAAGTGCCGATACAGAAAAGCGAAATGGTAAAATACGAAGAGTTTACAACAGTAAAATCCTTATAATCAAATTGGCAACATTCGCCTTTAGGGTATGTCGATATGTCAAAATTAACACAAATGCAACTTTTATAAAATAGCACCTTGGCAGTCAGAGATCATAATGGTAACTTGTTTACAGGGTCAGTTAAGGATTGCTACCCTTTATGTGCTCTAAAAGCTCAGCAAGAAATTTGGACTTTAAAAAAGAAGTCATTTTTGAGCCGGATGGTAAAACATTCGCTGGTAATTGTAATGGCAGTTATCACAGTGGTACATCTCGCATTTCATTAGAAATTTTAAGAGCTTGATCAAATAAGGTAGAATTTATGTGTATTGTTGGATCTCTCGAGAGGCGAAAACAATGGCTCACAGCCAACGTGTAGTGTCTCCTTTCTGGATTGCTCTATCGTCCTCCTGAAGCTCTTAAATGTTATTTGTTGAGACGTAGAAAAAGTAGGCAAGAATTTTTGGTTAATTTGGTGCTACATTGAGTTGTTTTGTTCTAAAAGAACGTGGATTGACATTGTTGGTCAATTTCTTTTAGCCCACTTCAATTCTCTTTTGGTGTGTCCGAGCCAGGTGATGATTTTTAGATCTTTTTAATAAACAAAAACGAGTTGAAATTCCCCAAATTTTTATATTAAAATAAAGTTGAGGTCATCAAAATGTTTAGCGGAGACATTATGCACCAAAGTTGAACCATAAATCTTGTTGGCAGCTAAGCAATGTCCTCAAATCTGTTCTTTATTAGACTTCGAGCTTATGATTCCCTACATTTCGATGGCATCTTGTCTTTCATATTAAAATTTGTCTCAAATACCGAATTCAAATTTTTCCAACCTAGAAAATTATTAATAATGTCAGGGCTACCCAAAAAAAAAAACATACCAGCTGACATCTGTAATGAAATTATAGTAAGTTTTCAAGGGATAAGACCGTGTTTTAAGCTATCAGTTGGTTTGAATATCATTTGAGTTGTAATATAATCCACGACATTAACCCAATGTTTGGTTAGAAGGATTTAGAAGGAGAGGAGGAGAGGGGAGGAATACCCTTCCTCTTGTTTAGTATAAAAAAATTTAAAAAAAAATATTTTTTTAAATGTATTTAACCAAATTACCCTTATTTTATTTTTATTTTAAATATAATATAAATTTTATTTTTTTAATAAAATTTAAAATATTTTTTTATAAAAATAAAAAATATTTATAAATAAAAATAAAAAAATTATTTTTTATAATAAAAAATAAAAAATATTTATAAAAATACTTTAAAAATAAAAAAAATATAATTATCAATTAATACTTTCCCCCTCCCCTCTGCCTCTCCTCAACCAAATAATATATCATTACAACTACTTCTCTCCCCTCCCCTCCGAATCAACTAAACTATCCGAATCAACTAAACTCCCTCCACTTCCCCCGTTAAACCAAACGCTCCCTGAATTACATGAGCTTTATTATATACAAAACTGAAAGGCAGAACTAGTTTATTTAGGATTTATCCTGCTCAGGGATTGATTCTTTCAATTCTATGAAGGTTAAAGCTTCATCATCCTCAAAACAATAGATAATGAAACTCAAAAGTGAAAACAGCTTCTGTTATGCAGGAGAAGGGAGGAGCGAGCTAAATCTTAAGTTTGAGGAATCAAGATCAGACACCAAAAGATTGTCCTCCAACTGATGCTCACCTATTACAATTGAAGTTTCAACACATGACGTTCTTAGCTCTGTCCCTTTCCTTCCTTCAACAAATCCCAGGCACACCACATTTTTCTTAGCCATTACCGTTGAATTGGCCTCATGTATAGACCATTGCACTCCTCCTTGTAGCTCTAGATCAATAGTTGGCACACCCGTTCCACTAATGCTGCTTGAGGCATAGCCTGCCTCAAATGGTGGCACTGATTCCACCCTCTTCATTCTCCTGCATGCCGCCTGTTTGATGAAACGCCTCACAAAGGGCTTGTAAACAGAATAATGCAGCACCGTAAAAGGATTCAAGGTAGTGATTTTGGTACCCCCATTTCCCTTTTTGTTAATGGACAAGAGGAAAGGCTTCAACTTCACAACATCACCGTCAGTCCTGATTGATTTCACATCGATGAAGTATTCATGAAAGCGAGCACCGAAAACTGGACCTGTGGAAACTGGGTTGACAATAAGTTGGGTGGTTTTGAGAAATTTGGACAATTCTTGATGATTCCCCACAGAACCAATGAAGATGTCACCAAATCCTTCGTTATAGGCTTTGCAGGGACAAAATCTGCGTTACCGGCACTGCCCTCATCAGCTTATGACCTTCCTCTTAAGTTTGGTAAGCCTTGTACAGGTACAATTTCGCCTATAACAGAATCTGAGCCAGAGCTGTCGGAAGGGAGCGATGCATTCGCATGTGGGACATGAAGGAGAAATCTTTTATCATACATGTACTTTTTTTGCCGCTGAAGAGGAACTGAGCCAAAGGGTTGAATTTGTCAAGACCTTTAAAAGTGCTACTGCAGCCAGAGCATGATGAATTCTTGGGGCATTTGTCTGAGTTACAAGTGAGAGTAGGGAAGGATGACGAATTGCAGTGATTGTTGTTGCAGTTATACCATCGGAATGCTCCTGCAAGATCAATTACTAGGTTCATGTTGTGTTGAGGAGTTCCCATGCCAACTGAAGCATAGTACAGACTGGTTGATGGGTCTTTCTTAATGGGAAGGAGGAACGAGGTTTGGGTTGATCTGAAAGTGATAAGCAGGAAACTGAGGAAGGGCTATTGAGTGGAAGAAGAAGTGGAGAGCAGAAGAAGCCATTGCGAACGCCAGCTAATGCCGTTGCTCTGCTCAGACCAGGACAGAGAGTGACTTTCATCTATTACGCAGTGATTGTTCATATCTGTGACTCTTCCACCACAATGTCCCAGTCAAAAATGATGGCTCTTTTGAGTATCTTCTTCAGAGCAGGAAGGGTGCTATTTACACTTCTTTCTATAGCACTATCAGCACTCGTTTCTGGAATTTGTGGAATGTGGTTAAGGGATTGCTTGAAACAATTAGCAGTTTTGGAAAAGTATTAATGACTTGTACTGGACAAGACGTCTCATTTCGAAATTATCCATACTAGAGGCTGACGGATGTACCATCTCCTTAGTTGCCGTACTTATTATCCAACAACGTCTCCGTGTCCAGGGCCAACTTGGTCCTGCTAACGAGCTGTAGATACATACCCTTCCTGTCATTAACTACAACACGCTGATATGTCCCGCAGCAAATGTTTAGACTTGAAAGGTGCCTTTTTTAGGATAGCTCTTCCTTAATAAATCAAATCTATTTTAGAGATAATTATAAAATATGTGTAAAATATTATAACTTTTTATTCTCGAACTCAGAAAAAAAAAATTTCAAACTCATACCCTCCAATTAACAAATTCAATACTCATCCTTTTTCTCACTAAATTTATAAATTCTCAAACTATAACTCATTTACTCAAAGAAATTTTAAAATTAACACATTTTTTTTAACTAAGACTGCTCTACATGTAATTTATTTATATAAAATCATAAAAAAAAATCTCACAACTATTAATATTTTCCAAAACACACAATAACATAATTTGAAATTATTTAGTTTATACATTGTGAATATGAGGCCGGGTGGATACCAACTTTCCCAAACCCATGTTTTACCCCACAACTAGACTAACAAATAAATTTTGTAAATACCTATTTAAGTATGGGTATTCTGATAAAATCCCTAACCTATCTAGAAAATATCAACATGGCCAACGTCACTGGAAAAGGTGCTTTGGCAAATAACTGAAAGCAGGAGCCGACTCTAGTGATCCCTTCAAGTTTAGCTCAAGTTGGGACCTAACTCGATCTTGTGTGCAGTTTGATAAGGCTTGCTTTCTGGAATCCCTACCTCTGGCTCTGCTTCATTACATAAGACAGAAACCACCTAGTATCAGTTGCTCAGTATTTGGCTCTTGTCCTTCAAGAGTTGGCTATTCTTAGCTCCGGATTAGGGCTTCTTCAATTTTAGGTGTTTATGGCCTTCTACTTGCAGATTGAGAAATTATGTCACAGGAAAAGCATCAAGAATGACATTGAGCTTATTAATCCAAAATTTTGGCAACACTTTTTTAAAAAGAAAAAATATAAAAAAAATTGCTTCAACAAATATTTCTTATCATGTAGATCAATAAACAGTGAAACTTTGACCCTCATAGCATGAAACAAAGTCATATTCATAGTCACCTGAACTTATCATGTAAATGGAAATGGAATTTCCAAATCATAGAGCTCAGAATCTATTGAAGTCGTAAAGACACATCAAATAGAACTAGCTTAGTGGAAAGCTTCTCCTTTTCTCAACCACTTTTTGTACACAGTTTTCCCCTCTTCCCATCTTTGAGAAATTTTACGGTAGATCCATCTAGGTACAACAAGTCAATAAAATATGAATAAGTAGGCAAGTCAAAAGTGTGTCTCACTAAATATATATTCTCTATTAGCTTAGTGAAAATAAATCAAATAAAAAACAGTGATGATAAATTACTTTAATATTACTAGTTAGAATATCACTGTGAAATCCATGACATTCAAATATAAAGGGATCTCATTAGAAAGAATTGACTGCCAACATAAATTCTTCGCATTAAGAGAATTCAAAGATGTAGAGTATGAATCACTATAAAACCTTGATTAAGTTTACTTTTGTCCAATGAGCCATTCGTATAATAGAATACAAAATTTTAAATGGATATCTGAACTCAATGAGCTAGCTGTATGCTGTAGCATCTCCTTGGTTGCCATTTTCGAAATTTAATGAAAGCTTTATCAACATGACCCATTTGCTCGGAGTATTTATAGAGGCACTTCATATCACTGATCACTACTAATGGTACTACACCCCATACTCAACAACTCCACTTACACCACATTAATGCCAAAGAAAAATCTTGCATCAAAAACCTATATAAGCAAGCATGTATATCTTCTCCACACAACACAACCACCTCTTCTTTTTATTCTGTGGGAAGGTCTTGCTCGTGGTGTCACAGGCATGGCTGCTCTGGGAAGGTCTAATCTATCACTTCCTTCTCAGTTTGCTTCAGTTTTTACTAGCCTTCCTAAGAAGTTTGCCATTTGCTTGAGCTCATCAACTAGTGCCAAAGGTGCCATCTTTTTTGGTACTTGCCCTTATCATTTCTTACCCAACATCGATGTCTCTAAGACCCTCACTTACACCCCTCTTCTTAGGAACCCTGTAAGCACTACCCTAGGCTCCGCTGGTGAACCCTCATTTGAGTACTTCATTGGGGTAAAGTCTCTCAGAATCGGAGGCAAAAAGGTGGCTTTGGATACAACCCTTTTGTCTATTAACAAAAAAGGCTTAGGGGGAACCAAGATCAGCACTGTTAATCCTTACACCGTGATGGAGACCACTCTCTATAAAGCGATCAGTGAAGCATTTACACAGACACTTGGTGGTGGCATTCCAAAAGTCACACCCGTAGCGTCATTTTCAACATGCTTTGCTTCCAAAGATATTGGGTTATCGCGGATTGGACCAAATGTGCCTACCATTGATTTTGTGTTGCAAAATGAAAAAGTGGTGCGGAGCATCGTTGGGGCCAACTCGATGGTGCAGGCTAGAAATGATGTTATGTGCTTGGCATTTGTGGATGCTGGTTTGGACCCGAGTCCTTCCCTTGTCGGTGCTGTGTTGCGTTCTTCCCAACCGATGACGTCCATCACAATAGGATCACATCAATTGGAGAACAATTTGCTGCAATTTGATCTAGCAACGTCCAGGCTTGGGTTCAGCAATTCTCTCTTGCTCAAGCAAACTAACTGTGGCAATTTCAACTTCACCTCAAACGAGTGATGCCGTGATGGGTTTTATTTTATTTTATTTTCTCCCCTGCAATTCTAAGATCTATTTGAAGTTCATGATGTGAATAAGTGGCTTCGATTCTCAGTATGTTTGAGCACGGCCTTCCAAGTGTTTTTTCACTGTTGTCAGCAAGTATTATGCAAGAGGAAGAAAGATAACCAGTTGGGAAATAAAAGCAATAAACTAGTAAACTACTTTTTTCCCTTGAGCCTTTAATCAGTGCCATTTTATAAAAAAAATTGCATTAGGTGGCACTGGCGCAATTATGTATATAGCTGCTCTCAAAGAAAGTGACTTTTTTTAAACCAAAATTAATATATTAAATAAGCGACTGGTGTTTCTGGATAATTATAAGAATTTTCTATCTATGCTTATTCATGATTAAATATATATATATAGAGAAAGAGAGAGACAGAGAGAGAGGGAAAGAGAGAATATTCCAGATGAGAAGTGTGATTTTATGTAAGAGAAGAGAGAAAGAAATAATTATTTTGAAATCATAAATTATAAATTAATAATTGAGATTTATACAAAAATATCACAGATGTGTAATAAGTGTTTTTTTTAATTTTTCATTATTAAATTTTATATTAATTTCAGCTATTAATTTGTAATAAAAAGTAATTTTTTTTTCTTCTTATCTCTCGGGTCACTCATGTTTAGATTTTGAAAGAATTCGACGGTATTCCAAGGGCATATGTACCCTGTCTTAGCCTACTTATCAATAATTGGATTTACTTGTATATCGTTTCAATTCAACAATTTAATAACCTGTCAATGCGAGAATATACTGATATATTCGGACGATTTTTATTTTTCTAGATGACAGTACATATTACGTCATTTTTAAGCACAATTAATTTTTAATGATCAACACACAGTTATTGTTAAAAAATAAAAATTTTAGTACAAATTATGTATAATACTTCTTTATTTATAAAGCATCCCGTGCTCTCATGCATTTAAAATTGTTCTTAAAATTTATTTAACATTCTAAAATTTGCATTAATAATCATTCAGACATAAAATTTGTATTAATAATTACTTTAAATTAATTCTTATAATTAATTTATTTGATATTATTTTACTAGAGAGGATCTCTACAGTTTACGAATCACTTAGTAATTATTCAGGTATGCATTGCCCACTCAAAAAAAAAAAAATCTTTGAGGCCTGCGGAATTGGAGGTTGAATTCGCCCCATTGGAAGATTTTATTGCATCACATAGAATAACGAAAATGGATGAATTTAAGTTGTATAGATTAAATTTAAATAATCTAAATTTTTTAAATTTAGACTGTTTAAATTTTATTTTAAAAATATGTATGACATGCACATTCTAATGTGCACTAATGTTATTTTGACATTTTTTAAGGATTAAAAATAATATAATATATTTAGAAAATATAATTAAAAACATAAAAATTTTAATTGAGAGAAAAAATTTTATCTGTATAAATGCAGTTACTTAAAAAAAAACTAAAATCACATTACTTAGCAATAAAATGATTACTGCAAAGAATCTGTTGGCGGAATTAATCTACTTTTAGTAAAATTATTACTTTCTTTGAATACCACTTTTTTTTTTTACAAGACTTGCGATCTCCTTCTAAAACTACCACATATACTATTTTACTTTTTTTCTCTCATTTTTTTGTATGGTTCTACTTTTAATTTTAGTTAAATCAGTATTTTAGTTATTTAATCTTATTTAATATTTTAAATTAATCCCTTAACTATGAAATATTTTAAAATAATCTTTTAATTTTATTTAACATTTTAAATTAATTTCTTAATTTTAAAGAGCTCCAAACTAGTCTCTTGAAAAAATATTTATTATTAAAAAAATTTTAATTTAATCACTTAAATAAAAAAATATTTATTATAAAATTTTAAAAACTAAAAAATGCTTGAAAAGTTCACTAAAAAAATAATTTAAAAATTAATATTTACCTTAATATAAAAATTCATCTATAATACTACTTTTATAAATATTTCATATTAAAATAAATATTATTTTTTAAAATATTTTATTTTAATAAAATTTTTAAGTATTTTCTAGTTTTTAAAATTTTATAATAAGTTTTTTTTTGTTCAAGTAATTAAATTAAGAAAATACTTTTACATAACTTTTCTAATAATTTTATTTGTAAAAAAAAGCCTTTATATATTTCTAAATTATTTGTTTTAAATATTTCATATGAAAATGAACATTTCAAATTAAAAGGTTTTCTGAATTGTTTTAAATTAATCATTTAACTTTTAAAATTAAAAGATCAGTTTAAAATATTAAATAAAATAAAATTTTAAAAGTTTATGGACTAATTTAAAATATTAAATAAAATTAAAAAATTATTTTAAAATACTTTAAAATTAAGAAATCAATTTAAAACGTTAAATAAAATTAAATGATCATTTTAAAATATTTTAAAATTAAGGGATCAATTTAAAATATTAAATAAAATTAAATGAATAAAATACTGATTTAACCTATAGTTTTTTAAATGTGAACAATCAAGGAATCATACATTGTTCTCCTCTATTACAACTCTACGCACATGTAAATTTTAAAGTGATATTTAATAAATATATCATAAAAATTACAGGAAACTACATTTATCTTTTTATCTAAAATTTAATTACAAAATCAAAATATAAACTTTATAATATAATAAAATATTTTTTAAACTTTGTATTAAAATAAATCTTAAATCTCAGTGAAAATTAATAACAAAAGACTACATAGTTTTAACTGTAATAATATGGCTTGATTTACCGCAACGTTGGGCTCACAGTTTTTTAATTCTAAAAATTATGAATTTAATGTTTTCTTTTGCATAAATTGATGGTAATGATATATTTTACTTTAATATGAAAATGTTTTAAATTTTTTATAAAATTTTAAATTTCATATATTAATTTTATAATTAAACGTTAATTTGTGAGCTAAATTGAAATTTCCTATAAATAATTGTAGTTTAAATGATGATTAATAATAATATTTGACTAGTATTATCATAAGCCACTATGAAAGCATTTATTTAAATTTATATAAAGTGTTGACAATAATACTAAATTTATAAAAATATAGTTAAAATCTGAAAAAAAGAACATTAATGTTATTCAACAACATTATATGAAATTTCATATAAAAAAATCTAAAAATAAAATATCAAATTCCAAATTCGGTGACAATGCTACAGAGCTATTTTACAACTATAACATTTAAGTTCAATATTTTTTATACCTAAGGATTTGACAACTTAATTTACAGGATAGATTTTGCCTCAAAAAGCCCAAGGCCACCATCTTTTCAACAAAAACACTTCACCATCGATGGACACACATGAGCCCTCCTCGAAGATTTTGGTGATTCAATCTTTTGGAATAAACAGCAGCTACGTTGCCGCCGTGTTAATCCTCGCCAACGTATACCAAACAGCTCGATTTTGTACTGAAAAACCATCAAGAAAAACATTAAGCTTAGTACAAGATTTCGGTAACACTCGTTCGTTTTATCAAAGATAAAAAGATAACATGGCTTCAACATATATATCTTTTATCATAAAAATCAATAAACAAAGTGAAATTTTGGACCTCATAATTTCCCTTTTTTGGATGAAGCGAAGTCGTGTTAATAATCCCCTGAACTTATACTATCATTTGAAAAGAAAAGCCATCCTTGAATCATAGAGCTCAGAATATATTGCAGTTGAAAAAACGCAGTAATTAGAGCTAGATAAGTGAAAGCTTTTGCTTTTCTCAATCACTATCTGCAGTTAGTTTTTTTTTTAAAACTTCCAAGTACAGCAAGCCAACGAAATATACATATATATATATATATATATATATATAAACGTGTCAAATATAAACGTTAGTTAGGGTGTCATTACTCAAGCCTTGACATGTTATGTATGATGGGATATTCTTGAAGGAGAATTAACTATCAACACATTTTTGGAATTAAACGGATTCAAAGTTCAAAAATTTGTACAGCATGAGTGATTACAAACTCCCATTAGATTAGCTTTTGCAAAGTAAGCCATTCATCTAATGAAATACAAAATTTTAAATGGCTTTTTGAACTCAATGAGCTAGCTGTAGCATCTCCTTGGTTGCCATTCTTGAAATTTAATGAAATATATGCGAACAAGACCCATTTGCTCAGCGTATTTATACAGGCACTTCGTATCATTGACTATTATTAATAGTACCACGTACACCCCATACTTAACAATTCAACTTTCACCATATCTTGCTTCAAAAGCCTATATAACCAAGCATGACTTTCTCAATTAACCACACTATTGGAATCAACTCTAGATGCAATTTAGTTGACTCTAAATGAAGTGCAGAAGATTCAACTTCAAATAAAGTGCTGGTAGTCAACACTAAATGCAAAAGAGCTAATTTCAAATACAAATCATTTTTCTTGATTCTAAGAAGTTAGTATCACTTTCTTGTAGCAGATGAAAAGCTAATTTTTTATTACTTTAAGTAGTATCAGTATATACTTTTCTATTTAAGACCGTTTTTATAAAGCTGATAAGTTAAGGTTGTATTTTCTTATTTTTAAAAAAGTAGTTAATCATTTAATATTGCTTGCTTAAATTGTAAAACTTTTTGCTTATATATGTGTGTGTGTGAGAGAGAGAAACATAACCAAAGGGTGCTTTGCTCTTCCATTTTCTTTGTCTTCTTTTTTTTTTTTTTTAGTTCCTTAGCTGTTTACTCAAAACCATACAACACAACCATCATCTCTAGCACTTGTAGGTTAAATCTTAAAGCTTCCATGGATGCTTCATTTGGTTTGCTTTTCCTTCGTTTCCTTCTTTACTTGTCCATTTTTGTCTCCATTGTTGGCCTAAGGTTTGCAAAGTCTATTAATTTCACTTAACTTTGATGATAACAAAATCAAAATTTTTAATATATTAAAAAAGCCTAATTAAAACTTGGCCCATTAAATTTTTTTTGTCTCTTATTTTGTCCAAATGTCATTAATAAACTAATTGACAAATTTTAGCTACTTTTGTCATTGTAAATGAAATAAGGTATATTTACAACAATTTTATTATCTCTCTTCTACAACTAACTATTTTGATTTAAGAAAAGAGTATAACCTATGAAGTAAACGTAAAAAAGCATTAATGAAGATAAGATAAATACCTTGCACAACATGAAGTCTTTGAGAAAGAAGAAATGAACATTAAAGATATACATTCTCTATTTTAACCAAAAAGTTTTTGCATTTAACACTTTATTATACAAAAAAAAGATAACATTAGTAATACTTGTAAGTTAATGAAAAAGTATAGATGTGTTGAAGGTTGAAAAGTGAAGTGTCAATAAAAATTATTAGAAATCATTTGAGTATTCAATAACATATATTTCTCTAAGAATATTTTGAGTTTTCAATTTATTAACTTTTAAAAAGTATTTATTGAGTGATCTTATAATCCTATTGGATTATAATAATTTCTCTCCTTAATCTTTATTGTAACTCTTTGAGTAGAAAAGTAAGTTGAAAATAAATTTGTATAAAACTTTGACTAAATAAAATAAGAGTGAGTTTGAGAAAACTCTTAAGCGAGTTAAGTTTGAGATTAGCCAATATTATAACTTATTAATTCAAGTGAAAAAATCCCTTAATATTTAAAGGGACTACAAATAAACTATAGAAGTCAAACTAAGATAAGTTGAGGTATGTTATCTTTTTTCCTTAACATTTTATTTATATTTTCTTTCAAACTAATTTAATTTACAGTGTGCGCCCAACTTATACTTCTTGCGCTTACCATCTCTTGCCCAACATCCATATCTCTTGAGTCCCTCACTTACACCTCACTTCTTGGGAACCCCTATGAGCACTGGCCGAAGCTCTACCCTTGGTGAACCCTCATTTGAATACTTCATCGGGGTAAAATCTGTCATAATCGGAGGCAAAGGAGGTGGCTTTGAATATAACCTCTTGTCTATCAACAGAGAAGGCTATGGTGGGACCAAGGTAAGCACTGTTAATCCTTACACTCGATGGAGATCACTCTTTATAAAGCAGTCAGTGAAGCATTTACAGAAACCTTTGGTGTTGGCATCCCAAAAGTCACACCTATAGCACCATTTTCAACATGCTTTTCCTCCAAACACATTGGATTCTCGCGGATTGAACCGAGTATGCCTACCATTGATTTTCCGTTGCAAAATGAAAAAGTGACACGGACGATGGCTGGGGCAAACTCGACGGTGCAGGCTAGAAATGACGTGATTTGTTTGGGATTTGTGGGTGCTGGTTTAAACTCAAGTCCGCTCCTTGTCGGGGTTGTGTTGGGTTCTGCACATCCAAGGACTTCCATCACAATAGAAGCACATCAATTGTAGAACAATCTGCAACAGTTTGATCTAGCAACGTCAAGGCTTGGGTTCAGCCATTCTCTCTTATTCAAGCACACCAATTGTGGCAATTTCAACTTACCTCAACTAAGTGATTTTTCATTTTCTTCTATTCCTGTAGTTTTAAAATATATTTGAATTGAGGTTCACAACATGGATAAGCGGCCCTGATCCTCATTATGCTTGGGCATGGCCTTAATCAGATGGGAAATAAAAGAATAAGTATTATTGCAATGAATTACTTGTTCCCTTTGGCTTTCTTCTGCTTTTCTCTAATGCTTTAGGCGGGCAGTGGCACATTACACATCACAGCTTCTGACAAGGAAAGTAATATATCTACTTATATCTACTTTTTTTAACAAAAATACACGTATTACAAAGGAGTCTTGTGTTTCTTGATGATTAAATTTTAATTTATCGATCTTTTTGGCCCACAAATGAGTACTGTTTATTTACATTTTCATTATTCGATGTATTTTCTATGAAAATCGTATTCCAAGTGCATATGTACCATGTCTCAGAATACTTATCAATAATTGGATTTATTTTTAATTATTTTTTCAAGTCAACAATATAATCACCTGCCCACAAGAGAATGTACTGTTATATTCGGGATAATAGAATTCACTAGTTTTGGTAAAAATAAGACTTCGCATGAACAAATATTCAGAGGCTGAAATGCTAAGTGAAACACACAAATTCTTAGCTAATTGATACAGAACTTATTACTTTACCATACAAGATCAAACATACTGAAACAAGAAAGAAGAGGGGGAAAAAAATTCCAAGAGATACATCTCAACGAAGAGATGTACATCTTCTAAGCAGCAACCATAATACTACATGTGCCAAGGCAAACAACCAGCTTTTACTCTATAAGCCTCCAAAGATATGTCATCTCTACTCATCTGTCACACATCCGCTGGATGCAGATTTTACGCTCTTGATATACTGGATACAGAGAGAGGAAGCAAGCTTAAAACACAGGACATGAAGAGATTTTCGCCAAAAGTGTCGATTGCATTTCATTATCCACAAGGTGCTGGATTGTATTTTTTTGTAAATTTAAAGAACTTTTGGTCTTCTATTTTCAACAAAAATTAAATTCTCTCCTTCTATTTTCGGTTATTATACCCTTAATCCTTCAAGTTTTGAAAGTAGTTTCAATCACATCCCTCTTTGGACGATTCATAGGTTTATTGTGAATGTTTACTCGTGTTTGACGAAAGCAACACCAACTCAGCTGTTATCAATGCCATGCTGTCCTTTCCATCAAACAAGTCGGTAAAAAGTGACAAAATACATTAAGAATGTCAATGGAGGGATGAAAATGAATCCACTCAGCTTGAAGAACTGAATTGTGTAACAATTGAAAATAGAGGGGTAAAAACAATATTCATTAAACTAAAAGTAAATAAATTATTAAACTCGTCTTTTTGGAAGGGCGGTTTAGGCCTTTCAGATCTCATACCTTGTACAAAACTCCTTGGTTGGCTTTGTATGCAGGAGCAGTCCATTTCTTCCTTCGTGCCTCCATCTCCTCGTCTGTTACCGAAGCATCGATTCTCCTTTTCTGGACATCAATGTTGATTATGTCTCCATTTTGAACCAAGCCAATAGGACCACCTTCCTATGAAAATTATTGAAGTTTTGTCAATCATCACTAAAGACTTTTTACAAAAAATTTTAACAGTTAATATTTAGCCTTTTAACGTGATTACTACAGTACATACAAAAATTTATTAGAAAGCTCAGCGGCCAAAACAATTTACTGAAATGCTTAAAAGAAAATCTTTAATAAGATTGCAGCATAGGTAAGAATGCAACCCATAGAATAAAACAACAATGGATTGTCAGATGAAGAAGAGGAAAAGGGAGAAGAGGAGAAGCCAGCACTGCCACAGTGACTCCAAAGAGGCTTCGATGTGGGATAAGAAGGTACTATGATTGATCTAACAATTTTTTATATGATTTTTTAATTTTGTATTTAGAATTTTACCTTTACTTTTTATAAATGTAAAATTTTTTATTTATTTAAATTTTACTTTTTGTAAATGTATTTCGAATTTTACATTTATTTAGAACTTTATATCATAATATTTGTTTATTATTATTTTTCATTTTACCAAAATATAACAACAATTTAAAAAAAAAATCCAAAGGGGGAAGCGGACTAGCCAAGTAAACACTCCCCTTCTATATATAAAATATATATATTTAGAACAGATCACAAATTGCTCTACTTTGCGATCTATTAGTATAAAATAAATTGTAGAGGAAACGTGGATGACGTTGGGCCACGTTCCTCTGTTTCAATAAAATAAAATAAAATTGAGGGTCGCGGTCTCACCAATGCCGTGAACCTATTAAAAATAAATTTGTAAGCATTTCAATAAATTGTTTTGGTAGTTGAGCTTTTTAATAAATTGTTATATGTACTATAGCAATCAGGTTAAAAAGCCACAAGATAAAAGCAACTATGAAAATGAGAGAGTGAAGGGAATAATCGGTTTAAAAAGGGAGGCCAGGTGCAAACACTCATCTCATGAAGAGTCAATGAGCCCATTGACTCCTGTTACGGACTTGGATTTTCCAACCAACCGTGCGGCACTTAGATACACCCAACTCGCACCTAAGTCAACCTTTTTCCCTAGACTCCCTTAGGAGGCTTGATCACAAGAGGAAGCTACTCAGAGAGTTGAGAGGAGAGAACTTTAGACAAGAGAGCGTGGAGAGAACTTTTTGTATTGCAATAATGAAAGTACAAACTGAAGTGCCTTCCCCCATGGCACCTTGGGGGTATTTATAGCCTCCCACCTCCTCAATGGATGGTGGAGATCAATCTAATCTAACGGTGTACAATCAACGTCCAGAAGCTTCTAGGATATTTACAAGGCCTAGATTATTATGGAATTCCTTAGAATACTCTAGAACTATCTCTAAAAAAATCTAGATATTTACATTGATATTTATATGTAGAATTGTGTGGAGGATTCCAGAACCTTCTAGAATTGTCTTCTATTACACGCCCGTGTCATTCTCCCCCACCTGATTCGGCGACGTCCTCGTAACCTCGAACCAAGTCTTTATACTTGTACAAAGACAACTCGTGCTCCCAACTTGCCTCACTATCAGGCAAGCTCTTCCAACGCACCAAGTACTCTATATAGCTCGGATGAGTACCCTTCCTTGGGATGACTCGATGCGCCACTATCTCTTGGGCTTCTCGCTCATGAGTTGTGGTGACGGCAGTCAGGGCTCTATTGGACTCATTCCTACCCACGTCGTCCTTATCGTCATGGTAAGGCTTCAAGAAGCTCACATAGAAGACAGGGTGTGCCTCGATATGGGATGGCAAGATAATTCGGTATGCAAGCTTGCCAACCCTTTTCTCAATTGGGAAAAGCCCTTCATATCTCCTTAACAACCCCTTATGCACTTTCCCATATGAGCGAAAAGTATGAGGGAAGAGTTTCACCATGACTAAATCCCCTTCCTCATATTCCATGTGCCTCCTCTTCTTGTCGGCCCACTTCATCTTCTTGGCCACCTTAGTTAGATAGGCCCTAGCCATCTCAGCTTTCTCCTTATGCTCCTTGGCAAAGAAGAAGGCACTTGGACTCTTCCCAAAATATGTCTTAGCCAACGTTTGGGGAGTCATTGGTTGTTGACCAGTGGCTAGCTCGAATGGACTCGCCCTAGTTGACTCACTCCTTTGAAGGTTGTATGAGAATTGGGCCACATCCAGCAAGTTGACCCAATCTCGTTGGTAGGCACTCACAAAGTGCCTCAAATATAATTCCAATAAGACATTCACCCTTTCAGTTTACCTATCAGTTTGAGGGTGAAAGCCAATAGAGAAGTTCAACTCGGAGCCAAGTAGCTTGAATAGCTCGATCCAAAATCTCCCAGTGAATCCAGTATCTCGGTCACTCACAATCGATTTTGGAATGCCCCAATACTTCACCACGTGCTTGAAGAACAACCTTGCCACATCTTCAGCATTATACTTCATCGGCACGGGGATAAATACTCCATACTTGCTAAATCGATCGACCACGACCATGATGTTGCCAAAGCCATCCACCTTTGGCAATCCAACAATGAAATCCATTGAGATACTCTCCCATGGTCGCTCGGGGATGGGTAGTGGCTCCAATAGTGCGGTAGGCCAATTTTGCTCCCCTTTGTCTTGTTGGCACACAAGACAAGTCTTCACATATAACTCTACATCGTCATGTAGTTGGGGCCAATAGTATCCTCGTTCCACAAGTGCTAGTGTGCTATGCGTACCTGGATGACCAGCCCATAAAGAATCATGACACTCTCTTAGGATTTCTTTCCTCAAACCATCCCACCTCGTCACATATAAGCATCCCCCTTTTGTGCGAAGCATCCCTTCCTCTAGCCAGAACTTCCTTGTCTTGCCTCCCTTCGCGAGCTCCACCAAGTTCTTGGCTTGTGGATCCTTCTCAAGACCCTCCTTGATTTGCTCAACCAAGGGGAGGCTAGGTTGAGTCAAAGTAGCAAGCTCAGCCTTCCTACTCAAGGCGTCAGCCACCAAGTTTGCTCTTCCTGGCTTGTACTCCATCACGAAGTCAAACTCTGCCAAGAAGTCTTGCCACCTAGCTTTCTTCGATGTCAACTTCTTTTGGTTAAGGAAGTAGCTAGTTGCCACGTTGTCGGTCTTCACCATGAGCTTAGACCCCAATAGATAATGCCTCCACGTTCTCAGGCAATGCACCACGACGATCATCTCATTTTCTTGCACAGTGTACCGCCTCTCAATATCATTCAACTTTCTACTTTCATAAGCTATGGGGTGTCCTTGCATTAACACACCTCCAATAGCGAAGTTGGATGCATCAGTGTGCACCTCAAAGCTCATGGTGTGGTCGGGCAACGCCAACACAGGTTGCTCCATTACCACACACTTCAATTTCTCGAAAGCCTCTTGACACCTTCTATCCCATTCCTAAGAACGATTCTTTTTCAATAGGTCCGTCAATGGAGATGCCAGGGAAGAATAGCCACGAATAAACCGTCTATAGTAGTTCACCAAACCGAAGAATGATCTCAGCTCGGTGATTCCCTTCAGAGGCTCCCATTCTTGTATGGCTCGTACCTTGGACTCGTCATCCTCAGTTGTCCCTTGCCAACAATGTGCCCTAAGAACACCACTTCTTCTTGGGCAAAGGAACACTTCTCCTTTTTCACGTACAATTCATTATCTTGCAAGACTTTGAAGACTTGACGGAGGTGTTGAACATGCTCCTCCAAGGTCTTGCTATAAATCACGATATCATCCAAATACACCACCACAAAGCGATCAAGGAAAGGTTGAAATACCTTGTTCATCAAAGTGCAGAATGTGGCGGGTGCATTGGTGAATCAAAAGGGCATGACGCGGAACTCGAAAGAGCCATAGCGAGTGACGCAAGTTGTCTTTGGCTCATCTCCCTCAGCAATGCGAACTTGATAATAACCGAACCTCAAGTCGAGCTTGGAGAACCACCTTGCATCTCCAAGTTAATCAAACAAGTAGGCAATGAGTGGGATGGGATACTTGTTTTTCACAGTAATCTTGTTTAGTGCTCGATAATCAATGCACATACGAAGCGACCCATCATGCTTCTTTTGGAATAACACCGGAGCACCACATGGAGCCTTCGACGGTTAGATATACCCAGCATCTAACAACTCCTTCAATTGCCTCCTTAACTCCACTAGTTCAGGAGGCGCCATGCTATATGGCGCGGCGGCAGGAGGCCTTGCACCAGGCTCGAGCTCAATCTTATGATCTACCTCCCTTCTTGGAGGTAGCTTCTTTGGCAACTCCGTGGGCATGACATGTTTGAACTCCTCCAGTACCCCTTGGACCTCCTTGGGCGACTCAGAGGCATTGTTCCCTTTTTCCTCCTTGAGTGCCACTAGGAATGTAGGTTGTGCCTTCTTGATCCCCTTGCTCAGTTGCATGACAGATAGAGATCTAGCCTGACTCATCTCGCCTTGTGTCAAGGGTACCATGAGCAAGTTTCCTTCTTCTAGAATGCACATGGTATCGACAAAAGGGATTGGCACAGCCTTCACTTTATCCATGAAGTCCATGCCCAATATAATGGGATAATCATCCACAGGCACAACAGTAAAGTCTACCAGTCCAGTCCACTCATCTAGGCAGACCTTGACGTTGCGAGCCACCCCACGGATCATCTTTGAAAGAGAGTTCATAGCCTTCAGTCATCCTAGCTTTTGCTCGTACTTGATCCCCAACTGGCTCGCCTCCTTCCACTCCAAGAAGTTGTTGGTGACACTGATATCTACCAAGGCTCAAACTTCTTCACCACCAACCTTGGTTTGTACTAACAAACGCTCTTTCTTCTCGGTCTTGGGCACCTCCACCTTGGCCTTGATGGCATTAAGGACTTGCAAAAAGCCCACTTCCCTTTCTACTTCCTTCTCCTCAATCAATGCGGAGAGCTTGCTCTTCTTGGGGCAATCTCGGACTAGATGAGGGCCTTCACAAAGGAAGTACTTCGGTAGTGGTCTTTCGCCTTCTTGTTCTTCGAACCCTTCTCCTTAGGCTTGAAAGCACCATCCTTGACTTGTTTGCCTTCTCCCCCACCTTTACCATTGTCCATCTTGGCCTTGCCTTTGTCAGGCTTGCGAAACTCGATGAGGGATTCAGCAATGGACATGGCAGTGGCAAGGTTCTTTGCATCGCGTCGCTCCAACTCTAATTTAGCCCATGGTTGTAATCCATCCATGAAGGCAAAGAAGGCCTCAGAGTCAGGGTAGTCAAGTATCTCCAAGAACACCTCGGAGAACTCCTTCACATAATCTCGGATGCTTCTCCTTTGTGTGAGACGCCTCAGCTTTGCTCTCGCATCTCTTTCAGCATACTCAGGATAGAATTGTTGCTTGAGCTCTTTCTTGAACTCATCCCATGTATCAATGGTGCAAATTCCTCTCCCAATGTCACCATGTCTCCTCCTCCACCACAACATAGCGGTGTCTTCCAGGAAGAGGGACGTGCTATCAATCTTAGCATCCTCCATGATGCCAAGTGCTCGGAAGTATTGCTCCATACTCCACAGGAAGTTATCAATCTCTTTCACGTTCCTTTCCCCCTTGAACGCTTTGGGTTTAGGAACATCCACCCTCGAAGGAGTGGGAATTGGAGTAGAGGCGGAAGCTCCACCATCTTTGGCAACCGCCATCTTTATCAGAGTCACCTCACTCTTTAGTTCCCCAAACTCCCTCAATACCCTTTCAAGTTCCTCCCTAAGAGTAGCATTCTCAGTCTTAAGAGAGGTAAGTTCATTGAGGAGGGAGTTATGCATGGTCTCATCTGACCGGGTTAGTTGCTCGGTCACCTCATTCAAGGCTCCTTGCATTTGTCCACGAAGCCCTTCATTCCCCCTTTCGAGCTCCTCGATGCAAGCATCATACTCCTCCATTCGAGCATCGATCTCCTTGAACTTGTCTTGACCTTTAGCAACCGCAATCTCCATCCTCACGAACCTTGTGTCAAAATCTCCTAGGTCCTCCACCCTAGATGGTTCCCTAGACCTTGACTTGCTTCCTTTCTTCTTTGAGACCTTCTCTTGTTCCACACCATGAACGTGAGTAGTCTCACTCGCCATCTCTATTTCAGCAAGAGCTTCTCCCAAAGAGATGAACCAGGCTCTGATACCAACTGTCACGGACTTAGATTTTCCAACAGATTGTGCAGCACTTAGATACACTCAGCTCGCACCTAAGTCAGCCTTTTTCCCCTAGACTCCCTTAAGAGGCTTAATCACAAGAGGAAACTACTCAGAGAGTTGAGAGGAGAGAACTTTAGACAAGAGAGCTTGGAGAGAACTTTTTGTATTGCAAGAATGAAAGTACAAACTGAAGTGCCTTCCCCTATGGCACCTTGGGAGTATTTATAGCCTCCCACCTCCTCAATGGACGGTGGAGATCAATCTAATCTAACGGTGTACAATCAATGTCCATAAGCTTCTAGGATATTTACAAGGCCTAGATTATTATGGAATTCCCTAGAATACTCTAGAACTATCTCTAGAAAAATCTAGATATTTACATTGATATTTATATGTAGAATTGTGTGGAGGACTCCAGAACCTTCTAAAATTGTCTTCCATTGCACGCCCGTGTCACTCCTCACTGAGACACGGACCTAATGCCTCGGCGTCAATGTGATTTCCCATCACAATGACATCGAGACAGCTTTTATACATTGAAAAGCCAAAAAAAAAAAAAAGAAGCAACCATTTCGGTTATAAGGTTTGGCGGCGATGTCTTTTGGGAAATGGAATTGTTATCCCAAGTATTGGAGGTAAAAATGCCGTTAATATTTTCTTTAGTTTAAATAGATGAACTCACCTTGCATTAAAATAATTAAGGGCAAGAACCAGTTATATTGCACATAAGATGCATCAGATTTCTTTTTAAATTATTATGGCAATACTAAAATAATTATAAATGAATAGTGAGCTCACCTGTGCTTCAGGACATACGTGGCCGACCACAAACCCATGTGAACCTCCTGAAAACCTACCATCAGTCAATAGCGCGACATCCTGCAGTATCCCAAGGCAATAAAGCATCTTCATACATGCGTCTGGTCAACAATACAAAAACAAGAGAGAAATATCTATTCTGATCATCTAAAGAATATCATATATATATATATATATATATGAGGAAATTTAGTGGAAAAGTGAAGATTTTTTGGTCTGAAACACAAATGTGGAGTTTGCTAACCTCCACACAACTAGTGTGGAGGCTACACAAAGTAAATAGAATAAACAAGGAAATACAAAACAGACCTTCCCAAGGCCTGCGCCCATGATTGCACTTGTGGGTGTTAACATCTCAGGCATGCCAGGACCACCCTTAGGTCCCTCTCCCCTGATTACAACCACTTTCCCCTGAAAAGATGATATATCACGAGGAAGAGATCAGATAAAATTTTCATTTTAGATGCCACTGACCTTGTGGTTGCACTCTTGTAAAGCTAAACCAATACTGTTACGGGGCAGTGACATGATACCAATTTGAACCAAATGCAGAAGAGGTATAACTCCCCAAAGTAAATTATTAGGAGCATTACAAGCACCAGAATCAGAACAAGATTTTGCAATGCAGACAACTCAGGCTTTGACAGCTAAAGTTTCTGTAATTACTTGCCATGAGAAGATGAAAGCTGAGTGATTAAACCTTGTTAATTTAATACAATGGGATTCTAAAAGTTGGATTCATTTCAAGGTAAGTATCTCAGGAATTCAGTTCAGAAGCCACTTGTAGCGTTAATATTCAAAGTTTACCAGTCTCTGCCTGCTGAAGAAAGCAAACCCCCCCCCCCCCCACAAAAAAAAAAGGCCAAAATAAGTACCTTGCATCTAAAATGTCACTCCTTGAAATGTGCTAAGGACTCATGTATATAGTAAATGAACATATTCTTTTTTTCTACAGGAATAATTTCCCAATTAATAAATGACTTAATACTCCATTTGCACATACATAAAGATAACCAAATTAACAAGGGGAGACTGGAAAGACTACTCTATGGTAATGAGATCAGGTAGAGCCAGTGGCAACTGGAGTGTGCCAAGGGATTCTTAAAACCCAACATTCCTTCATGCTTTATCAAATGCCCCCTTCTCCATATCTTTGCGTAGAAAAAATTGTGTTTAATTAGCTTTCTTTCTTTGCATTCCATCATTTCGATTATCATTATTCCAGAAGAAAAGTGATAATGTCTTCATGTCCTCGGGAAAAACAGTAACAAGGTCCATATTAAATAAACAAAAATATATAACCTTTATCAGGGTAATATTGTCTAATTCAGTATATGATAGACAATATTTTAGTATGTGATGGACAATTTATTATATATGGCTTTCTTTTGAAACCCATACCACAATTTGGACCATCAACCTCTTGAATGACTAAAATGTAGTGATCCAGTAGGCTGCTGGGCGGGTGGCTAAAATGGTTTTGCTTTTGTCTACATGGTTAATAAGCAGTTATTGTTTTCTTATTTGAAGATTTTTTTCACTTCAAATTTAAGAAAGCAAAGATGGTAGAGCCAAAACATTAGGAGAAAGGAATGTTTGAGCAGTTAAAAATTCTCACAGAATATATGAAAAGTTAACTTGATGTTCCTCATATTTCGCTTGAATGGGTGATGGAGATTAATAAAACTATTTCTGGAACTTCTACTAACAGCTTAAGCTTTTGTATTAAACGATTCTTGACAAATTCGAATGACATGTTGCAAATTCATAGGCCCCACAAAGCTCTTTCTTTTGACATGTGCGCTATGTGGCAGCTAATTTCCTTTGGAATAATTTATTTGCAGTTCTTAGTAAACACTGGATGCTTCCTTATACATTGGGCCAGTTTCTCATGATTCAATTAACACGCCTTGGTAATGATAAGAAGGCTAAAATTTTGTAGTGGTGCACATTTTATATAGTTTTCTGGTGTATTTAGTTGGAGTAGAATGGCCACATCTTCAATGGCATCTTTGTTTCTACAGTTGTTATGGGATAAAACACATGTGCATAGCTTCTCTTTGGTACTATGTTTATGGGTGTTCTTAGGTAGTTTCCATTTATGATATGCAGGGAAATTGGATAGTTGCAACTTTGAGCCTATTTGGCTCTCTATTTTTTAGTTTATCTATTTTGGATTGTTTTATCCTCCCCCCAGCTGTACTTCTCTTTTCTCCCAAGTTTCTTTTATTATCACCAAAAATAAAAAACAAAATAAAAGTAACATTGATCCTAATTCATTACACATCCATTAACAACAATGGTTAAATGATTCTTCATCATATAAATTAACTGATCAGTTTAACAAAATAAAAAGAATCTGAAGGCTTCTTTGAAGGCATCACTGTTACTCAAGAGAGCAAAACATATGCTTACAGCTCACAAATGATATAACATTGGATTAAGAAAGATGAACACTGACTAAAATGGAGTGGTTATAGCCAGGTCCATGATCAGTCTTTCTCTTACTATATTCTAGGTCTGGTTACCATTAAGTGCTTAGCAACAATAGCCAAGACAACAGAAGAATTACCTTGAAGCTTGATGGATTCTCTGAAATGGCAGCAATCATTGACTCCTCTCCTTCAAAAACAAGTGCCGGACCTGTTGAATAATCCCCACGATTAATGAATTGCCACATGGACAAATATAATTAGGCAATATTTTAAAAGTTCAAGATAAACAGAAAAAGACCAAAATATCAATAAAATGCACCAGAAAAGTATAGCCCCTCTTTTCCAGTAATTTTAGCAACAGAACCCTCTGGTGCAAGATTCCCATATAAAATTTGAATGTGCGCTGTCTTCTTGATGGGATTTTCTATTGGCCTTATAATTTCCTGTGTCACATATCAGACAAAATTTGTAGCCTGTCAAGAGATCAGTCTACTAACAGTAGAACAATCAGAAGCATTAAAATTGAACAGAAACAAAATCACACCTGCCCTTTCGCCAAAGGAAGGAAAGTTTCTGCATTTTCAGCTAGGGTCTTCCCAGTGACTAGAGAGGAAGCATCTCCGTGTTAATAAAATGCATATTCTTTAGAAAAGAAACTTTTCTTTTTTAACACTCAGGCAAACAGACATACCAGTCATACAGTCCCCATCTAAAAATCCTTGCTCGAGAAGGAAGTGAATAACTGCAGGGGTCCCTCCAACCTATAAAAACCAGAGTTTCAAGAGAGATGAATAATAATGATACATGGGTATAAACACACATGAACATAAATGCATACCTTGTGAACATCTTCCATGACATATTTGCCACTAGGCTTAAGATCAGCAAGAAAAGGAACCTCATCACTAACCTTCTGAAAATCATCAAGAGTCAAATTGATACCAACAGACCTGCCAAAATCAAGATGTGAGATTTCCTATAAGATTTATAAAGAGAATTTCTGGCACCAAACTTCATGCACCTTGCAATAGCAATTAAATGTAACACAGCATTGGTAGATCCACCAAGCGCCATGACGATAACCATTGCATTACGTAGTGATTTGTGAGTTATGATGTCTCGGGGCTTCAAGTCCATTTTCAATAATTCAAGAAGATATTTCCCAGCTAAACGACACTCATCCAACTTCAGTGGATCCTCAGCAGGTGTGGACGAGCTACAGAAACAGCAAACAAAGTTAACAACATTTTTTAAAAAGCCATCTATGTGAACCTGCATACTTACCTATAGGGAAGAGACATTCCCATAGCTTCAATTGCAGAAGCCATGGTATTCGCTGTATACATTCCACCACAAGCCCCAGCACCAGGGCATGAGTTGCGGATTACATTTTGCCTCTGCTCATCACTAATAGATCCACTCACATATTCTCCATAACACTACAGATAAACCAAATATCAATAAAGTATGATTACCAAAAGCTGCAGTACCTAGATAATCAACTTCCAACTAATTATATATAGTCAAAATATAAAATTATATTATATTTTTTTCTTCAACTCTGCCTATGCTGTGCTATGATACAAATAATTTTATCACTGGTCCCAAGCCCCAAAAAAAGAAAAGGGTTATGTTAGGCAACTGACAGTCAATATAAAACTTTGTCAAATCTTTATGTCATAAACTATATATTTTTTCCTTAATAAGAAAAAAAAAAAACCAAATTCCCAATCTTGCTGTAAAAGATGAAAACTTTATTACTGAGGAAGAAAGTATAAAAAGGGGATAGAATATTGTCCTTCACAATCAATAAGAATCTCTTACAAATTACAGCTTCACCAAATAAAATCTCTTACAAATTTACAGAGGGATGGAAAATCTCTTTTGAGCTTATTTTCCTTTTTCTTTCCTTTTTTTTTTAATTTGTCCTTGGAGGATTCTCATTATCTTTTTTGTACGTCTATTTATAGTTAAATTAGCCCTCTGCACACATAATTTAAATGCAGTTAAAAGAAAAAAGAAAAAAGACAGCGATATTTCAACAGCAATGAGTTATTTACCTGAAAGGCAGATACTATGTCGTATGTATTCCCCTGAAAATGACCGGGCTGCAAAAGAAATAATAAATGACAAAAATTATAACCACATTCCAAAGCACCTCTTTATGATTTTCATTAACAAAGATAAAAAGTTCATAACTGACAATTACTGCATTCTTATAACATTAGTGGAACATACAGCTTACAATAATTTGAAATTAATCACCAGAAAAATGCAGAATTCAAGATAACAGCCATAACTCCTTTTTTTTTCACCCTCAATTATCTCCTGAACTACCCTGATTTTATCAATATACAGGTTTCACACTGCAATAAAGTGCCCCAAAATCCCCAAACAATATTGACAAAGGTCTACCATTTGCATCATTGATGTGATCAACTTCAAACAAAGGAAAAAAATGCATAAAAGAACCATATGATTGTCTCAAAGTTTCTGACGTTATGTAAGACCATTAATTTGAAAGGCATCATAACCAACACCATTCTTATCAGCTAAAAAGTTACCAGGTAACATTGATAACAAAGAAAAACATGCAAAGTTATTCTTAAAGAGTTTTTTTTTTTTTTGGGGGGGGGGGGTGTTCAATTTCTAGTTAGTATAAACTTTGTATCATATATCTGGCCATTGATCAACACACCTCTAAGGTTGTTTAATGAAATCTTAATCTCTTAACAAAAAAAAAAAAAGCAAGGGCTTGACCTGGCTTCACAAACAATTTAATCATTTTCAATCAATAATAGCACTCTCAGCAACCAAAGCCATATGTCCTACCTTAATAGTGCCACCATAAATCATTATACTTGGTCGGTTAAGCCGGCCCATTGCCATAATTGTACCTGGCATCTGAAAATTTGCAACATATACTCAATTGCAAGAAAGCAACTACAACACTACATAGCTAAATCTTCCAAACAAATACAGCAATGAGTCATAATGAGACAAAGCAGAGACAGCTTTAAGAGGGAAAAAATAAAAAATTAAAGAGGCAAATTTGTCATGATTTATCAGCAGTGTTACACCATCGAATTAATAGTTGTTAAAGATTTCCGAAATACCTTTCTTACTCTCAACCAAACAAGCCACCACCAGCAGATTATGAGCTTAATGGAAATCTAGGATTAAAACTTTCAGTTACTCCCTGTAACAGAATCAGAGACTCATCTATGGATTAGGCATGAGAAGAAGGAAGCCAACCACCTTTCCTTCAGAAGGAAAGATGAGAACAACAAATGGAAGAATTAAAAAAAGAAAAAGAAAAAAAATCCTTATGTAGTTAAAGATTATGCACAAAAAATTGAAGCTCCCTTAGAAGTCATTTGACTGATAATTGTATCTTCACTTTGAGAAAAGACATTCTGATTGCTGAAGCAATCAACAAATGAACACTAATATTGATCTATTTATATGTAGTTAGCTGCTTCTTTTTCATTTTTCTATTTTTTTTCTTTGTTTAAACATGCCTGCTGTCATCCTTTTGAATTTTTAGCCCTTTACATCTTTAGCTCCACTCTTCATCACCACTGATCACTTTATAGAATAAAAATTTCATCTTATTCAAATAGAAAAAGGTGAATAGAGAACAAAAGTACACTAGTGAATAAATATTCCCAATCCTTTTCTGACAAAACTAAAAATTTCACAATCAAGACATAATAACTATGCAAGAAGAAGTTGCAGGGAAAAGGTAAAGAGCACTCAGATGTGGACATGAAAACTTTAGATAAACATAAAATGATTTAATACATAGTTTAAATGACTAACCATGCAAGTAATGGAAATCCTACACAGCTATGTAGATTGTAGTCACCAGACCAATATGCCAAAGTCAATAGTGAAAAATGTATAATCCAAACAATTCCCCATTATACACTGAAAAGAGAAGTTTAAGAAATTCAGAACTAACAGAAAATATCTTACATTTTTGTCACAACCAGGGATGGAGATGTTCCCATCATACCACTGTGCACTCATGACAGTCTCAATACTATCTGCAATGAGGTCCCTAGACTGCAAGCTATAGCACATACCTCTTGTCCCCATAGAGATGGCATCACTGACCCCAATTGTGTTGAACCTGAAGCCAATCATGCCAGCCTCTCTCACCCCTTCCTTAACTGCCTCTGAGAGCCTCAAAAGGTGCATGTTGCAGGTGTTCCCCTCATACCACACTGATGATATACCAATTTGAGGCTTACCCATGTCATCTTCTGAAAGGCCCACTCCATGGAGCACTGCCTGCGATCCACCTTGCGACTTAGGCTCTGTTATGTGGGAGCTGTACTTGTTGAGCTTATAGGTCGGTGTGGATTTGGGTGGAGAGTCCACAGGGATAGATGGGGATTGCACAGTCTCTGCTCTGACAGATAAGAGGGAGGGGTGAGCAGATTGAGATCTATGAGGAGGTGTTAGTGGCTTAGCTGTAGTCAGGCTTGCTCGAGAGATGGGTATGAAGAGAGTGGACTGCATGGTGCATGCAAGCAAGGCAACAGCTGCAGGTGGAATCCAAGCCTCTAAGAGTTTACCACCTGTATGAGACATATTATAATATAAATGAATTGAATTCATTGAGAGAAAAAAAATTCAATTGATTCATTAAGGAATTCTTTTGTTTTGGGAACAATTTTTTAAAAATAATGATTTCAATCAATTTACAAATGAATTCTATTGTTAAATGGATTGTTTGTAAAACATTAATTTTGGAAAGAATATGATAGTCAAATTAACAATCCTCATTGGTTAAAAATAACAAAAAATAAAATAAAATAAAAGGCTTACGTGAGCCACACAACTTTACTCTCAAAGTTGATAGAGGTACAAAGTTAAAGAGCAGTTGTGCAGCTCATGGTGTTGATTGAGCTATAAGATTATCACATAGAGAAAAGCTTTGTTTTCTTAATCCAAAAATTTCAAGTTAAAGGGAATCACATACATAAAACTAATCAAATTGGCAAGCTAGACTTCAGCTAAACAACATCCTACAGTTGAACTTTAAACAATTTACAACAATCAAAACATAAAAGAACAGCTCACAATTATAAATCAAAGAGAAGAAAAGGGACCAACAAGCTTCCTGCTTCACATATGACTTTTCTGCTAAATCAAGTTGGTTCAATCAAATCTATTTACGTGAAATACTTTGAAACCATTAGACCACATTTATTTTATACAGAAATCCTTAAATCATATATTATAACCAAATCAGAGTTGTTTGAATCAAAAGAAAGTGAACTAAACTCCCTCCTAATGCACTATGATATGTATTTAACACAACAAATATGGGACAAACCTATGTGCTCTACCCTTGCCATGTGAAAAGAAAACATAAAATGCAGAATCATCCTACAAAATTATATTAATAGGCAAATCAAAGGTGCATAGCACATGGTGTTGCATATGCTACATATGTGAAGAGCTCCTAAATATTATAGGGCATAGCACATGGTGTTGCACATGCTACATATGCGAAGAACTCCTAAATATTATAGGGCATAGCACATGGTGTTGCACATGCTACATTGAAATGTAGCACATACATTGTTAAATGTATCTCATAATTCAAAATGACAACAATACACTAACAAATCAACTAATATATATGAAAAACTAAACTAACATTTAAAACATAGCTCTTCAAGTTGAAAACTTATTAATCATTTAAAAATCTAACAGAATGAACCAAAATACACAACACCAAGCTCTCAAATTACAAATATGTCAATTTTCAAAAAGTTTAAGCATCATCATAGGAAATGTAAAAGAGCTCCTCCTACTACTGGGTTTTGGCCTTTCCATGAAAAGAAAATGAAAAACAGAGAAGAAAGGAAGAAGCCAAAGAGGAGCTCCTAAAGAGCAAAGCAAATGATGAGTGATTTATGGCAAAGGGCTACAGAAATGGCCTATAGAGAGAAAGAGTGTGATCATCTTTATCTTTGAACAGAGCCAAAGACCCTCAGCCAGTCAGCCTTATCAGATTTTTAAATGGAATCTTATTTTCCATATAGTGCTAATAGTGAGTGCTACGGAAAAGCTGCTATAGTGCAAGTAGTGTTCACTATATCTGAAGCTGCTGTGCTACATGAAAGCTACTAGGCCATACATGTAGCATTGCACGAGACCTTGTAGTGAATCGCTACATAATATATCTAGCACTACATTATACTATTAACCAGGAATTAGAGGTATTTAAAGGTTCAGTTCAATTTTAAATCAAAATCAAATTGAACCAAGCTAGTTGGTTTTGCAAAATAGAAGACCTATTTGGTTTTAAGTTATAGTCGGTTTGGTTTGATTCATGCTTTTTTTTTTCAAGAGATTCCATTTTTAGGTATTTGAGTGATAATAAAAACTTGAATATAACCTAACTCAAATGTTCTTCATCATCAACTCGCTTCTCTTCTTCAAAAAGCAAGCTTTTACAACTTACAAGCTATTTCCTTCCCCAATTATCCATTATCTACACAATTAACCAACTATTTGCAAATATCAAATTAAATTTTGTACAAAAAGTTGAACAACCCATTTTGATTTGTTATTTATTGCATAATCCTTCATTATACCTATCAAAGCTGCACATATGTATGGTGACCAAATTTGTTGGCTTTAATGGGGGAGATAAAAAGAAAAACGAAAGTAACATATGGCCTGCTTGATTTCCTATTTCTAAAACAGTTTTTTATTTGTAAGAAAAAAAATAAAATAAAAATTGTTTAATAATGTGTTTTTAATAAAGTATTTTGTAAAACATAAAAATAAAATGGTGTCTTCAAAAACAAAAAAAATCAAAACATCTTTTAGATATTTTGTTAACTTTTATTGTGTAGAATCAAGGAAAAGAAAAAAAAACAATGATTTTTCAAAAATAATGAGTCAAAGAGATTTTTTAATCTTTTTGTTTTCAAAATTTGTTCTTAAAAATATCTATTTTAAAAACATTAAAACCAAAATAGAATGCCCACGTTCTTTGGTTTGATTCGGTTAAATCAAACTAATTTAAATTGGTTTCTACCTATAAAAAATCAATTTGAACCTACTTTTTTGTTTTTTATTTTATTCAATTATAATAAATTTGATTTAGTTTTGAACACTCCTTCTGTTAATAACTACTGCAGGGTGACCCAGGAACAAATAGAAAAATTGAAACAGACAGGACACAGTTAGTCAAAACTTCCTCTTATTGAGAGAACATTTCAGCATGCATCTAAAACAATGCAAAAGAAGCCATAGAACTAAATGAAAATTAACAAGTTCTCTTGCAATTTTCTGGCACACAAAGGTTTACTTGAGAAACTAAACCACTATAATAATTAACAGAATAAAGCTCTGTGCAGTTAGGGTAAAAATCCAACCAGCTTTAAAAAATGAAATTTCTCATAAGATCAGGCCAGACAGATTCAGAAATTTGCTTTGATTGAACACCCAACCAGATGAATACAAATTATTCATACAGAATGTCAGAACTTTCATCAAACATCTAAAACACAATAAGTAAAATAGTCAATAATTTAATCCCAAACCCAGATTCAAATTCTGCTCGTTAGACTACGTGGCAAAGATAATAAGTGATGAGGTAGAAAATGTAAAAGAAATGTCCTTTCTGAGTTTCTGTGTGTGGTAAACTGGGATGAAGTCCCCGAAGTAATAACAAAGCCTTACTCTCCTCGCGAAGGCAACGGTGTCCCTCGGGACTTTTGGACAGTGGCGGCGGCGGCGGGGAAAGGGAAGAAGGGACCAGCTAGAGTGGGAAGAGACTGTAATATGCTAGTTTTTAATTTTGCAAAATCACGGGTTTACATTAATCGAAACGAACGGTTTGATAGGGGCAGAGGAGCGTTTTGAAGGCTTTTTGAGCTAAATCTCATAATTAATGTAAACATTTTGTAGAATCTGTATCCGTGAAAATTATTACCCTCTCTTCGCATAGTTTTTGCGGAAGTCGCTGCAAATTTTTTTTATTAAAAAAAAAGGGCTAAATTATACATACCGCCCTTAAATTTTTAAAGTTTATAATAAAGTTTTTTAAATTTTGAATAATATGCAAATGATTCTCTTAAACTTTAGACATGTACAGAAAATTTTTAAATTATTTGCAAATAATCCTCTAAATTTTAAATTATTTGTAAATAACTCTCATCATATGTGACATTTTTATAGAGATTACTTGCATGTTTTTAAAATTTAAAAAGGTTATATATATATATATATATATATATGTTTAAAGTTCAAAGAAGTCATTTGTATATTATTTAAAATTCAAAAGAATTATTTATCAATTTTTTAAATATAAAAAATTATTTGTACATAATCTAAATTTAAGTGACTTATACACAATTTTATCTAAAAAAATTAAAAGTCAATACCCAAAATCACGTGTAGACTAATATTAGCCTGCAAACATGCCTATACATGCAAGCTAGCTCTAACTTAGCCTTGCATGTTAGGCCTGCCTTTAATTTAATATTTAAGTCTTTATTAGTTAAATTATTTATTAGATATAACTAGCAATACTACAAAAGTTGATCCTTTGCAGAGATAAGTGATGCGCAAGCCATGTGAATCAACAAAATGACATTGTTTCCTTGCCTTCTTTTAATCGTAGTCGTCCGCATAATCCATAGCTCCATAGCGTGACAATTCAAAAATGGAACGTTGCATTCTGTGTTTGTTTTCTTACCAACCATCAGTAAATCTCAGTTGTTCATTTTATGAAATCTTAGCCGTCCATTGAAGAAAATGTAGACCTATGATTTTAGCCTCAAAACCCAGCATCCTCGTGTTGCTTCTTCATCTGAAAGATTTGTCATCGTCTGGAACGATCAATGTCTTTGCCTTGGCTTTTTCCCATCTCATGCCATCGCTGAAGTTACGTGCTCCTTCACTCTACTCTCGCACAATAGGTTTTTCTTATGAAATCATGGATGATTTTTTTTCCTTGGGTCATTTCATCTTGATCTATTTGTGCTAACTCTCTCTTATCAATCAGTTCTAGAATTTCTTTTCAGTTTATTTCTGAACATCACGTTAAACTCTGCATCTGAAGGTCGTGGGTTCGAATCCCACTGTGATTTGATTAAATTTTTTTCTCTAATTTCATTACGCATTGTTTTCCTTAAATTAATTATTTATCAAACTTGGAAATTCATTTTCCTTCTAACTTGCTTGTTTGAATTTCATAAGACATGCTTTCCTTTTTTTTCTCTACCATGGGAATTGTTAGTGGATAAGGTGGCCATCAATTGAAAAGAAAAAGAAAAATGTGGTTTGGATACTAGTAGGTAAACGGTATGAATCCAATTTAATTTACTACAATTTGATGAACTTTTTGAAAATGCCATTAACCCCTTTTCACTCTGAAAGTTTACATGAGGTAACTTCAAACTATTGTCTATGCTCACTAATCATTCCTAAATTAAAAAACCATTGACTATGATGTCTAATGATTCCCTAGGTGATCATTTTCTTTATTTCTAATGCATGTGCAGTAGTTTATATGTGGCAACTAAATGAATATTTGTTGTTTTAGAATGTCAAATTCTAGATTGACCATTCATTTACCTTGTATAAACATTTAACTCCTTTACAGGTGTTCATTTTGTTAACTAGCAGTGATATATCATTGCTTCAGTCCTTTGAGTGCACGTTGGATTTGCAGTTATTAGTTAGTTGGAAAAATATAATGAGCTAAAATGAAACACATTTAAACCCAAATAATATTAGAAAAAGCCTAATACCAAGCTTCACATATTGTCTCTAACTCTGTTGTGAAAGTTAAGATATTTTCTTTTTTAGGAATACTTGGTTGACATGTACTAAATTTGGAACAAAGTTTATGCATTAAGTTTCTTTGAAATTCACTCAAAAACACTATTAATAAATTATCTTATTAACTGATGTACCTTTGTCTTCATGTATTGAGTTTCTTTTAAATCTCTTAAGTAACTTCATGCTTTGCTTCCTCTGTTACATCAGATGTACCTTTGTCACCATGTTGGATAATTATTTAACTTATTTTAGCATTTTGGATATATGCCTCTATGTGGTGTTGTGAAATTATTTGACTGAAAGCAATAGAGGGTAGAAGGATGACCTAGACTAGCACTTACAGTAGTGTGTACAAGAAAAATGTGGCTGACAAGGAAAGTTGGACAATCTAATTCTAAATAGGACTGGATGGTGAAATTGAACTAGAAAAGGGATTTAAATGAAATCACTTATTGTGTTTCATTAGCTAACCTTTAGGTGGAACATTGTGCAAATTTCTATTGAATATATGGCCAAAGTGCTTGGATATGCATGTGTTAGCTAGATTTGCTCTTGATATTACTTGAGCAATGGGATATTTACGTTTCCATGGGATCATTCACCATCTTAAATCTGGTATACCTCTATGAACACTATGCTTTTTAATTTCATTGTGTTTTTGTTGGTTGGACCTTTAAGAACTTGCTGCAGTTTGGTTTGGTGAATAATTGAATCCTGATTAAGATACAGGTTTGGTTTGATGAATAATTGCATTCTAAATCAAAAAAACTATGCATCTTGATTCAAATTCCTTTATTGGATGCCAAAGTTGCAATTTGTATTCTTTAATTAGGCCATATCCTAAATGCAAATAAATCAAATCTCTATTTTTCATTCTTGAATATGAAGTAAATGATTGATTACTTGTACACATGTAGGTTTGCCAATTACAAACAATTGGAGAACAGAAGGTGAGATACAAACCTGAAAGGATGAAGGAAAAAATAAGATGAAGTAAAAAAAAACAAGATACAAGTATGAAACAAGATAAAGTAAAGAACAAAATACAGGCATCTATGTATATCAGCCTGCTTCTTCAAGAGGTGTACTACTGCTAGAACTATGATTGGTCATTGTCTAAAGCTAGAAACAAAAAACATAATGTAAGTGTAATTATTAGGGACTTATAGTTAGATTAGGCATTTAGTGTCGATTTAACTTGAAAACAGGAGTCCAATGTACATCATATAATTGACTTTAATAAAATTATATATTTTATTATACTTTCTTTCAAACATTATTATTGCAATATTATTACTTACCTAATGAAACATTGAGATTGAATTCCAGTGTTTCAAGTGATGGTATTAAAAAAACTGGTGGCACCCACATTACAAAACAACACAAATCACAATATAATCTCTTATGAACTAAAAGGAGATGTTAAATATTAGAACCTAATTAGTCCTACCATTAACATTTGCGTAAAAGTAAAGTCACTCTCAGTTATTTGAGATCCTACAAGAGGTGCTTGAGGTGTGTTATTGGAAATGTTTGCTTACATCTGATTACCCTAAAAGAAAAAGGCTAGATATCTTTAACATTTATTGACCACTAAACATAAAATATAGATATGTAATATGTTTATACCATAAAAGTTATGTTTCTTTTTTTGCTTTTAAATTTCTTAACGCAACCTTTCTCTCGTTTCTTCTTCCTGTTTCCATCCCTTTTCTTGAATCCTTTTGCTTGGGCAATAGACTCCGTCAGTGGTGCCAAGCTTGCACCATCATTGTTGGTTGAACATTATTAGCTTAATCAAAGTTCTGTCACTTGCTTGGTCAACTCTAACATACCTTTTTGCACCAATAAACAAGCTTTTGGATAGTCAGATACCTTAATTGCTAATCTGATTATTATGGTAAAGAGTTGTCTGTATTGTTGTGTGCTTTCTAGTCTAAGATTTGCTTAGACCTCGTTTCCCCTACTGTCATATATAATACCACTCATTGCTTCTTTTGTCCACCTCTTTATAATATAATTCTCATGGAGTTTTTTCACATCCCTCACATCAAAAACTTTTAGAGTATGACAACATAATATTTCAATAGTTTCAAACATCCAATAGCTACATGAAATTGAGTTATTGCTATGATCAAATTGAACTCTCCATTTTCTTTATTCGTCAACCATATTAATGAAATAGTTAAACAAAGGCTCTTTTTCATTTTTGTGTTTTATACTAGCAGTTACAATTAAATCTCACTGTTCTTGGAACAAGTCAACAACTAGAGCCATGTAAATTTAAGAAAGCTATTGGAGTATAGGGGAACCTTGTATAATCAATCGAGGTAATTTTTATCGTGAGTCAAACTCATGCTTCAATTCATTATACCTCCTATCCTCTATAACTCGTTCAAATTGCTTGAAAAACTTATTGATATCTAAATCTTGTCTTGTACAATTTTTTATAACAGTATTTATACTTTCACTTACTTGTGTGCTTTGCACCCTAAGTGTGAAAGCCTTCTTCATATAACACTTTGCCCACTTCTCCTTAATATTATAAACAGAGGTCAACTATGTGTTATCATTAACATTATAAGTTGAAAGCAATCGGCTCCATTCTTCCTCAAATTGCACTTCATCTTCATATTGATACATACACTTCTTAAAATCAGTCAACAAATGTAATCCATGTTTCATCAAATTTCCTAGATGCTTGATACCATTTTGCATTAAATTCTAGGTGCATAATCCATGCTTTGTATCTGGCATCACCTCCTTTATTGCTCGAGCCATGACTTGATCTTGATCAGTGAAAATAGTCAGAGACCTTTTTTGTTAGCGTGCTGCTAAAAAAGTCTGCAGTAGCCAATTAAATGACTCTATAGTTTTGTCATATAGTAACGCTGCACCAAAAATAACCACTCACTTATAGTGATTGAATCCTGAAAGTAATAAAGTGGTCTATGATTACGGTTTGTACTAAATATTGTATCCATAAATATCGCATCACCAAAATACGTATAATCAAGTACCATTCTTGCATCGACCTAAAAAACATTTGTAATATATTCTTCTATATCTATCTGACAAGCATGATAAAATGATAGATTTTTTAGTATTGTTCTTGGAAATAACACAATAGGCTTCCAACTTCTCCATACATCATATTTATATGTCTTTTAGTTTTTAGGTAATTTTTTGCATCCAATTGGATATAACCAAGATTAGTTCTTCCTCTAACATGCCTACTCATCAACTCAAAAGAGTATTTCTGTTAAAACCCTGCATCCTCTGTCAAGTCAATCTCATAGGCTTGAACTTCATTTACCTTCCGCTATGATGCCAATAAATGAATCATGTATGCAACATGGAGTGAGTGATTATGCTCCTCAGCAAAAGCATTGATTCTATATTTCCCATCTATGCGTGTGATAGACATCTTTACTTTACAATTGGTCCTTGTTTCAAGCCAAGGTTTAATGGTCATAAAGTCTCTCTTATCTTTTGTTCGCAAACTCTCTTTACAAAAAATATATCTAGCTGAAATTATAGAGCCATCTTTTACACCTGGTCTTATTATATTTCCGTGCTCCAAATCTAGTTCACCCTGCATAAGCAACCGAGAAGTTTCATCTTTCCTCTAGACTATCAAATTCCAATTATAGTATAGGAGTCAAATCAACCTCCATATTTTAGTTTTTGAAAAAAAAAAGAAAAAATTACTATCAAAACTTATTGACATATGTGAATATCACATAAAATTTCAAGTAAGCAATAATATCATAATATTATTAAAAACAACAACAAAACTTACAAATTATTCAAAATAAATTATTTATTTTGTCTTTTTGCTTTCTTTTTTTTCACTTATTTTCTCAAGATTGTCTTATCATCATTACATATAATTTTGCACGTTATTATATCAAAAACAACTTCTTAAACATATCATTTATATTTTGATGCTTATTATAGCAACATTAAGCATTTTAACTTATCACCTTATTATAGCATAATAAAAATCCAAATTCCTTGTAAATGGCTTTTGAGAATTTAAGTTGAAATCAAATTGACCAAAGGTACCAAATTTCATATTACATTCCAACCATAAACTCTTGTAAAAAAGGATACAAAAGCAAACAAAAAAATTATTGTAGGTGTACAATATATGAAAGTTATTCAATAAAAAAAAACTTCCAAGAGCTCATCTAAAAAAAGAATCAACTTCATACACACACACACACACATATACATAAATATTTTTCATTGGTATCATGCTAAGAGAGTGCATGTAAAGAACTAATTGCAAAGGGAATAACTTTATGCAACTTTTTACAATCTCTCTAGCTTTTGAAAAGGGGAAAACAATTTTACAAACTCAAACTCCCAATATCAGATAGATGTATAAAAGATATATCTCCTTCTTCTTTATGCTACTTTGATCTATCAGAACAATGGCATAAAACCGCTGCAAACAACAAATAACAAGTGAGGTTTTAATGAAAGTATAATGTAGATATATTAAATAGAAAAAATAATTGCTTGGTGTTTTCTAAAAGTCTGACCTTCAAGCTCGACAAACTGGGCAACAAAATAAGAAAATTCCTGCACTTTCTGATATGGTTTCTGAGGTTGAAGAAGCAATGCGAGGATGTTGTGTTTTGAGGCTAAAATCACAGGTTTACGTTTTCTTCAATGGATGGCTTAGATTTCACAAAATGAACGGCTGAGATTTACTTATGGTTGGTTGGAAAACAAACACAAAATGCAACATTCCATTTTTGATGTGTTGTACTACGGAGCTGTGGATTACGCAGACGGCTATGATTAAAGGAAGGTAATGAAACAATATCGTTTTGTTGATTCGCACGGCCTACACATTACTATGCTTTGCAGAGGATCGACTTCTTAATACTACCCGTGCATTCACGGGCAGGTTAAACAATTTTTATGGGACCCACAGTTTCATGGGTCCCACACAAAGAAAATATTTTAAAAATGTACCAAAAAAATAAAAATAAAAAGCAACAATGCAATTAAACAGTGGTGGATGGAACATTATGAACAATATTAAAAACTATAAATAAACAATAAATACTCCACATGTTTTTATATATAAAGAAGATTATTTTGTTGTTATATTTGTTTTATTTATATTATATTTATTTTAACTATATTTAGTGATTATATTTATTTAGATTTTATTAATTTTTATTATATTTATTTAATTTGTATTTATTTTTTTTATTTTTATTACATTTATATTTTTATAATATGTTTATCTTTATTTCTTTATTTATATGTTATATTTTATATGTTTGCATTAATTTTTTTAGTTAAATTTGTTTCTAGTTCATTTTTTATGTATTTTGTTAATATTTATTTTGTCTGCATTTATATTTTTGTTATATTTATGTTGCTTGCATTTTTTTATATTTATTTTGTTTGTAATAAATGTTTTTCTTATATCTAATTAGTTTGTATTAATTTTTTTATATTTATTTTGGTGACATTTATTTCTTTACTATATTTATTATATTTTCACATATTCTTTATATTTATTTTGATCAAATTTATTTTTATGTGATATTTATTATGTTTATATTTAATTTTTGTATTATATTTATTTTCTTTTTATTTATTTATTTTTGGCTATATTAATTATGATTGCATCAAATTATTTAATTATATCTATTTTGTTTATATTTTTTATATTTATTTTAGTTACATTTATTTCTTTGTGATAGTTATTATTCTTGTATTTATATTTTATGTTATATTAAATTTATTTGCATTTTTTTCTATTGTTGTACTTACTTAGTTTGTTATGTTGTTATTTATTTTGTGGTTATATTTATTTTATTTGAATTTACTTTTTTGTTATATTTATTTTGTTTACAAACTATATACTAAGAAAAAATATTGACCAGCAATAGTAAGATTATATACATATTCGCAAATAGAAGAATATTTATTATATATAACACATTAATGGAGGATAACTCTAAAATAAATTAATTATTAATTCTAATTAATTAATCATACAATTATTATCACTTTTTAATTATATCACCCACTCAACAAATAAATTAATGATAACTAATTTTAATTAATTAATCATACAATAATCATTATTTATTAATTATGCTATAATGTCACACCCAAAAATAAAGGTAGAAAAGTAGAGTCGCACCAAATTTTTATTTTTGAAAAGGCAAAATTTTGAAAAAAAACCTTTTAATTTGGAATATCGAAAAAATGTAGTCTGCGAACCAAAAAATAGATTCGAGAGTCGATTGTGAGTGGAAAAGGCGTTAGGCACCCCATAACACCCGTTACTAAGAACGGTTACCCTAAGTTAATTGTGCAAAATCAATACGGCCTTTAATTTATTTTGATTCTCCTTAACAAATTACATGCAAAATATGAAATAAAAATAAAAGAAATGAAATTAAAAATAAAAGGAAGAAAGAAATTAAGGAAACAAAATTAGAAAAATCAAAATAAAAGAAAAAAAATTAAGAAAATGCGAACTGAAAAGAAAGTTTTATTTACAAGGACAGACTTGACCTGCCTAGAGCCTACGTACCATCGAAAAGGGATCAAAGTCCACGTAATTTGACTGGAAAATGTATTTAGTGTTTGTTTTTGTTTTTATTGTTTCGTTGTCTTTTTTTTTGTTTTTATTTAGCTTTCGTTTGATTCTTGGTTATTATTTTTTTTTAAAGAGAAAATAAGTAAAAATCATTTAAACTTTTGCAAACAAAATAAATTTGAAATTGGTAGAGGTATTTTTATTTGCAAAAGGCAGAATTAGTTTTACTCTTTCCTCCTCTTTTTCTGTTTTTGTTTCTTTTTTTTTTGTTTTATTTTTTTGGTTTTTGAGTTTTTATTTGTTTGCTTTGTTTTGTTTTATTTTTACCCTTTTTTTTCTTTAAGTTTTTTTTAGGTGTTTTTTGTTTGTTTGTTTGTTTTATTCTGTTTTTGTTTTTATTCCCTTTTCTTTTTGTTTAGAAACCATATCACTTTTGTTTCTTTATTTTTTTTTTACGTCTTTTTGTTGTTGTTTTTCTTTCATTTACTATTTTTTTTTGTTTTTGTTCTTTTTTTTTTGGTTTTTTTTTTGTTTATTTTTTTTGGGGGTTCCTGCTTTTCCCTTTTCTGTTTTTTTTAGATTACTATTTTATATTATTATCTTTTGATTTTTGTTTCATTTTTTGTTTGCTTTAATTTTCAATTTATATCATTTTTCGTTGTTTTAATTTTCTTCTGGTTTGAAAACCTTTTATTATCTATGTAGAAGGACTCCTTCTTCTTTTATTGTTTTTTTTTTCTGTTTTTTGTTTTTTTTTTCTTATCTTTTTTTATTTTTTATTTTTTATTTTATATAAACAATAATCACTTTTACCTTTTAGCAAACAAAATTAGGACTAATTGATATATTAAAATTAATTTTTTTCCTTTTCAATCTTTTTAATGTTTTCCCTTTTTGGGCCCCTTTTTTTGAACAAAGGGAGTTGAAACTTTGAGAAGTTTGGTTTCTTCAGTTCATTCTAAGAATTTCTAACTGTTTTCTTTTTTGGTTTATTCTTTTCTTGTGATTCTTCCTTTTTTAGTTCTCATTTTATCTTGTCTCACTTTTTTGAGAGCACTACTTTTAAAGAAAATTAACTTAACAAGGGTCGTTGAAATATTGAAATCACCGATTTGATAAGACGCGAGCTTGAGATCCGAAAAATGCCAAAGGGGCTCATTGCCACACATGACCTTGGATCTGTTTTCCTATATTCGAAAGGACAAGAGAAATCCCACACGATCGTTAATAGTAAAAAAAATTAAATATGTAAAAACATAGACCAGAGGATTCAATGACATAACCCTAAGCTCTTTTTTTTTTATTTTTCTAATTTAGTATTGCATCAACTCTGTTCGAATTTTGGGTCTTGGTGGAGAGTCCACAATCAGATAATGAAAAGAAACAACTGAAAATTTCCGGTTATACATCCTAAATTTCTAATTCGTGCTAACCCATCCACATAATAGGGGGCATTGAAATTTATGGGAAGTCATTAACTGAATCAAGGTGTAATTGTGAAAACACATTAAGCCAACAGGTCCGAGAAAATGGAAAACGCAATTTGAAAATGCAATTTTTCCTTTTAATTAAAATCTTGCAATAAAGTCATATCGGAATCGAGACCACACAGGAGCACACCCCCCTAACAAGTTTTCTAGTTCTGTGAAACATTCCCCAGACTACATTCACGCCAGATATTTGTTTTGCAACATACATATTTATCACAAACTGTAGCAAAAAAAAAACGGAAATCCCAAACAGATTCAGCAATCACTGATGATAATCAAATGCAAAATTTAAGCCAGATTTCTCTCAAGCATTCTGTCGAGCACCTATGGTGCATACCTCAAACATATACAACATACTGTACTTCGAATCCCAGCTTTCCATTCCGATTTATAGATTACCAGCAACCATAAGCGAAACTCATTGGGAGAACAAAAAAAGCCAACAACACAAGTAACTTACCTGTGGCGATAATAGCAAGGAGATGGGTTATTCCTTCGATCGCAGCTCTTCCCCTTCGAGGTGCTCTCAGAATGCAGTCTCAGTTCTCGCTGTCTCCCTCGATTCAAAAATTCCTCTGCCCCTTGCTCCTCCGAATCCCTTTCGCCTTCTCCTCCCTCTTGATTTTTTTGGCCCCTCTGATCCTCTCCTCTTGATCAGAATCGAAACAAAAAAAAAAATCTCTTCTCACCTTTTCTCGCACTCTATCCCTAATCCGAAAAAAAATCCTTCTCTGCCTCTCCTTGACTCGAATCTTGTCTCTCCCCTAGTCTCTGAATCCCTTTTTGTTCTTTTTCAAATACGAAAATCTCCTTTTTGTCTCTCGCTCTCTCCGTTCTCCTACGCTCCCTCTCTCTCTCGATTATCCCATCCCGAATTTCGACCTATGCTCCCTTTTTATTCAAAACCCAAAACTTTCCTCTCTCTAATCCCTGCTTCGAAAAATCCCCATCCTCCTGTCACTAGTTCTGAACCAGACCCCTTTTCCGTTTCCTCTTCCATCTCGATCTGCGGCTCCTCTTTTCCTCCTTTTATTTTCGCGTCAGTCGCCTTCTGCCTCTGATGGCAAAAAGGGACAGGAGAGTGAAGTCAAACCTTGAGCCCCCTCCGCTGCAGGTCTGCTTCGCTGGACCCCCTTCAGATGCTGAATGTTCCATTTCTGTGCTTCAAGCCTCTGCCCCTTCTGTGTGTCTCCCGATGTATTGTTTGGGAATGTCGGTTTGGGAAGTCCGAAAAAGGAGCCGGGTAGGGTATGAATTTGGGCTTATGGCCCAGTCCAGCAAAGGCTTCTGCTTCAGCGAGAATTGGGCCTGAGATTCAGCCAAATGAGGCCTGTGTCAAGGTTAGGCTTAGGGCTTCAGATTGCCTCCCTCTTTCTTTTTTTTTTTTAAGGCTCTGGGCTCTCCTCTTTTTTTTTTTTTTTTGAATTTTCTTTTTAATAATTTTTTTTGATTGTTTTCTAAAGCTTTCAGAAGTTTTATTATTATTATTATTTTTAATTCACTTTTTCTTTTCTTTTTTTTTTCTGAAAATTTTTCTTTTAATAATTTTTTTAATTATTTTCTATAGCCTAAAAATGTTTTATGTTTTTTTTATTTTCCCCTGAGTTTCTATTTTTGTTCTTTTTTTTTTTTTGAAATTTTTTTTATCTGGTTTTGTCATTATTTTTGTAGTTTGTCTAGACAAAATACGGTATTCACAGTTCTCCCTCTTTACTTATTTCTTAGGCTATAAGATTGAAAAATGTAACTTTTAATATCTTTGAATAAAGAACAAGTAAAGATAAGAACACATATTTTATCTGACAAAAGGAAAGAGCGACCCAAACAAAATATGGTGTTTACATATAACAAATAAATAATAATTAATTTTAATTATTCAATTATACATAATTATTATCTAATCATACACTGATCATTACCTCTTTATTATATCACAAAAATAATTTTTTTTTAAAAAACCATGCCACACCAAAATTGGCTTTATTAGATCTGATTTTGACCAATTTATAAGATTTAGAGGTAATACTTTTCTCAAACATAGATTTGGCTAAATAATTAATCAAAAAATGGATTTTAATCAAAATTATCATTTTGAATAGCATGTGTGGAATGAAAGCTTCAAACAATGAACGCAACCTTCCTCACAAATTTGCTTCTTTTAATTCTAATTCTTTTTTATTTTATTAATTTAGTTTTTTTAAACTATTTATATCATCATTTGTTCTATATTTGCTTTCTTTATTTTTAATTTAATACCAAATTGACAAAAATGATAAAATTTAAAATAGAAAGAATTTATAGTAATTTGAGGCCAAGGAAAATTGATTATCTCATTTCCACGCACGTGATAGACAATCATTTTTAATAATTTTGAGCCATTTTGATGAGTAATTTTGGACTATTTAATTGTGTTTTAGTAGCATTTGGAGCAAGTTTTTTTCTTTTTAATCTTTTTTAATAGGATAATGTTTTATTTGCATTGTCACGATTGCAATGAAAAGTCCCACTAAATTTTATCTATCATGTCTTTCTCTCTCCCATAAAATAAAAGGAGAAAAAAAAAAGAAAGGATCTTAGTTAATGCTAGTCATTACAATGCATCCTATTAAAGTAAAGTAAAATATATAATTTTTTATAGTAAGGTAAATATATTATTATATTAAAAAATCTATATTTAATAGAACAACAAAAGTTTTGTATGAATGAAAAAAAAAATTCCAAATGAAAAATAATTATATCGAAGTTTATCCCATTTGCCAACTTTGGCTCGAGTGACTTTTTTTTAATTTCTTGTAGACTTAGATTTAATTTTCACCTTTCTCATTTTTGTTATTCTCTAGTTTTTGTACTCTTTTTTAATTAAAAAAAGATTTTTTTGTCCTTTGTACTTTTTCAAGTTTTTATTTATAATTTAAATCACAAAAATCAATAATTTATTGTCATAGAGAAACTTTATTACAAATACTTAAACATACATACTTCACATTCTATAAATAACAATGTATGACCTTGACAAATTTAGCTAGAGCTAATTTATTTTGGGATTATTGAATCACATTTCTCCCTCTTTCAATGTTTAATAATTAAGTTTCCTCATTATGAAGTCAACCCACGGGGTTAAAATTGAAGTGATCACATGCAGTTTCATATAGTGACAAGAAGACACAAAAAGAAGACGTAAAGATCAAAGAGCAAGAAATTGTTCTCCAACAAATGTGTCTTAAAGATCACTACATTTTTTGCCCTTTACCACTATCCACAAAAGTCAAGCATGCCACGTTGTCATCCAACTCTTTCATGGAGTTTCATCAAAATATTGGCCAACGTTATTTGCTATCCGACTCCAAATCAATAATCAGATGCTAACCCTAATCTTTCCTTCCTTAATTGTTTAGTATCAATGCAAAAATCAAATTGACCCACCTTCTTGGCATGAGGAATGTCATTTGAAGCCTTCAAAAATTCAAACACTTTATATATATCACACCTTAGCCTAGTGAAAGGCAACGCTATACAAATCTTAACCCTAGCATTGCTTGAAAAGTTCAAGTAAATAGTTTTTCTCTGAAAATCACAAAATTTCCTATTGATTGAGATACCCTATAAGTTGGTGAAATACTATGGTAAAGTATGAGGCTTTTAACATTGAACTATAATACAAAACAATCCATTTTACTAGAAAAAGGATTTAAGCACAACAAACCATCTCCAAAGAAAACCACCCCTTTAGCTCTCTTTGTGTTGAGAAGGCATAAAACAAACTTTTAATTGGATTAAGTTGGATTATAAGGGAAAAAGGAGCCTGGGATAGCTTAGCCACTCCCATACTAGGCAATGAAGCACAAGAAAAACACATTGTGCACATTATTGCCAATTGGTCTCTCTTATTAATCAAGTTTACTATTGTGATTATGCATTTCCTATCACTTGCATTGGTGGTCAATGAAGGGTGTATAAGGGAGAGGTAAGACCTAGTTGCATTACATTTTAAGGTTGCATAACCAATCTCAAGGTGAAGACTTAGGCAATTGCACCATAAAAGAGCATTATTAAGGTCAAGCATAAATATTGTTGTGTAGTTTAGAAAGATGACACCACTCTAGTGGTACTCAAAAGGAATGCTAAAGAGGAAAGTTTTAGTGTCTCTAATAATGGGTAAGACTAATGTTATGTATGCATTTCATGCCACTCACATTAATGGCCATTGGAGGGCAAATAGGGGAGAGGTAAGGCTTGGCTACATTACATCCTGAGGTTGCACAACCAATCTCAAGGCATAGACTTGGCCAATGGCATTAAAGGAGAGCACCTTGAAGTTTAAGCAAATATGTTTTTGTGTAGTTTGGAGAGATGTCACCAATATATGGTACTCAAGAGTGATGCTAAAGAAGGAAGTTTTAATGTCTCTAGTAATGCATTTGCTATCATTTGCATTGATGGTCAATTGAGGGCAAATGGGGGAGAGGTAAGACCTAGCTGCATTGCATTATGGGACTACACAACCAATCTCAAGGCGAGGACTTGGGCTAGGGCGCCATAGGAGAGCACCATTGAAAGTTAAACAGATATGTTTTTGTGTAGTTTGGAGAGATGCCATCTGTAACATCCTCAAAAAGTGTTAGTGACTTTAAGAAAGGATATGAGATTAAATATTAGGCTGAAAGAGTAGGGTACAAGATAGGATAAGGGAAAAGTCAAATTTTCACCTATTTAAAAATTTATTTATATATATATATATAATTTAAAAAACAGCCAAAGATTTAAAAGTAAAAAAAAAAACTAATAAGATATATATCTTTAGTTAATTTTAAAATATTTCAAATTATCTAAGAGTTAACTTAAAGTTAGTTTTAATAACTAATAGAATAATAATAAAAATTAATAAGATATATATATCTATTTCAAATTATCTGATAAATAACTTAAAGTTAGTTTTAATAACTAATAGAATAATAATAAAAACTAACAAGATATATATATCTATTTCAAATTATCCGATAGATAACTTAAAGTTAGTTTTAATAGCTAATCCGATAGATAACTTAAAGTTAGTTTTAATAGCTAATAGAATTTTAAAATATAATAATAATAATAACTAATAAGATATATATATATGTACTTAGTTAATTTTAAAATATTTCAAATTATCCGATAGATAACTTAAAATTAGTTTTAATATCCAATAAAATTTTAAAATATAATAATAATTAAAACTAACAAGATATATATATATACATCTAAAATCGAACATATTCCTTATTTTTCACTCCCCCATCCGTTTGCTCTCTCTCACGTCACCAGAAGCCTTTCTTCAAGTAATTCCAACTTGTTCTTTCAATCCCTCTTCGAACATACATCTCCACACCAGGTATGAGAGTAGCTTTTGTTCTTGTTCTCATATGATTATATTTATATATATATAAACACACCTTACGCACTATTCAATAAAAGTGATATACAATATACATCTTTTCGTCCTTTTGTGAAATAAATAAATAAATAAATAAATAAATATAGTTATATATACAACCTTCATCCCTTATATATGTATATATATGTAATTATAATATATAAATATATATATATATATATTCTTATGCAGAAACGCATCCTTTTATCCCTTTATTTTTCTAAAATAAATATACATATATATATATATATATAATTATATGTTATATATATATTTGTAGGTATGTATATAATATGAAATTAGGAATATAAATTTAATATAAATTTTTATACATAGATATATGTGTGTGTGTGAATTTGGGAATATAAATTTAATTTATATACTTAAATTATAAATTTTTGATGAGAAAATTAAGATTTAAGAATTTGAAAATTTTTGTAAATTTAAGTTAATATAAAAATTGACTATTCTAATGAATTAATTAAAATATAAAGAAATATAGATTTAAAAGAGAATTTTAAGTTCTCTATGATAGCTTTTAAGTTTCTAAAGTAGTTTTAGAGTAATTTTAGAGTAGTTTAGGATAATACATAAGTAGTTTTGAATTATATATTGATATTTTGTTTATATGGGTGACTTTTGTAGATTTTCATTAAAAGCTCTTACTACTTAGATTTTCTTGCCATGTGACTACTTGTGAGCCAAAAGAGAACAGGTAATTCGGGGTTTTCCCATATGTATGCAAACTGGTTTGTGGTTGAAATTTTAATTAAATAAATAAGTTTATCTTGTTGAGCATGGTACATGTAAATAAGCTGTATGAGATTATGAAACGGTAAAAGTAAATGATTGTGAAATTAATAAAATTGTTAGAATCTTATTAAGTATGCTTGCAGATATAATAAAATTCTGACGTAGTGTTTTATTTTTCAAGCATGCTTGAAAGGTCGAATTATTGATATAAAATTTTAGAGTATTATATTTCTTTCAAGCATGCTTGTCAATCTTGTTTGATATACTATATGGGGTTCTTTATTTTTCAAGCATGCTTGTATGAATTTTGGATAAATATGACATGCATAAATGATGAGTTAAGGAGATGTTGGTGAGATATATATGATATGATGACCACGTGGTTTGCCTCCATCTCGCACAAGTGGTTGGCTTTTTGTAGGGCCCCGTTCCTCAATACTTACCTGGCCGGGTTTGTAAAGGGGGAACGCGGGACAGTGACACCTCCTGGTTTAGTCTTTTAAAGAGGGAAGCCATAGTCTGGGCTTGGGCTCTGTACCTTTGGCCGGGTACATCTCAAGCACTGGAGTAGCTTTGGTCGGTCCAATGTGTGGGCCAGATCGTGGATAAGCCTGTGGCTTCAGTCAGCGGTATAAGGCTGGACGGAGCAATAAGGGAGGTTACACATATTGTATTTTATCATGTTTTGCATATAACTATTTTGAATTATACCTTATGATCTTTTGTGTTAATAATTAATAATAGTAATGTTGGATTTGCATTGAGACCTATTGGACATGGTTGTTAGTTTGTATGCACATGGTAAGACTCTGGATTACTAAGACGTTAGTGCTCACCCCATTCTCTTAATATTTTCAGGTGAAGGATTTAATAAGAGGTAAGGGAAGTTACCGGAGGAGTGAGCTATTGGCTCTTATACTCCTCGAACTCATGCTGGGTTAATATTTACTTTTTTTTGCCATGACCATAGGATATTTTTATTTGGTTTTACCATTTTTGAATCTTAAAACATTATTTAGCTAGCAGTTTGATACTTATAAACCTTTGAATTTAATTTCCTAAAATATTCTAATATATGTTTGAGATGTGGACTATGAGTTCCTATGTTTTGAATTGAATAAAATGGGTGGAGCCCTTATTGTTATATAATAACTTCAGCAAGTATTATTGCTTAATAAGGTTGAGCCTTTTTAAGTGAGTATTAACTAGCGCGAGGTGAAGTTTCAAAAATTTATAACTATATAAGTACTTGACATATATTTAGAGGACGGAGTCCCTAGCCCAATGATTATTAGAGTAAGTGTTACACCATCACCATATGATACTCAAGAGGAATGCTAAAAATGGAAGTTTTAGTGTTTGTAATGGGTAAGACTTGTAAGGTTGAGTTGCAGAAAGCTTCAAGGAAACGAAGGCTAAGAAAAGAAAGGAATATTGAGGGTGATTCATTTTCACTTTTAGCAATTTCGTCAATTTGGTATGATATGGATGAGATTCATGTTGGAGAATGGATGCGATATTTGTGAGTGCAATAACTCTTTACTTAAAAAAAATGAAATGTTTAAATATAAACAATTCTAGGGGAGCTTTTAAGTGCTTTCACTTAGTAGCCCACTATCGTTTATAAAAAGCTTTTAAAAAATGCACCTTAGACATTGTGATTAGTTCATAGTATATATTTTATCACTCTGGTTGACTTGCAGGGCCTTTTGAAGGCAAACAATGTGCTAAAAAAATATGGTGTGTATATATATATATATTAAACTAATGAAAGATACTAATTTCAAACAAAATAGGCATGGATTATGCTGCTTGTTTCTATGAGATATATGAGTTTAAACTCTACTATTATTTGACTTACTGCTAATTTGGAGGAATTTTTCATGAAAATTGCTAGCGAATGTGCTATGGGCTACTTTTATCTTCTACAAAGTTGCAAGTTAAAAGTTTTAATGTCAAACTATATACTTAAACCTTTTGGGTTAAATGTTAATTCATAAATTTCTAGGTTATGATCATGATCATGATCATGATTGAGAAGTCCAATGGGGGTCTCATGGGTGAAAAATTTTAACTTTCAAAAGAAGAAAGAATCTTTAATTCAAATATACTTTGCTACCAACCTAAGTGTCACAAACAAGTCATATATAGATGCACATATATCACATATATACAAAACACTAATTTGTTTGTAGGTTTTGATATTAATTTTATATTATAACTTCAAAGCTATTGTTATGATATGCTCCACTATTGCAATATGCTGATAAAAAATTATACAAAATTGCATAAAACATACATGGATAGCATCAATTTCCCTTTTTACCTATTTTAAGGTTGTCTTCATATTATTTAGGGTTTGGCTAAAGTTCATAAAGGCGTATAATTAAATGGTTAGCATGATTATTTTTAATCTTAGGTATATCTAATAGTTGATAATAAAAGTAAAATTAGAGTGTGAGATCCTCATATAGGTTGTACTTCTTAAATTAATATCAACTTTAAAATATATTCTTATAACTATTGTCACACCCATAATGTAACTGCATGATGTTAGAAAAACTAAAAAAATTCAATTTTCGAAAACAAAAATCAAATGAAGTAGAGTTATTACCAAAGTTTTAATTTTAAAAAAATAAAATTTTAGAAAAACCTTTTTAAAAGAAGAATAATTTGCAAATCAGAAATGAGTTTGAAAGTCCATTGTATATAAGGAAAATGTTAGACACCTAACATGCCTACTTCTAAAAATGATTATTTTAAGTTAATTATGTAAAATTAATATGACCTTAATCTTATATTAATTGCCCTAATTAATCAAATGCAAAAATAATGAAAAGAAGAGAAATTAAAAAAATAAAATAAAAAAATATTTATTTATAAAGACGAATTTGACTTAAAATGAGAGCCTAAGCCTTATACATTCTATGAAAGAAATTAAAATCCACACAATTTACTTGGACAGAAAACTATATTTATTGGTTAGTTGTTTTTGTTTTAGTTTTGTGAAAATATAAAGAAAATATAAATAACTTTTGCCCTTTGCAAATAAAACAACTTTGAAGTTAGTTTATATATTTTAATTTAAAAAAATTGAGTTAATTTTACTTTTTTTACTCTCATCATTTTTTTTATTTTTTTGAATTTTTAGAAATGATATTTTTTTATTTATGTAAAAATAATTTTTTTTAATTTTTATAAAGCATATTTTTAATTTCTAATTTTGTTGAAAGAAAATTTGAAAAAAGTTAATAAGTTTATAAAAAACGAATTTAATTTTATCTTTTAAAATTCTTGAAAAGTTTGTTTACTTAAAATTTCAAAGTATCAACCTTTGAATTTGAAAGGTTTACTTAATTTTTTTTTTTCTTCTAGAGATTAACTTTGAACTCTAATACATTATTTTTATTTTGTTTTATTTGGATTTTTTTTTAGAAATCAACTTAGAACTTCAAAATATCACTTTGTTTTTTATTTTTCTATTTTTAAAGATAAAATTCTTAAAACAATTTGATTTTATTTTTATTTTTATTTTTTTAACTGCTATTTTTTCATTTGAAAAACTCTTAAGGATAAGAAAAAAAATTAGTTTTGAATTTTAAAGTATTTTTTTAATTTTTTATCTTTAAAGAGAAACTTTTAAGAAAAGACTTAAAATTTATTTACTTCCAAAACAAGCTAATTTTTTCTTTTTATATTTTCACTTCTTTTAAATTTTAACAAAATAAGGGTCATTAAAATCCAACTTAACTTTCTTCCAAAAAAAAAAGAAAATTTGGAGAAATGTCCCAAATTTTTGAACTTTTAGGATATATACATATATATATATATATATATTCTTTTTGAACCCTTTTTTTTAATCTTAAAAGAATTATATTTTACTTTTTAAAGTTATTTAATATTTTGTTAATCTTTTTAAATTATTTTTTCTTAAATATTTTGGAAACAAAATTGATTGTATTAGAATCATTGGAACTAAAATTTATTAAAAATGTAATTATGTGACACAACAAACACTTTCAAAGAATTATTATCACATTCGGTTGTTTGGTTGACTCTATATGCCTAAAGAGACAAGGAGTCTCCGGACAATTCTTAAAAATATATATAATATAAAAATAAAACAAAAATATTTACAATCATATAATATTTATATTTGTGTGTGCTTTTATATTCAATCAAAAATCATAATATATCAAGCCCGTATTACATTATATGAATAGATAAAAAAATAATGAACCAAAGAAGTTTTTTCCCTTCTCTTTAGTCCTCTATTCAAGGATCCCCCAAACATTCTCTGAACAATTTACATGCCCAATGATCCACTTGAGTAAAAGGGAAACATGAGCTAGAATTAGCTCAAAATCAAAATAAAACAACTAAGCAACACTAATGACAAATTCATACTCATCATGTCACTACTCAATTATCAATCAACTAGTCTTCAAAAACTGAAACATTCATACAGACATCAGCTCCAAATTGCATATCCATTCATTACAAAATCACAGCACTGGGAAGATTAAAATTAAAGCACTATGGCTCCATCAAGCTTAACAGATCAGACCATCCACACAGCAAATTTTAACAATGAGAATATAACAGCTAAACACTTGAGCAGCATATCAGACCTCCCTCAAGCATTTTATCGAACACTTGCCAGGCATACTTTAGGAGATGTACAGAGCATGGAATTTTACACCTCACCCATGACCACCTAATGCAAGGCTGCTAGTAATTCCACCATGGTATATAAATTAGCACGCAACATCATATTTCAAGTGGTTATGCTTACTACCCGAAGATCCTCAGGTATATGTATAACAAAAGAAAATTATTGAGTTACCCAATCTCCCATCCCCATTTAGCATTATCAGCAACCACAAGGAAGTCTTAAACACATTGCAACACTATCACAGGGAAGGAAAGCAAAACTCATAGCCTACCTGTGGGAATTACGACTGAAGAAAGGGATGAAACTCGATGAGTTTCCTCCTTCAAGCTCAATCCTTCAATAGAATGGGAGATAATGTACATAATTTGCTGGCTAAAAAAGAAACACTTCCAAGGATCCAGAGCCTTCACCCCTTCTCTGTTTCTCTCTCCTTGGCCGATAGAGGAAAAAAAAAACGCGTAGCTTCCCCCTTTCTGCCCAAAAACCAGAGCTTCCTCCTCAAAACAGAACTTGAAAGCAGAACTCGAAGCTTCTCTCCAAAACTTCCAGAAAAATCTCCTTCCGAAAAGCCTCTGATTTGGATCAGATTTATAGTGGATCCAAGAGTGATTTTCATTCTCACTCGCATGCATTGCTCATCTTGGTCGTTGGAGAGAAAACTCCAAAAGCAGAATTGCCGTTGTGCTCATCGCGTTTCCTTGCTCTAGCGTCTCCTTTGGTCTTCTCTTCTGTCCCTCCTTTCAAGTTTATTCTGCCTTTTTATCTCCCCAAAAACCACAAGCCATCACGATAAAAGGTAAATATCATAGGATTTGGCTGGGGAAGATTGAAGTAAATCATTCCTTTTCTTGCTGCAAATCCTTCACTCGATCTCCAGACTCCTTGGCTTACTACAATTTTCTTGCTATCTTTCTCTGCATCTCTGCTTTGTCTTCTGCATCTGCCTCTACTACTGCTACATCGCTTCACTGCTCCTCTGCATCTGATGCGTTTTGCGATAAAAGAAAAGGACCTCAGGGAGGGTTTTTCAAAACACAGGAGCCCCACGTTTTGTTTCTCCCCATTTTTCACTTTTATATTTTTTTATTTTTTTTTTATTTTTTTTCCAAATAACTTAAGAGATCCCTAGACCACTAATGATTTGTTTGGTTGGACATGTGCAAAAAGGGGAGGAAAAATGAAAATTCGATAAAATATTAATTTTATTTTAATTAATTATTATTTAATATTATCTATTAATTATTATTTTATTATTAAAAATAAAGATATTATAGATATTTTTTATTTATAATAATTTTTTTACTTATATTTATATACTTAACTTTCTATATATTAAATGAGGTCTACAAGTTTTAAACTATAGACTGAAAATATTTTTTTAGCACTTGAAAATAAGTCAAGTAAAAATATTTGTATTTATTATTAACTCTTTTTTTAAAATTTTATTAGTTATATTTTTTGTAGATTTTTTTTCATTTATTTTTTATATATATTTGATTTATTGACTAAAAAAAGATTAAATTTAAATTAAGTCAAATTAAAATTGACCCAAAAATTACATTAAATTCAAATGATTTTAATGATTCAAAATTAAATTAACATTGACTCAAAAATAAACTTGACTTTAATTTTTTTTTCTTTTTGCTAGATTCATTAACTTAAAATTAAATTAAAAATTGACTTGAAAATAACTGCGACCTAAATGACTCCAAATTTATACTAAAAATGACAATAAATGCAAACTTTTGTTCTTTTTTTAGCCTTCTCTTTTTATTTAATGTATTATTATTTTTAGGATATGTTTAAACAAAATATGGTGTTCCCAACTATACTCAAATTATGTTTGAGTTCTACTACTTTAAATTCTATAGAATTTAATATATAAAGAATTTAAATTATAACAATTCAAATTCTTAGTAGTTTATATTCCTTGTTTAGATAATCATAAAAATTATAAGATTCCTTGTGCATGAGCAAGGTCTACATGCCTACATGTATATATCCATAAAAGTAGATGGCAAGGGGTTGTGTATGCAAGTGTGTGCATGTGTAGATATGTGGGTATATATGTGTTTGCACATGTGAGAATATAGGCCTTTTGATTTGAATCCTATCATTAATTAAAAAAAAAAAATTGTACAATCCATGCCAGTAAGAATTATTATATTATAATCTTATAACTTTTTGCGAGAGTCAAATCTATGTGCTCTAACTTTCTCCTAAATATATTTTTTAATAAAATAAATTAGAAGTCAAAACTTTAGATTCAGACTTTCAACAAATTTGTTTAAAATATATTCTAGAGAATCCATGATTTCGACTTCTAAAATTTATTATTTGCATGTATGCAAGCTAAATTGATAGCCTGCACACGTGCAAGTTATTAATATAGTATAATAATAAAACTTAATTTAATATATTAACAAAGATAATTAATTTAATATTATTTTATTTTATTTTACTTTTTAATATATCAACAAATATAATTGATTTAATATTCAACTTTAATATTAAATTATTATTATTTTATTTTAAAAAAAGTTTATATAATATATATATATATATATATCAAAATTAAGCATAATTTAATCAACTATTAGACAACTTGACATAATTTACTCAAAAATTAATGACTAATATGGATTCTATATTTTATAAATTTATGGTGGAAATGAAGTATATAATTCTAAAACTTGCATTAGATACTATACAAATTATGATATAGTTTAATATATTTTAAAGCAATAATTTATTGGCAAAAATTATATAAAATAATATACAATTTTAATTTTATTTAGTAATTTGTGAATAGTGTGAATGATCATTTCATTAGACAATATCGTTAAATGATAATTAACACAAATGCTTGAATAACACACTTTAAATGAACAAACTAATTTTAAATTGAACTATAGAGAAATAATTTGTAAGTTATTTTCTTTTTTAATATAAACCACTTGATAGTAATAGCAGTGCCAATTGCTCTCTTTATTTAAATATGTATTAACTATATTTACCATTTTACAGTATTTTCTAGTTATAATTATTTAAGTTATAATAATAGACACATTTAAAACGAAATAAGGAATTAATACAAATATTTATAAATCAAAATAAAAATACAAATATAAGAAATTATATGATCTCTTGTAGTTATTTTAGTCCAAAGTATAATAACATATTTTATTATATTTTAAAATGTTATATATTAATTTTACACTTAAATTTTAATTTGTGGGGTTAAAATATTAGAAAAATTTTGTTAAGAACCTTAATTAAATTTGCAAAAGTTATTCTTAGAAAATATATGATAATAGTTGTGAAAAGACTTAATTATAATAAAGTTTTTACTATATATTTTATAAATTTAAAATACTTTTATAAACTATATCTTCCAAGCCTAAAACTATTAAATCTTTACAACTCTTCAATACACAACCATAATATCATTGAGACTGTTTTTTACAATATACAACAAATAATTTATTTGATTATTTGTATAACATAATAAATTTGCTTTATTAAAAAACTTATACTAAGATAATTATTTCAATTTACTTAGAATAATAAATTAACTCAAAATGCTACTAAATCATAGTTGGAATAATATTGTTAGACAAAATCTTCTTATATCATTTTTAACCATAACTCAAGCAAGAACATATTAAAAATTGTATATTAAAAAAATTAGTTCAATTTATTTAGAATAATAAATCAATTGAAAAATACTACTAAATCTTATCTGAAATAATATCATTAGACAAAATCTCCTTATATTATTTTTATCCATAACTGAAGCAACAACAATTTTTATGTTTTTTCAAATAAGAATTATTTATTTAATCAAAACTTAAAAAATTAAATTCTAATTAAAATATAACATATTGTATATTTTGTATATATAATATAATTTACTTTAATTTATTGTATAATATATATTATATTATATAATAACTCATATACGTTTTTTACCTCACATACCCCTCCCCAAAATTCCCTCCTATCCTTATCTTATTTGGCATGATCTTCCAATAAAATTGACCAAAAAAAAAAAAGTTGGCATATTCTGATTTTTGTACAAGTATGGGATACAAGTAAATAAAAGTTTTTAGAAGTGGTTTTTAATAAAAAAAATTATTTCCTTTATAGGATATGACTCAAAATTCCTAAGAATATGTGCAAGCATAAATGTTTACACACATGTGTATATGTTCAAGCATTTGTCTATACATGTCATGTGTATTAAAAGTATTACATCTAAAAAACCAAAAAACTAACCCTCAAGAAATGAGAGAAAAGAATTGTTTCAAATTTACTTGATTGCTTTATTTTTTAAATTTGAAAATATCACCCTTTCTAATCCAAACAAGGAATTTTTTTTAAGGCAACAATTAAAATACCTCTAAAAATTACTTTCTCCTTTTAAATTATCTCATAATACAACCAAGAGTGTATGATAATTTCTTGAGAAATTTGCATTTTTCTTTCATTGAGATTTCCTTGTCAATTGGATAAGAATATTTGGGTATATTTGGTAAAGGTTTTATGTTTAAATACTAATATTTTTTTGGGAATTAATAGATTAGCTTATAATGTCAAAAATAAAGATGGAGAGAAGAGAAAAAGAAAAAAAGAAATTGAAGAGAGAAGAGAACAATAAGAAAATTGGCAATAGTTACAATGTTGTCTTGCTTATAACTGAGATTCAGTTGAGCTAATTCAAACATGAATTGTATATATTCCATAGAGGAACAGAAAGGTAGAATAATATGAAAAAAAAGAAGATAGTAGTAAAGAAAGAACCACCTTTGATTTGAACAAGCTAGACTTATGTAAGTTGTGATGACAAAGTAGTTAAAAACTAGCTTTCAATTTGCAAAATATGGAGCTATGTTTATTTATTTATTTTTTCAACAAAAAAGTAATTGGAGTTTAACTAAGGTTTGGAAAGGAATAGTTTACTTTCTATATTGGAGTAGTTGATAAACACAAATTACTCTTTTTATACCATAACGAGAACAACACATGAAATGTGTTGATGGTTCCCCTCAACTCTCAACCTTGAATAAAGCTAAAAATGTGTGAGTAACAAAAATTTATAAAACTTTCCCTAATTGTTGCATCATGCTTGTTCCATGGAATATAATAATATAACTTTTTTAAGCAACATGTACCATGCCCTCCTCATGCATTTGAAATCTCATTAAAGACTAAGTGAAATATTTTTGCAATCAAAGTTTGATCATGAAGAAAGGTATGTTCAAAAAACAATCATCTCTTGAGAATTCAAATTATGCATCAAGTAATGCCCTCTCCATAGATGACAAGGAGATTGATTGCAGTGCTAAAATACTTACGCAACAATATATTTTGGTGAACAACTTTGTTTTTCACTACTTGCTCATTAAACTTGACCTAAATTTTGCTTGCATGGTAAGAGAGTAACCATTAGCCTACACTTTCAGATGTATCTATTATCTAGAGTGCAATAATATGTGATAACTTTAGAAATACATTCTTTTAAAATGCAGGCCATGGCAAAGATGGTGGGTACTTTTATTTTGATGTTCTTTATGTATGGAATGATTGCAAACACACAGTTCCAAAATGGACAAGTAAGTCTGTTGGAGTATGCAGCTACAGCAGGATTAACAGTGGTTATGATAATCTTTTCAATAGGGCCAATCTCTTATGCTCATGTTAACCCAGTCACCACAATAGCTTTTACAACATTTGGTCAATTTCCATGGTTGAAGGTCTTAGAAAAACAATAGCATAACCTTTACTATATTTCAAGCACCATAGTTTAGTTAGTTTATAATTTTATATCCTTTTCCTTCTTTCTTAAACAGGTTCTAATTTACATACTAGCACAAACAATGGGTTCTATTTTGGCAACATATATTGGTAGCCTTGTCTATAGCATTAAATCAGATGTCATGATGACAAGGCCAATCCAAGGGCCTATCTCTGCCTTTTGGATGGAATTTATTGCAACTTTCATCAAAATGTTCTTAACTGCAGCCTTAACATATGAACTTCAATCAATAAGGAAATAGAGTGCTCCTTCATATTGTATCAATCATACCCAAGAATTCCAACTTCCTTTAGATTTTGCTTGGAAGGAGAATTTTGAAAATCCCTAAAATTTGAAATGCAAGGAAATTAAATTTGATGCAATTCAATTTCCACCACTTGATAATTTTTTGGATATGATAGTTAATCATTGATTATATTTAGGTATATTTCTTTATATCTTTGCTATTAGACTTTCTGATTAAAATATAATAAGTGTATAGTTTGTTAATAATATTATGATGAGTGTTTATTTTAATTAATAAATCATATAATTATATGCAAAAACCATACACTTGTTATAATATTATAAAAAAGCCATACATTTTTCATGTTTTATTTAGGAAACCTAATAACAAGTATATAAGCAATTGTAAGTTTATTTTATTAATCATTTTATAGAAATTTGCACTTTTTGTATTCTTTTTCAAGTCCACATCTAGGTCTGGGGTATGATTCCTGGCCATGTCTAAGGGCCAGTCTAGGATCTTAGATTCAAGTCTAGTCCAATGGCTAAGACTGGGGTTTAGGTTTGGTCTGAGGCCTAGGTCCTAATTCTAAGTCCATATTTAGGCTTTAGGTAATATTGTACTAATCATCGTAAAAAAAAAAAAGCAATTTCTCTTGGCTAAAACTTCATACATTTTGCAGGTGGGTCATTTATCTGGTTTTGTTGTTGGAATAGCTATTGCACTTGCAGTGTTAATCACAGGGTACTACCCATAAACTCCATAAATTTTTACAAAAGGCTTTTACAAATATCATTGATCTTATAAAGCTTGTCTCTTAAATTAATTTATTTGGGTTTTGTTGTAGCCCTGTTTCAGGTGGATCAATGAATCCTGCAAGATCATTAGGCCCAGCAATTTTGTCATGGAAATGTAAGGACGTATGGATATACATCACAGCCCCTATAATTGGAGCTGTAGCAGGTGTTCTATTATTTCGCTTTCTACGTCTTAAACACCAACCATGTGCTACTTTCTCTTCTCCAAGCACAAGTGATGATGGCCATTCCATAACCTTGTGCCAAAGTTAGTATATGAAGAAATTACATAATCAATTGCAAAATTGTCAATTAGCGTTAAGTAGTTGAATTCTTAACTGACCATATGTATTTTCAGCATTTTTTAAATAGGAGTGAACCTATGATTATGCTGGGACCCCAAAAAAAAAAAAGGAGATTATTCTCCACAAGAATATAAGGATCTGGGCAAAGATATATCTTAACACTAGAAGAATTACTAGAGACAATTCATAAATTATCACCCTAGTTAGTAAACTCTAAAAAATAAAGGGACACAGTAAAAAAGTGACACTACAAAATTGAAGTGATTTATTGTACTTGATATAAGTGTGCGAAAGGTATCGAACATGAATACAACTCATTTTTTCAAGTGCATTGAGATTAAGATGATAGACTAGCAAAAATTAAAATAGAACTAAATGGGGGTGTGTGTGTGTGCGTGTGTAAAAGAAAGCCATTAGTTTACAGGAGATAATAATCAAGCAGACCAACTATTCAACATATTCTACCTATCCTAGTCTGTCAATTCATAATTGTTTTATTAATTTTCTTTACTCTGAAAATGGTTTCTTAAGTCTAGGGTGGTGACCTTAAAATGGGTTATAGGCTTTAAGTTTATAGCTTAAGCCAAAGTTGAATAAATCCTCGACAATGTTAAGCATTTGCTGATGCTGGTTCTTGGCTCGCTACTAATGATAAGGTCAATCCCTTAATTCTAACAAAAGGGCCTTCTTTTAACTATATTCAAGACAAGGTGTAACCTAATTAAATATTACTTAATCACAAAAGTCAAGAAAATAATTAAAATACTATCTATATTCCAATACTGTTGTTAAGTGATGATAGAACATTTGGGCCGACCAAACCCTATGGACCAGCCCACTAAGAGACCCCAACTTCGTTTGAGCGACGTTGACATTACTTCTGGCTAGGACTGAAATTCAATTCTTCATTATTAATAAAGTGTATTTATTATTAAATATAATTATGTGTTCTCTTTTTGTATACTAATAATAGGATTTTTATTTTTAAAATTATTTATTTGTTTGATGACGATGCATAGTGAATGTTATAGATTTATAACAGATCAGCAGTATATGATACCACCACATTCCTTTTAAAGAAAATTTCCCAAAATATGATAGTTGACAAACCTTAAGAAAATCTAAAACGCGTGGCTGAAAGTTGATTCCTCTATTTCCTTCCATCTTTTCCTGAAATCTCTTTATTTAGTTTTGCCTCTTTTGGTGGGTGGGGGATCCTATAATCCAAGCTTCTTCAGATTTTTTAAAATTCTGTCTCCAAACAGTTTCCATAATCCATACGCAGATTATTAGTGAAGGCAATCAATTGTGGTGAAATGGAATCCTCTTTTTAAGCATTAAAGTGCTACGTGTGAAGTGAATCAAACGCACTTGTCACTTTTAATGGCCAAATAATCAATTATAGTTGTATATGTGGGATTCTTTGTTAGTGATCCTATCTATTGGACGTTATTGTTCGTCAATTTCCACGTGTCTTTTTCTTTCTTTATTTTCACTAAGAAAAGGCTGATCGGGGATTGAAGCACTGCATTTATTAAGAATTTTTAGTAGATTTAGCATTAAAAAAATGGACTAAATTAATAATAAATAAATACGTAAATACGCTAAAACTTAATATTATTGAAAAATATACTGATATATTAAAAGAAAGTTTCTAGTAAAATAAAATTTCCATGCAACAAGATTCCTTAACGTTGATGTTCACACCAGTTGAAAAAAATAATAAATAATAAATAATAAAAGTGTTGCATAAGTCTAAGACTTAGCAACTTTCTCCCTCTTCATAAAATGTGAGGCTAAGAAGTAAAGATTTTTTAGAATTTTTTATTGTAAAAATTGTTATTATAAAATTATGATAAAATTTAAAAGAAGAGTGACATAAATAATAAAAAGTGTATATAAAGTCTATCTTTTTTTCTCTCTCTCAGAATTCTATGAAAACTTTATAATAAAAGATTTTAAAACTTCAAATTTGAGTCTAATAATGAGACTCATTCAAAAAAGCACACAATTCGTAAAAGTGATAAATGAAATTCAACACTTGAACTGACACACTGAAAGAACAGTTTAAAACATAATTTATTAGCGAAGTTGAACCGTTCACCATTGTTGCCTACAATTTAAAGCATCCAATTAATGAAGAGATTCGTGGGTCATTAGAATATAGGCACAAAAAGTTGAGTTCCTTTCTTTATTAAGTCAGAAGAGGAATTGATGAAATTGAACTCCGAAATTAGAAGCCTTTTTTGCTAGAAAATAACCAATGAATGTGTTCCTTAATGTAAACGTCATATTAATTTATAAATATAAAAAAGGAAAACAATTTCAAGATGATAGGAAATAAGAAACAAAATGTCAATTAAAATAAATAATTGCCCTTCTTGAGTTGATTAGTGTGACAGCGCCTCAATAATTGAAGCTTGACGAGGTCTTAACCAATGACCCAAGATTTGCTAAATTAATTAACGTGGGAGATTGATCTTGAAACATAGAAGATATTCAATTAACAAAGAAATCTATGAATGTTAGTTGAGTCTGAAAAATAGAAAGGAATTCTTGAGGCCACCTTATTAAGATTATAATTTTTGCTGTTAAATTTTTCCTATCAAAGTGGATGGATTACTCTTTATCAAATTAAAAAATAATTTAATTAAAGTCCAAGTGTGTGTGTATATATATATTACTACAATACTAAGTTATATTTTATTATAAAAAAGTAGAAATTAATCTTTTTTTTGTAATCCATCAGAAAAATGAAAGTAATTTTTTTTTTTACCAAACAAAGGGCCAAATAGGCCAATAAATGATCACTCTCTCTCTCTCTTTTTTTTTTTTTTCTCACATAATTTTCTCCAGTACGATAAAGAATCCGGTTTCGCAAAACAGAGAAGAGACTGCAACAAGTGCTCAATTAATAAATTTCGGTCCCAATCTGTCGCCGTATATATTCATCTTTCACTTTCGATCTACAAGACAGCAGACGAACATTAACCTAGTTCTAATGGCGTTCACATGATGTAATTTAATTATTTGTTTAATCTACCTCATCATATTTAAAAATAAATAAATAAATAATCCCTTTCACTAAGTTTCTGGAATAATTCATTAACCATTCGAAGGACTGGCATTGGGTGCTTGAGTATCTCCACTGCCGCTGAATCTGGGTGTTGCATACAAGAATCTTTTTATCTTTTCTTCTTTTTCCGATATGCATGTCAACTTCCTTTGATACGAATATAATTAGCACGATAATCACATAAAAAAAAATTAAGTCCATAAGTTAAGAATGATAATGGAGTGATATCGGAAGGAAAGGCCCTATCATTTTTTTTTTTCTAATTTGTTTTCGCAACAAGAGATAAATTTCTTTGACTTTCTTGCAAGTATCTAAACATGAGGAAATTTTACAATTAATGTGGGCAAAAGCACTTTTTTTTTGGGGGGTTTAACAGGCTGGAGTTACTGTGGATGTCGTTCTATGTATTTGCAAAAATTTTCAATTTCATCTTAAATATTAACTTTATTAATTGAATTAACCAAAGTTGTGATGTATCATTATACATAAACTAACATGTTGAAGTAAATTAATTATATATTACCTACCTAAATATTAGCCTAAGACAATCACAGATTTCTTTATTATTTTTTGTTATAAGATGGATTTTGTCAATTTAAAAAAATGACGAGTATGATCTATATTTTTATATCAAAATTATACGGTATTAATTTAAGAGATAAGGAAATAAAATAAAAAGAAAGTATAATTTATTTATAATTAGTTAGGCTTTAAAGATATTGACATTTTAATTTGAGACTATATACTCAAATATTTTAGATGTTAATTGTTTTTTAATATGAAAATTAAATATTTTGATTTTATTTTTTTAACCACAAAATAGGATATTCATTTTATTTAAATGAAAAAAAGGAGATAAAATTCATTGGCAACAACAACTTCAGAGAGGGTTGGAATGAACTTAAAAGAACATTCTTAAGTAAAAGGCCTTAATCTCAGGTTTATCGAGCAAATCACATAGCTTATATTTAAGAGAGGATCATCTCCTTAATCAAGAGATCTTTATATAATCATAGGCTATTTTTCAGCACTTTGCAATGTTCAAATTTATCATCAAAGACAACTTGAAAGAGATTTTGACTGACCTCCTCAATTCTCGGGCCTTCTGGTCTTCCACTATTAGCCTTCAAAACATGACAAGTGTTATGCTTGAAGGCGCTCATCTACTATAGAAGTAGCCAGTGGAGAATCTCGTAGACTGTTTTGAATAATTTCACCAGCGTATCCACCAGGCCATCACCAAACACGGAAAAACAACAGAGAAGTGTTAAAAGGCTGACGTGGATCTGATTCCTTTTGGACAAACGCCCACGGTTTTCCTTTCCACAAGGCCCACAGATTGAAGCTTACCACCATTTCCGCTGTTGAATTATTGGGAATTTTCAACCCCTTTTGTCTCGTTGAAGCTGATGGGGTTGTATTTTTTTTTTAAATGGTTGGAAATGCATTTGAGTAAAATGTGAACTTAGGTTTTTTTCCTTCTTTAATTGGTAAGAAAAAAAAAAAGAGAGAGAGATGATGTTTACATGGGTAGGTTTTACTGAGTTTCATCCTCTATCTCTATTTCTCTCTCTAACGTATCATTTTTTATATGAGAAAGAATCAGTACGTTGGAAAAGTTTTTTATTTAAAATTTTTTAAATTAAAAGATTTTAAAAGTGTCAACATTTTTTCAAATTTAATAGATTAGTTAGTTTTTATTAATTTTCATTAATATATTACAAATAGATGTTTTATAAAATATTCTTTTTACTTTATTTATCTTGTATTATCTCTCATTTTCACATGTCTATCAAACTCATATTTATTACGTGATTAACATTTCAAGTAATAGTATTGCTTACTTTAATGATGTTGGGATTAATTTATGTAATAAGAAAAATAATCGATTAGAAAGATAAGATTAGGACGTTTTCACCGTTTTCGTGTTCAACTTGATTGAACTAAGAAAAGATAACAATCACTATTAGGATGAATCTTTTTCTCCTTTTATTCAAATTAAAAATTTACAAATATACAATAGTCATGACGGGTCCATATATGCCGAATGCCGTTTCCGTTACGTAACTAGTGTGCGTGTGTGTGTGTTTATATATATATATATATTATGAGTTTAATATGGGATTTGGAATCTCCCACCAATTCTTCTGTCTTTTATTTTTTTTATCAAAATTTGATGGTTAAAATTGTATCTTTTAAAATTTTTATTATTAATTATGGGTGATTGATAAATTTAAAAATTGAGATTTTAGTCGAGAGTCAAAGGATAATAAAATTGGTAGAGAGAATCTAAATCTTTAATAAAGATGCATTAAGTGACGAGCAATTTTAATTCACAAACAAAAAAAATAATTTTGTATAATTTAATAATGATTGATTACAATAACTAATTATTATTGAATTACAGACTCATAATTAAAATTGTTACAAAATTATTAATATAAAATATTTATTTTATTTAAATTAATATTGGTTATAATTTATGATTTAATCATAATTAATTATAGTTTTTACCTCTCACTTAATTTTTTTTTACTATCTAGAAGTGTTGATTCAAGTGATATTTCTCTTGGACAAAAGCGTCAAAGGGCCATAATTAAGTTTGATCTTACTCTGTCCTATTTTTTCCCACTTTTAATTCTTTATGGCTTTTTTACGAAGAAAAAATTCAAAATTATATATATAATGTTTTATATATTTATTACTGAATTTTTTAATTATGTGATAAGTATATAATTTTTAATAATATATTTATCATATTATTACTGAAAAATCATATATTCGTTGTATTTTAATTAAAAATTTAATAACAAAAATATAAAAATCATACTTAAATTTAGTCTTAAAAATTAGTGTTCTCATTTGATACACTCCATTAATTTAATATAATTAAAACAAATATATAAATCATACTCACATACCTTCAATCAAAAGAACTTACAGTTTCAAAAATAAAATCTGCTAGCCATTGATGTATACACTAACGTACTTACTTGTATTAAGAATTGAAAACTTTAGTATTTAATAATCAATTTTTTGAATAAAAATTAGATTAGAATTATAATAATTTGTAACCCATTCTACTTATTTTTAATGGTGCGTGGTGAGGAATTATTTTAACTTTAGACGATTTACTTTTTATGATAACGAGCTGATTGACACTTTTAATTTCCTACTAGCGGATGCAAAGCACTCATTCATGAGATGGAGACACAAAAGAAGTCTCAACGGAATATGAATATAAATAATTAAAACAATGAGATAAAAAGAAAGAGATAGTGGTTGGTGGGATCTAATTGCACAGTGGTAGATAAGATGTCATCAAAACTCCCAAGAGAATAAAGATGAACTGGATCAGGGGAAAAGCTGTTCTTGGGACGCTTTTTAACAAACGTACTCTAGTAAGAAAAATAAATAATGAAGATACTAAATTGCAAAAATTTATTTTGTACATATTTAAACTTTTTTTAATAAAATACGGAGATATATCTTTTGCATTCCAGTTAATTTTTTATTTTATTAAAGATATTGTTTGAACGTAGAGCAAAATGTTCTGATTTCAAACTATTTAATATATATATATATATGAAACACAGCATTTCATATACTTTACTTCTTTTGTTTCTTTTTTTTTTCTTTTTTGTTTTGGGGGGAGGGGCGGGGGGGATAAGAGAGCGACGGAATAAGGGATGAGAAGACGGACTTTACATATTTTATATTATCTAAAATAAATATATTATATTATATTTGTAATATATAAAAAATATATATTATATATTATTTAATATTTAAATACAATTAATAATAAATTTATAAATAATAAATTATTAATAAAGTTATATTTTTAATTATAATTTACTTCTATTTAACTTATTTGTATACAAAATATTTTTTAGTTTTATTAAGCATCTTATATTAAAAAAAATCTCAATTTATAATTATTTATATTAACTAAAGTCAAAAATATAATTTTTATAAATTTTTTATCTTATATAAATCATAAAAGATAATTATTATTTTAACTGAAAAACTATTAACAAAAAAAAATTGTACGTGATTTTTTTAAAACAAACCTATAATTATTGACTCAAGAAGGTTCATGGACAAGCCATGTGCAAAGAAAATATTCACATATTTATATATTTTTTAAATATTGCATAAGACTAAAAAAAATATTTCTTTATGCAAATGCGTTACTTTCCATTATCTTATCAAATAATAACAATCATACAACAAATCGACAAGGATTTGTTGAGATAATGTAAAGTGTAACAATCCTTTATATATAAAATTATAGTTTTTATTCCCTTCCTCTTTCCAGGCTTTAGCTGGACTTGTTATATTATTTTAGTAAATTATATATATTTTCTTTGAGTTTTTTTTTAAATTATGCAGATTTTCATTTTATTTTCAAAATATATATTTTAATCCAATTTTAATTTTTTTGGCCTAAAATACCTTCTATAAAAAATGCTAGAGTAGTTAACAAAGGGCATTTTAGTAAAAAAAATTAAAATTAAATTAAAGTATAATATAATTTTTTATTTTAGAGAATATTTGTATATATTTTAAAAATAAAAAAGAATATCCATATAATTCCAGTAAAATTCAGAGAAGGCTTGTGTAATTTACTTCATATTTTTATTAGATTTTTTAATTAAAATATGAAAAATATATAATTTGTTAATAATAATATGAAAAATATATAATTTAATTGAAAAACTGTATAATTATTTATAAGAATCATAAATTTATTGTGTTATTATTAGATATAAGTTAAAACATTTGATAGTAAAAATAATAACAAATTTGTGTATAGATTTTGTCACTATTATTATTATTATTATTATTATTATTATCCACTTTTCCACCAAAACCAGGCAGTCAATTTGCATGACCAGAACCAACCATTGGTCTTAAATTCTTGAAACTGAAAGCACCAGAGACTTGAAGAAGACGAAAATTGCTATTTTGTTGAAGAAAAAGTCTCAACCACTGAGCCACCTGTGTGTATCTTGCTTTCCCTCTCCACTCGAGACGTAACCCTCGTTGTAACGTCCAAATCGTTTTCTAAATATAACTTTATGTATGTGGTGTGTTGTGAAGAAAACATACTTGTGGTACCCATCGTAATTTTTCTTCTTTACAGGGTCCCTAACGATATTTCATGGGACAAGGGCGAGAATGGAAGAATATATATATATATATATATATTAAAAAAGTATGAATAAAAAATGAAACAAAATTTCTCTCATTTAAAATCCAACGACAGAGCAACAAAAATTATAGTGAAAATATATTATATTTAAAATATCAAAACATCATTTAGTTATTCAATTATATATATATATATGAATATTAATACTTGCGTACTTATAGTTTATGTTAAAAATTTTAATATAGGTCTTCAAATAAGTAAATTTGAAATTATAGTATATCTTAAAATTTCTTAACTTCTATAAAGCATTAACGGAAAAAATATATATCTTTTTCATTTTACAAATTTGGAGTTACTTTTAATTTTGTTCCAATATTTAATTTGCATTTATTTTGTCTTATGTATGTTTACCAAAATTTTTAATATTATTTTAAATATTAACTCTATCAATTAAATTAACAAAAAGTAATGACCTATCATTATATATAATTATAACATATTAGAGTAGATTACACATTGCTTACAATGATATTACACTCAATTTAGAGTTATAAAATTAGACAGTGTAATATTCAATGTTTTTAAAATCAAACCGGTCATTGAATCGGTGAAGGTACTAGTTCACGGTTCATTGGTCGAACCGGTTATCATTAAATATATTATTTAAAAAAATTATGTATTAAAATTTTAATATAAAAAATAAATATTACTAAATTTAAAATATTTGATTACTAATTCAATATTTCTTAAGATATTACAAAAATTAATGTTTAATTTAAAATAAAAATTATTTATGATTAAAAGTTAAGAATATTTAATATTAAATTTTTAGAATTTCTAAATTATATTAAGATTCTACTTATTATTAAATAATAAAATAATAAATAATAATTTTAGCTAAGTACTTTGATATTTGAGAGAAATATCATTAGAAAATTGAACATAATAGAAAGCAAGGATAAAAACTAATTAATTATACACATTTTATTTATTTTATATTCTCTTTCTTTAAAAAAAAATTCATTTTTCAACTCCCTCATATTTTTTATTACCTTCTATTTTTAATTTATCAAATTTATTTAAGATGAATTATTCTATTATATAAGAAAAAATAAAAAAAAAATTGATTCAGACCAGTTCAAACCTATTTTTTCAGTCTGGTTTTCACTGGTTCTTGACCAGTTTGACCGATTTTCCAACTCAACCAAACCGGACCAGAGATTGGTTCCCGGTCGATCCGGTCCGATTTTGAGATCATTAGTCTTAACTATTTTTGTGGATTTTAATTTTTTATTTATTAATTTTATTTTAGCTTTGAAGACTATTTTAATGCCATTTATATAAAATTTATTGGTATGAACATTTTTTCTAGCATTATAATTAGACAAAGATTTAAGTTTTTTTAAAAATATTTTTATTATTGGATTTTTTAATATATATGATTTTTATAATATAATATTACTTGATTATATATCTCATAATTTTATTAAATAAATTTAATAACAAACATATAAACAAATTGTAGATAATAATTAACTTTGAGAGAGCTAATTGGTGCAAATATAATAATAGATTCCTGTCTCTTGAAGATGCTAAACCCAAGCTGAAGAATCTCTTTGCTTGCCGTCCCATCTTGATGTGTGGGATTCTGATAAGATTGTTAACCTAAATCACCTATTTTCCCTTATATTTTATATTTTTAACGATCCCAGTTTTTTTCTTTTTAAAAAATTGATTCTCTTTGCTTGTAATTATATGTTCAAGTTGCTGTCTACTGTCTACCAACACAACCCCAAACCAGCCACGGTTTTGCATGTCATAACATTTTACCCAATTTTTTCTAAAATATTGTTTGGTACATAAAATAAAAAATAAAATAAAAAGGTAAAAAAATTGATTTTATAAATAACAATAGTTTTATACTTTTACTTAAAAATAATACAAATAAATATTATTAAATAATAATATAAAAAAATTTTAAAAACTTTGACCTAAAAAGATTTTAACTAGATTCTATTATTGAGTTATAAATAGTTTAATTTAAATTGTACATTAAAATTAAAAAAAAAATATTTATATATCCATAGATATATGGACTACTAGCAAGGCTTATCTACATTTCACTATCATTTGCATTTTTGTCATAAATGTGGTTTTTATTATACTCTAATTCTAGATGTTTTATTTCATTTCCTTTTATTTAATGTTTTTAAAAGAAGAAAACCTTTCTCATCTTGATGGAGATTGCAATTTAGTAAATGACAAGTGAAATCTTTCAAAATTTTCATTACCATCTATAGTCTTATCATTTTCGTAAAAAGTAGTAAGAGAGTTGTTTGAAAAATCTCATCATAATGGTTAATTATTTCCATCTTCAATAATTGTCGAGTATGCCAACTTGAATGAGTCCAAAATAACTTGGACGATGTTATTAATTTTTCCAAAATCAAAAGTCACTAAAAGCATATTATACAAGTGTAAACTATAAAAACTGAAACCACACAAATTTAAATGTGGTATTGAACATTAAAAAAATATGTATGTGTTATATTTTTTTTTAAACTTAATAGTAAAAATTTTAAAAATGACACGTTTATATTTTTGAGAAACAAATAGAGAACGAACTAGTGAGTTATATTTGCAATACTTTTTTTAAGGGTAAATTGACAAGGTATATTAGAAACTAATCATAAGAGTGGCTGCTGTTAAAGGGCCCAAATTAAAATTAGACACTTTTTAATTTGTACAAAACAAAATTTTAAACCCGTATTTTGGTCTTGTTTAACTTTGATTTTTAGTACTACATGGTGAGAGTTTTTTTTTTAGTCAATGCATAATATTTTATTTAAATAAACGGAGAGTAAGATTTCAAATACAAGAAAATAACAAGAAAAAACAACACAATATAAAACAGAACATAATCAATTGAATAACGGCTCGTCCAATACCTAATGGCTTAATTAATAGGCTAATTAAATATACAATTTGCACAATTAGGAACCATGCTATAGTAAACGGATGATGATTTCTAAGGAGGAAGGAAGAAATTTGGATTTATTTTCATCGAATTTCTAAGATATATTTTGTCAAACTTTGTTCCACAGAGTAAAATTTCAATTTATTAATTAAGAGCATATGCTATTGAGATGCAGTTATCGATCATTATTGCGCGTGTATTGATATTGAAAACCTTCGCAAGTGTATCAGAATTTTCATCTTCCTCGTCAACCCAACCACCAAATATAACTAATTAAATTTTCTTAGGAAAATAATTAGTCCCTACATGAATATTATTTAAGCTCTTGTCCTGAATCTGATGTGATGAAGATCAGTATGTTTTTCTGAACTGCGTTCAAGTAATTTACACAGTTTAATCTCGTATACAGACACACACACTAGCAATGAAATTCTCGTACTTCTATACTATTTTAGGGTTCTTTGGTGTCCCTCACCAACCAAACAAAAAAAAATATTTAATTTAAAAACATAGATAATATCTAAATATCTTATTTGTCAAACTCAATTTTAAAATTTGAAAATATACATAATCCACTTATTACATAATAACTATTATACACAATTCCTTCTCTTCGTAGCTCATGCCCCGCTATCTAAAAGTCATCACTGACATTTTAATTTGGCATTAAAAATAAAATGATTTATACGTACTAAAATAAAAATACAAAATTGATTGACATACATGTTAAAGGTGGCGGCTCTACATATGAGTTATAATGATCTTTCATGATTATAAATTAATTATACATAATATAGTTATAAAAAAAAATAAAAAAGAAATGAGTATAAAAAAAAAGTAAACCTTATAAATATTTTTGTTATTTTGTATTATCTTCTTTTTAACTGCATAATTATATAATTACACAAGATTCAATTAGTTCTACGAATGTGTGTGTAACTATGTTACTGAGCTTTTATAAGCTTCAAATCAGGGGGAGAAAAAAAAATAAAAAAAGAGGAAGGAAGAATGAGAATTCAAGCGCTTCCAATATAATAATCAGACATGTCTTTACTTCTTTTTTTTTGTTTTTTTTGGGGGGGGGGGGGGGAACACTTTGTGATTTATAAAATGTGCTTAGAAACACCGTATTTGAAAATATGTCTAATCTGAATGAATATTTCGTTTGGATTCTCGTTCAAAAATACCATAACATTATGAAATCATCCAAAACATCGATGAAGAATTTGATACATCATGAAAACCTTAGAGTACGATGATTTTGAAGACACTAATTCTTTTTTTTTTTTCCTTTTTTTCTCTTTTTCTTTCTTCATTCATTTTTGCCTAAAATATAAAGAATTTTCCCATAATTTAAGAGGTTGGGTCATTTATTGTCATTGCTTTTAAAGTAGGTATAACGCCACAGCATGCATGAAGTCACAAAAGAGTAGTTGATATTTAATCATCATTTTGAGAAAAAAACAAGAGAATATAAAATAGTCATAAAATTAATTATATTTAATTAATATAGTATGATATTTTTCTCATAAAAATATTTTTTTTAGGTTTCGATCAATGTATATGTATAAAATATAAAAATAAATAAATAAATAAAGGTATCGACCCCACTTCATTCAGCTTTATGAAACGTTCATGAGAAGTCATCAATGCCTTCCGAGATGAAAATGACATTTCAAGAAATTAGGAAGGTTAAATTCATACTTTTCATCTTAAAAAAAATTATCCATATAAGTTTCCTTCATAAAAAGTTAAAAATAATCTGAATTTTTAATTTCTAGAATCTAAGTTTAATTTAATCCTCAGAAAAAGATAAAGTTGGCCTAAAAATTGAAAAAGGGGAAAGAGAATTTAATGATACATTTAATCTAGGAACAAACCTAAGTTTCTCCAAGTTAGTGAGCAAAATCACAAGACTAAAATTTACCAGGACTGACGTGGCAAGCAAGAGAAATGTTCCTACACAAGAAAATCTGGATACTTCCACAGATGATTGGACGCCGTTCCAAAACGAACGGTGATGATGCAGTGGCACGTAATCATATCGGCTAAAGCCAGAGGACTCTCGGGGGGGCCCACTCTCATCCATTTTGCCTTAATTTGCCAAAAAAACAGCATCGCCCCCTGTGGGTCCCACGTGCAAATTGCCATATCCTCTCTCACTCTTCTAAAATAGTAATTTTCATTAATTTTGGGGCGAAATTATGGATGCTTTTACATTCATATCGTGCAATGACTAGAATGCCCTCGTCCCCTTCATCTATATAAGACAACTCACGGTCTTTCGACTTCCATTCATTACTATTATCTGAGCTCTGAACTCTCTGGTGAGATCCAGAGGGAGATCTTCTGTCTATTTCGCCTTGCAGGAGAGAGATTTTTTTAGGTGGAGAGAAGATGCTAGGTGTCTTCAGCAGCTCCATCATTTCGCCGCCCGACGAGCTTGTCGCCGCCGGCAGTCGGACGCCGTCGCCCAAAATCACGGCGGCCGCGCTTGTGAACCGGTTCGTCCAGAGCAACCCATCCACCGTGTCCGTGCAGATCGGAGACCACGTCCAGTTGGCTTTTACTCACCACAACGAGTCACCGTGGAATCCCAGGTAACATTAGCTTCCTACTCGTAGTAGCTAGCATCAGAGTCGCCTAAGCCACCTCGTTATTGTCGGTCGTTGTTATGGTGCTTTCTCAGTGGGTGAAAATGGTTTCTGCTTGTTGCTTACGAAACTTGAGCAAGGATAAACCGAATCTGATTAAACTAAAACTCCTGATTCAGAAATTCCTGATACAAAAATAAGAGGAAAGAAAAATCGTACAATCGTCTGACTCGTGGGCAAATCAGACGATCAGACGGATGGTGGCAATTTTTTTTTCTGCCTTTGATCCGTAGGATGATCAATGACTCATCACTCATGCATGGTTTCAGTCTACGCTCTCTGACGCCTATCTAGTATTTGTCTGTTCTGTTTCCTTTTGAAATTTATAATTCAATAGATTTTCTATCTTTAGTTAAATTTTCTCAGCAACGAATTGCGCTTGAATGACTTCTGTTCCTTTCTGTGTGTGTAATATAGCAATGGAATATGGAGGATGGAAAAAAGTAGACTGGAAGGGAGTAGAAAATACTACCGGCAAGATACCGAGCTAGGAAAAATCTTTTTTTTTTTCTGCCTTTTAAGAAAACGAAATTAGAGTGTCAACTTTTTATGTGCAACCAATTGAATTTCGACACAAATGGGTGAACAGTTATATGGTGTGAGATCCAATGGTCATAATTCAACAATCATTTGGTGACTGTGAGAGAACATGGATTGGGGGGAGCACAAGATTGGATATTTTGGGGATTTTCGCTTTATTACCACGCCGTGGTGGCGTTGAAAAGAAAGAAAAAAAGAGGGGAGGAGAGAATATATTGTACATAAATTTTTATTGAAAATTATATAAATTTTTTAATCTTAAAAAATTAAAAATTTTAAAATAAAAAGTGATTTTATATTTTATTTTAATTTTGAATAGAAAAAAAGAGGGGAGGGGAGAATATATTGTACATATTTTTTTTTAAATTTTGTTGAAAATTATATAAATTTTTTAATTTTAAAAAATTATAAATTTTAAAATAATAAGTGATTTTATATTTTAGTTTAATTTTAATTTTTTATTAAAATATTTTCAATTAATTTAAATATATATTTTAAATTTAAAAAAATTAAATGAAGAATATTTTGATAAAAAATTTAAGATTAAATTCAAATATAAGATAATATTTTGTTTTATGTGAATTTTGTGTATATTTTAAAAATAGATGAAAAATATATATAATTTTAAAAAAATTTAAAAAATCTATATAATTTACTAAAAAATGACGACGTTTAGAAAGAGAGAGGAGAAAGTGTTCACAGTTCACACGTGGATTGATTAGCATACGGGGCAGATGATGTGTTCAGAAGTCACACTTTATGTGGACGTAGTCCACGCGGTCGGTTGGATGGTGGTTTGGGATCAATTCGTTAATTCTTATTTCATATTTACCTAAAATAAAAACGTACTATTACTATGTACCAAAAAAATGTTGTATTACTTATATGCTTTTATTTTTTATATTAATGCTTATGCTTGGGTGAGTGTGGATTTCTTTTTTCTAAATTGGAAATTTTACGAAATATTATAGCTTTCTTGTGGCACCTATTTTTAAGAGGAAAAGATCAAACAGCGTTATTTGTCTAAAATTTATTCTAGAGATTTTTTAAAATAATTTTAATACCATGATTGAAGCAATCGCTTTTTGTTGGGGTCATAATTCATAAATCCAATCTGATGAATAATAACTGGAGTTTTTCGCCTGAAAAATGAGATCTTGTGGCTACAAACTCAATCGACTAGAGATCACATACTGTTGAGTCACACGATCGAGTTTGATATTATGCTTAATTCTGGTGATCGCTGCCTCATGATATCTTTTGGCTACTAGAGCCCCGGATGTCGTAATCTATGTTACAGATTCGAGAGCATGCCATCAATCTATGGCTTTTAGCCTAATGATCAATTTTATTTGGCCATACCGAATGATCATTTCATAAGAGCATGATTTGGGAATCATTTTTTTAAAAAAAGAGTGGAACCAGAGAATGAAAAAACAATAATTTGCTCCCGAAACGGAGAAGTCCAAACGCCTCGATTTCCTTTCACGGGATGGGACCCGTTGATCTACTGGTGGACATTAAATATTAACGTATGATGTCCATTACTATTGTTATTATGAAAGTAGATGCTGTTTGTCTTCTTTCTTGAACCAGTAGGCGTGAAAGTTTTTTGCCCACTGGCCTTTTTTTTGGCAATTATTAGTCTTTGCTTCTGCCTATTCCTCTTTATATTGTTGACTTACATTTCAGTAGCTCATCTGTTGTTTTCTTTATCTTTGTTACTTTTCAAAAGGAGGCTGAATGGGGATAAGGATAACGTAGACTAGGTGTGGGTCCCGGACAGAAAACCCCAGGAACAGGAACAGAGAAAGACGTAAGGATAGGCTTATCTATAACTTGGATATGTCTTTTATTTCTTTCTTTCGGGTTAGGGAAAAAGTGCATCACCTACTAGTTTATTGATGTCTAGGTTTAGTGGGTCCCTTGTGTGAATTTAAAATAAAGGGGGTAATAATTTCATTTAATAGTTGTGTTCGTTGTGTCATAGATCGACTTGATGCTGAAATCAACACCATTTCTATCAAGTTTCCTAGACCTGTGGCTTATTTGATTAGTTCCTTTGCCGCACGTATAACTTTCAATATATAATTTATATTTACCATGTTTTTGAGGGAATGAGTCCGGTCAGAACATTGGAAGCCACACAATTGGTTCATGAAAATCATGAAGTTCTAGTGCCCAGACCAGGGAGAGGAGGCGAAAGAGCGAGTGACCGCGGGCATAATTGTCTTTCATGCAGTAATTGTTCTTGGTCAATGGAATAACTGCAACGTTCTAAGAGATAGATGATGTGTTTATTTGTGGGAATGTATTACACTATGCCATTATCAGTTATCTCTACATCATTATATATCTAAATACTGAGTTGGAAATGGCAGATCATTCGCTGTCAAGGATGAGGTGTTCTGTTTGTTTGAAGGGGCACTTGATAATTTGGGCAGCTTGAGGCAACAATATGGACTCGCGAAGTCTGCCAATGAAGTGCTTTTGGTCATTGAGGCTTACAAAGCTTTGCGTGATCGAGCACCCTACCCTGCCAATCACGTTGTTGGCCATCTCAGTGGGAGCTTTGCTTTCATAGTTTTTGACAAGTCCACTTCTACGCTCTTTGTGGCTTCTGTAAGTAATCCTACCTAACAATTTCCTTGATCCACCCCCATTAGCTTTATTTGGTTACTGAAAACAATCTGCTTGTATGAATTTTGACAGGACCAATTTGGTAAGGTTCCTCTGTATTGGGGAATAACAGCTGATGGATATGTAGCATTTGCTGATGATGCAGAATTGCTTAAAGGCGCTTGTGGCAAGTCCCTTGCTTCTTTCCCTCAAGGTGGGTTTACTTCTATGTGTTTCATCTCTGTAAGTGTTTATCGTAATTCACAAGCCTTTGGCTACTGTTGGTTGCAAGTAACCCAAAAGGAGGGTGGACCAAAAACTAAGAATAAGGAGAGAGAGAGAGAGAGAGAGAGGGGTGGGGGGGACAAAAAATAAATGCTTAGAATAATCCCATCCTGTATCGTGCACCCTAAGGTGATCATGAACAATGATATTCATCTCAATTACGTTTCTTTTCAACCCCCTCCTCGTCAAAGTAAAGAGTTTCCTTTTCATTGCTGACGTTGTTTCCTTCTTATTGTACAGGATGTTTTTACTCCACAACAGTTGGAGGGTTGAGATGCTATGAGAATCCCAAGAGTAAGGTAACCGCAGTACCAGCTGATGATGAAGAAATCTGGGGTGCTACCTTCAAGGTAATAAGATGACATGAGTTTGAATGCAATTGCTGGTACATTGCTCCATTCCCTTTGTAGAATGTCCTTATTTTGGTCCATCCATACCAAGGGAAACCAAAACTTGTAGTGGTCGGAAGAGAAAGTTTTGGTAGGTGGCATTAAGTGGGGCAGTTCGAGAACCCGCCAAATGTTTAGAAGGAAAAGGAGAAAGTAAGTCAAGTGATAGAGGCTAGGAGCAAGAAGGGGAAGCGTTTCCATACTTGCCATTTTTTTATCACTTTTATTTATAATTCTCTTCCTTAGTGGCATGGCATCCAACTTTTACCATCTGTTTGCATGGTCCTTGTATCAGTGGTTTCTAATCTGTGTTATATGGTGAAATGAAATATCAGGTGGAAGGGCCACCGGTTCTTGCAGCCACAGAGTAGAAGTCTCGTGAAGTGGGTTACTTGATTATGATGTTAGATTTATTAGTGGAGTGAAGCGACAGGTTTGTGTGGTTGTGACTTCAAGGCATGCAGAAGGGGCCCATGTAAATACCTTGATGAGTTATTACTCTAAGAAAGAATGGGACAAGTAGGCTGGTGTATTCCCCTATAGTTTATGTATTAGATAGGACTTTGTTTCTATCAATGTACAGTTTGCGCTTCCTTCTAATAAATTATGCGTCTAGTTTGAGATTCTCTATTTTTGTCCAATTCAATCACTGATGAATGTCTTTACAGCTAACAAGGCGACGAATTTTTCACACCTCACTTTGTGATAAAAGGTTGAAAACGTTAACATTATTGCCAATTTAGCCATAAAGAGAATCTCTCTCCTTTCAAACTCAAATAGATTTAAAAATGCTCTGTTTTGTTCCTTGAAAAAGTAAAATATGTGAATTTCTAGAATATTTTTTTCCAGGTTTAGAATTTTTGTATCACTTTTAGATCTAATTAATCGGTAGGAACTTGTCCCTACTCTAGAAAGAATAAAAAAGATGGTGCTTGCCAAATGTTTCTCCTTTCGTCTCACTTTTATTTATGACTTATTTGATATATAAAAATTAAGTATAAAAATAGGAAGGAAAAAAGTAATTTTTGTTAAAAAAAAAATATTTATAATATTTTTATTTTTAATAATTGAATAATAATTGTTGAATAATATTAAATAACAATTATAAAAATAAAAATAAAATTTCATTAATTTTAACTTTTTCTTTTCATTTTAGTTTGGGTTACTAAACATGTGGTTATTTATCAAATAAATAATGAATGTTACTTTTCAACTTTCAGTACCTTAACTTTAAAGGGCCAAATATCTAAAGTATCATTCTACAGTGAGTATGTGCGCGCGCAAGGGAGAAAAACGTAAGATATGTGAATTTTTGGAGTTTTTTTTAATTCCGGTTTAGAAATTTTGTGTTGCTTATAAATCTGATTAATCGACAGAAACGTGTCACTACTCCAGAAAGAATAAAAATGATAGTGTTGGCAAAATGCTTCTCCTTTCCTTCCGCTTCTATTTCTTTATCAAATAAATAATGAATGCTTCTTCTTAACTTCCAAATATCTAAACTGTAGCTTCACAATGTGTGCGCGCGCGCATAAACTCTCCTTAGAAGAAAGTGAAAACTCAACGTTATTTATTTATTTTTTAGGATATAATTCCAAACTAGAACTTCAGATTTACACAATAATTAAAACATCGAGAGCATACCAATGACGCCTTGTTTTTGTTGGAATAAACTGTTCACACTATTTTTTTCAGATAAAAACAAATTGAGAAATTGCCGATTTCCTTTGATGTATGCACCCATATTTTTTGTTATACCAAATTAAATGTTATAATTTGTCTTATACACACAATTTATGAAAAGGATTTAGAATCGTATTGTGACTAGAACATTCACGAACTATGACAAGATCCTTAAGGGGATGTTTGGATAGGGGAGGAAAAAAGTGAACGAAGAAAAAAGGAAAAGAAGAGAAAAATAATTTTTTTTTTCTATGTATTTGAATGGATGAAAAGAAAACATAAAAAAAATATTTGTTAACTTATAAAGATAATAATATCTTTATTATACAATATTAATACATTTTATTAATAAATGGGATATTTTAAGGAAAATAAGTTATATTTTAAATATAAATTAATTATTTTAAATTTATACATATATATATTTAAGAAGAAATAAGAATAATGAAATTTTTAAAAAATAAATTTATAAAAACCACATTTTAATTTTTTTAAAAAATGTAGCTAAATAAAAAAATAAAAAAATAGAAACTATTTTATAAATCATTTATAAATTATTATTTTAATACAATTAGTATGATTATTTATTTTAAAATTTTATAAATATTATTTTAATATATATTAATTGATTTAAATATAATATATATATAAATATAATAAATATTTTTTAATTATACTTATATTTTATATATAATATATTATTATATATTATAATATTATCTATATTAATATAAAATATTATATATTAAAAAATATAATATATATGCTATTTATGGCAATACATATATATATATATATATATATACGCGCACACACATCATTCGATTGAATGGCAATCGATATGTTATATCGACTATCATTTGATTATTACCGACTAAATTTTAGTTGATGATTTTTTTAATATATATAATTTATTAATTTTAATATTAAAAAAATATTATTATTTTGTAAAATATATTTATTATTAATTAATTTTATAATAAACTTTTAAATGAATAATTATAACGTTAATTAATTAATTAAAATATTACAAAATTTTGACTAAATTAATAATTTTAGATTTTTGATTAAAATTTAGTTAGGAAATACTAATTTTTAACTAAATTTTAATTAAAAATCTTCGACTAAAATTCAATTGAAAAACACTTTTTTGATTGCAATATAATCAAAAAATTTTTAATCAAACTGCAATCAAAATAGTTTTTGACTGTAATGTAGTCAAAATTTGTCTGACTAAACTATAATTGGAACATGTTTTCGACTGCATTTTCGTTGAAAATTTTCGACTGCATTGAAGTTTGAAAATTCTTTTTGAAAAATTTTTAAATTACTTTGTTTAATTTTAAATATGTATTTTAATAAATTTTTTATAATCTTACTCAAGAATAATTTTTTCTATTATTTGAACAATTTTTTAAATTGATTTTCATTATTTGGCTAATTTTTTTTTAAAAAAATTGAAATGTGATTTTTATAAATTTATTTTTTAAAAAAATTCATTGTTATTTTTTCTTTAAAAAATATATATGTAATCAAAAAATAAAAAAGTAAAAATTAAATTAATAGAAACTAATATCTATTTATAGGAAGTAAAGTGAAAATAGAGAGATAGGAGAGGCTCATTTGAGAAGATAAAATATGTATTACGTTAAGTAAAATTTTCTTTCCATATTTAGAGAGAAATTTTTTCAGTAAAACCTACCATTATTTTCTTTTTAACTTTTTTCACCATCGTAATTTTCTCTCCAATCCAAACAAAGGAAAATCCATTTTCTCTCATCTTTTCTCTAATTTTCTCTTCCTTCTAATTTTCTTTCCATCCAAACGAAATATAAGTCTTGGACAACTAACACCACAAATTTAAAATGAAAACAAGATATTTTCGTAATGGCCCATTTAACATAAAAGTCTTTCTTAAAAAATATGTTGCAAGATCATAGGCAACAATTTTTTTTTTCCTTTGGCTCCAGTAATCACAAATTAGGGTATGTTTGGTATACCGTATAAGGCCTGATAGTATAAGCTAATACAATACATTATGAACTTATCACTTGTTTGGTGCAAATAATGTATTGTATAAACTTATACATCGTACCTCTCTTATACATCAAAATGATGTATAACCTAATCATGCCTTGGGGGGGGATTAAGCCTGATTAAGTTTTAATGTATAAAGCCTTATTAATACTTTTCGATTTTAACCCTTCATCTATGAGAATATTTATTGGCTAGGATGGATCAGGTTTAATTAATACTAGTTAGAATTAAGTTAGTTGGGTCATTTTTAAATTTTTGGTAAAAATTATAAAATGACCCCAAAAAAATAAAACTTTCATATAAGTCCTTATAAAATAATTTTTGATAAAAATTATAAAATAACCTTAAAAAATAAATTTTTTATATAAATCTTTATAAAATTATATTTTACTACTAAATTTTTTTTAATGAGTCCCTACAAAATAATTTTTTAAAAAAATTAATAAGATTAGGATAAGTTACGCAAAAACTAATTTAGTATCAGATTCAATCTAATCGGTTTAGGATGATGTTAGGTTAGAATGGTTTCTTAAACTAGTTAAACCATTTTTTTTAATATTTAGTAAAAATTATAAATTGATTCTTAAAAAATAAAAATTTCTTGTAAATCTTTAAAAATTATATATTAGCCCTTAAAAAATAAAATCTTTATTAAGTTGGTTAAAATTGGCTAATATGACCAACCTAATCTAATATGTCCAAATTATATTTTAGTTATTTAGCCTGATATGACTAGATGGGATCAGGTCACCTACATCACTGTAACCATACATAATGTGTAGCCCTATTTATCCATTTTTTTTTTTCAAAAGTTAATATAACACAATAAATTTAGATAAATATAGTATTTTTTAAGTAAAGAGTGTTTTTGTCAAAATAGTTTATTTTTACTTTATCCAGTATTATATAGTGCATTATCAAATAAATGATAATATTATTTTATACGATACATTATCTTATATAGTATCATACCAAATACTGTATTGTTTTAAAATTTTATCAGGTTTTATGCTATCAGGCCTTATCCTATCAGGTCTTATACTATCAGACCTTATCCTATACGTCATACCAAACGGGCCCTTACATACATCTAACGCTAAACTGACCCAATGGGAAAATTGTGCTTTCCTTATATCCTTTCATATTAGAGCTTCTAGAATCCATTATCAAGCAGCAACATCAAATTTAGGGTTAGGCGCGTCCCTAGCAATATCCCAGGGAAGAACTACCCCGGCATTCAAATCAATGTCTAGTTTTGATTGGCTGATACTTGAGACCCAACATGTCAAACATAGCTACCACCGCTACCACATGGCCTCAAACATGATTTGGGGGGCTGAAACAACTCGAGACTCAAATTATAGCTTTAACTATGCCTCACCATTTTGCTCAAGTGTGTCTTGTTTTAATCTTTGATTCAACATATAGCACAAATTATTTTTGGCATAGATGACCTTCCACCAAGATCTCAGACATCAGCAGGCGTAGAGGAGAACAGTACAGGAGGTTTTCTAAATGTAATGTATCACAAATCTTTCACATGTAGACAAAATTTAGAGAGAGAGAAAAAGCAACTGAAAAACACAGATGAGAAATTAAGAAACTTGTGATAGAAGAACATCAAAAGGAAGAATATATATATATATATATATACATACTCTACAAGCTGGCTTCCCAGTGGTTGAGTATGGAAGTCTTAAAGGCGGCAAACAGCATCAATTGGCAGGGCAAATATCTTCCAAACTGCAGGAAAGAATGGAGGAGATCTAACTTTTACAAAGGTCTCTCAAAATGAAGGAGGTCCCTTGTATAATAAGAAATTTTTAGGTAGATTTGAGACCAAATTAATCATAAATCAACATGTAAACGTGTAAAAAATAGGTCTCAGAAAAGTATATTAATATGCTAACATATTCATTAATGATTAATTTGGTTTATTAACTTTTTATAGACCAAGGTTAGATAAGAATTTCTTTGTAGAAGAAACTACCTTCTCCCCAAGAAGTCAATGATGTCACCGGTGACAGTTGATCTTTTTTTACTCAAGAAAGCAAGGGATGCGGCCTTCCTCATCAAAGCAGACCCAGCGATGCATCCCAAAACAGCTGGATTTTTACAACTGAAATAATGGCATGATTTAGGATATAACATTATAACTGACAATTGAAGATAGGTCATCGTAAACAATAGTTCTTGTAGAATTATGTTATGACATAGAACCTGAGATTTGAGTTTCGATCAGTAGTTAGAATATGTTGGCAGGCCCATGATAAAAAGACAGCAACACTGCAACAATAAAAACATTTCTTTTACTCTTGAAGTTCCAAAATTCCAACAGAATAAATTTAAGAAATTATAATATTTTCAGTAACTGGTTTTGCTTAATAGTCACTGCAGGATCTGTCTCTCACGGCTACAATGAAGAAACACAGCACTAGGCATTGCACCAGAAAAGTAGGGTCTTAGGTCAGCACATCAGCGAGAGCTTAACAAATAAACTATTTCCACAACTTAACTGATTGGTACAACTCAAGACAAAAAACACAGTGGTTGTGTTATTTACTTTACTCTATGTATTACAAGAAAAAGATCGAATCAGAATTAGTTATGAAAGGAAAAGTAGTAGAAGAATTATATACTTGCCTTCCAGAAAGGATATCACCCTGGCCACCACAACGTCTAGGAGAACCATAGATGCTTACTGATTTGACTGCATGAAAAATAACCACAATTTATTGATTTTCTAAGTTCTAACATCTGCTAATTGCTAAAACATGAATATCCCACGAGATGGTGCCATGTGCATACAATATATATATATATATATAACCAACCAGTCCTATTATCTTAATAGATATATATATCACATATATCCTAAAGCCACTGGCAACTGTGGTATGGCGTACCAAGGCAAGAACATGACATTCTTGATTGGATATGCAAAATGATTTTTGAAGTGCATGATGAATGATTTGATATATGCAAACTATAATTGAATATTATATGTTCATCTTAACCAGAGAAGAAGAGAAACGAAGAACAAGATTGTTATATTCATCAAGGACCTACCTGTGTCACCATCACTTATAAGATCAGATTTTCCTTTCCTTAGGATAGTAACACCACCAATCCTGCCCAAGAACAATCCACATTATGTAGGTTTCCTCAAACTAGTGTATTTAATCACTGATAATAAGACATCACCAAGGGGCGTCCTTGATCAAAGCAAACTATTTAGCATGCTCTAGTGCTTGGATTGCTAAAAGATGCTAATTTTCTTTTAGCAACACATAAAAAGGATAATGATCTGCTCTCATAATATTTGACTTGTATATGATGCGAATCAGCATGGATTTCAAACAAATCCCAGTGCCATGGAAGGAGGAACCTACTGCTTGGAGAGAGACAGCAATTGCTGAGGAGCGTCTAGATCATTTACTTCAGAACCTAGAATTTTCTGAACAAGACGCTTATATTCATTGACATTTGGTGTTAGAACAGCTAAGGCATAGCCACTAACAAGATCAAGGCTATTTGTAACAAGAAAAAGTCCATCCTACAAAACACACACATATCAATCAGACCATGAACAAGACATCTAAACTTCAATATACATACGGAGATCAGATCAGGTATGAGGCATCTTAAACCTCAATATATTACCCCATCTATAACGATTGGGATGTTTGACTGTCTTGCATGTCTCATGATTTCACTCACACAGGCCTGACACACATTGAGCAAATGTTAGAATCAGATATGACAACTATTGGCAAGAGTTAAATTATTCGCATATAGGACAAAATCAAGAAAACAAGAAAAGCCCAAAAAAAAAATAAGAATCCTGTCCCAACATAAGGAAGGAGAATATAAGAAACCAAGTTAATATTGAGCACACCTTCAAAGCCCAAAGTTGCTAATACAGTTGTAGTATCTATATGTTAGGCCCTGACTAATTGCTTAAGCTTTTAGGCTGAGAGGTTCTTTGAATAGACCAAAACCTGATTAGCCAGGTGATCTATAGTTCAACCTTGCTTTCTCTAAACCTATGATTACAATCATAATACAAAATAGTATTACCATTAACTTTCAGCAGTTAAGAGCCTGAGCATTTTCCACATTTCAAGTCCAATGGGATTTTCACACATAATTGCAATTAAGATCACAAGCATGCACATTATAAGATATGGTTATATAAAAAGACAAGTAACTATCCCAGATGTTTACATGATGTATATATGAGGGAATAACATAAAATAAATCCTAAATCCTTGAACAAAAGGTCACATGTCTTCTGGTCAGATAAAATATAATTCAAAACCTAAAACATGCTTATATAACTTAAAAATAAAAAAAGGAGGTAAACGACCTGGGAGTAGCCCCGGTGGTAAGGGTGGAGCGGGGAGGAGGGATATGTATATTGTCACCAATGTACCCCCTCCCCCCCCCCCCCTTCCCCCCAACAAAAAAAAAAAAGGCAGTTTAGAATTGAGATAACAGTAAAAATCAAGAGCAAGCACTTGAAGTCAAATATTAAGCAAGTGATCTCTATGTGTGTAAAAAAATGAGATCCAGTGAAGTATTTCAACAAGACATACCAGAAGAAACGGGTCTCTGCCAAGTCCTGGACCAATGACGAGACAGTCAAACCTTTCCATCCACTTATCAACTTCAGCTAGAACCTTGTTTGATATGGATTTCTTGTCCTCATCTCTGAAATCAGTCTCCCACAAAAACAAAAAATTAACATCCAAATAGCAATGAAACATTGCAAACTGGAAGACACAGGTTATGCAGAAATTACACCTGACACTGTAAGATTCTTCCAAAACAGGGTGCACAATCAACTCAGGACTATAGCTTTTTATGACAGGAGCAGCATCTTTTGTACAAAAAACATGGGACAGATCTGCACCCTGCAAGAAGGGAAACTACTTGAATACAAATGACCAGAAGGGGGGGGGGGACTTACAGAGGTGAGAGGAAGAAGGGGACCATTTTGAGCTATAACATTTAACTGAACCAGGTCAAGAATGCAATGTCAAAGGAAAAGGGCTAAAAACGAATTAGAGTTGTGGGAACTAACAATTTTTAAGGCTGAAATCGCAGCAAAATATGGAGCTCCTGTGTATTCACGACACCCTCCAATCACAGCTATCTTTCCTAATTGGGAATATAAAGTAAGTGAAGCAAACATTAGATATTTCTTATTTTTCTCTTCAACAACAAACATAAAAATGGATAATAAGGGGTGAAGAGAAAAGAAGTAGGCTTTCAAAGCAGAGCCATCCTTCTAGTCATAAATAGGGCCACTTAGTTTCTGAAGCTTCTATTTTAAATTAATTATTGCCTCTTTGAAACTTTACACAACTCAGCCCAACCCTAGTCCATTTAGCACAGGAAACAAAGGGGACAAAAATTGACAGACAGAAATTTGGCATGGCATACAGAGGCATACTTTACAATAATGTTAAAATGATTTTATTACACAGCTTCTTCGTAAAGGGGAAAAAACCAGAAGGAACACCATCACCTTTACGGTTGCAGTCTTGCAGAAATGAACAAGCTCACATGTAAGACAGTTAAGTAGCAAAATAAAGTAACGAAAGGCATACATATATAGTTTTCTTAGTTCGGGGTGTGAGGAATTAGAAGAATGTTACTTATACCTGCTTGACCTTTATGTCTACTGGGATCAAGGGCAGGGATAATTGCTCTTACGATGCTCTCAGCATCAGCTTCAATAGACCTTGGGTCTTCCATTTTTCTAAAATCAGTTTGATGACCACTAGGAGCTCCCAGAGATCTTATCAGGAATTGTTGTCTTCTGTAAACAGGCGAAGAAGCCAACATAAAACTTCTTGCACAGTCCAAGAAGGCTACCTGAGAAGTCATGCCATGTTTCATAAACATGACCAAAACAGCCCCTATCACAACCCAAGCAAGAATACTATTTAACCCTCTAGAATTGACAAGTTGAAAATTCCATTTTTAGAAGCAGAGAGAACGACAAAAGTTACATTTCACCTCTACATAAAAAGACTCCAAGAGCTAAAAGAAGGAATAACAAACTCAACCAGTAGCAGTCCAGGAGATCATTTTGTATGACGAATACCAAGACCTGTTCCTCCTTTTGTCACAGAAAAAACTTTTTTCATAGTATTATAATTTTATTGAAGGAGTCTCACAAGTTGAAAAATAAACAAATCGCTTGGTCTGAGGGAAAAAACTGATACTAGAATAAAATAATCCTACACAGACATGACTATTCAATTTAATTACAGTATTAGCATTATCAGTTCCTCAATCATCAAAGCTAATCAACTCAAAATGAGAGGTGACGGGAACCAGAAGAAAAAAAAAAGCAAATTATTGCTATAATACCCGAAAAATAACCAACGACGAAAGCCGGAAAGCTTTTAAACACCTGCAAGAGCTGATAGGAGGGTCAATGCTTCGAACCCCCTGTCTCGAGGATCAGAGAGCTTCGGTCGTTTTGCTCAGAATTCAGAAGCGGTGAGAAAGCTCGACTCTTTTTTTGGGTTGGCGGTTTATCAGATCGACATGTCGTTTTGACTCCTGCGATACGCCCATGGAATGAGCTGAGAGACAACTTTTAGTCTGTTTGGATATGTATATGGAAAAGATAAAATTACGTTTGTCAATTATTGTTATAAAAAAAATAATAAGTTATTACTTTATACAAAACGTAATTTGGAAGATAAAAATTTTTTTTCAATCATACACTTTATACCCAATTCATTAGATGATGTTAACTTCACTTTCAAGCCATTCACTCACTTAAGCTAAGCTTAATTGAGATATTATGAAAAAAATAAGATAGAATGATTATTAATGAGATGCTATGAAATGATGTAAGACAGAGTGGGGGAGAAAATTCTATATTAATTTTAATGCAAAAATTAGTATTTATTGACCCAAATTTTTATTTTTATTTATCTAAGTACTTAATTAATAAATATTAAGTTGGCAGTAACTTAATTAATGTTGTATCAATGAATCTCATAACATTTTATTTGTAGCTTCAATAATCGATTTAATTTTTAAACATTTAATCTATAATTAAAATTAGAATTGATTATGAGTTGTGATCATGTAAAAATATGCTGGACTTTCAAAAAAAAGAAACTATTGTTGCATAAATGGGTCTGGATTCAAACTTGAATTTTTCTCCATTGCCTAGCCCGTTTGGCTCTTTTAATTTTTTTTATTAGCACAAAAAGCATTTTGAATTTAAATAATATTATCTATTTTTATATTTAGTTTTTCTTTTAAGTTTGCTAAGAATCTATAATATTATACGTATATATAAAATATTTTACTAGTCTAGTATTCACTCTTATAATTTAACTTTAAAAAAATAAAAAATAACTTAAAAATTATAGTTTAAAAAACAAAAAACTATAAATTAAAAATCAAATAAATAATTCTTAAACTCTATACAAATACAATCTTTAAAAATTTTTTACTGAATTAAAAAAAAAGGAAAATTCTTCCCTTTAAGTTAAAAATAAAAACACTAAAATGTAGATAAATAAAAATAATGATATAAAATGATTAAAATATAAAAAAGAAAAGTTAATATATGAAACGTTATAAATTAAAAAAATTAATATTATAACTAATATATTAAAACATAATATTAGTCTTGGCCTTTGAAAAATATATAAACTCGGCTCATTTTATAAAATAATTCTTTTAAAAAATTAACTCTTTTTTTAATGGGATTTTATTTTTTTTAAGGTTGATATCTATCCTTTTTTTAAAAAAAAAAAAAATAGAGTCTTACAACATGCTTTTGGATTCGTGATATTGAAAAGTGCGATCAACCCTCGGTTCGATTTCTCCACACTTCTTAAAGGGGTGTACAGCTTGTACTTCTTTAAAAAATGTTTTAAATTATTTAAATTTAATTTAAATAGTTTAAATTTTAATTTTTTAATTTTTAATTTTTATTTAAAATATCATCTTTTAAAAAATTATATAATTAAAAAATTAATTTTATCTAATATTTTATATTGTTTAAAATAATAAAAATATTTAAATTTTAAAAAAAATTAAAAATAAATTTGATCCGTTCATATCAGATCTGTACGGCCCAGAAGTACACCTCCCTGCACTTCCTTGAATCGGTTCCGATCAACCCTACTTTCAGGCTAGTTACATTTTCCACATTGTTGTTGACTGTTTCGCCCTCTCGTAGTGAAGGGACAAGCGATGAAGAACTGAGAAAAGCCAAAGCAAGGTGCAAGGACGATGGCTCCTCCAATGTCGGATATGAAGATGAATGCGATCAGGTCAGGGATTGTGGTTCTGGGAGCCTTAGCTTTTGGATACTTGAGTATACAGATCGGATTCAAGCCTTTTCTTGAGAAAGCTCAGCAGCACGCGCTCGAACAATCTGATCCCTCTACACCTTCTCAGGGATCTGCTTTCTCAGACTCTGATTCATAGACTAGTTCGTCTTCTTTCACAGCGTGTGTGTGGGGCGTGCGTTAACATAGTTTGTTTGGATAGCGCTTGTGTGTAGGTGGGTGTGTAACTTACAGTACTTGATCTAAGTCTCTGTTTGAATTGAGAGAAAGGAAAGGAGAGGAGAGGAGAGGAGAGATAGTTGAATATCAGGACCTAAATTTTTCTGCCAGTCTAAGTATAGTGAGAAGTTAATTGAGCCAAAGGAAGGTGACCCTTTTCTTTTGGCTTAATTTGGTGCGGAATCCTCAACGGCATTTGTAGCCGGAAGCTTATTCAAGCAGTGAAGGGTATGCTCTGTTTGCATTAATTATTAAATTTATATTTCATTTGTTATTTACTACGTGGAGCTCGAATGGAGATGTCATTTTATCTTGTTACCGTCCTTTGTGTTCAGAAGGGAAAGAATATGTGCATGTTAGACCAAGAGATCTTGTTCTTCTTTCTCAGCCTTTGTATTAAATGGAATTAACTGTAGATGGTTTCTTGGATGGGGACTGTGTATTGACTGATTATTGTTGAGCTGAGAATTGAGTAGTTAGTAGGGAGAGCATCTGTTTGCGTTATCATACAAATTCATATATATATATATATATATATATATCCATTATGATAAAATAGCAGACACAAGGTCGTTGAAATAAAACAAATACTGAGGCCCAGAAAAAAATAAAAATACAATTTTAAAGGATAATCCCCGCAAGTAGCAGATATTAGAATTTTGAATCTGGCTTATGAGAAAGTTTTCAACCTTATAGGTGCATACCTGATCAGTTGAGTTATTTCTCACAGACAATCATAGATTTGCTATATTGTGCATGTGTGATATATTGATTATCTGAGTTTCTAGTAGGTTACATTCTTATTCGGGTATATTTTAATGAAGAATTGAACAGGGAGAGACTTGTTCTTCTGTAATCATTTCATTTATATTTGTCTCCACATAGATAGTTTTGCATTTATATGCTATGTATTTATTCTTCTTGTTTTTCTTTTGACCCCTCATCCTCCTCCCCACACGTGTGTATACCATCAATTATTAGTTCATATTGAAAATAATTTTGATTGAATTTGTTGCAAGTCCTTCCGCTTTATTCGTTTGTTTTCTGGAATAGTATATACTGCATAACTCCAAATACTTACTTTTTCTGTGAAAACAAGCTTACTTTCTAAGTACTTATAGCAATAGTTTTTAAATCCCCCTCTATTTAAATGTGATTCTATTTTATCTTTGGCCTTCTATTTTTAATTATCAAATAACAAATAGTATATGTTGTTAATTCTCAATCTTAAACCCTGTGTGACATTTGCTAGATTAGGTGACATAGATTGAATCTCGTAAACTGATTTTTTATTTCAATAAATCTCATATATTGGATGGATCAAAATGAATAATTGGATTATGAGGAAGAAGACAAAAGTTGGTTGGAAGATTGGAATTGAAGGAGAAACGTAGCTGTGACTCGAGTCTTGTGTGGATGGTATATGCAATATACCTTCAATGAATATTACAGGAAAGAATACGGGGAAAGGTCTGCAACATCTATGAAAAGATGAAAAAAGGAAGGCTTCTGAGGATGTTGAATGCAGGAAAGGGTTTGAAGAATAAAGAAGCAATAGATGATGTTGCTGAAGCAATCAGCGAGGGAAATTCTATTACTGAGAGAGGCTAAGCACACATCTATTCAGCAACTGAAGTGTTTGCTGAACTAATGAGCTTAGCGTTTTAACAGAACACAAAGACCTACATTTTCCTTTTGGCAGATGCTGGGCGTTCCTTTTTTTTTTTCGGTTGTTTTGGAGTAACATGACGGAATAAGAGTTTGAACCTAATAACATTTGCTAACTATCCATGCCCTTCACCATTAGACCACCACCTAATAGCTTATGTTGGGCTTGCAAGAACTTTTTGCTACCAATGATGCATGGTCCCCCTCGATTTGTACGTTATTCATATAATGGTTGATGGAAAATACCTCGGGCGTGTTTGGTCCATAGGCGCAGAGGGAAATGTAATCGTAGTCCGTTGTTGTTGCATGCTTGGTTGAGTGATTAGCCAAACGTAATCGTAGTCCCTTGTCATTGCATGCTTGGTTGAGTGATTAGCCTGCATTGCAATCCCACCTTTGCAATTTGCCCCTCAGTCTTACTAACCCTTTTTCTCATCTGCCATCTTCTTCTCCTGCAACTCCAGCCGCTCCTTATGCCACTTCGCCGTCACCTCCTAGACCAAGCTATTTCATTCATTCCATTTCTTCTCCCTTGGTCGTCTGAAATCTTCAAGATTGTTTTATCTTGGGATTTGATTTATTTTCTGTCGGTTTGTGGGAAAACCCAGCAAAAAGGGAGAAGGATTTTTGAATTATTGAAAGGCATTAGATAGGTAAATTGAGTTTCTGCCCGATGAAAAGGACTGGAATAGAATGACGACTGGGGATCTCTTGAATTTTGATACGTTCAATGGGAAGTTTTATGCTGATTATGAGATAATAACATTCAACCTTTATTATTCTGAAAAAATCCGAACAGTAAGATGAGAAAACAAATTCTAGAAGAGGAGTTTCCCTACCTGAGGTATGGTGTTGGCTGAAGTTTTACGTTGATTGTTATGTTGCAATTTTTTTTTTTTAAACTCTGGTGGCACTTTGCCAGGAAAGAGGGAGGGGAGAGATTGGGTAGAAGAAGAGTCGTAGCGGTAGTGAGCGAAAGGAACATAGGGAGGTTGATGATGGAAATGATGTCACAGGTGTGGAGGCCGGATCTGGGTCAGAGAAAGCATATGTTAGGGGTGGAGGCTGGATCTGGGTGGGCGAAGGCAAAGGTTGGGGGGTGGAGGTCGAATCTAGTTCTTGGAAGCAATGCGTAGAAACCTTTTTTTTCTTTTTTACCATGGATATTTTGGTCTTAATATGCACATTTTTCTTTTTCCATTTCACATAGATCTTTTTCTAACCAAATATATAAATATGAAGGCATTCCTTGTCCTTTAATGTCATAGCAAACACAGTCAAAGTAAGCGCAACTGTAAATGCATTCTTTTTACAATTACATAGTCCAAGATTTATTGAACTAAACAGGCATCTTATTTCTGTTATCTGTGTTTTTTTTCTTTACTCTGGTGGACGTAGATGTTAAGTTTACCTTAGTTTGAGCCTTATAGTTTTTGCTGACTGGATCGTAGTTACTTGTCCTAACCTTGTCTTGCTTTTGTTCTTTAAAATAACTGTGTACATAGGCAAGTTCTAGTTTTGAGGATAACTTTGGCATTCGGATTGGAGCTTTTGTTAGTATTTTCTATTGTTTCTCCACTTGTTGGGGAAATGGAGGGTATCAGTTAGCGGACAAGAATGATTGTTAGTTGTCCCATATATTTTCTACTGGTTGTGTAGCGCATATCAAGCCTCTTAAGCGAGGTAATTTTCTATAATATGTTAAATGGTTAATGCTGTGTTTCTGCTAAAATTATTTGATTGATGAGATGGGATTTTGAGAATCACTATATTCATCTTCTGTGCTTTGTACAATCTAGTGACTAAGAATCTGTTTGATTGCTCTGCATCTCCCCTGGAGGCAAATTTTTAGACAAGTGTGGTTTGTGGAAAACTGGTAAACTAGTTAAATTGTTATCTTCTTTGCGCAGGCAACAGATAGCATAGTTGTTAACAGAAGATATGAAGTCCCTGCTGCAAGGAGGAAAACATAGAAGATAAAAAAACTGAAGAGGTTCATTTTCATGATAATTATTAGAATTGAAGATATCTTAGTGCATGTTTGGTGCACCAAAAAGCCCGCTTTGGTGTGAAAATGTGGCTTTGCAAATATGGGTGTACGTTTAATTTTCGATTACAAATTACTTTTGTTCTTCAAACAAGGGTTTGCACTGAATTAAGAAGAAAAAACTGTTTATGCATTAGATCTAAAATCACTTTTATGGCAAATCAAGTTGATCTAAAACAATTCCAATCCAAACGCTCTCTTAATCTGTAACCTGTTAAAAAATATAATCTTTGATCTGACGATATAGGTAATTGTAAGCTGGCAGCTCAGTTAAAACATTTTTCTTCTCAAATTTCTGGCAAATTGTACTTCAGCACAAAGTGACAGCTCAAACTCCTTCCTCCTGTATTTGACTGACAAAAGTCTGAGAGACTAGTGACCTTTTTTTTTTCCTGGTCGACGGTGCAGCATCAACTGGGGAGCACAAAGATGCTTCCCCACTTAACAGTTCAGCTACAGCCAACCATGAAAGTGCTCACAACCGCTAAGATTGGCCTGCTCTGCTTATAAAATTCTGCTCGTTCTCTCATCTCTTTAGCTTCTGTTACTTACTCATGACTGAACCCATGTGACTCTTCATTTCCTCATATTTATTCTCGTATTTGATTTGGTTAAGCTCATTTATTTTGTGTCATTTTAAATGCTCAGAGTGGGAAAACGTAACGAGGTTGTGCTGTGGTGGTACGTTCTCATATTCTTGCCTCCATTCTGTGATGGACAAAGCACGGGTGATGCCTCAGTCTCCTACACTCCTTGTCCTAGATATTCGTACATTAGCACCATTACTGTATCTTATTATGTAACCAGGTGTTAATTAACAATTATATGACAATCAATCTAAACGAGAGAACCTCATCGTTTTATGGATTATTATATGTTCATTTTCTTCTTCGTTTTGCCTCATTTCTTCACTTCAACGTAGTCTCCCTCCATTATTCTTTGGTGAACTCTCATTTTTATTGATAGGTACAAGATCCTAGACGGTGAATTTGGATTAGTGCGCTTTTGAGATTTTTTTTTTAAATTGAATTTCGGATAAAATATGAGGACATCTCATAATATTAAAAAAAATAATGTTACTAGCAAAATAATGATTGGGTGATTGAAAAGTTTCCTTTGTTTAATAGAGGTTTTTGAAATTGTTTGGGTAATAAGACCAAATTGTACTATGGATAAATTTCATATAATTATTGGTTTTTTACTTCCCATATTTAAAAAAGAATTATAGTTAAATGTAATTCTTTATATTTTTATTATTACATTTCCCAAGTAAATCATGACAAATATATGATTTTTTAATAATATTATGACAAGTATTTAGTTTAATTGGATACAATTATCTATAAAAATTATATACTTCTTATGGTATTATGACAAATATTTAGAAGTACACGAATTATCTTTACAATATAGACCACAATGCAAGTCTATTATTTTTTAATATCTATATCAGATTAGTATTTTAAATTGTTAAGAATGCCTTCACTTTCATTCTCTTTTGACATCTCTTTTCCAATTAGAAACTTCGCTTCTTTATTTTTTTCCTTTTCCACTTTTCTTGAATGATTTGCTATGTTCAAAGCAAAGAATGCTGAGTTTGATAACTATGTAGAGTGACCAATTTTATAAAGGCTGTTCATGTGCTAGACTCGACAAAGATAACTTGTATGTTGACTCCTTTCTTTGCTCCGTAGTTGTGACTTGTAATATTGCAACTCGTCAGATTGATTTCCTGACCTTTAAACTTTATACCTGTGGTGATTTTTGTGTTCCAAGAGGTCCTTTACAGTTTAAACTACCTCTGATATGGTTTGCGAACTGAAGTGACAAAAGCTGTAGGTATCTTTCGCTGCTTATGCAACCTACTCTCCCACTCCCAACTATTTAAGTAAGAGGTTGCTCTCAGTATTAGAGCCATTTTAAATGGGCTGAAACAATAATAAAGTAGATTTTGGCATTTACACACAGGAAATGACAGTGTTTCATTATATTTGTGAACCATAATTTATGGGAATGCTACATTTTTCATAACCATCATTGTCTAGTTATATTGCTGTATTTTAGATGATGATTATATATATATATATATATCATTATCATCATAACTTGAATAACATATAGAAATCTATATCAATTATTCTTAAACCCCCCCTACAAAAAAAAAAAAAAAAGATTTTCAATAATAAGCAATCACTTTTGAACCCACTTTTAGTTGGCAACATTGATGGTGCCTTGATGAGCCAACAAAAAATTATTTTTCATACAATCCACATTTTGCATATCTAACATATTTTTTCCACGTGCATCTTTTTTTGCAATCCATTAACTACTGTACTATCATTTTCATTACTCCCATACAAAACTAATCTTGAATAACCATCATTTTTATGCAACAGGCATCAAAGAGCATGGAAGCATTTTCCGGATTTATCCTGCAAAGTCACGGAGTCACTAATGACACCCTCACAGAAGAGTTGCACTTCCTTAATACACATACAGCCACTTTAACTGAAATAAATATACCTGGCATCCTTCGCCATCCCAGCTTCCTTTCCCTCATTGGAGTTGCACATGGTTTGTTGTGCTTCAAAGAACGAACAAGAGATTTCAAATATTTCTACACTGTCTACAACCCCCAAACAGAAAAAGTACCCAGAATCCCTAACACTGAGGAGCATATATCATCAGGTTTGCTTCCCTTCATAAATAATACAACCAGTCGTTAACATATGACTTTGCTCAATATGTCACTAACCGCATTTTTTTTTTCTTTATATTTCTCAGAAACAGGGTCCATTGCATTTGGCTACAATACTCACAAGGAAGACCATTTCCTAATTGCACTGATAAGGAATAATAACCCTACATATGATCTTTGGCAAGGAATCTTCTTTCTCCATCAACAATCCTGGTCTGACTTCCACCTCCGATTCCGCGGTCCAAGATTCCTTTCATCAACACCATTCTCACATGAAAATTTTATTCTCTGGGAAAGTGAAACATCAGATGACAACAATGAAAGTGTTCAACAAATTATTGCCTACACAGCATCAACTGATTCATTCGATCAAATCGAAGTACCAAACTTCAATTTTCACTACTTTGGACGATATGTTAGCTACAAAGGGGCACCAGCAGTTATCTTCTTCAATTCTGAACAGCAGCCAACACAAACCATGCAACTATGGACATTTAATGCATCAAAACATCCATACCCAAATGATGAAGAAGATGCACATGATCTCTACACTGTGAATCTTCTACTCAAACGGCTTACTGTTATAAAGAAGTTTAATCCAGACTACGAGTTGCTCTGGTTGTACGGTGCACACAGCTATTTCCCAAGTTGAGATCCAAAACACTTGTCTTTCATCTTTGTTACTTTGTCTTAGAACTTTGGTTTAAATATGTATGTTAACATCCAATTATGTATCAAGACCTCTGCTCAGACTCATTGCTTTATGTTCACTCACATTTTCTACTTACACTGTTTTTTGGCTCTCACTTTAGTTTTGACTCAGGTTTTTACTGTGCTGTCATATCGTTTCTTTCCCTGCCTGCTTCTACAACTATATCCTCTCATCTTCACATTTATTTTCGCATCAACTTCCTTCCATTCATATTTCATAATTGCTTCATAAATATAATCTTTTAAATCGTTGATCTTTCTCATCACCACATCATTCCTACTGCAGACAACAGTCAACTTAACCCGTGCGATGTACGGGGTCAAAAAACTGGCTTTTTGACGGTAATATAACCAGAAAAGAAAAACCCAAATACTGAACTGCAAAAACGCTTTTCCAAATGTTTAAATTTTTTTTTATTAATGAGTTGTGGCATTAAATTTTTAAAAAAAAATATATATACAAGGGTCGTGATATCAAGTATAATAAAAGAATTGTTTTTTTTTTAAACTTTGACCCCTTAGTGCTGCAGCTAGCATTTTGTCTTATACCATCTGTCAAAATGTCATTAAATGCTAAATATTGATACTATTCTTTTAAAGTTTTACACTAGAAATTTTAACAATCTTGGTTAGGTGCAGCCATAACTTATGCATAATTTATGATACAAAAGTTGTGCAACTAACATCGGTAGTTCTATTAGGCGGAATTTTATATTTATTATCTTCTTTAAATTTATCCATAATATTCTACGCTTTATTTGGGGGTGACAGAAAACTCACATTGAAAATAGGTTGATGCGACAAGCTTGGTTAGCATGTCAAGTCAAGAGTAAGCTGAGAAGCAAAGTGGCCAACATCTACCATGTCAAACTAAAATTGTGATCTATAATCATTTGTACTTTGGAACTGCCTAGTAAACGGGAGGGATAGTAATACATAAATTTCACTTTGGGCCACATTTAAATTTGTGCCAGTAGTTGATAGATGTGCATATATATCCAGTGTGTCCAATTTGTTTGGAAATTTCTGGTTTACTTCTCACACGGTTTGAATATCAGAATTACCTCTCAGAGTGTGCGCTAAGTACTTTGTGGAATTTCAGGAATGAGGGTATCTATATACCAATTCAGATATAAATTGATTTGAAGTCAATTGCAACTTTTTGCCCACTACCTTCTTCAACCCATTGAGAATAAAATTTGCGTCAACCCTTAATATTTTTGGTCTATCACATACAAATATCGCACATTTCTTGCTATCATAAATTTTTTCATTTGCGTATATGTATATGATTTCCTTTCTCAAACTCATTATAATTCCTATTATAGAATTAATGTAATGACATGTGAAAAAAATATATTAATAACATTTAAATATATATATATCAAATTATATATTATATAAATTTAAAAAACATATATAACCACTTCTTTTATTAAGTTTGATAGTTAGCTAATTAACAAAAAAGTTTTATTTTTCATTTTATAGAAATATAAATATAATTTATCCTCAACGCTACAAAATAATGTAATATACCAAAATCTAAATACTCACAAATATATGTATTTATATATTTAAATTTTAATTCAATGTCAACAAATAAACTATATAAACTCAGCATATTAACTACATCAATTTGTAGATAATACATTATCTCAAAATTTATTTTTTACCTCTACACAATTTTCAACCAACCAACAATGTAGTTTATTCAACTTTTTCCTTTTGTTAAATCACAAAATATTTTTTCCCTAAACATACAAAAATAGCACATGTCAAAAAATAAACTAAATATATACAAGTCTAAATTTATTCACAAATTTAAAATATTAATTATAAGTTAAATAGAAATGCTTTAGACTTCTTTTTTCCATATCATATATTAAACAAAAAATTATTTGGCAAAGACTTAATATTTTTCCATTATATATTATTTCACCTTAACATTCATATGTGAAGATATTGAAGAATTCTTTTAAAATGATCATATGAAACTTTGCTTGCTTCAACTTCGTTCTTCCACTTGTTAACTAATAAAGTGGGAAATTGCTTGCTTTCTTTTACGATGAAGGCAACAATTGGAACTGAAGAATGAAGAAGTGGAGAAATGATAGCACAAAAGAAAAGAAAATATAAGATGTAGAGAACTGATAGAAATGTAGGAAGGTGAAGAGAAAGAAGTTATAAATTTATAAGAAAAAAATAAAAGGGGAATAAAGGAGAAAGAAGGAAGAATGGAAGATAAGAAAATGGAAGGAAGAAGTGAAGAAGATGAGAAAGGTGGAGGACAAAATTAGGGGAGACTGGATAAGGGGGAGAGGAGGGGGCGGGGGAGCTATAGCCATATAGTGACTCACAAAATTTTAATTTTTTTTATTATAAATTTTTATATATATAAAAATGCCAAGACCTTTATATATATATATATATATATATTAAAAAATATGGGTTGTGGCACTTATTAATTAAAAAAATTTAAACATTTGAAAAAAACATTTTTTTTGCAGCTCAATTTTTGAAGTTTCCTTTTGGTTATATTACCATCAAAAAGCCCAAAAAACTAGTTAGTATATAATATCTGACAAATTTTATCTTTTGTTTAAAAATTAGGACCAAATACAACTTAAAACGCGCCTTAACCATATTGGCGCGATATTTACGTGGGCGTGCCAGGAGGAGATGCCCCAATCAAAATTCAAGTTGCCTACACGCTTCAAGCGAAAGTGGGACATGTCGCCTACCGTTACCCATTTCCTTCCAATTCCCTGATTCCAATTTCTAACCCATGTTTACCATTCAGGCACCATTTCTTTCAAGTAAGTTACGGGGAGGGAAACCAATCGTCGTTGCTAATAGCAGACCCACTGATTTTAATGCATTGCTCGCCGTATTCTTAATCTCTCTGACAAAAACTAATTGAAAAACAAGGTATTAAGATGCAGCCATGAATGCCCCCTGCTTCTTTCAAACCCGTATCTCTTTATCTTCTAGTTCTCCATTCATCATTCAGATATATTACAAAACTTGCCTGCCCAGCGAAGCTGAAAAAACATGCTTGGGTTCAACTGGGGGCATCAATATCACATTGCTTACATGCCTCACCTCTGAGTCGTCCTTCTTTGTTTACTAGCTTCCATATTTCTTTTACTTAATATCCAGATTCTGAAATTTTGAATTTGGACTCAAATGTCTACGAGTCCCTCACAGCAAGATTTCGAAATCATGCCATTGTTGGAATCATTGAAGAGAGTTAAGCGGTTGAGGTTGTTTGAGCCGTCTCTCGGTGTTCTGGGGTTTTTCATTGTTAGTGCCTGTGTGATTGGCTGCTTATTTTACCTGGATTACAGAGATTTCGCTAGAAGATTTGGGCTCTCGGGTCAATTCCAGAGCCTCACGCGGATAAAAAGGTTAGACGAGGACGTGAGAGTAGAATTTCTTGGAGAAAAGGGTGGTGGGTGTGATTTATTTGATGGAAACTGGGTTTGGGACGAGAGCTACCCATTGTATCAGTCAAAAAATTGCATCTTTCTGGATGAAGGATTTCGGTGTTCTGAAAATGGAAGACCGGATTTGTTTTACACCAAGTGGAGATGGCAACCCAAAGATTGCAACTTGCCCAGGTAGCTATAATGTTTTTGTTCTCCATTCTTTCAGCACTTCTTGGTTTCTTTAAACAATCAAACAACAAACCAATTTAAAACACTGGTTTGATAGCCCGGTTATCCTGACAGTGAACCAACGGTTGGATGGCAATTGGTTTTCATTATAAACTTTCGTTTTTGGGCATAACATTCAGCATTTATGATATGCAACTCTTTGAAAGGGACAAGATTTTGTATTCAATTTTCATGCAGAAGTTGTCTTTCTGGGATGGGTATATTGATAAGGATGAAGATTGAAGAATTCCTACCTGTATTTGTAAAATCTGTCTTTTGTTTTCCATATCTACTTCGCTTAATATTTTGCTCCCTTTTGTTGGATACAGCAACCCCTGTTTCCTCGCTTGGATATGGCGGCTGCTTCTCTTTTACATTTTAGCTTTCAGCCCTTCACTTCGTGCCTTTTAGTTGTTGTCTTGAACTATAGGGGGATGAAAAATTCCTTTTATACATGATCTTTTGTCATTTCTACTTCGATCCATTATTCTGTTTACTCATTTATCTTCCATTCATTTTTTCAGAATGCTGCAAGTTTGCGTTTATAATATATAATATTTTGTTGGTGAATTTAAAAACTGCATTCATACTCAGTGGCCTGCTTGTTAATATTCGATTTACGAATGCCAAGTTAAAGACTAATTTTCTCCCTGTTGAGCTTCTTCTGGGGTTGATTGATTATACTATATGGATAAGATCAGTGACTATGTATTTGTTTCATCCATTCTAGCTTGTATGGTAATTTTCAAATTTAATGCAATGGGAAAGGAAGTGAACTTACAGCTTTTGTTTTCTGCTTTTTGTTTTTTTTTTTGTTTTTGCTGATATAAACAGATTTAATGCTACACTGATGTTAGAAAAATTGCGAAACAAACGCCTAGTGTTTGCTGGGGATTCAATTGGGAGAAACCAATGGGAGTCACTCTTGTGCATGCTCTCTTCCGGTGTTGCTAACAAGGAATCAATCTATGAAGTGAACGGCAGCCCAATTACAAAGCACAAGGGGTTCTTGGTGTTCAAATTCAGGAATTTTAACTGCACTGTGGAATACTACAGAGCTCCATTTCTTGTACTGCAGAGTCGACGTCCTTCTGGGGCTCCTCGAAAGATCAAGACAACCCTCAGGCTGGATAAAATGGACTGGAACTCTTTGAAGTGGAAAGATGCAGATTTGCTGGTTCTAAACACAGGGCATTGGTGGAATTACGAGAAAACCATAAGAGGGTAAATCAATCCTCAATAGGTTCATTATATAGGAGTTGTTTGGTATACCGTGATGTTGACCCTATCATCTCATATACCCTCATATACCATAGTATCTTTAATGTCAAGATTGGATAATAGCATTTGGTATGCTGTCACACAACAGAGCCACTTTGAAATAAAACCATGATATTACATCTCAGGTCAAGGGCTGTTATATGATGATGGCCAAAATATTTTGTCATCTCACATTACAAGATTGCATCGGATAAATTTTTTTATAGTTATTAATTTTACCCTTGGTTTTTTATAGTAATTAACTTCACAAAATTTATTTATAAGAAATTATAAGCATGTAAGATATAATACATAAATTATTAAAAAATACATTGCACTTTATTTTTTGTATGAAGAAAATGGAATAAATTGCACATGAAAATTATATTTTTCATTCAAAAATGGTAAAAATGGTATAAATTTCTAATATTTAATTTATTTAAACTTAAAAGAGTATATTTAAAAATTCAAGAAATGAGTAATAGTAATTAATATATACAATCAAACATTTGCAGCTTGCACCATTAGAATGTAAGATATCACTAATTGTCATTCTAAACATGAGTATCATGAATATTATAGTATCTTATACCATGATATCTTATATCTTATCATACAATATATCATATGAGATAACGGTGTGCTAAACGCCTCGTGAATGATATCCTATTAATATGTTGGCTTTAAATTGTCAATACGTTGTAAAGAGGTAGCCTCTTGTTTGTTATTAGCGAACTGCATGATTGTTGACACTCGATGGGGTCCTGAAGATCCATAGCTTAGTCTTCTCTGAATACTGATATCTGTGATCATTCAGCGGAAATTACTAATTAGATAGCTGCAAGTAATGACAGAGGATTTAACAGTCGTATGAATATGATAATTGTGGAAGATTAATGAGAAGAAAAGCATGAAGTGCTAAAATGAGCACATACAAGAGAATATCCTTTTGCTTTGTTTGTCTTCCTTTCTGTGTATGATTGGAAATTTGGATTCTATCATATGTAATGAAGAGGTAGTAATTAGGATACTTCTTGTATTAAAGATAAGCTGGGGTGAAGGGTCCTCTCATATACATACACTTTAATTCTGTCGAAAACTTATAGTTCCTCTGTCATTGGGCAGTGGTTGTTATTTTCAAGAAGGGAAGGAAGTAAAGATGGAAATGAGAGTGGAAGATGCATATAAGAGGTCAATTGAGACGGTGGTGAACTGGGTGGATGGTGCAGTAAATTCTAGCATGACCCAGGTTTTCTTTCGTACGTTTGCCCCTGTGCATTTCAGGTTTGTTTGACTTTCTAAATGACTTAACTTTCCTTACATCTTTCTTCTATCATTGTTCTCCTCAGCTTGTATCACTATTGTCTGTGAATTTTGAACTCTAAATATTGATTATCCAATGCTGTTTGATCCGATGTTTACATTTCTAGGCTTGGGTTCTCAGAAAGATTCAACCTATGGGACTGTTAAATGAATAATGGTGTCAGGTTTACTTAGCTTATGGCACCAAATATGAACCGCATTTATGATAACCTGTTACAGGACGAAAGGCCTGTCCAAGAGGAGGGACCTCATGTTTCACCCTTAAAGTCACTAGGAAGGAGATTTAGTCTCGGGCAAAAGCCTGACCGCAAAACGTTAAAAAAAAAGGTAAAAAAAAAACTTATTTTTTGAAGGAGTACTGTTCCTGTAATTTATATTCCATGAGTCTCTTGTTCACTATCTTAGGGCGTAAATTAGCCAATGCCCTGTATGCAACCTAAAACAAATAATTTTGATTATCTCCAGATAGCTTTGTTAACACAACTCTTTGCAAAACAACTAATTCTGATTTTGCTTTAAGAAGATTTCATTTATGCCGAAAACTCCTACAAATTTATAGTATTTTCATATTTTCCTTCATTCGCCTTTTGTGTCCTTGGCCTGTTCCCTTTTATATCTCCACCACACCCTCTTTCCAATAAGCAAGATCTGCAATTCTGGTGAAAAGTGAAAATTTTCTTCTCTTAAGCGAGTGATATATTTACATATTTCCATTTTGAGAAACTAAATTGCTCCAATATGGATCATACAGAGGTGGAGATTGGAGACATGGAGGAAACTGTCATTTGGAGACACTGCCAGAGCTTGGCACCTCATTGGTACCAGGTGATAACTGGTCTCAGTTCAAAATGGTAAATGCTGTGTTATCAGAATACTTAAGCACCTCTCCAATACCAAAATTGAAGGTGCTGAATGTAACACAGATGACTGCTCATAGAAAAGATGGGCATTCATCTGTCTATTATCTTGGTCCTAATGTGGGTCCTGCACCTACCCATCGCCAAGATTGTAGCCATTGGTGCTTACCTGGAGTACCAGATGCTTGGAATGAGCTGCTTTATGCATTGTTCCTAAAATATGAAGTTTCTGGTTCATGGAAAACTCCTAACAGCCACAAATTTCATTATTTCACAGAGAAAGCCTTTTAATTATTCTGCATGGGTTTATGAAGCTTTATGTATAGAAGTTTTCGACGAGGAATTCTTAGGTAGTTTCAGTATATAAGATAGGTAGATAAAATCAATTATGAAGAGACATGTTAATATTTTAGAGGTAAGTTCTTTGAAATGTGAATGTGACAAGCTTATGTGTTTATGATCAATTTGTCTACTTATCTATTTTTCATAAATTGAACCTATTTAAGAATTTCTCACTATAAAGTCCTCTCCAAAGACCGTTGCAGAGAACAGTGCATGACATGCTTTTGAACATAAATTTGCAATGAGTGGCTAAGATCTGAGAGTTTGCTACTGCCGATTACTTATAGGAATTATTTTTCTCAAAAAGTCCAACTTTCTAGTGGAGCGTTGACATCAATTTTGGAGCAAGAAGCTGTAGGCAGATATTCATAGTTTTCATTATTGGTTACCTTCTTGTATACGAGGAAGTAACAAAGGTGGTTTAGAATAAAAAAATAGATATATTTAAAAGTCGTATTATGATTTATGAGCACAGTTCTCATACAGACCAAAGTATTGTTTTGATTTACCAAGCGCTAGAGAAGTATGCACGTGTAATTATCACTTGGCGATGAATGATCCAAACACCAGAATTGAGGGTAGATTCATGTTTTGAACGGATTTAAGACTAGTCTAGTATTAGCCAAGAAGTTTGCTGCTTTGTTCTTTGGAGTTGCGGTCATGAGAATTAATTAATTAATCCTGGGTAATTGGTGAAGACATTTGTAGTCACTTATATGCAAACAGATTTCAATTATGCAATGGGTAATGGGTACTGTTAAACTGCCCGAGTCGATGTAAGTTGGCCACTCTTCTCTGTACTCTTGAAATTTGAAAACATCAAACTGATGTAGGAACCGCAAGAACTAATAATTTTATTCACAAAAATGCAAGGCTGCCTTTGTTGAAAAAGACGAGAGATATTATTTAGAGTTTCTGTTTTTTAAGTTTAGCTAAATAACATATGATATTTTTTATTTAAAAAATATTATTGATATAAATTTTAAAAATTTTGCTTATAATTTAGTTTTATATCAATAAAGTTATTTTTTTACAATATGTATTTTTTTAAAAAAAAATTGTTTAATTATCTTAACTATCACATTAAAAAAATTATAATACTGTATTGTTAAAAAATAATTTTATTAACAAAATAAATTTAAAAAAATTACAATATATATCAATTATTTAAAAAGTTGAATGAGATTTTGAAAATAAAAAGAATATTAAATATAATCTAAGTAAAATAAATTAGTTAAATTTACTCTATTATTTAATTATGATCAATTATACTTAGTATTGTGTGGTGGGGGCCCGGTGGCACAAATGTTGAATGTCATTTCAATCACTCGCCTTCAATATACGGACCATAAACCAAATAAAAAAAATAAAAGGAAAACTAATATTTCATACCTTGGTAATATTTATATTAAGAATTTTAAATTTTAAAATTATTCAAAAAATTTTTAAGAAGTTAGAAAAAATTTAAATTATATAAAAAAATTATAATTCAAAACCTTAAATTAAAATTTTTAATTTTTAAAATTTTTGAAATAATTTTTATATTTAAAATTTTTAATATAAATACTATGAATTTAGAGTATTTTATTGTAATTTTTTCAAAATAGAAAACCAGTATTTATTAAAAACACTCGCGGAACATGCCAAACCCAAGACAATAGGAATCCCATATTTTCAAAGCTTAAGTACTAAGGTACTTTTTGACGACTGATGTGAGTTGACATTCACCTGCTTCTTGTACAAAATCTTTTAGATAGAATTATAATATATAAGACATTTTTTTATTAATTTTTATCTTTAATAATGCCTTCACATGATTATTTATAATTAATTATACAAAATAACTAAATTAATTTACTTATTTTAATAAATTAAACTAAAATTGTCTCATCAATCAAAAACAACCCTCAAGTGAATTATCACAAAATGGGCTCACAATGACTGCAGTGGGGCCCCATTGCAACAACTTGCTCCACACGTAGATCGCACTGTCAGTCACAAAAGGGACTCATATGACGCTGGTTCAATCTTAACGATGAGCAATCACCAGAAGATACAAAATTACAGACAAGGATCTCTCGTTACAAAAATATGCTGATTATATATGCAAATTAGGCTGTAAACATTATTATGAGCCATATAACCTAGTGTTTTACTGTTGCTGGAGATGAAAAAAGGGAGAGAGAGAGAGCTCTCCACAACCAAGTATGCTAGAGATTTGAGTCTATCTTGGATTAGATATCTGGACATGGGCTGTTGCCTGCTCTTCCTCATCTCCTTATGCTCAAAAGGATAATCATCCCCACACAACGCACCTCCATGATTCTTGTGGGTCTTTAGCCAGATTGGCCAACCGTGACCATATGACCCCACCAATCCACATGCCCATGCACCTTATAACTCACCCCACCCTCGCACTCACTCTTTTCCCCTTTATAAAAACCTCTTCTTACCTTTTACACTTAGTTATTTCAAGTTGTATCTTTTAGAGTTTAGAATACATAACGGTATGGATGTCGCTGTGGAACTAGAAGATGATCTCTTTTTTGCAGATTTGAGCAAGCAAATTTCTCTCCTAATTATGGATGAAGATGAACAAGACCCACTTGCTTGTTGTCCTCCTGAGTCTCTCCAGGTTCTTCTCTTTCCAATTATGGAATTTAAGCTTAAGTTATATTTATGTATGATTAATTAATCTGAACAAGCCAAAACTTTTGTCTTCTTTTTCTTCTTCTTCTTCTTCTTCTTCTTCAGGCTTTCTCTGGAGCAATAATCCACCCTCCTCCTGTGTCTGTTGTAGTGTACGAGCAGGGTGTGAGAAGAGAAAGCAAAGGGACAGGAGTGTTTATCCCTCAGTCCACACAACCAAGAAGGAGGCACAGGAGAGGAAGATCTGGTTCATATGCAAAACATCAGAAGCAGTCTGAAGATACAAGAATTGTTTCTCAAGTTCCTAACAATTATTCTTTCAGATCCAGAAATGGTTGATGAGGATAGATCCGTCTCAAAGAAAACTCTGATAAATTCTAGTGATTTATTTCTTTGCCAAGTTTGGTTAATTATTTATTATGGGTCTGATTCTTTAGTCTTTAGGCAATAAATTCTAGTATTGTTTCGGTGATTGATATATATAGGTGTTTACTGATTATGTGCATGGGAAAGTCAATATATGTACTCTACTGCTAAGGGTATCGATGTACATGGGACAGATATGATTGTTAATAGTTTGACTGCATATATCTAGGTATTGTATCAGTGATAAGGTTGTCCTTGATTAGTCAATAATATTAACGATCCTATTTCTTAAAAATTTGCCTTTTCTTCCTTTCTTTTCATCATATAATTGCAAATAGCCTTGGTTCCGCCTTCAGGCTTGTATTTCTAAGACGGAAAATTGAAGAAATTAAGAGGGACGCGTAAATTGATAACCTATCAATTATCAAATCACAAATTATATCTGCCTGAATATCGACTTTTTCACTCTTATTTGTCCATCTTTCTTTTCCTGCCAAATAAAAGATAATGGAAGATTGTGTAGCCTTGGCTTTCACTTCTTCCGGATAGCATCCTTGCGGTTTCAATTGACATACGAATATTCAAAGCAAGTTTCTTCTTTTAAAAAAGAAGAAGAAGAAGAAGAAGAATTAATGGTATACTTTTATATAAATTTAATCTCTCTCTTGCATGTCATATGAAATGATGTTATTGATAAAAATAAATAGAAAAATTATATATATATTCCCTATAACTATTAAGTCAATTAGATTCGAATCCCTACTCTAACAAGGGACTTATTTCATTCGCTTGTAAGTCCTAATGAATTATTTATTACCTGTAATTATAATAAACAAAAATATAAAGTGAAAGCTTTTGTGCAAGACGACCAGAAAGAGGAAGTGATCTAGTATTTCTTTTTTTTTTTTTCTCCATGCATTCATGCAGTAGACTCAGCTCAGCATCGTTGGCAAAGTATGAATATGATTGCAAGCGTAACTCCTGGATTTGCCTTAAGCATTGAATTGTCAATTATTCTCGTTCCACTCTTACCCAACCATACGAATATTAAATTGTTTCATCATAGTATTTACTGTTCATTATATCAAATAAATAATTATAAATCTTATTTGAGAAGTATAGATATGAAAGTTTTGCACCCCGCACACTCTGCATCACAAGCCATAAAACAAATAATTTACGATCTCGTACTTTAAACTTGATTAAATTCCCTATAAACTTTCCCAACCAAAATTTGATGTGTAATAATGCCCTATAATAGTTACCGTTTAATCTCTATTAATATCTTTTCTTTTTCCTTAACTTTTTCATAATATCATATTAAAATTAATTATATTTTATCTCCAGAAGCTTTGCAATTCAAAATGATGACTCATCAAATTTTATCTCATCCCTCTATATATTATTCTATTGTTATATTTTCTTTCTCCCCCAAAGATTTTTTTTTTGCCCTTTTTTTGAGGATGACGCCAAAAAAGTGTATCATCTTTCATTTCAGCAAACAGCGGTACCTCATTTTCTCAACCCTTGTTGATTGATGGGAAAGAAGCAGTAGTGGATTGGTATAGTTATTAATAGCATCATCTCATATTGAACATTTCAAGAGAAAGAAATAGTGAAAAACTGTTATTTTGATCCTTTATATCCACACCTCATTCTTTATTGCCTTAAAATAAGGAAAAATTAAAAATCATATTATATAAAATTTATAATAAAAAATTTTAAAATTTAAAATTATTTTTAAAATCATCATTACCATAAAATTTTAAAAAATTTATTATCAATTTTAAAAAATTTATTACCCAGTAATAAATTTTTTAATATTTAATAATAATTATAATCTTTAATGATAAATTTAATTTTTAAAATTTTTTATTGTAAATTTTATATGATATAAATTTTTTAAAAATAATATCATTTTTATCTTATGTTATATCACAATAAACTATTTTGAAAATACGTAATACTATTAAAAAAATTAGATATATATAACTCTTGAATTCCATTTTAAACGTAACGTCGAATCTTTATCCTGCATCACATCAAATTATATCTCTAAGGGTCATTTTTTTTAATATCAATGCTCAGGCAATTTTCAGATTCATTCCCCCACAACTTACAACAAGAAGTCATGTGACCATCTTTATCTTATGGGGACCCAGACAATGCCAGCCCCTGGTATGTGCAACAGTGTTCATTAGCTAAACCTAATTTGATGATATTCCTTACAAATAAATGTGCACCACCGCTGATCAACAGCCACCTCCTAACAAGGTGAATGGATCCTATGTAATATGCTGTGCACAATAAGAGAGGGTGTTTACAAGAGTATTACCTTTTTTTTTTATCATTTTCCTCTTTTTTAATTTAATTGCATATTGTACATTTATTTATTAAATATAAAAATTTCAAATTGACTAACAAAAACTAAAACAAGAAAAGATGCTTCTTTGCTTTCTTCTTTTATAAAACCAGAGTAGAATCCCATGTAAATACATAAAAATTCGTGCCAATCAGTCAGCTTAAAAAAAGAGCCAAAAAAATAACGATAGGCACAATGCATATAAACAACGTTTACTGTTTATAAATTCTATTATAGTTTAAAGATTATATACATGTGGGTGTGTGTGTGTGTGTGTATATAGCATAGAAGTACCTTTTTTATCACAATTTTTAAATAGATTTAATTTATTAAATATAAGTAATCTAATTCAAATATAAATAAATATATAATTATGTCTTTCATTTACACATGTACATATGTATATATCTATTCATTATGAATGCAACCTACTTTCGTACACTACATTCACCTTTAAATTTCTTCAGGAACATGCGGCTTACATCATAGGAGTTTGGAATACCGTGTTGTATTTTTTATAAGGAATCAAATCAGAATATGTTGTTTCCAAGTTCTCGAGTGGCAATGAGTAAGATGGTATATGACTATAATCTCACTACCAAATATAGCTTCCTGTTCTTCCCTATTTAACCATCTGTTAGTTTCTTCCACAAGTTCGGTAGATGGAGGTACAAGGAAACCGTCTCAGGTTGATAGCATCTTTCAACCTTAAGAAGCTCAAAGCAAATAACAACAATATCATATTCCTCTTATTTAGATGCTAGATTAGTATATTATCACCAAATTAGCATAGGGAGGAGAAAGCAGATAACCTCAACATTATTTGACTGAACTGAGTGATATACCAGCAGGGGAAGGGAGCTATTAACAATGGCAGAACATGGATAACTACCCGTACATGTCTATACCATTGTGATAGGTTCATTAAATAGTCTCCGTAGAGGACAAAGCTCTAGCTCTGCAAACTGTTTATAATTCTTACACATCATTAACTATTTATAACAATGCCGGATGCACATACCAACAGGTAGATTGGTTTTCAAAGTCATCACTTGCACTGCTTGCTTCTTCTTGGACAAGTGAGACAATATAGTAGACAAGCTAAGTCTTCACTGCATCATGTCCACTCTGGATGTTAAAAAATGAGAACACACGGAAAGAATCAGCCAACTTTCCAGTAATAATATAATTTTCAAGAAGCTTGAAACTAGGGGATTAGATGGACGGATTAACCTGAACACATGGATGAGGAGCTTCTACTTGACCAACAACCGTGCTGGAAACCTGTGAGGGTGCATCTGAACTAACATCACGAATGACAACTCCACTCTCTTCACTAAAAGACTGCTCAATACTATTAACAACAGAGGGAAGAGACTGGCCACTACCATTTTCTTGGACAGTCTTTCCTTTTAAGGGGAAGCCGGAAGTTCCCTCAGTAAAGCTAGGCATAGGAGGAGAAGCAGTAGCCCGTTTCGAGGCAAGATCAAGGCGTTCAATCATTCGTGCAACACCAGCAATGCCAGCATTCATCTCACGCTGAACACCTTTACTCAGCTCTTTTACTGAAGCATTACGAGCAATTAACTTCTCTTTAAGGCCACGCGTACTTTTTGAAATAGATTCCTTATATCTGGTTCAAGATTTCAATATAAAACAGCAGTTTAGCATTGGCGAGCTAATAATAGGAGCATATGGGATTACAAGCACAAATTTGTTTACCTGGCTGAAGCAGCAGAAAATTTGGATTTGATGGACTCAGGGAAGGAGAACATCTCAGAAGTGTTCAGTCTTCTCACGCTCTCAGATGGTGGCTGGCTATAAAGAACTCTGAATATAACCCAAGTGATAGTAAACATATGAAAAATCAATGGTCGAATGCTCTAGGACATGTCATAAACTTCCTGATAAAGAACTCATGCCACTGTTTTATAGTTTGTATCCAAAGTTTGATACGATCAATACCTGGCTTTGAAAGGGACGTCAGCTTCAGGAGTAGAATTTCTTGCAATCGCATCAACAGTGGAAAGAGCAGATGGTGGAGGTTGAATGTCAGCAGCAGACATTGTACCAGAAATTGGTGAACTATCTCCAGATGGTGAAGTTGTAATCACTGGTTGCAGCCCAGACACTTGCACAGAAGAGTCAAAAACAGGAATCTGAGATGGACCTGCTCCGGATGATCTTTGCCTTTCCCTTCTACGAATATAATGAGCTCTACTTGCAGCAGCAACTAGGTGCTGCATAATTTGTTCATCAAAATCAGAGTCATCTGAACAAGAATCATCCTGCAGTAGCATATACTGCCCCTCATCAATGAAAGATCTTATACTTTCCCTCAAATCAATAGAATGATACTGTCTTAAGCAAATAAATGCAAATAAATATCGAATAAAAGTTTCATGACACTTTGAAATCTTAGAAATATAGCTCACATTTTCAGCATTAAGCCGCTCAAGGGGAATACGAGAATAAGGGAACGCAGATGAGTATGAGCTTCTTGATCTTAAGCGTTTTTCAGCTTCCACTGCAGCTAGAAGTTCTTGGCTACAAGATTGGTGATTACAGAAAATCAAAAACCATACAAACACAAGGCATTTAAGAAAGAGACAGAAAATTTCCAAGAGAAAATATATACTTGGCAGGGTCTTTCAAGACCAGTAACTGCCAACAGATGGGGCACTCTTTGCTTCTTTGAGACCTAAAGAAAAAAAGTATTATGTTAGAAGCAGCCTATCACATCATTGTCTAAGCATGTGAAAAGCATAGATCCAGTTTCTTATACTAAAAGATCAAACATAATCTAACTACAGAGCAATCAGGCTTACCATTCAAGAATACAGTGCAGATGATATTCATGTTTGCAACTTGTTATCTGGAATTTAAAAGAAATATGTTAATAATCTGTTCAACATTTACATTTAGACATTCATATCTACAGATTGCAAATGGACCAGACTTAGGTAAAGTTCCTAAGGTGTTTGCTATGAGGTTTTCCAATAAACCTATGACATGTGGATTGTGGAGGAAACTTTTTAAAAGACTCAATCATATAATGCTAACCTGTAAAAATTCCACTTGTCAAATACCTATAAACTATACCTAAGTTTTCTCCATTGCAAATTCTTCTTTTGGAAATCCACAGGCCGTAACTTATCCATGTATAAAGCATGACTTATTTAACAACACCAGACAAATAGCTATCAAAGTTTACACAAGAATATAGAAAGTAATCTCATTGATGTGAAGAAATTATTTGCACTCACATGATTCAACAACCTGAATTCTCATATAACCATCACGATCTAGGTGTCAAATTTAAGTGTTGTGAGAAAAAGAGAAAAACAATACAACTGTCTTCTGCAAATATGCACATAATTGCAAGAAAGCATATGGAGTATTCCTTTATTTCTGGTTGCTCCAATGAAAATAATCTCTTATTCAGCACAGCAGTATTCCACAATCTGAATCCACACACTGATCTAGATCTACATGCTAAATTAATTGGTGTAAGAAATAGAAAAATTATTTAACTTTCTTCTGCAAACATGCATATATTTAGAAGACAGTACATGCAATAGATGTTATTTTTGGGTTGCTTCAATATAAGTCATTCCTCATTCTGCTTAAATAATCACCACGGCATGGCAAAAGTTCCCCAGGATTTGTATCAGTGTAGACTGACACACACTGATCCGCATAGATATCTTTAAAAATAAAAAAGTACATTTTTTTCATTAAGCTCCTCCAAAACAAAATGACCCTAAATCCACAAAATGTGCAACGAGGTGGAGATATATCGAATTCCCAAGTACATGAATCTCTTAAACTAAGGAATAGAGAACTGAACAGAATTACAAAACCAGTCATCCTTCAATAGCCAGTAGCAATGGAGATTACAAAAATTAGACAGCGAACATCTTATACCCACAAATCAATAAAATGCAGCAGAATTATGACTTGAACATAGACTGATCCTGCTTCCGAAGGAAGTGAATATCTAAAACGACTCAACTAATAAGTCCAAGGGGATACGATCGCTCCTTAAAGTTTACAACTCTAAACGAACCCGAATGCACAAACTAAACATAGAAGAAGTTAATTAATTAAAAAAAAATCAGTTCGGATCATACAGTAGCTGGGTCATCGGTGCTGAAGGGCTCTAAACAAATACTGCAGGAGTCCTCGGAACCGTCGTCGAAAGCTGCAGAAGATGATGAAGCTGAAGTGGGTAGAATGTCGGATAGAGGTGGAAGAGGGGAAGATGAAGAAGACGAAGAAGAGGTGAAATTATCCATTGATAGCTACAGAGTGTAGGAGACTTTGATGAAGGAGAAGAGGAGGAAGGCAGAGAGGAAAAGAACCCTAGGAAAGACTAAAGAGAAAGTAAAAGGTCAAAGAAAAGAATTGTAGAAAGAAAGAAGTGAGTGAGGAAAGGAGGCAGAAAACGCAGGAACAACCCGGTTCACACGCTTTGATGGAATCAACCCATTTGATTTATTTATGGTTAGAATAATGACTCTCTCTTTTAACTATATTTTATTGTTTTGAAATGATTTTTTTAATTTAAAAAGTCTTAAAAAAATCTTTTAAATTTTAATTTTATCTTATAAAATTTTTTTAAGTAAAATTCATTATGTTATTAATTGCTATTTATTTATTTTGCAACATAAAAATCGTATATATATTCATTTTAAATGATAAAGTGTCACCTAATTATTTTAAAAAAATTATACTAAAACACAAAATACAAGTAACAAAGTCTTTCAACAATCTTTTATCTTGACCAAAAGATTGGTATTAACCAAGGTTTGTTTACCGAGGCAGAACAGGCTTCCATAGCAGAAAGCCTTACTAGATGGCAGCTTTTGCCGAGCAACAAAAAGAACTTTTGGTGAACTTGCAAAAGCGTCAAAAAAAAAATTGTTTTTCTTGTTATATTGGCAATGATCCTTTTTCTGGTCATAAATAATAAGCGGTATCTAACAATATATTACTGCAATTCAAGGAACGAGATTTTCTGTAATTCACCACATACTTAATCTGGATTAATATCATGTAATTTAATCCATTTTATACCGATATTCAAATTAATCTCAAGGCACGGAATGTGACATCCTTGACAACATTCAACATACATTTATTGACAATAAATCAATCAATCAAAACAAATTATTAATATCATATGTTGATTCATTTAAGTATACTCATATTTTTTAATTTTACTCAATAAATCAAAGAATTTATGAATGTCACTTCTCTTATACTAAAAGGACAAAATCTCATCTACATCATTGACATTTTTTTGCATTGTTCATGATATACTCAATTACTGTCCTGTTGGCTATCCAATTTAAGGCAACATAAGATAATGTCAAATTATTTGACTCCTCATGTAAGGAATCATAATGATTTCAAGTCAAAAGACTTCCTTCTATTGTCATATGAAAATTATTAATGACACACTATAATTCATGTAACTTCAAGTACATTTGTTCTCTAATAATATATTTATGTATTGACTCGATATCATATATCTATGACTTAAAGTTATTAATTATTATACATACTAATTTTCATGCATTATTATTATTATTATATATCGCAATAATATTTGACTAGAGATAATTTAAGAATAATAATTATTCTAAGAATAATTATTATATTAGATTATATTGTACAAATATAAAACTAAAATATAATAATTGTATTCTTTAAAAATTATGATACAATATATATTATTACAATTAGCGTACTATTGATCCCTAGGACATAGATCAATAGAAAAACCAAACAACAAATCAAAATCAAAGGCTCGTTAACTAGTGTTTTCTTATTTTCTAATTAACTCTCATATCTTTTGCTTGTAGAACCTCATTTGTTTGAATGGAAATCAGTGTTTTGTTTCTTCAGTCCCTTATTTCATGCATAGAGCTCTAAAAATGGTCTTGACTTACTTCTGGAATTTCATTGAAATATCATGAATTTAAAATTGCTTTTTTAATTGCAAATTGTTATTTGTAATTGCATTAAATAAACTTGTTGTAATTGTTATGTGCATAAATGCAAGCAAGCATTGTGCCTTTTCTTTACAATTGTTTCAAGAAGGAATAAGAACAAGAGGCACAGAACTGAAATTTTCCATTAACAAAGAAAAATAGCTAAAATTTTCACGTTGCCCCTATAATCAATTGAGTTGCAACTACAATCAAAATCATATTATTGTTTGGTGACAATGGTAGCTAAAATTACATGGGATGCAATTAGAACTGGAAAAGGAAGGTTGCAACTAGACTCGTATGGGTGGGTTGGGTTGCGACTATAAAAGAATTCATCACTTGTCAAAAGCTGCCCTGGATCATTGCCCCCGGCCATCATTGAAGCCCTTCTTGTCATTGCATGAGCAAGCTTCATCCATTCCATAGCACATCGCCAATTGACTAGAGAAGCGAGGATTGTGAAACAACAAAAGTGGCTACTTTGATTTTTTTGTTTTCCTCAGTAGGTGCCACTTCAGCATTAAAAATGTTGGGAAAAAACACGTGGCTATCATATCAACACGAAAATATACACAACTTCCATGTCAATAAAGAAACAAATAACAATTAGTGATTTAAAACTTCACTTAAAAAAAGTTTATTTATGACATAATTGAAACTTAAAAGACTATTTTAAAATATTTCAAATTTAAAGAATCATTTTTTAAATGATAACTAAAGTTAAGGGATTAAATCATTATTTTAACCTTTATTTATTTATTTTTGTCCAACAATCAGTTATTAATTTATTGAGTCTTAATGTTAATTAATTTTTAATTTTTTTAATTACTTTACTTTGTTGCTTTCTTTATTTTGATTTTACTAGATAAACATTATTAGTGTCGTTTCTAGCGTTATGCCTTATTAAATAAATCATGCATTTACTTTCACACTGTTTGTTTTAAAGATAATGATAACTTTAATAAGAATTGCTTGTCTTACGTTTTTTTGTCTATAATAAAATAGTAATTTTAATGATAGACTTTAAATTTCCTAATTTTATATAGAAAGTACAGAGATTGACAAAAATAAGCCAATATTAAACATATATAATAAATATTTTGTATAAGGATTAATCTCATGAATTTTAGAAATTTTTATTGATAAAAATTATGTTAAAGTTCAAATAAGAATTAATTTTATCATTTTTTAAATTGCAAAAGAGGCACAAAACTTTAAAGAGTAAGAAATGATTAAAAAAATTAGGAATTGCACCTTTGATAAATTTTTTAAATCTGTAATAAGATTATAAATCTAATTAAAAACTTTAGATGTTCTAATTAGAAAGATAAACCAAAGTAGCAATGTAGTATGATAAATATTTTAACAAACAACATAAATAAAAATTGTAAATAAATAATTAAGTATCAATTTGTTCTTTATCTTTATGATAATTAAAAAAGAGATAATGGAAAAAAAATTAATTTTTTTGAAATTTTAATAGAGAAAAAGATAAAATTAAAAATTGACACAATAATCAAAGAGTAGAATAAAATATTAATAAAAATGTAAAGACGAAATTAATTGAAAATAATACATATAACCACAAACTAATTAAGATAATTTTTTTGACAAAATTACTATTTTAATTCTAAAATACTGCTGTCACCAATTTAATCTTTGAAATTTATTAATAATAATTTCGTTTTAATATCTTATAAATAAATTATTTTAGTCTTGAATCAAACATAAATTGATCTCCTTCAAATCTTTTAATAACTAAATTGATGACCAAATTTTTTATAAAAATAAATTAATAGAATTAAAATTAAATTATTGTTATTAAAATCTTTCAAACCAATATAATAGTTATCTCTTTGTAATATTATAATATTTAGAAATATCAATGTTTTGTTTGGTTGGCAATAATCTTTTAATATAAAAAGAGAATAAGGGTCGGAATCTTATGAACTCATATTTGGCTAGCAGATTATTCCCTGTTTTCATTTCATAGTCAATCCCACTGCCTCAAATTGGCTGAATCAGATTCCATCCAAGTATCTGATGGAATGCGAAATCTTTTCTTGGAATCATTTGGCAAAGGACAAAACTTTCCTTATTCAAATAACAATTTTCTATTATCATCTTCTTAAAAAATACATTTTTAATTAATTTTTTATTATTAGTAATTCAAATGAGAAGAAATTATATTTCAGTTAAAAATATTTATAATAAAAAAATTTAAAATTTTGAATTATTTTAAAGAATTTTATGACAAAAAAATTTAATTTTAAAATCCTAAACTATAATTTTCGTATCAAATTTAAATTTTTGGACATAAAATATTTTAAAATTTAATATTTTTCAATATAAATATCTTGAACATCAAATTCTAATTATAATTTTCTCTTTAAATAACTATTTTTGAATTAAAAAATAAAATTGAATATTTTAATATTTGTTTAATTTATAATTTTTTTCAAAATAAAAAATAATGTTTTAATTATTTTAAATTAGTTGTGATTAAAAGTATTTTTACAAATTACAAAAAAATATTTTAATATTTTTTATGAAGATAATTATATTTTGTGTTCGATTTCATTTTTCATTCTTACATTATTTTTATCTAACTAAATATAAAAATAAATAATATTTCTACTTTTTTTTATACAATAACAAAAAAGAGAAAATTATATATAACTTTTTGAATTTTAAATTATGTGCAATAACCCCTTAAATTTAAAAAATTGGTAAAGAATTTCTTGAAATTTGAATAATATACAAATAATCTTTTTAAATTTTGGATATACACAGATAATCCCTCTAAATTTTAGAAATGTACAAATAATTCCTCAAAAAATATGACATATGATAAGGGTTATTTGTAAATGATTCAAAATTTAAAGAGTTATTTGTAAATAATTTAAAATTTAGAGAGTTATTTACATATATCTAAATTGTAGAGAAATTATCTATATATTATTTAAAGTTTAGGCAGATTTATTATAAGCTTTGAAAATTAAAAAAAAAATTTCATATTACCAAAGTTCAGAGAAGGTAGTTCTAATTTAGCCTAAAAATAATTACCACCCATAAATTTCAGTCTATCAAAAGTTAATTCATATTTTTATTCTCCTGTTTATTCATTTTCATATAATCAATGTGACATAAAAGTAAAACATTAATGTCCGTAGCCCCGGAAACGAAAAATGGGAAATCCCACAAATTTCTGTACTTAATCGTCCACCGCACCGTTTTAACTCTGGCCAATGTCCACAATGGGACTGGGACAACCATAATCTTCATTTCAATCCTTATTCGGCATTTCTGTGTTACTCCTTGTGCTGGGTAACAGAGGTTCCATGGATGCTCTTTCACCTGCACAGCTTCTTCCCCTTTCCCTTGAAAAGCCAACTCCTACTTGTTTTGTTTCTCATTCACAAAACCATACCTTCAAATTTTTCTCTTCCATGTATCGCGCCAACTCCGGTCTCCTCCTTATCTCCAAGTTCAGAACTCCACAATCCCTTTTAAATACTTCTTCCATGACCCATGAAGCAGTTGATAAAGTTAGCTCTTCCACGTTAAGGGAAATATGCGAAGCTCATGTGCCCCAGCATATACTGGACAGGTAATCTCTAAACTTTTCCTTTTTTCCCGTTCTTTTCAGGATTACTCCCTCCCTCCCTCCCTCTCTCTCTCTCTCTCTCTCTCTCTCTCTCTCTCTCTCTCTCTCTATTTTGATTGTTTAAATATCTCTGGGACCAAAAGTTAAAAATTGGGTTTTGAGGACTTGGTGAACTTTTACTTGTTTCTGGTTTGCTTGTGGGTACCATTGATTGTCTTTTGACTAAATGAGATGATTTGGGTACTCTAATATGTTTCAGGATGGAAGAGATTGGATATGTCATGCCTACAGATGTCCAGAGGCAAGCATTGCCTTCTCTTTTATCTGGTCGTGATTGCATACTTCATGCTCAGGTTAATTTGCTCCTTGGAGTTGGTTTTAGTCTAATGAAAGGGCGTTTTTTTTTTCTTCACTCACGTTTTGGTCACGGTTATGCGGTATCAAGAATGAATGCAGCTCTGTACTTCGGCTTGGTTCCTAATTTGTCATATGGCTTCATCCTAGTTGGTAAGGGGAGGTTAGACCAGTAGGAAAGTAGTGCTCCTTAATCAAGGAGAGTGGGTATTAGAGAAGAACAAAGGAAAGATTTGAAGGGGGACTGAAATTAAATAATAAATAGAACAAAGTAAAAAGTGCAAGTAATAGGTTTAAGAGATAGAGTATCCATGTCATTTGTATGGCACCCCCCAAAAAAAAAAGGGACGGGGTTTGGAGGGGGGATGACATCACCAAATACTATTTTCAGATTGAAATTACAATTGTTTAAATCATGTAAAATTTCATGTTTTCTTTAGGTTGATGGTTAGATAGATGTGAATGTACTGATAACACTGAGAAAACACTAGCAGTTTTCCATCAGTGTTTTTGGTGCAAGATTCCAAATATTATGTTATACCATGTAGTGACATTGGGATTTAGTGTTATTAATTTTCATGGATGACAAAATTGTTTCCAAAACTAGGAGGACATAAGACAGTAAATGGCTGAGCTTCAAACCAGGGTTGATCTGGGGCCAATAAATAGATGCGACCATACCTAGAATTGATTGAGATGCCAGAAGCCAAAGACATTAGTGTCCTGTTTATGTTTGAAAGTATTGTTTACAAGCTACAACATGCGACTTCTTGTTGTACTGTCAAAGTATGAAGATGCATCATGGCTCGCTGTACTGAGCCAATGCTTAGAATGTTCCTGTTATGACCATGAATTAGATTTGATGTTATATTTGTCTTACACATTGTGGGTTTCTCATGTTTTATGTCTTTCATTATCTCGTTGTCTTGTTTAAGTGGTGCCTTCAGCAAAATTAAGGTTCTCCACATGACAGAAGCATTCATGATTTTCCTGCATTTTTCTCAACAGTTTCCTAATATTCTTTATTATCCTGAATTTTGTTATGAAACATGTCTATTTTGGCTTGGTCTCTGCTTATATATAAAAATAATTGCTTGTGACAATGCCCTTGATTCAGTGTTTGAAGAGAAAAACTCTTCTATACTTAAACAATGGTTTGGTGCTTATATATTGTGATGTTTTCATATTAGATTGCTAATATGGTTTCATTTTTTCCGTACATGTACAAATGACTATTCTATGCAGCTTATCTTTTCCTCTTATCTATATGTCCTCCCATTGTTGTTCTCTTGGCTCCTCCTCTCTATACATTTCTCTTCTGTGCTGCCCTTAAAAATACTATTTTGAAAAGAAAAAAAAAATGACAATAGGTAATCTTATCTTATTTCTTCTGTAGACAGGTTCTGGGAAGACACTTACATACCTGCTTCTGATATATTCCATCATAAACACCGCAAAATCTGCTGTGCAAGCTCTTGTTGTGGTGCCCACCCGTGAACTCGGCATGCAAGTAAGAATGCCAATGATCTTATGATTACATAATTACATGCTAATTATATTCAATGCAACATATCAGAGGGAAATTCTGTTGGAAAGGACTAATGCCAAAATTAAAATGATTTGTCATGACAAGGTAGCTAAAGTTGCTAGGATCTTGGCAGCAAGGCCAACGGAGGTTGAGGAGGAGCAGAAGTCATGTACTGTCATGGCTCTTTTAGATGGAGGAACATTGAGAAGACACAAGAGTTGGCTAAAGGTACTACTGTGGTACTGTACTGTCCCTTTCATCTTTTCCTTTTATGACCTTTATTATATATATTCTATGTGATTTTTTACCAGATACAGATTTGGTGCAGTTTGTTCAGACATTTGTTTCCTCTGAATCATAAACATTAATCAAAACACATTACTTTGAATCTCAGATAATCAAATGATAATTGATTTTAGACGATCTAGAAATTGTTAATTAGAAGTTTAGAACATCTAGAACTTTGTGAGACCTATTTTAGTCACTTAACTTGGGGTTGTGAATGTTGGAAAAAGGTTCTTTGTTAGGATTAGGTTTTTTTTTCCCCCTTTTAAGATGTGGCCTAAGTGTAGAACAGGAGATTTATGCCCCTATGGATGTTATATCGACTTTATTGACTGCTTAGCCCAAATAATAAGCTCTAACAAATTTACCAAAATCCACGAAATAGATTTGTGTTGCCTATATGTATTTAGTGAAAATGCTTAGTGACGAATATCATATATTTAGGCATTAATGACCAACTAAGTCTGTGTCTTTTTTTTCATTTGGGGTTGTTTCTTCTATTAATTTTTACGGAAAAATTATGGTTTGAATTTCCAAAAGTCTATGTAGTTTGCCTCATATAAAGAAATAATGTTGTTTGAAATATTGCAATAAATATGTAATGCACTGTTACAGTTGTGATATGGTATTTTAGATAAGCTCTAATTGATCATGTTTCTTGTTCTGTTAATTTTTATTTCCTCATTATATAGCTGCTCACAGCCTTAAGGTTTTAAGTCTCTTTTTCTGCTCGTCAAGTCAGTCTCATTTAATCATTCAAATTTTAGGCGGAGCCTCCAATGATAGTGGTAGCAACAGTGGGGAGTTTATGCCACATGATTGAAAGACAATTTTTTAAGCTTGAAACTGTGCGGGTGCTGGTGGTTGATGAGGTATAGTCTTTTGGTCTTTGAAACTTGTATCAGCTAGTCTTTATACTTCTAGGTAAAAAAGCAGGTTTTTTAATTTTTCTCTTGGATTTTTAGCACAGACAAATGCAACCCAATGCAGCTATTGTTTGCTTTGAAAATGTTATCTATGTGGTTGTTAGTTGGTCATCTCACCCATCATGACAATCAAATAAAGTTTAGGAAATGTAAAAGGTATTAAAATACTGCCATCATTATCGCTGCATTTTCGGGGATGGAGCTAGAATTGTGGAAGTGGGAGGGGTTGTTGATAAGTTTTATGAAATATAACTAGAAGTACAAGAAAATTAAGGGCCTGTTTGATTCTGTTTTTGTTTTAATGTTTTCAAAACAGATGTTTTTTAAAACAAATTTTGAGAACAAAAAAAATAAAAAATCTGTTTGAATCATTATTCTTAAAAATAACTATTTTTTGTTTTTTGTTTTTCTGATTTTGCAGAATAAAAGTTACAAAACACCCAAAAAAATGATCTGATTTGTCTGTTTCCAAAAATAAAATTCTATTTTTTTGTTTTACAAAACACTTCATTAAAAATATATTATCAAACAAGTTTTTTTTTTTGTTTTTAAAAACAGAAAACTGTTCTGAAAACAAGAAACCAAATAGGTCCTAAAAGTTTGAGGCTTCATTGAGGGGGAGGGGGGCTATAGCCCCTGCCAACCTCGTGTCTTTGTCCCTGGGCAGTTTCATAATTCATAATTATTCAGTTTGCTTATAATTTTGAATATTGAAGCCCCATTTTTTTTTCTGCTTAGGTTGACTTTATTTTCAATTCTTCAAAGCAAGTCAGTTCTCTACGAAAGCTTTTGACTTCATATTCATTATGCAATAACCGTCAAACAGTTTTTGCCAGTGCATCTATACCACAGCACAGACGATTTCTTCATGATTGTGTGCAGCAGAAATGGACTAAGGTCAGCTGATGTTGCTGTTTGTGTTTGTCTGTGAGGTACCCTTAAGTATGCCACTGACTTCCTGATGACTTCCTGATGCTGTTCTTTGTCCCCATATTTACTTTCCAGAGTGATGTGGTCCATATTTATGTCAGCCCAGTTGAGCCCATGCCATCACGCCTGCATCATAGATTTATAGTAAGAGATCTTGAGTATCATAGTAACTTTGTTATTCTTTCTTTATACGTCGTTAGCCTATCTGCCTGCCACCCTTTGGCCTTTGAAGTATGTATAGGTACAATTATTTATAAGTCATTCACATCTTTTTTGTAGGTTGCTTATTTATTAAAAGCCTATTGGTTATTTAGGCTGCAGTAAATTTCTAATGCTATTTCAATCAGCAGGTATGTCATGGCAAAAAGAAACAACAAACCCTGTTATCTTTGATACAATCTGATGCACCCAAGTCTGGCATTATATTTGTCGGTGAGCAGGTCTGCAGAAATATCTTTCTTAGTATCCTCTTCTTTTCTTTACATGATTATATGAGTAAATTTCCTGTGCAATTTTATGGAATGTATCTTCAAGGCAAAAGAAACTATGTTATAAATTCCATCATTAATATTCACTGATATTATAATGCCATCTGGTCTTAAATAATTATAACTCGATGCTATTTTCTCAGTGCCATCTTGCCTATGTTATTATGGTATTCAGGGCAGGGGCCATTAGATAAGTTATTTCTGTGTGATCATTTGCCTGTAAAGCAGTTTGAAGTCCATACTCATCAGATGCTAGGGAAACTAGGTAGAATTGAGGATTTTAGATGTCTTATGCTAGTAGTATTAAACTTGGTTTCCTGTATTAAATACTGGAAATCCTTCAAATAATCAGCCAATATGTCTGCATTTATTATCTTTTTGACCCAATCTAGGTAAATATGCTGAAAGTTCTTTATAGTCTGATATTAGATTTTCTTCTCTGCAGTCTGAGAAGTCAAAACGGGCTGGAAATGCTCCATCAACATCCCTTCTGATTGACTTTCTGAAGACTTCGTATCAAGGTTCTTTAGATATCCTCCTTCTTCAGGAAGACATGAATTTCAATTCACGAGCAGTTTCACTGTTGGTAAGTGCCATTCGTTGCATGGCTATTGATATATGCACCTTATGAATTTAAGACAAGAAAAGGCGTTAGTTTTTGAAAGAGCTGAAGTATTTTGTGTAGAGAAGGAAATATCTGAAAACACTTTTATTAAAAGAAGCATTCCATGGAAGCTATAAACTATCAGGACAAATCTAGCTTTGAAATAGAAGTGTTTTCAGATATTTCCCTCTATTTCTTTTGATATCCGGCACCATATAGGCACTTCTTTTAAGGTCAGAATTGTCAGATGTGATCATTATAAGACTGCTATCAGGCCCCCCTTCCCGGCTGAGGACTGGAATTCTTCAGAATTCCTAGCATATGTTGAGGACTAGTAACTATCAAATCGTCGTGCTTAGTGTTTCTGAGCCTGCAGTTGTTAAATAAGACATTGGATAAAGAGGCAGAGCTGAAGTACCTTTTGTAGTTACTGAACATGGGTTGGTTTATAGCTTCCATGGAATGCTTCTGATGGACGTTCCCCTTCCTTTTCTTCCCCTAAATGAATTTTTACTCTTGCACATTATGCTATGTAGACTTTGTGTCAGTGACCAGTCACATATGTTTAAGACAAAGCTGCCCTGTTTTCTAAAAGCTATCTCTATCATACGCTTGCTCATAGTAAGCATGGTTCCATGTTTGCCATATCTTTGATGCAGGAGGTTAGGAAAGGAGAAGGGTATCTTCTTGTAGCAACGGATATAGCTGCTAGAGGAGTTGACCTTCCAGAAATGTCTCACATATACAACTTTGATCTGCCTAGGACTGCCATAGATTATCTTCATCGGGCAGGGAGGACTTGTAGGAAACCCTTTTCTGACATGAAATGTACTGTTACCACCATTATAGTTCCCGAGGAACGGTTTGTTCTCCAGAAATATGAAAATGAGTTAATGTTCAGTTGTGAAGAGCTTACTTCATAATCCATATCTGAACTTCCACACATATTAATCTGATAGTATATCATGCCTCAAATTGGCTTTATGAATAATCGGAGTCATCGTTCCAACTTTCAAGTTGCTTATTATGTTTGCACTTGTAGAACATTGTATGGATTAAAAACTTGATTTCTGATATTTTGATATTATAATTTTAGAAATGTTTTGATCTTTTGTGAATTTGGATGAGACCTAGTATTGTATTTCCATCTCTTCTTATGTCCTAGTTAGGAAGAGTATAATCTTCGCAAATGATCTGAGTACCAAATAGGACTTTGCTAAGTATTATCTCAACTAATCATTTATTATTTCTGTGACTTTTATTTAAAACTTTACATTGGCATGAGTTATATCTTTAATTACGGGATTGAGTATTAACTAACATTCACATGGCTGCGCCTCACTGATCTACTGTACCTATTCTAAGTAGACATAGTCTATTTGAAATTTCTTGTAAGCATGAGGTTTTTTGATGCAACACTCCTCTCCATTGGAAATTAAAAAGAAAAATAAAAACCGTGTTTTTGTAATCTTTCTTCATATACAGTACTTCTTGTTTCTGGAAAACCGAACCATGGTTGAATCACTTCTCATTCACTTTACATTTTGGCGCGGTCAATGTCGAACTTACTAACTCAATTTCAGTAGTCATTTTTCTTGAAATTGACCATTGATATTTATAAGAACAAAAAATAAACGTACTGACTCAATTTCAATAGTTATTTTTCTTGATTCTCATCCTAATCCACAGCAAAATAGATGAAAGGATGGAGGAATTTATTATATTACGAATCCATCTTCGATTACTGAGTTCTTCAATATAATGGTCACACCAGACCGGATGTAGAACCCTTCTGAAGATCTATCAGCCTCTTGTATGCCCTGCAGTTCATATAAACCCAGAACTTTTAGTGCAAATTTGATCATTGACAATCGTCATTTCATTTGTGTTAATGCCAAACATTTTCTCTTTTTTAGTTTTTTGAAAGTGCTGTTGAATTCACATGACCTAGCCGCAAATATTTTCTTCTTTAAAGCAATCAAATTCATCCACCTTACAAGTGAATCAAGCACAACAATTTGGTTCTGCCTCCCAATAACCTTTATCTCTATGGATGGTTGGCCTTAGTTAAACTAAGAAAAAGGAAGTGATTAGTTATATTAAAGTGATTTTGTTGCAGGTTGGGCATAATTTGGCAAGTGTATCATATGCAGCTCTCGTCTACTGCCCTAGAATGAAGATCAAAGAAGTATACCTCTGAGTTTGCTATTACGACATTTTTCCCGATTCTGGCATTTTTGTCAATAATGCAGTCTCTGTAGATATGTGAGAAGATCAATGAGAAACAACAGTAAAAGAAAAATGGTTAGAACACAGAAGGATACTGAGAGTTGTAGATTGTACTTGATCTTTGTATTTTCTCCTATTCCAACAGGTACTCTTCCCTCTGCTAACAATGCTGCTATTTCAGAGTCGGTTTCATAGAAATCAGCACCAAGCATCACTGTATCCTGTTTAGAATCATGATACAATAGAGCTAAGTGAGCACACCTGGCAAATAAGCAGATCAAAATAAATGTACACACAGAACTTTTATCAGATTTTCATTGAACAAGAGACTTTGGGATGATTAACCCATAAAATTGAGAATTTGTAAGCAATTGAAAAATAATCAGAAATCTAAGCCACTGCTGTTAATAATGTCATCTTCTGCGCGATTCTCCAACTAGGTGCGTAGATAAATGGAAATTAAGCTACTAAACCTTCAAGTGAACGTTTGAGTTTATTCTGGATCTGATTCCAACTACACTGTGCTCTATGAAGGAATTGGTCAAGAAGCTTCCATGTGATATAATTGAATCAACAATCTGCACGAGGACAATAGCAATTTTGATCGTTATTTAAAAATTGAAAGCAAAGATTTTTTTTTTGGGGGGGGGGGGTGTTGGTTAAAGCACGAACCAAAAACTGAAGATTTTGGACCACCAACTTTTTAATATTATGATTCTAGAGGCATGTATATATTAAAAAGATCTGGTTCTGGTTCTATACCTCACTAACATAGTTCACATTTTGATCCTATGTTGATTTTAATTTGTCACGTATGGTCAAAGGTGAGTGCTGATTTGGTGGGCTATGAGAAAACTCTCAGCTCTCTTTTTCTTCTTCCCCACTTCCCCACTGGACCTTTCATCATTTTTTATCCTCAAGGCTTAGCTGGCTCATCAAAGAACCCTCCAGACCCAGGAAATCCTAGCAAGAGATTTCGGGTATGATGCATATTACTCTTAGCGTAGATTTCTCATCATAATTTTCCAAGAGCAATTTCAAAGATAGAGGTACTAACCTTGCTATTGTCAATCTTTGAAGGCGGTAAGTTCCTCCTTGATGTATACATTGGTTGTGCTGCGTCATAAAAGCTAAACCTGGGTGGCTGAAAATGACAGACAACTTTATAAGGGACAAAGATTTAGAGTTTTAATTAGAATTATTATAAGTGAGCCAATTCAGTGCACTAAGGTTTGGCCAAAAATAAACTAATTCAACTTGTTATGAAGGTGGATTGGTAAGTTATATGAGCCACCTCATAATAAAATAATAAAACAAACGCAAACAAAATAAGATAAACCATCAAAAGATTAATTATAAAATCAAAACTACAAACAACATGACAATGATATCCATATTATTTTCCAAACATAACACAATTAAATCAAACAAGGGAAAATTCTTAAACAACTACTGAATATGATAGCTCTAATCATAATATTTAGCATTATATTTTGTTAGAGACACTTGGGGTGAATGGGTTGAGATGAAGCATTAATCTTGGACTAGAAATAAAGAGGAATATCATAATTTAAGAGAGAGAGAGAGAGTAGATTGATTTGCTAACTAACTTTGTTCAACACATTTGACTTACACGTTAAGTAACTAGAAATAACTTGGTTCAAAATCGAGCTTCAAATATGGCAACTTAACCCATCATTTTAGGTGGGTTAACTGATCCAACCCATAGGCTCACTTTAATAGCTTTAGTTTCAATCATGAAACAAGAAACTTAGTGCTTTTAAACCAAAGTGACAAACATTCATTTAAATCTCTTAAAAGCTTGGATTTTTTTTAGGTTAGCAAGTTGATTTCAGAGGTTTACCTGGACTGCAGTTATCCTGGACAATTTCCCCCTAACTACAAATGAGCTCTATATAGACATGATACTCAAGCTCAAGAAAAGTGGCATGACTGATATATTTGACACTCACATGTTCAGTGAGGGCTAGATTTGCCTCAAAGAAGGATCTGATGGTCCCTATGTCCTCCCAGTAATCATTGAAGAGATAAGCCTGCGTACATAATATTCATTATAAAAGTAAGTATTTATAATATGTGAGAATAAACTTTCTGCTTTGTCCCAACTCCCAAGGTAAGTTCCCGCTTTTTTTCTTTCTTACTCCACTTGAGCCAAAATATGAAGTGGAATAAAGTTTTATGTGATCTCTCCCAAATTTTGAAATACAACCTTCATGTTTGTGTGCATGTGTGAGAGAGATGCATGTTTTTTGTTTCTCCTCTTCTCAGGTATACTGACCTCTATTGTACAAAAGAAAAAAGGTGAATATAGTCGCATCATTCGTAAAAATTCTTAAAACAGGCACATAGATTTCTATATCAGTGCTCTGAAACAAATTAGTCAGACCTTCATGTAGAATTCTCTGGCTGATGCAGGAATGACCTCTGATCCAAAGTCATTTGCAGTTGGAAAACGCCACCTGAATGACATTATTTATAGCACTTAGCAAACCAATTAGATGTATGACAGAGAATCGATTTCTTTTCTGTGCATATTTCTGTAATTTAAAAGAATAGTTCAATAGATGAAGGTGACCAGAAAGAAATGCCTCACATTGTGCTAGATAGTTATCAGTACCTTAATAGATTAAGAAGTATCTCCTTCTTGAAAACGTACACTCCCATGGAAGCAATATATGGTTTCTTTTGAGCCTCGTCCTGTGAAAGGCCCAGCACTGTTGTATCTACTTGCTGAAATATGAAGCAGCATTAGCGTACTAAATCTACGAAACTTATGTTAGCAGTATGATAAACATAACTTTTACCATTGCTCTCAGGTCTTCCCCCCTGGGCTTTTCACTGAATGAAAGGATCCTTCCTTTTTTGTCTATCTTCATTAGACCAAAATCTGAGGCACGGCTATCATAAAGGCACATCAAAATATAATATATTCTGATTATCATTGAAGTTGGAGATAAAAATAACAAGATTTATTTCAGAGTTCACTTGCATAAATAGATACACCAAAAGATCTAATTCACCGTAGTAGCAAACGCTAGACGTCTCAGTATCCCAGGGTATTTTTATATGCTAGTCAAGTATGATAAAGAGGAAACGAGTAATCGTGATCCCAACCTACATATTTGAGGGTTCATGCATCTTGAAATAAACTTATGAAAAGCTAATATTTGAGAAAAGTGGCCTACCGGTCATCCATAGGCAAACAAGAAAGAGTTATATCTGCACCACTCTGCCGATGATTCTGGAAATGAAGATAAGCCATAAAATCTGGGTTTCAATCTTTTGAGTGCGTGCATTCACTGAAGAGAGGGAAGAAAGCACTGTTTAATTTAACCGTATAGTTCCTTACTTGAACAAAATCCATATAGTCCATCCTGTACAGGTGATCCCCGGAAAGAATCAATACATCTTCAATATCCTTACTTCTTGGATCCTGCAAAATGAAAAGCATACTCTAAAATGGTCCAATGTTTTAAAGGATAACTATATGTACAAAATATTTCACAAATTTTGTTCACTAAATAGCCCTCGGTCAAATACTTAAAGACAACTATCTCATAGAATTTGGTTAGATAATGATGGAGATTTGAGCAAGGATAGGAGATCCGCTCTTAAGACCAGTTTGTAGGGGAGAAAAACTACACCATTTAAGTACTACAAAAATTATCTATGATTCCTTAATGTAGGACACCATCAAATATTTTGTTGTAAAGGTCTTTGAGCTTGTAGTATCAACTGAGTTTGAATTATTATTTCCTTCTCATATTGGAAAACTAGCAATCTACAAACTAACCTTTTCCCTTTAAAAACACAAACTTAAAGGTTCCTTGATAATTCAGAGGATAGATGACGATTGTCACTTTCCATAGCAAAATAATATGCAACTAGATTCCCTACTTTTTTCAAACATAAGGTAGGTGCTCCATCAAATACCTAGAAAAGAAAAAAAAATCATCTTAAACTGTAAATTCCAGGAAGTTCCTCCAGCCCTGGAGTGGAGTAGCATCAATCAGCTTAGCATGATTCAAACTTAGATATTCTGAATCATAAACTCTGAAACCTTATAATTATCTAATGACTTCAATATTTATCAAGTAAGCGTCTCTCCTCATAACTGATCGGCGTGTGTGTATAGATACAGTTGAATGCCAGGTCTAACCAGAATTGATAGAGCTTCATAGTAAAAATTCTGGTTACTCTCATTTCTACAATACCTCAAAGAGCCAATGGAACTGACGCACAGCATCTGCGGTACCCTGAAACCACCTTTTCCCTGCCTCCCCTGGAGTTTGAGTGGCTGCAAGAACCTGCAAAACCAGCACATGCAGCTTTAACCAATCTTTTTTGAATTAAACATACTTCTAGTCTCCTTAATAATCTAATTTCCAATAATCTTTAAGTAGGTGTGAGTAGTGTACAATCTTATGGAGTTAATTAATGAGATGGGCCTCAAATACCTCGACATAGCCGTCTCCGAAGGTGACTCCAGTGCCAGAGTTGTAAGCACGAGCAATATGCCTATTGAGTGAAGCTGAATTGAAATGAGTGAGAATGTACACTTTGTTGATCCCACTGTTGATGCAATTGCTCATTGGAACGTCAATTAGCCTATAGGAGCCTCCAATAGGAACCTAACATGGCCAACCCCAGACAAGATCACCAAATTCATATATAGCTCCATAACGTTATACTGATAAAGTACCCGATAGTATCAGTTGAGATATCCCCACAACTCCCCAAACGCACTATTACAAATGTATAGGAAAGAATAAGCATGTAACTATATTGGTCCCATTGAAAACATACTTGTCATGTCTCTTTACAATTCACTTATTTTATTTATTTTTTGGCCTTTTCTCTTAATCATCAACCTACTCAATGATTGAGATATTCTTAGACTCATTTTGCCAAAAAAAAAAAAAGAAGAAAAAGAAGAAGAAGAATGGATAAAGAGACATACAGCGGGTTTGGCACGGCGCTTAGTGAGAGGGAAGAGACGAGTTCCAGCTCCTCCGCCTAGTATAACTGCTACAACTGTCCGTGGGTCCCTTCTTTCCATGTGTAGGTCCCTTAACTGCACTTACCCATAACACATGATAATGCAAAACTTTAGAGACTCAGCTTTGGCAATGTTAAAGATGATGATATGGACTATGGTGCACCCAAGTTGAAGTAGCCCACCATTAAGCAATGGGCCCTAGTGATTGGTGCAAAATGGGCTTCATTTTAACCAATTAACTGCTGACAAACCCAAATTCTGTCAACCTTTGCAGGTAAGCCCAAAGGGAGGATTCTATCATTTGTGTACCCAACTAACTCATTTCGTGAAGAGCTTTAGCAAGGCTGATATCTACTTGATAATCAAGGTAACAATCCCCTTCCTTGACTATACAGGATTTTTCTTATGCAATCTATTACGTTATTTATATAGTTTGTTTACTAACGAGGAACAATTTGGGTACCATTCATCCCTTACAAATGAGTATAAATCAGAAGCAACATTAAAAAAATTACAATTTCAATATAATGAATAATGTATAACAAACATTGATTAATAATCTTATTTAAAATCAGTTTACGCGAGGACGTCCTTGACCCTAACTATATATGTAATGTGAGCATTTGGCCTACTGCACCTCATTTCTTCAGTTTTGCTTCTTCTAAATTCCAACTTAAAATACATGTCTAAGCTACTATCCTATTCTGAGTTTTGTTTCTTGTAGGAGGGTTTGTGTTAGAGTGGCAGAGGGAAGGAGAAGAAAGTGGGGTTAAAAGCTTGACCTTGGATTCGCTGGTGACATCAGCAGTTAGAGACATGGAGATGGGTTGCATGATAATCTTAGTGCAACTAGTATCATTCCCTTGTTGCAAAAGTTTGGGTAGCTTCAGCTTCTGTCCCATGAGTTCCCCATTACAGAACCTCACAAGCCTCCAGTTCCTACTCACCGACCCCCTTGCTCCACGTAACTGGACCGAAGCCGACAGAGATATTCGGCAATCCGCCGAGACTGCCATTTTTTCCGGTCACACCAGGGAGATAATGGAAATTTCACTTGTCAGCGAAGCACTTGAGTGTGTGAGCGTATGTATAATGTCCTGCATTATGAAGCTGAGATTTGCTTACGTGAACACTAGTCACTTGGAGGATTGGGCCACGTTATCCAAATTCAACTGCATCCACGAATTTGGTCTGGGTCTGGAGGATTATGTTTTCCTGTGTGAAGTGACAATTTAGCCCTCCAGGATTTTCGTATTTACTTAATTAACGGATATTCTAGTGGTTGAGATCTGGATATTGTGGTTTAGTTGCATGAATGAGGTGGAATGATTCCTTATGCCCTTAGCAACAGCCAGAATTTTGCACTTCAAAGTTGGTTGTCAGTGAGAGAAATTCGTTTGTCTTGGAGCTTGGAGCGAGGATAGATGGCACTTTCATGATTTGGATACGCCATTTGACACGTCTTTCATCCTAATACTAATTAACAACACTTGCTAAGGTGAGAGAAAAGTTATCAACTTTCAAGTAGGTTCGTTTTGCATGAAGTGTATGATAAACGAATAGATAAACATACCGGATTTTTATTGAATATTCATCTGTCGTTAATTTGATACATGTACATTAAATTTATCAAAGATATTATTTAAAGTAAATTATATTAATTTTTTTAAGTATAAATTATCCAAGCTATTTTTCTCACTTTAAAAATATCATCTACTTTTTTAAAAAATTTAACATATATTATAAAATTTTTAATTTATTTTTTGTCAACAAAAATAATTTTTAATAATATATATTAAATATTTAATTATTTTTATTGTTATATTAAAAATAAAATTATAATTTTATATTAGAACTTAATATTAATTTAATTATCCTTTTTGCCATATTCAAAATAAAATTATAATTTCATATTATATAAAAAGTTAACTTTACGAAAATAAATTAGAAAACAATTCTTGTAATGTGTATCAAATGTTAAGAGACTCTAATGATATTTTAAAAAAATTAAGTATAATCTCGTCAAGCTTAAAAAAAGAAGTTAAATATAATTTAATTTTAACAATCCTATAATTGAAATGCTAATACAATTTGGCCATAGAGATAGTAGACATGCAACTTAAAACAAGTGGCTTAAGACTAATAAAACGGTGACTCTAGTATTTTAATCTTAAAAAAATTACAAATTGTAGTTAAGTGAATATATACTGAATAATTGTTATCGGCCAAAAAATCTAACTGTTGTAAAATAAAGTTTTTTTTGTTGTTATAGTTGTCTCTATTTTTAAAATAAAGACAATGTAAACTAAAGTAGTAATTAATATGCACAAGTAGATGCCAATGCACTAATTATTATTATTGAGATAAAACAAAAAATTATCTAGTAATCAACACATATTTCTTTAGTCACGTATCTATAAGAAATACAAGTTAATGAATACAATTTAGATTTTTTAACTTATTTTTTTTAAAAAAATTAATTAGTTAAATAAAAGAAATAAAATTTGTTTTCAAAAAGTTAAATTTTATGAAGATTATTAGTTTGGACTAGATATGGTAAAAATTGTTCACTCTTTATTATCAGGTTTTTTGATAAAACTCTAATAATGTTAAACAAAATTTAAAAACACTTAATCAAAAAGTGTTGAATTAAAAAAAATATTAATTTTTTATTATAATTTATTATAATAAAAATATACAAATTATAATAAAAGAATTCCTTCTGACTTTAGTCCGATCTTGCAGGTTCAATCTCGAAGAAAAAATGGCATCATATTTTCACAAACAACATTTGGCCAGATTTACAAAAGAATCCGAACAGTTGTCCAAAACTTGTTGGACAGGAACACATGTCGCGCACCAAACAACGTCGGTGCTTTGCCGTTGTAATCCTTTGGCCCGTTTGGTTACAAAAAAATATGCGGTGGAAATAAAAACTTGACGAAGAATCTGTTGTTTTTTTTTTGTTTGGTCATAAGAAAATATAATAGAAAGAGAATCATTCGCTAAAAGGCATAAAAAGACACGAGAAATTATTCAGTTATTGTAGCATACAAAGAGAAAAAGTATTTTAAACTAAAAATTTAAGAGGTCTATAATATCCTTATCTACGGTAAAATTGCCGGTGCAATAGTATCTTTTTTTTTTAAATTTTAATTTTTATATATATTTTTTAAATCAACTAACTTTTAGATATTAATTTTAATTAATATATAATATTTTTAATTTTTTAAACAATATGGATCTTAAGGCCAAAAAAAACAAATATTATTTTTTAATTGATTAATTTATAATTAAAAAAATAAGTAATACTCATTGCAAAAAAAATATTAAAAAATAAAAATATTAAAACATCAATTATAAAAATAATTAATAATAATTTTATTTTCAAAATAATAAAATATTTTTAATATTAAAATTAATAAATTATATAAATAATATTGAATATTAAAATTGACATATTTTTTAAATTTAGTATTTTATAATAGATTTTTATGTTGAAATGTAAAAAATGAAAAAAATTATACAACTGAAATTTAATACTTTCTGACTGCATTTCATTCGAAAAACATTATTTTGTCTGACTAAATTATTAGTTAAAATTTTTTTTTATTGAAATTTAGTTAAAAAATAATTTTTTTTCAACTGAATTTTAGTTCGAAATAAAAAATTGTTAATTTAATCAAAAATTTTAATATTTTAAATAATTAAATAATTAATATTATAATTATTAATTTTTACTTAAAAAATAATTTATTATTTCTAAAAATATTTAATATTAAAAGTAATAAATTTTATAAGTAAAAAAATTAATTATAAATTTTATATATAAATTTTTGTTTGACCAATTGGCACATACATATATATATATATATTATTTATGTTTTATAATATATATTTAAAGATATTAATAAATTAATATATATGTGTAAAATATTTAAATATAATTTATATAAATAATATAATTTATATTTCAATATGTATATAAATTTATTATCATTGATTATTTATTGTATAGACTAAAAATAAATAACATTATTTTTAAAAAAATAATAAATAAAAGTATTTATGATTTTATTGAAAAATTAATTAATAATAACTATATTTTAAAAAATAATATTATATTTTTTAATATTAAACTAAAGAAATTATATATATATTAAAAATTAAAAAAAATCAATTTATACAAACTAACGATCATTTGGTCGGTGGCAATGCATCATCTCACATATATATATATATATATATATAATATATATGCGTGGGGGCTAGGGCCTGCACATACATATATATATATATATATATATTATATTTTTTAATATATAATATTTAAATTTTAAAATATATAATATATATAAATATAATTAAAAATATTTATTATATTTATATATATTATATTTAAATTAATTAATATATATTAAAATAAAAAATTATCAATAATTTTTTAAAAAGTAAATTTTCATTAAAGTATGAATTAAATTAAAATTATTTTACTATAAAAATATAGTTATATATAAAAAAATTTTATTTAAGAATTTTATTAAAAGATTTATTATATAAAATAATATACATAATGTGGTAATAGATATAAGGTAAAAAAATATTTTGAGGGGGTATTTTGGTCTTTTTATTTTTATTATTTTCATTTTATTTTTATTTTATTTAACCAAACATTCAAAATATAAATATAATTTTTTTTATCTATATTAAACATAAATTTTTTTATTATATTCTATTTAATTTTTGTTTTTTTTATTATTAAATTTTTTGCGTACAAGCAAGGCCTTAATTCCTTCGCCTTAAAAGAAACGGCAAGTAAGGCACCTAACGAATACGCCTAAAAATTGACACCCAAACTAACTGATACAAGTCAAGGTAACCAGTCAAAAGACTGGAAAAGAAGAGGTCCTCTGCCCAGCTAGCTACTACCATCAATGGCGTTGGCCCAGTTTTCTCTGCATTTCTCGCTGCTTCTTTCTTCCATTCTCTTTTTGAATCACCCTGCTAGATGCAGTGACGGTGACTACTCTCTCTCAAATTCTTCTTTCATTTATAGTCTTTCTTGAATTAGCTAATGTTATTTATTATTATATGCGACCTGGATGTGAATGGGAGCAATAATTGATCCAGGATTACTGAGTCGGGAATTTTTTTTTTTTGGGGTTTCTGACATCATGGATATGCTTATCAGATGTTTCTTTTTACTCGCATTTGGGTACTACACTCGATTACTCCGATTCATAATTTGTGTACTATAATGATTTTTCCAAAAGGAAATAACGTGATTGAATCTTCCCCAGGGCTTAATCTTGATTAGGATATGACTACCAGGTGGAGCCTGGTATTTTCTCCAAATGACTTTTTTCCGTATCATTGGACTAAACCATACATTGTACTAGTCAATTAGGATTTAAAGTGACAAGATACTGTTGCAGTTTTCAACATATGTTTCTTCCAAACCTTTATTTTATATAAAGGCTTTTCTTATAATAAATTCATCAATATATATATTATAAATCTGGAAGAAATTGTTACTATTCTAAAGTTATAAACAATAATGACTTTTTTCTTTTTTTCTTTTCCAGATTACGTGCATGTTAACATTTTGTTTCTTTTTTTTTTAATTGTTTTTTCAAATTTTGAATGTTAGCAGTTGCACAGTCCCAAAATACGGGATACACCATCCTAGTTGACAAAATGGAAAGGACCGATCCTAATTTGGCTAACAAAACCTAGAATAATAATTGCATTGGTGCAAATTGGCCATGATTGGATACCTAAATCTTCTAGCAAGAAGAATCCCCGGATGTTTAATCCTAGTGTAGATACTAAGAATGGGGTAATTTAACATGTTTTTGAATGAGCAACTAAAACTTCTACATTTCATTGCTCTGTTTGTCTCGGAAAAACCATCTTTGTTGCTTGGTTCAACTTGAGGAGAATAGGTCTCCAAAGGACACTGTCAGAAACTTAAACGTTTCTCTCCTTCTTTCCAGAATAGCATTCACATTCTGCCACAAAGAAGCTGTTATTATAGCATCTAGCTGCTGTCACTATCACTCTCATTCCTTCTTCCTTGTTTTAGTGGTTTTAATTAGATACCTTCTGCTTTTAATAATAATATCAACTTTCAAAATATAAAAATCATTGCCTTTCCCTCCAGATAAAGTATTGATAATAAATGATCACCAATTTGAAATCTGTACTCCAAATACCTACAATCACTGGTATTTGCTTCAACAAAAAGTGAGAGATGTGTTTTCCCGAACCTCATTAGAGTTTGTGGTGCAACTTATGTGAGTGAAATGAATTACTGCTCACTGTATGTATTGATCTTCTGCTACTGTCTGGTTTTGCTGCCTTCTCTATATGACTGCATGTACTGAAATAGCATTTTATGAAAGAAATTGAAGTCTTATTATATGGGACCATGAAAATCGCTGTAGTCTCTTTTCCTGCCAAACAATGTACGTGCACACAGACGTGCATACTTAGTAAAGTTGATGTCTTGAGACTCTACTTACGTTCTCGTAATTCCCTTGCAGATGAGGAAGATAATCTTTTCCAGGGAATCAACAAGTATCGAGCATCCTTGAACTTGACAGCTCTAACAAAGAATGAAAATGCAGAGTGCTTTGCTGATAAAATAGCTGACCAGTTCAAAGGCCAACCCTGTACAAATACCACAGGTGCTAACACTGTACCAGGCACAGAACCACAGTTTTCCAACTATCCAGACCTTTTAACCAAATGCCACTTGAATGTTTCCAACACAAGGGATGGAGCTGTAATGCCTACTTGTGTTCCTGGCCTGGATCCGAGCCTTGTCCTCACTAATTTCACGCAATCTCTCTACTCAGGTAATCTCAACGACACAAAGTATACTGGAATTGGTATTGGTTCTGAAGGTAACTGGATTGTCGCTGTGCTGACCACTAACACTCCTGAGGGAAGCTTTCTGTCTGATAGTCAGAACGGTGCCAATTTGATTCCCAAGACCAGTTTGGTTTACTCAATGCTCCTGTTACTGGGTAGCATATTCCTGTTGTGAACCAAGAGGATGGCTGTTAAAGGTGCTTCATTGTTATTATTACCTTTTTGTTTGAGCATTACCAATCAGAAGGTCGTGGTACCACCACAGAGATCTTTTGTGTGAGATAAGACGAAGAAAACCATTGTTTTTGTGGTTAAATATAAGGCATTCTGCATAGATGTTGTTTCAGTGTTGTAATTTCTCAGTAGACTGGTAGAGAAGACCTATACAATAGAAGCATTCTTCTGCAACCTACTACGAGTACTTCAATTTAAAAATGGAAGTTTTGCAGTTGCTTATTTGATGTTGAGATTCCTCATAAATGCAGCTCTTAACCATCTTCTGATTCAGTTTTAGGCTGCGCCAAATATGAAAATTATGCAGATGGCAAATATTCATTATATTTTAAGGTTGAAGACAAAAGTTGCTGATTTGTGTTGAGAGAGGGTCGTTCAGAATTACTTTTGGCAGAAGCATTTTAACTAGGTTCGGTGGGAATTGGAAAAAAGAAAACAAGCATAAATTGCTTAGATGATTATTTGCTTTCATTTGAAGCATAAATTGCATAGATATCTTCATTAGGTTTTTGCAGAGAACAAGGACATTCACGTATAGGAGGCTACAGCGCTTCTAAAGTTGCTATTAATTTTGAGAACAGGCCATCATGTAATCATTCCCAAAAGAAACATCAGCAGGAAACCGGTCATTCTCTAAGATAGAAAATCCATAACATATATCGTCAATGCTCCCAAAAAAGAAAAAAAATCCATCATCAATAACGTCATTAGTTGCAAAGACAGCAGATTTGGCATTTCGTTACACTACTTAACTTGGGAAGTCCATGACCTGTTACAAGCTGACATTGACCCCTAATGAAGCACCAATTTTCCTCCATAGGAGACAACCGAGTTTAGCATCTTCTTGGATGAGAAATTTGGTAAAATACTTATCGCAAATTCAAGCTCCCTTTAATTTGGGAGGAGCAGACAGATATCTTCCAATCATGAGCATCAAAATCCACGTACTCTTCGAGATCTTCTCCTTTACCATCAGAAGTAGCGCTGCGCTCAGAACAGTTTTCAATATCTGCGCCTGCAATCCGTTGAAAAACCCTAACAGGCCTTCTCTTCTCCAAATACTATAGAGTGCGCCTGAGATTGTTCGTTGTGCTTTCCGCTCAGCTTCTGTACTCCGATTGTCAACTGACTCAGCTGCTTGAATCATAACCTTACACCTATAGACAGTTTAAAACAACTTTCATCAAGTAGTCCACAAAACGGCCCAAACAAATAAAAAGATAAAGAATCTGCAGAAACTTTAGATATGCATCGAATGAAATGTTCCCCCCCTCTTTGGGAACCCTATTTCCTAGACAAGGGGTAGATGAACTGACATGACCATCCACCTGATAGCTGGGTATGTTAGGCACGTAGCAACACATTTTGAGATTGCACCCAGCATGAAAGCAGAAAAGGCAGAAAGAGCTTCCGGGGATGACTTTGAACCTATTTTCTTGTTCATCTTGCCCTTTAGTAGTCTCTGTTTCAGTTGATCAAATGCCGTATACTGTATGGGGGAAAAAAACTTGTCTGAATTTGGGTTGTCCTCTAGTGCAAGCTAATCTGAAATAATACAGAAGAAACCCCTCTAGGTCTTAGTTATATACATACTCTATGAAAGACTAATACCTGAATAGACGGGTTTGATGTTAAAAGAAGAGATATGCCAAGACCATCAAACGCCTCACTCCATGTACCATCTGAAAGGGTCTTCCAAAATCCCTTGGATTTTCCAAATTCACTTGTCTGCATCCTTGAGGCTGCCGTATCTAAGGGCTGTGAACTACAATTAGATGTTAAATATGCATAACGGTAGAAGCTGTGGTTACAGAAGACTGAGGTACCTATGAACAATGAAAGCATGGTTTGGATGCTAATCTAAGTAATTATGGATTAGTCTATTTCTTTTAATATTAGCATTGAAAAGTCCACTTGGCAGAATCTACAAAACTAGTTGATCACATTCTATCCTTTTTTCCTTTTTTTTCTCTTTGGTACGTTACACAGTCGTTACAATGAATTTAACCTAGAACCTTCCCTTGAACGCCCAACCCTTTCAACCTCTTGAGCTTAGCTCGGGTGGCTCTAAGTTGATCATATCATAGTTAAGCCAAATATTGAACTCGCAATTTTCGTTGTTGTGATGCGGAAGAAGAACTTAATTACATGCAGTAACTAATGGCACCACCATTAATTAACAGAACTGCAACAAGCACATGACATGTAACAAACAAGGATTCATATCTGAAAACAATAATAATTATAACTTACCTGTGTTACTACTATTGTAAAGACTCCAGCAGCAGTAGCAACAAGCAAGTTTGCTTTTGTTCCGATGGTCTTGTTTCCAGTTTTTTTCAAATGTAGCCTCTTAAAGTAGCTGTATCCATAGAAATAAAGAAACGACGAAATGAAGGACTGGATGTTCTTTGTCCCAAGGCCTTGGTACAATGAAAGCACCTGACGAGTAGAAATTGCTTCCCAAAAAACATCAGAAATATTCCTACACGGGTCAGAGCAACCAAGTTTATTAAGCATAATTTAATAGTTAAACTTGACACTGTATGTGCATAGTGATAGTAAGAAAAGCAGACATGTGAAATTGGCATGATTTTTCTTTTTTTTGGTGGGGGGAGGGGTTGATTAATTTAACAAAATTTCCTCATTAGGTTATACTACTTTCTTTTTCTATATTTGATTAGTAGTCGATAGTTAGTGAGCAGACAAGACCAACTTCAGAAATATTTACACTTGTTCCTGCTAGTTTGCTGTTCTACTTGCACATGTACAGGCCAGGAAAACATACTTGAAACTGGATTTGTTAACAAGATCACAGTTAACTAATCACTTTAGCAAACGTTTTTACGTATAATTTCACCCTAATAATCACTGGAAAATGGAACAAAAGATTAAAACATGTTACTATAATTGTCATAATGCAAATTGTAATCCAACTAATAAATGCTAGTGGATTTGTTAGAAAATAGCTAGGCTCCAAAAGGTAAAATGGTTGAATAAATCAACCTGTATCTTCGCCGTTGGTGAGCTTGAACTTCAGCTTGATATTTGGTCTTGCAAGTATCAAGAGGGTACAAGACGGAAGTGCTAACAAGGGATCCAATGGCACCAGAAGTTGCTTCTGACAATGATTCCAGATCAAGCTGCATCTTTCCTCAGTAAAATCTAGGTAAAGATGAAAATTGAAATAAATTATCAGAACACACACCTAAGCCTCAGTGAAGAAAAGGGAATTGGGGTTTCATGGAAAGGAAACGAAAGCTTGCGAGGTTGAAGGCGCACAGAGAGGCATGAAATGACTAAGATAAGGTGTAGGATGGGTTAAGAAGGTAGAAGCTTCTGTTTTTGAGTTCTGGGTTGGTACAGTTTGCCGAGGAGGCCGAAGGATTGGCTTGGTTTCAGTTTCGCAGTCGAGTATCTCCTTGGGAATCGAAACGTGAAGAAATGCGTCTGCTTTTTGCCCTGCTTTGCCAAAAAACAAGAGAATTGCCAAGTTTGCATCACGTTTGATCCTTGATTTTAGATTTTACATAGAAAATATTGTTAATTCTCTGATATTATTGTTTTCAAAAAATGCAATATAAAATTAACATATTTTCTATTACTTTATTTAATAGTGAATATTCAATAAAAAAATAAGAGTGTTAAAAAACGAACAAAACTAATTAAATTAAATTAAATTGATTAAGGTTGAACAAAATAAAAAAATCCAAATCAATTTTTTACAAATTAAAACCGATTAAATCTATTTTTTACAAGAAAATAAGTCCAAATTCGATGTTACTTTTTTTTTCTTCACTAAATCTAATTATAAATTTAATTATATATAAATATTTTTTAATTCTTGATCTTTGAACAACTTTTTATGATTTTTATGATTCATTGCTACAACCCTTAAATTTACCTCTTATTTTTTTATTCGATTATGTGTTGTACATAATATATATATATATATATTATATAATTCATCATCAATATTAAATACTATCAATACATGTGTTCAGATCCTTTGCGTATCTCCGAGATACACACGCTGTGCGTAGCCATAAAACAATGTCTTTTCACTGCATGTCTTACGAACTCAGTGCATGTCCTTATAGAAACTGCTTGGCAGTTCTTCAAGATCTTTGTAAGACATTCTACAAGAGAGAACTGAATGCCATTGGTATTTGGACCATAAAAGGCATCAAAGAAACCAGTCGCTTCATGCTTCTTGTATGCTACTAAAGAAGGAAAATCGACCCAAGGTGGAGGTGACAGTAGAGATTCCACTGATGGCCTAACGCTCACTCGGGCTTCCCGAGTAAAGCACTCTAGAGGGCCCGTGAATACATATGTGGCAGCAGAAAATACACTATACATCATGATTGGGATTCGTAGTTCTTGGGCAATATTTATCACTTAGCGAGGCATGAAATCAATGATTATCCAATCTGGAGATTGATCCATTACAAGTTTTTGAAATTGGTGTTGCAGGAGATCATAAGCCACATTCAGTTAAGGCATTTTCTCAAATGGGATGTCTATTGAAGCTTCTACGCCTTTGGGTAGGTCTCCATTTTGCAATTCTGACAATGGCAGCCCCACTGGAGTTATCAAATAAAATTGTCTTTCAACCCCTATTCCACATACGATGGCAAATGTATGAGATAAAATTGGAAAACTTAATCAATACCGTGCTATGGAGAGTTGACAGAATGGCATAATGTGGCCAAGGGCAGACCATGCAAGCATTACTACATCTAGTTCCATGGCCATCTTCTTCTTCGTGTTCTTTCGCTACAACTGTATTTTTTATTTACAGGTCCTAGTTTAGACATTGATTGATTGAATGGTAGATACTCCTTTAAAGCACGTTCAATTCTCTCTTGTAGAATGCCTTGCAAAGATCTTGAAGAACTGCCAAACGATTTCTATAAGGACATGTAGTGAGTTTGAAGGCCTTTGCTTAGATTTGTTCAAGTGAAACGACATTGTTTTATGGCTATGCACAGCGTGCTGGGATACGCAGAGGATCTAAACGTATTAGTACATTAGCTTATTTGGCATGTAGGATATTAAAAAAATGTAATTATAGAAAAAATGAAAAAAATAGTTTAAAAGATACAAATGATTTTTATATTTCTATTTAAAAAATAATTAAAAAGTGATGAGATATTATTAAATAATAATTATAAAGATATAGTTATTATTTATATAAAAATAATCTCTTTACTTAAAAATTACTAGACAAGTTTTTAAAAAAACTAATTGATTAAGTGTTTAATATTTGAATTAAGTCACATTATCACATAAATATTTAGAAAACAAAAAAGAATCATTTATAAAAACAAAAAAATTAAATTTAAACTAAATTAACCATGACCTAAAATTGAATAGGTCATCCTTGCAAATTCAATTTACTCAATTTAATTTGATTTTGGTCCAAAATAAATCGAAGCAAATCTTTCAACATCATAAAGTGTTTATTTTTAAAGAAGATATTTCATAAAATTAAGCACATGAAGGTATTCATAATGGTGAGAACTGAGGAGAACGAAGGGATAATATAAAATTAAAAAGTTAAAAACAGAAAGAAGCATAAGAAATGAGCCATGAGCCAATCGTATCGTTTCGTTTCGGGTGATCCATTTCACTGGGTTGGTCCCCCTTGCCCCAGCCACATAGGGGTGAGTCTCGAGTTGGACAGCCCTAAAAAATTAAAAATAAAAGTGAAAATTTTAAAAATTAACTTTTAACGAATTAATCAACTAGCCCCTAGATTTATTTATTTATTTTACGAGTCAATCAGAGAATTATCATGAATTAGGCATTGGACTTAACTTTTTAAAATTTTATTATTCTTTTTTGGTCTGCATAAATTTTGATGAAAGAAATGCAGAATTAGTTTTTCGAGTGACAATTAATGCCAATGAAATACAGAAAAAATTTACAATCTCAATTACAAAACAATACTCCGACTAAACTCAGCATTATTTTAAAAAAAATTAAGACAAAAACGCTTCACAGAAAATATAACTTAAAATTACACGTATCCTCATAGCAATTACCCACGACAGGGGAAGCAACACACCTGATGTCTCTCTTAGAAAGGTCTCCTCATAGACCAGCACGCACACTTTATGAAGATTTATACATTTTCAACCCAACACAAATAAAGTAGAGAAATAAAAAAATTAAAGAGAGAGAGAGCGCAAAAAAATAGTCATAGGAATTTTTTTTTATTCCTATCAATATCTATTTATTTCACAAGCAAAACAAATGATAACGGTATAAGTTAAAATATATTAAAACGAAATAAATTAGTAATTGTAAATAATTATACATCTTTTTTGTTTATTTTATTTATTTTACTTTACACTCTTTTAACTAATTCTATTATTTTTTTCATCAAAGATTAAATAGTAATTGCTTTATATAAGATTCAACTAAAGATTTGCTTAAATAATAACTTTTGTTTCTTGTTTACACTGTGGCTCAAGTAATAAACGGACTAAACTTTTTATATTTTTATTATTAAAATTTTAAATCAGAATAATATAAATATATAATTTTTAATAAAAATATAAATATATATAATTTAATTAAAAAATATACAATTAATTACAAAAACTATATATATTAATTAAAAATTATATACTTATTATATTTTAATAAAAAAATTTAACAATAAAAGCATATAGCACGTCGAATAAGTTTTTTCCTCGATTAACATATTAAGCGGCGCATTACGTGAAAGGGCGGAAATGCCAAAAGGCTTCAAAGTAGTGCCGACAAGCATTCAAATCACAATTGTACCGTTACGCTCATCATCTCCCTAATTTTGAAAAAACTTGCTCCTCCTGCTTTTCCCTCCTCCTTCGTTCCTGCACAAATGAAACTCATCCAACCCTAAAGATCCAAGCTTTCTGAAGTAACACTTCTTCACTACTCTAGCAGCTTCTTGCGCCCCAAAACCCTCTTACACTGATGCAAGAATTTCTGGGTTCAGTTCGCCGATCCTTGGTTTTCAGGAGCCCAGGCGGGGATGATGGCGGGTTTGGTGTTGGCGGTCTGGTTGATAAGATTGGTTCCAGCATTCGCAAATCACGAATTGGGCTCTTCTCTCAACCACGCATTAGGGCTCTGCCGCCGGTCCCCAAGGTCAACGCTCCTTCGATCCGGTGGCGGAAGGGAGAGTTGATTGGTTGTGGTGCCTTCGGTCGAGTCTATATGGGTATGAACCTTGATTCTGGGGAGCTTATTGCTGTCAAGCAGGTGATTTAATTGCAATTTGTTTAGGTAATTTTCATCTTTTCCCCTCTTAGGTTGTGGAATTGTTGATGGTTTTGCTTTTTATTGGTATAGGTTTTAATCGCGGCAAGTAGTGCTTCGAAAGAGAGAACACAGGTAAGGATCCGTGCATATATTATGCAAGTCTATTATCCTAATGAATGGGCTGTATATTGCTTTATCTAGCATTTGATAACTTTCTTTTCTTTTTCCACCCCTCTTCCCCCTTAAGGTAACTAAAATGCAGTGTTTTACTTTCTTTTCAATGTTGCATAACCCCCGTGGAAAAACCCCCTGGACTGGGAGGGGGGGCGCAATCAGTAAGCATAAGAATTTAACTATATGATAATTGATCTTCATGTGATTTAAGTCATAATGCATCAAATAGTTTCATGCCTCTATGCTAGTCTGAAGTAACAGGTAGCATTCTCAAGTGACTCTTATGCCTCTGCTGAACATGGTTGATGCGCAATCTCTTTTTATATTCTTTAATCAGGCTCATATTTTGGAACTTGAGGAAGAAGTGAAGCTTCTAAAGAATCTTAAACATCCAAATATTGTTGTGAGTATATTTTTATTTTGCCAGTAATGTGATGTTTGTCTGATCCAGCAAGTACTAACATTTTTCTTTATTTAATATTTCAGAGATACTTGGGAACTGCTAGGGAGGAGGATTCCTTGAATATTCTGCTGGAATTTGTACCTGGAGGATCTATCTCATCACTCTTGGGGAAATTTGGATCCTTCCCTGAGTCTGTAAGTAATTATTACTTTCCAACAAATATGGAGACTCTAGTAAGTTGTAACTCTGCTGCTGCTTCATGAGAATAATTTACTAAACAGGTTATAAAAATGTATACAAAACAACTCTTACTGGGCCTCGAATACCTTCACGAGAATGGAATTATTCACAGGGATATTAAGGTGGGAACCTTTACTTTCCCTGTCAGAAGACTCTCTCTCTCTCTCTCTCTTTCACACTCTCTCATGTTGGTGAATGGATTGTTTGATATAGGGTGCAAACATTCTGGTTGATAATAAAGGATGCATTAAACTTGCAGACTTTGGTGCATCTAAGAAAGTTGTTGAGCTGGTATGACATTTTTGCCCATATTAATTCATTTGCACTTGGAAGCTTCTTTTGTACCTTCTTTGTGACCATGACATCTGAAGTTTGTGGGTTGTAATAGGCTACCATAAATGGTGCAAAATCAATGAAGGGTACTCCATATTGGATGGCTCCCGAAGTTATTCTGCAGACAGGCCATAGCTTGTAAGTATATAAACAACTCTTAGTAAACATTGACCAGATTTGTCTAAATATTTCTCTAAATCATGGATTTTAGAAAGCTTGTTTTCCGAAATATTTTTTTCAAGAGAAAGAGTTAACTTAGCTCAGTTAACTAAATTACTTCCTACAACATAGGAAAATTTTGTCTGTTGTGACATGGCTGTTATAACTTAAAAGAAAACTTTTAGATTATACTTATATTCATATTTACATGTTTATAAGTGGCCATATAAGCGTACAAGGTAGTAGAAGAATGTTACCCCTTTTTTAGCTTTTTTATATTGATATCAAATAGCCAATTGCATGGACATTAAAAATCTTACCAAGCATATTAGTGTTTCTACTTGTGGAGATGATATTATGTTGCCTGGGTATCCTTCTTTCAGCCTTAATTGCTTTCTACGTTGATATAGAATTGTACGGCTTTCTACATGATAAATCATCTGAGGTCTGTAAAATGTCACCATATATACTATCTTTAGTTTGTTATTATAAGCGGAAAACTAGTAATATGAAGAGAATATTTATAGATTTTGTGGACTTTTCTTTATCTTCTTTCTCTTGCCAATCAATTCTTGTTTTTTAGGATGAGATATTTTTTGTTAATCTGGAAAGTTAAGGTTTCAGAATGATAGATTCTGGAATCTGGATGATACAGTTGACTTTAAAAGCTTCATTGATTTCTGAAAAAGCCATTGCTCTGCATATTACCTTCTTTGACTTTAAAAGAAATACAGTATCATACTGTATTTCTGAAAAAGCCATTGCTCTTCATTGGACTTTAAAAGCTCCAATTTCTTTCCTTCTTTTTAGTCAATGTTAAACCTTCACCTATGAGACAGAGAACAGAAGTCACAGCAAAAAATTCACAAAGATAGCCTTCTTCAGCAACCAGAATAGGAACCTTTACTAATAACTTCCAATGCAAGGGTTACAATCCCAAAACCTCCTTACATACACATTTTCTACCAAGGGTTTAGTATTTGTTTAACTGTCTTTTCTAACAACCTACTACTAAAACTGCTTATTCTGTTCTGATGAACTAACACCCATAACAAGCTATTCCTCTATCTTTGAATTACGACTAGGAACAGTGTCTTTTTTGGATATGACCTCGCCAATAATTTAGTCCAATTAATCTTCTCAATTAAATTTAAGGCCTGATCTTTAGGCTACCCATAAAGTAGCTATAATTTTATACTGTCGGAGGACATTGCTGGAAGATGGTATATGACTTCACCTTTTGGTTATGACTTAATAAAAGTAAATGCTCCTCATAACCTAGAAACATTTTTTTTGGGGGGCTAAAATATAAATTGGTTATTTGACATTGAATATTAGCTAGTGTCATAACGCACCACTAGAGGAGATCAGCATATCTAATAATGTGATGAATCCTCCTTCTAAGCCATGTATGTGTTCTTTTTCATTATCCCTTCCTTAATTTATGTTATGGCTTAATTTTCCCGTTTTGGTAGATGATTGAATCCATCTGGAAGCAATAACTGGATCTCTTGCTTCTCTTCTCTTCCTAAATATATGATATGATATCAGTAGGCATGCCTATTGGAGCACAAAAAGTTCGAGAAACCCTCATCCATCAAAAACTTCAAAGAGAGTTCTTTTTTAGTTTACATATGAGCTTCCAAAAGAATATAACATGTACCATTCATATTTGCACATGGAAATTTGAATTTGAACTTTAAAAGAAAGGTGTGCCATATAAAAATATTTTTATAGAAATATTGACGAAGCAAATTTCTAACCTGATTTAGAATTAATATGCATGCATTGATCTAAACCTAGTAATACTTTGTACAAAAATTATAGAATAAAAATTACTTTCAATTACAAGAAAAGGAAAAATTATCTATAAAAGTCTTGCAATGCAGGATATGGAGTTATTTACTGTGAGAGTGTAATTTAGTTTAACCTCTGAATATAATTCTGAATTTAAAATAAAAACTTATGACCAGCTTCTATCATATTCAATTGTGGTCCAATGGTCCCTTCATCTTACAAGTTCTATGTTGCATATTATTCTATCACTTCAACCTTTGATGTGTTGTACTTTGATGTGTAACAGAACAATTTGTGAAGCCTGATAAATGCCTTATGTTGCGGTTTTATTTAGTTGGAAATGGTTTTGTCTTAAAATATTTTGTCTGTAAATTGCATGTTCAGTAAGAATAAGTCTTAAGTTACTCTGATGTTGATAGGGACTAGGTTGTAGTACTTAAGGAGACTACTTATGTTGCAATTTTATTTAGTATGGAATGCTTGATGTAGTACTTAAGGAGAGTGGTTCTTCTCCCTTCATAACACTTTTTTAAGGGTGTGTTACTTATGCCTCCTTAGGTCCTATCATTGGTATTAGAGTTGGTTGGCCAACGACATGGAGAGAGCTACTTGTTGAGAGTTCTAATTGGTGAGAAGGTCGAGTGAAGTGTCACAGAATGCAGCTGCTAAGAAGTGAATGCTTTAGGGATAGTGCTCTTATAGGGATGCCTATGTCCCGTATTGATAGTATGGAATGTTTGGTGTGATACTTAAGGAGAAAAATTTTTCCCCTTTGATAGTTTGCTTTTAGGGGTAGGTTCTCCATACCTCTGTGGGTCCTATCAGATGTGTTCTATACTAATAAGCTTAACTATTTTATTAGTCTTGTTTAAATAGTGGGGAAAAACTTAGCTATTTCATACTTTCTCTATTGCTTCATTTTGGATTGCATATTTGACGAAATTATGTGATTGTGATTTGAACTATCATTTAAGAATGGAAGCATTGAGGGGCCTATTGTACTTCATTTTGATCATTAAGTTTCATGGACTTCTGGTTTGTGATTTCCTAGCTCTGCTGATATTTGGAGTGTTGGATGCACTGTGATAGAAATGGCAACAGGGAAGCCTCCATGGAGCCAACAGTATCAAGAGGTACTCACTTGAATCCTCATTAGACACAGTAATCTAACTGATCATTGACTTCTATGATTTGATGACTCTCTCTCTCTCTCTGTGACTTAGTTCTTGAAGAGTTCACTTACTCAATCTACTCTTTCTTTCAGGTTGCTGCTCTTTTCCATATTGGGACAACGAAATCTCATCCACCCATACCTGAACATCTTTCTGTTGAGGCAAAGGATTTTTTGTTGAAATGCTTACAGAAGTACATTACATATAGACTTTCAACTATTCTTTTTGTTATCTTGTTCCTCTATTTTACTCTAATTACTTTTATTTTTGAGAGAGCTAGTGAAGACAGTATGGCACCTGAGTGTGCCAATTTATGTTAGATATTTTTAGTTTTGACCACTACCCTTCAATTTGTGGTGGCAGGGAACCGGATTTAAGGCCTTCTGCATCTGATTTGTTACAGGTAAAATTCTGCATAACATTCTTCTCTTCAGCTTACTTATGTGATATGCAATGGTGGTAACATACACACAATTTGTTTTTAATTTAGCTTTCACTCATAATCATAACAATGATTCTCGTCATGATATTGTTTGCAGCATCCCTTTGTTACCTGTGAGTGTCAGGAATTTAATCCCATATTACGCAGTTCAGTTGCGGTTAGTATCACTGTAGTGGATTTATATGATGGATATATTATTTTGCCATGACTTCTCTCATTTTTATGAACTTTTATATATTTTAGGAATCTTGCAAGCAGATGGCAACATCTGGGATGAACTCTAAAAACTTGTAAGTATATGATCTGATGTTTGTGGTCTTTTTATGGGTTTAGATTACTAGATACCGTTTTGGTTATGCAGTTTGGATTCTGTCAGGGGGGCAGGCCTCAAGGATATTTGCCAGATGGATAGCATAAGATGCTCAACTGTGTATCCTGAAACTCTTTTAAAATCAGGTGTCTACCAAGGAGCAAGCAATTATGATGATGACATGTGTCAGATAGATGACAAAGATGATCTTTTTGTTGGTGCATCAGTGAAGTCTAAATCTCTCTTTTCATCAGATAATGTAAAGGTATGTAAGTTTTACATTCTTCCAGTGTTTTATGTTTTGTGGTTAATTTTTTTGCTAAGCAGATGATATGCTCACTGTAACAGAGTTTCAATCCTATGTGTGAACCTATGGATGAATGGCCTTGCAATTTTGATGAAAATTTAGATTTGGAGAGAAACAGAACAAACTTGTCTCCTGATCAGACAATCAGCAAGACTATGGGAAGCACTGAAGCATCTCTGAAGGTGGAGAATGACTTTTCATTTCCAAGTGAGCCTACAGGAGCTGATGATGATGAAGAAGTCACCGAGTCAAAAATTAGAGATTTTCTAGATGAAAAGGTACTTTTTTGTACATGATATTATTTGTTAATGAATTGCTGATGAGACCACTCTCAATTCAGTATACTAGATATTTTTCTCTATTTGTTTGCCTTCTCCTTGAAATGTGGCAAGTATAAACATTTTTCTCTATGTTTATTGAATGACATTAGGCTTTGGAACTGAAGAAACTCCAAACTCCTCTCTATGAAGAATTCTTTAGCATATCAAATGCGGCTGTTCCTCGAGCACCTGTTTCAATTGCACACAGTGAAGTTGTTTCAGATGTCTCAAATGGAATGCCAAAAAGCAGGTCACCTAGTCAGGCTAGCAGACGATTCTCAGTGGCAGATGGTCCCAATATTGCAAGGCATGGAAGTCATGACAAAAATCAATCTAAAGTTAGTGGTGCAAATAGTCGACCTTTGCAGGAAATCCATCCATCTGAGCTTAATGAATGGAAAGAGACACTTCACAACGCTCAGCTGGAATCATTTAGTGCTAGGTATGTATCTGGTGTCTAATGCTGGCTTTAGCTTTACTTTCCAAACAGAACTCAAATTAAAGAACGGGAAAAATTTTATATCCAGCTCAAGCTTCTCTGAGAGACAAAGGAAATGGAAAGAAGAACTTGTTGAAGAGCTTGAGAGGAAGCGAGGTAAGTTTTCATTTTCTTTGACTGTCACAAAAATCCAATGTTCCTTTTGTTTGGCAGATATGAGGAACAGTTTAAATGGTCCATTTAGAATAGCCATGGTCCATGGGGATTATAGGTGCAAGAAGATTCCCATGCTTTTAAATATCTTACGGAAATATGAAAATCATCTTAACAGAATTTAGAAACCTTCTTGTTTAAATGTCAAACTGCCACCCTTGGCTTTATTGGCAAGTGAGAAAATGGAACTTAAAACTCTATTCATTACTTACTTCCCTTTATTCAGCTTGAAAGGGGTTTAATTGTCTAAGATTTTCAGAACTTGAGTGCTTTTCCCAATTTAAACTGAAAATTATATTGGGTTAGGTCTAGCCTTTAGCCCTTGAATAAGGCTAAAGTTTTCAAAATAGAAGTTTCATAAGGCCAAATCCATTTGTCTTGAGCATGTTTTTTAGAGTATTTCCTTAGTTATTTTGAACGTTTCCTATGCCTGCCCTTGGTCTTTACTTGAAAGATCCAAAATGTTGCATTCCATAAAAAATAAGCCTGCAAGTGGATGTGTTATAGGGATTCCATTTTGAAGTTACAGTCCCTCCAAAATGTAATGGAGGCTCATGCTCATCTTGCACACACCTGTACTTTGTTTTGCTAGCATGCTATAAGGAGTTTTTGTAACTAATACAACTTTCTCTATTATTTTTTCTTTGCTTTTGCTATAATCTTCTGATCTCCTTTTTTTCATTAGAGAACCACAGTTGCATCTGAGAGCCCTTCCTACTTTCTTCATTCTTATTTCTAAAGAGTGATGCCATATGACCAACAGTAAATACTAAAAAGTGCTTGAGTATTCAATAATATTTTACCATGCAGCTAGTAGAGGTAGTCTTGGTGTTAGAGATTTTAACAAAAAGATTTTATTTTGGAGATTTTGTCCCGTTAATGCGACCTGCAAATAAATTTTTTTAGTTTCTACATTTAGTTTCCAGACAAAATGTTCATTTTTTGCCCCGGAAAAATTGTTTAAAACTAGAAGAGAATATTTCTGAATCGTTTAATTTATCTGGGAGATTTTGTCCTGTTAATGCAACCTGCTAATAAATGTTTGTAGTTTCTATATTTAAGTTTCCAGACAAAATGTTCATTTTTTGCCCCGGAAAAATGGTTTAAATCTATAAGAGCATATTTCTGAATCCAAAGCTGTTTAAGAGCCGTAGCTTTGAGTTTCTACTCTCTTATGTAATTGTCTCTTTATTTTGGTCAGGCTTACATGAATTTGAAAATGTTTGTATTTATTGGAAACATAACAATTTTTAGTGCATATTGCAGAGATGATGCGTCTATCAGGCTTTGGAGGGAAGGTAACATCCCCTCGCAATTTTCATAAACAAACAGATCGGTTACGCTTTGCATTTCCAGGCTAGTGATTTTCTGTTTTTTTTTTTGTTTTTTGGGCCTATGAAGAAGGAAAATTTGCATTTCCTTTCGGAATGATCGATCATATGTAGTATTATTATTGGTGCAAACTGCAGAAGTGTATCAATACTCACTGACCTTGCAATGTCATTAGGAAGATGTTGCAACATCGAAATACCTTGATTTAGCAAGAAAATGTGAAATTAGCAGTATATTTATTTCTTTGGCTTACCATTTTTTGTCAAAGTTAATGTAATACTGCGGGATATGCATAAAAATGTACTGAGTTATGTATAAAATATATCATTGTAATAGAAAGAATTAGAAATAATGTATGATGCCTTGGCAGTTTCAATGTTTTACTGTTTTACTTTTATCTCCCTTCCCTTAAGAAATGTTTAAATTATACAATCATTTTTTTATATTAAGAATATATACAAAGTTCCCTTGAAGTCAAAAAATGATCAAAATACTCTTAAGGATAGTATTAGTTGTTTTATTAAAAATATAACTTATTTAAAATTATATTTCTTAAATTTTTATTTCAATGTTATTTATTGTGTTGAAAAATTATAAATTTAATTTATTCCAAATTCAAAGAAATAACAATTTTATATTTTTCAAATACATATTTAGTACTAGTTATATTATGTAAGTAATGAAAAGTATTTAGTCAAAATATATATAATTGTAACATCTTTTGTTGCACAAAGTTAGTGTAACATGTTTTTAGATTTTAGGCAAAAGGAGTGTAACTTTTAAAAACAAAAAAAGAGGATTATATATTTGAGCATCTCTCGCAATAAGGTAGTGTAATTTATCCTTGTTTTTTTTGGGTTGGGGGGGGGGGGGGGGGTTATAACGATTTAATGAGCTGTTTTGTTTTGTTAACCTTTGTTAGAGATGAAGTCAGTGCCAGTAGAGAAAGACGAGTTCTTTTTTGGGGATATAATTATAATGACAGTGTAATTTTATTCATACTTGTTGATCATAAACTGTTTTGAAGTTTTAATTGTGAACGGCATTACTGAATTGTTTCGGAGGAGTTAGCCCTTATCAAACCAAATACGTCAAAAAGAAACTCAAGTAAATAGTTTTGCCCCAAAAAATGATGGGAGTTGTGCTGGAAAGTGGGTATTTGCGATATCCCCAAAAAAGACGAGTTCTTTTTTGGGGATATAATTATAATGACAGTGTAATTTTATTCATACTTGTTGATCATAAACTGTTTTGAAGTTTTAATTGTGAACGGCATTACTGAATTGTTTCGGAGGAGTTAGCCCTTATCAAACCAAATACGTCAAAAAGAAACTCAAGTAAATAGTTTTGCCCCAAACAATGATGGGAGTTGTGCTGGAAAGTGGGTATTTGCGATATCACATGCATTTATATCACGCTTAAAACGGAGAAGCACATGGGGAGGTCATTTCATTCAAATTCAAATTTTCATTCTAAATGCATTTGATTGAAGGCCCCAGCAGCTGCATTCTCTGTATTGTCATTTCTGTAAATCTTTTGAAAATTAAAGCAAACCAAACTATTTTACAGATTGAAATCAGGGGAATAATTAATCTTGTCTGACCCTTTAGGTACTAGTTGTTTTCATGTTCACAGTTGAGGGAAGCAGAAAACTTGAGAACGTCCTGTACACTTTCAGTGATGGTCATCAGTTTCTGAAGTCAAACAGGCTCCACAACATTACAAGAGAATTGACTAACTTAATGATTTTACTCATTGAAAAATTATTTTTCCTTCAATTTAATCCTTTAAAGATAAACCTTCATAATTTAACTTTTCAAAGATTACTCTTATTTCAATTTTATCTTTTAAAAATAATTTTTTTCAATTTAATCCTTCAAATATTACTATTTTGATTGAAAAAAAATGTTTGAGGAATTAAATTAAGATACTTTATTTTTTAAGAATCAAATTAAGAAAAATGTAATATGTTAAGGATTAAATTATTAATTTAGTCTAGAGAATTACTAGTTTGGGTAGTGAAGGAACAAGGCGAGATTTGAATTTCCATATGTAACTCGCGGGTTACACTTGATTTGTCCATGTGTTTCCCAAATTAAGCACAATTTAGAGTATCGGACCCAGCTTGCCTTGATTTTCCCTGAAAACAGATGATTAAAATTCCCTCAAAGATTCTTTGTGCCCCAGAAATAATCAAGCCGATCCATTGGGATCTTTGTCTCTCTTTTCAAATTGTCTGTTGTGGTCAAAAAAAAAAAAGCTGCACTTTTTTCGGATCTCACTTTTTAATGATACTGTGTTGATCAAAGTTATCAGCAGGAACCCAAAGAATGAAAGAACATGATGGAAAGGCAAAACTTGAGGAACGAGGGGCTGAATTTTGAATAACAAGAAAGGGCCATAGTAAATGAACAAGATGTTTGTAGTGGATGAGGTAGGTATGTCTTTTTTCCTCTATTCGGTGGAACAAGAAAATTTCTAGACGTGAAAAACCTAAATTTTCGGCGATATCATGAAAAAAGATTCATGAAAATATCATTTCATTGAGATAAAAGAAGACGAAAAGATGTCATTCTGTGGGAGACTAGGTGAACAAAAAGCTTGTATGTTAATTCTATGAGGTTAGGTTTCCCCAACTTATTAGAGGTTTCACTGTTAGATAAATTTAAAGGCGAGAGATTTCTATGTTTGCAGAAATTCATAATGAGGTTCTTGTATATCAAATCCTTTGTTCAAAATTTTCTTGGGTAATTTTAGGAATGGTGCAAAAAATGAAACAATTCAAAGGCTGTTTTTGGCAGAAACAAAAATAAATAAAAAAGTGAGATTATAGATGAGACATAATTCTTGTATCTCTATTTTTAAAAAATAATAAAAATAATAAATATTATTAAATAATAATTATGAAGACATAATATATATTACACTCCATTACGAAAATCAAACCAAATGGATTGTAGCATTACTCAATTATTTCTACGAAGGAAAAAACTAATTTCATAATAAATAAGGAAAAATTTTAGAAATGATTGTTTTTATTATTAGATTTTTTTAATAAAAATATAATATGAAAATATTTAACAATTCAATGCTTTTCAAAAAAATCTTTTCTATTTTATAACTTTATTGAATGACTTTTTCTTCATCCCTGTAAAACAAGGAGAAAAAAATAGAACACAGAAAAATGTAAAAATCTGTGTGATATGGAATAAAACATGCTAAAGGTGGTCCATTTTTTCAACAACCTATGAGGGAAGCTAGACAAGCAAATCATAGCTTGTCAATCGTGCCTTCAAATTCTGAAGAATGTGTCATGATTCTCATGGATATACTCTTATGAACAGGTAAGAGATTTGGCATCTTTTCCCCGCCAAAACCTTTCACATTGGGGACAAAATCTATGTCTAATTTGCATAATAATATCTTACTCGATATCGGTTAAGCACATGTCAGTTCTTTTAAAGATAATCACAGCCTTGGAATATGCCTAAACAACAAGTGAGATCATAGAACACCCATGGCTATGATTGAAATGTGTCTCTATGCTTGTTTTGGTCCTCTCTTTATAACAGATCTGGTGCCTAGTCTCCAACACCCTTAATGAATTATGAAAGCTAGAAAGAGACGAGAACTATACGAATGGACATAAAAGGGGTCGAGAGGGTGGTCCAATTACTTGTACGTGGACTACCCAAAATCACGCACATAAAAGATTTGAGATTGCAATTTTGAAGCCACAGTCAATAGGTAGGGTTTGTATAAAGTAATTAGTCTCTATAGTGATAAAGATATCCATACCAATGCATGGTATAGCCATGTGTGGGTATACCTTTCTCTTAAACTAGAGGACATATATGTTTGTTAGTGCTCTATCTCCATGCTTATCCATTTGGGTAGTGAAGGACAAAGAGAGGTCTTATAATTTCTGCCATACAAACTTAAAAAGGGTCTAAAATCTTTTCTTTTTTTGAGCACTTTGAAATAATAATAATTATCATCACTTTATGATATATTTTTCTGATTTTTTCTTTTTGGTGTGTTTTAAATATGGTCAAGAACACACAGCGTCCGCCAACAATTGGTCAAATGTGGGTTTTCACTTTCCAACTTGAATATATAATTTCTTAAGGACAAAATATGATCCATAACCAATTAACGACTGAATTAGTTGACTTCTCCCATTTTTGTCCCTTTTTAAGTGGGCTCTGCTTGTGTCCAAGTTTGGGTGAATATGGTAGTGGGGTCCAGAGACTCTGAACTAAGGAAGATGATAAACTGCTTTTGTGACAAAAGTTGTTCCTTTTGTTGGTGACGCCATGGCACGGTAGACCCACCAAGAATGGGCGAAGATCTCTTTTTTGCATTACTCAATCTTTCTCTCTCCTTTTAACAAGAATTGGTTTAATTGACTAGATCGAACTGTATCGGTTGATTTTTATATTTTTTTTCCTAATTTTTTCAATAATTTTTATCAGTGTAACATTTACACACTACTATGTAAATTACTTTAGAACTAGCTAGAACAACTAATATCTCGTCTAACTCTTAAATGTCTTATTATACCTAAAAAAAATGTGAAAACAAAGTTGCAAGTCACTCTAATTGAGTTGTCCATTTGTGGAAAAGCTCATTGATATAATCCAACCAAACTAACAAGCATTGGAAAAACCAAAATCAAATATGAAAATGTGAAAATCCCTCAAACCCAAATTTGGTGAATAACTTGGTAATGCAAAGTTTTTCTTTATTGGGTGCACAAGTAGGTGTCATTTCACAACTGGCTTTCCAAAACTTTGGGGAAGCAAAGAAGAAAGTGATGTTTCTAGGAAATGGAAAGGCTTTCCAATGCTTAACTAACAAGAAAACCAGCTAATACATCTCCACTGAGATTTGCTTCCAATTGGCCTCCCAACCTCTCATTCACACATCTTGCAATGTTATTGGCCTGTTTTGGCATTCTGGATTGGATCAAATCCAATTATTTCGTGGAATGAATGCCTTTGCTTTATTGAGAAATACAAAAATCTGATAAGAAAGGAAAAACTTTGAATCTATTTAGCAGATTCTTAAGCCCACAAATTTTATCTTTTCCATTGTGTTTGCCTTTTCATATATGTCATCAGCAGTTTTACAACGTTTTGTGATATCTTAGTTAGGAATTTTATAAAAATTTGAAGGTAATTAGAGCTTAAATTTGATTTCAACAATAAAGCTAAATATTCCTTTTTTTTCTTTTAAAAAATTACCCTATTTGCACGTTTCAATAAAATCTCAACACGAAACTGAATATGTGAAAAAGGAAAATGTATATAATTAACTCTTCTTACCAAACCAAAGTAATAAAAAAAATGCCATGAAAGAATAAAGGGGCTTCGTCTTGGGTGAATTTCAACTCTAATGAGTTTTTTTTCAAAATTGTGATTATCCAATTGATGAGTAGCAATACCATTCCCAGATCCATCATTAGTTTTGGACTTGAAGTTTGCTACAGGACAAACAGCTTCGTCATATCTGCAACTGAGCAAAAGTAACACTAAAAGTCACTGGGGGCAGAAAAGGGATTGAGTTATAGTTTTATCGAGTTAATAAAATTGTCAACAAAGCAGAAAAGGGATCATATAATTCAGAGTAAATGATGGTCCAAGTTGGCAAAGTAATGATGAGTGAAAGTGGAATTGTAGATAATTAGGTATTGAATTTGAACATGTGCACAATTTCTCTCAAGTTCCCTTGATGTAACAGTATTGCTCCTGTCAGATATAACTTGTACTATTTTGCACGAGAATGGATTCTTCCGCTAAGAAACAAGCATCTCCTGAAGTCTCGTTTGATATGTAAGATAGGCTTTTATTAGAATGAGAATTAAGGGTAGATTGGGAATGAAAAGGAGTCCATGATCCATAATCATATTTTGGATGAGATATGAAGAAATATAAATATTTTTTATTTTTTATATTTGGTTGGATATAAATAAAATAAAAGTAAAAAATCTAAAATATCTTTAGAACTTGATCTTCACTTTCTCCATCCAACCTTTAGAGCCCATGATATGTATCCTCCTATTTAGGAGTGTTTATTAACTAATTAGGCCTGAAAGACTTGATCCAACCCGGCCTCATTGAGCTAGACTAGATTGAGCCAAAAATAAAATAGTTTGCCATTAAGTTTTTGTTGTGACGACAATGTTGAATGCTAGTCCTTAAGGTTCTATTTGATTAAGACATTAGATAGATTGGTCATTTCTTCCTTTTTGTCTCTGTCATATAAGCAAATGAAATGATGCTATCATAGTTTTGGATTCCTGTTTCTGATCTTACTTAAGTTATAGGCATAGCATGTGTAAAACAAATATTTTTACCTTTTGGGAATCCTTAGACATGGTATGGCATTATAAATACCAACAAGGAGAAAGAGCCTAAAATTTTATTCTAGATTTAATTCAAAACAAAAAAAAAGCCCGAGCTCCCTTAACTAGACCTTACCCAACATATTTTAAACTTGTTCAACTTGGACCAGATTACAAACATAAAAAATAAGTCCAATTTTCAACTCGATCCTACTCATAAATAACCCTACTCTCACTTATTGTGCCTTTGTCATTTGCTTTCTTAGCCATTGGTGGAAATCAAGTTTAACAAAAGGGTTCCCTATTCTAGGCTTTTAGGTGGTTGAATCATTATACTCTTCTTTCCTCCTTCGCGAAATAAAACCCATATGAATCTCTAATCTTCTTTTTTTGGGTGGTTGAATTTCAAACCATGATTTTTGTATCTCTTATGTTGATCAATCTCATTACACTGACATTAATTGCAGCACTAATATATTGGAATTTCAACTCCGGACATTCTGGCAATAATCTTTAATGGTTTCAAATTCAACCACTGAAAATCTCCTTCGATGAAGATAGGCGAAGATTGACCTTCACAGAGATCCGCATTGCAAAAGAATCAAAGATTGGACTTGGAATCTCTTTCTATGGCTGTTTGCTGGATGAAGGATGAGCCATCAAGTGTAAGATGGTCTAGAATGAGCGTCTCCCACGATTCAAAGTTTTTCCCCGAGCCCTAGCTTAGCATTGGAGACTCTCACATTTAAGGGATATTGCTTTCCATCATATTCAAGAGACCCACCCTTTTGGCTTTTCCCACTCCCCTTCCCATTCTAAGATTGTCATATCTTGCATAGCCAACAAACTCTAAGTAGTAGTACTAAGCATAACACCATGATATCTTACACTTCTGAATTCAAACTTGGGTTTAAGTTTGAAATACAGTTTTACTGCAGATTACTATTTTTAAACCATTTAAATCATGTTTTCCCTTTTTTAATCTATTTTTTCTCTCTTTTTTTTAATTTCATACAAATACACAGGGCCCCATCTAGTTATTATAACCTTATGTTAATAAAGTTGATCACATGAACTAATTTTTTGTATATAAAACAATAGTTATTAGTGGCTAACCCGTATATTAGCAAGTAATGACACATCTAGATGCTTTACGAAAACAAATGATAATGTTCTGAGTTTTAATTTAGTGATAAAAATAGTAGTATTACATATAAATGTTTTCAGCATGATAATTTTATTATTATTATTATTTGTTAATAGGGATTGTGACCCAACCATTCCCTACATAGACCATTTGCCTTGCAGGACCATAGTTGAAGTTGAAAGGCACCTTTAGATTAGTCCACAGTGATTAGTGGGCAGCCTCAAAAGTTGATCAAAGACACAACATTACAATAAAGAGAGGAATATGATTTGGGTTTTGATTTTGTAACAGATATGTTGGCCCCCCCTCCCTTTTGAAAAAAAAGGGTACGACACAGATACGAATCCTTTTGTGGGTTTGTTTGCTTGTAGTGTACATTTGTAGTCCTGGTTTTAGCACTGTTATCGGTTTGCTTTAAGTTGTCTCGAAAAGGGTAAATATCTAGTTGAGCATTTAAAGGTATTATCACTGAAATGTGTGGTACAAAAGTAAACTTTGCCATACTCTGTTATAGATTTAAGTTTTACATTGTTGGATTTTCTGCGTAAAGTAACTTCTTGTTACTATATACATGCATAAATTTTAAGATGATTCATTAATAAAGAATCTCAATCTACTTGAAGAAACAAAATTGGATGAATATATGTAGGCCCTTCTATTTTTGTAAAGTTAGAGCAAGCATGTTACAACTTGGCCAATCCAGAAAGAGAGAGAGCAAAAAAGAAAGGGTGGATCGTAAAAGCCTTGTACAAACTGCAGATTTGAATGAATGAATGATGAATCAAATCTTGTTCATGTTAGTAATGAAATTCTTTTGGATTGAAAAAGTTTCTTTGCCTTCATGTCATTTATGTATGTATTTATATGCAACGGTTTAAACTGAATTTGTACACAAACTAAACATGTATAAATTTAATTTGAACTATTATGTACAAATACATCACATTATATGTATGCAAGAATTGCTCGTGGATTGGACACTTTCTTCTTATTTATTTTCTCCTTATATATATGCATATAAAAAGAGAAGGGAACTCTTAAACGATGAGTAGTATAACTTTGTTTTAGACTTGTAAACTTTTTGCTTTCAATTCTTTTTGTTTTTTTAATTTCTAGCAACTTTTTGAGTTTTCTAAGTTATTTTTTCAATTTGAAAATGTTGCACAAATTTCTATGCAATAGGCTGCTCCTAGTTTATAAAAAATTTTACTTTTTAGAAAAGTTAGCTTTTTAAATGAAGTTTTAAATTCTTAATTTAGTAATGTATTAATTAAATTATTAAGTCACCCCTCAATCTTTTAGTGGATTGAATTTGAGACTAACCAAGTGAAACCCTAATTCATGTTAAATTAATTTTAGCCTATTAATGTTTGGTTGGAGGATAGAAAGTGAAAAGAAAAAGAAATTATTTTGTAATATCTATTATATTATTATTGTTGTTATTATTTAATAATATTTGTATTTTTTAATTATCTTTTAAGTAAGGATATGAAAGTAATTTTGTATCCATTTCACTCACATTCTCATTCTTTTTTTATTTTTTTAATAATTATATGTATCAAATAGCTCACTAGTTAAAGTAATGCATTTCCTTCTTCTTTTCTTTCTTTCTTTTTTTCTTTCGGTGGTCTCTGCTTATTTGCTTATTAGAGAGACTCTTAATTTTTCAGCACTAATTGCTATAATTGATTGGACTACCAAATCTTCAATGTTAAAAGTACAAAACCAGAAAGAGGAAAAAAAGGGGAAACAAAAGCAAGAAATGGACAAAGGAAGAAAAAAAAATTGTTGTTAAAACTTTTTTAAGAATGTTTGTTTGATTCTTTTTTATTTTTAATATTTTTAAAATAGATATTTTTTAGAATAAATTTTAAAAACAAAAAAATTAAAAAATTTATTTGAATCATTAATCTAAAAAATTATTATTTTTTATCTTTTTTTCTGATTCTACAAAATAAAAAATTAACAAAACATTTAAAGGATGTTCTTTTTTTTTTTTTGAAAACACAATTTTATTTTTATATTTTATAAAATAATTTATTAAAAATATATTATCAAACAAATTTTTTTTTATTTTTTTTTTGTTCTTAGAAATAAAAAATTATTTTAAAAATAAGAAATCAAATAGGAAAATCAAGTTCTATCATCTTATTTCTGTTTTTCCTTCGTTTGGTCAAATATTCCTACAAAACATAATGATTGAAGTACAGGGAGAATTGGCACAAAATTCAAACCAAGCACAATAATTCTTTTTGAACACATAAAAAAACAGAGACCTAATTAAGCGGTAAGAAGCATAAGATAGTATGTCTTAGGTTTAATTTCTCGTAACTAAAAACCAAGGGCTACATATATAACTATTTTAATCTTTTGTCCAAATTTAATCTCTGTAGTTGTCTTTAAAAAAAAAGATATATAATAATATATGTGCTAATTACTATTTCATTACTTGTTAACTTTTTTTTTTTGGGGCACTAAAATACATATGACCCATAATAGCATCACTATCTACTAAATCAATTGAGGACCACACAAGCAATTAAGCTTTATACTCTTAAGATCTAAAAAGGCCAACTCAATTATAAGTATATTCCAAATTCTTCTTTATGAAAACCGAAAGATCTCAATGGAAGATGAGATTAGCAATAAACTTTATTGCTGTGCTGCTTTATACTTCTACCAAACACCTTTAATAATGCAAAAAATGAAAAGGCGTCCTACTATAAACCGGAATATTATAATAATCAAGTTAGGTATAGTCTAGTGATATATAAATAAATAATTTGTAAAAAAGTATTAAATTCAATCATTCGTGTTGTATAATAATAATAATAATAATAATACTTGAAAAAAATTATTTGTCAGGCCTGTCGTCTCCTTTTGCCGAGGCAGAGTTTATTGGAATGATATTTAGTAATATGCAACTCGCTTTTTTTTTTTTTTTTGGTTGGGTAAAGCTTGTCATTACTTATACAATTTCATACGTGACTTTACCTAAGTTAAGTGTGGCATTTAAATATAGGCAGCATTTCTCTAATTAATTTTTTTTTCAATATTAAGGTTAGATATGTCTAAGTTAATTTATTTGTATCTCAATTAATTTACATCTTCCTAAATCAGAAAAAAAAAAAACTATCATTCAGGTCAGGAGTAGAGAATTCATTAAAAAAATTTATGATCTTACAAAAAATTTAACTTAATAAAAAATTTTAAGTTATGATAATTTGTCTAACCACACAAGAGTCAACCTTACTTCCATCACCAAGTTATTTGTCAGAGTTTACCTGTAATTTTTTTTAATGCGTTGTGTTTTGGATGACTATTAAATTATTTTTGCATCCATTTGATTATGTGAATATTGAAGAATAAATTAATAATTTAATCCCTAAAAAATTGGGCCTTTCTCAATTTGATTCTCAAAATATAAAATATCTAAATCTTAAAATTTTTTTTTAATTAAAATAGTTCTTTCATTAAGTAATTTTATAGTTACTTAATAGACTTAATGATATGATATAAATAAAAGTTTACCTGGCCATTAGTTCATAACTTGAATTTGCCAAAGTGGTATTTTTCTCTAAAATGATATCATATAAGCAAATTTTACAAAATCAAATGAATTAGGTTGTTTTAAAAAACATCTATCACCTAAAAAAAATTAAATTATAAATTATCCCCACATGAACTCTTGTTTAAACTGCATTTGAGTATCCACGAATTTGTTTGATAGACATATCACTTTGATAAGAACAACTACTTTGATTGGAAAAAATTTTTAAAAAGTAAATCATTAATTTAATCAACATCAAATTTAACATCTTGTTCAGTCAACATCGAATTTAGCATCTTCGTCTGTTCATATCTGGTCTGCGCCAACCTTTCTGGTCTTTTTAGTTTTTACCATCCTGGTTTTCTATTTTGTATGAACAGAGAAACTCACTTATTTTTGGCAAATTCTTGAAAGTAACCCCACCCCTATTTATAAAGATGGAAGGATAAAAGCCTAGAATTGGACTTCCGATATTCATAATCAGTGATGTTAAGAAATCACCTAGCTCTCTGATTCATGTTTCCAAAATGCAATGAGTCGCCCTGTATTTCTGCATGTGGGGTTTGTTTCCGAGAGAGAGAGAGAGTAACGATAATAACTACCGACGACAACCATAGTCAATTTATGGGAAAACCTGAAGAAGAGGGAAAATGGGAAAGAGGACAAAGGCTAAAAAAAAAAAATGTAAAATTGTTTATTATCATTATATAGAAATCCAAACCAGAGCTCTAGGAAGTAGTTACCCAAAGAGGCTCCCAATTTAACAAATCACTATTTTCACAGTCTCCTTCTTTGCACCTCCTTGGCCTCTCATACCTTTCCACTCTCAACCCCTCTCTCTCTCCATCCTCTTCATCATCTTCTTCTTCCTCCTCCGTTCCTTCTTCATCTCCTTGCTCATTCATTTCACTTTCAACCGGTTCATTTTCTCTCGTGTCACCATCTTCATAGTCAAAACTCGTGGTGCGATTTTTCAAAAGGCAGAGGCGAAGGCGGCCATGGCTTCTCTCAGCTTGGAAACAAGAAGCACTTGATGTGACCCTCACGGCCTCAATCACTAGTCGTCCATCTTCACGGTGGGGCCTTACACGTAGAAATTCCGAACCCCTTATGGTTGTCAAAGGAGGTGGAAAATTCTGGGTTTTCGCTTTCTTACCTCCCAAACCTGGCCGCCCGGCCCTGGTTTGCTCCCTTGTCGGAGAATCTCCGGCACCGCCGTACTCAGACGAAGAAGACAGCAAGTCAATGCTATTTCCAACAATGTCAGTACCCGTCTCGTTCCCCAAATTCTCAGTGCAAAGTTCGAGACTTTTCTCGCTAAGCATCAATGAAGAACGCTTGACTTGTGGATGGACATAGATGGTTTCCTTATCTGATGTTTCTTTGAGGCCGCCATGGCAGACATTGGAAAGAGCTTGAAGGAAGCTCCACCCACCCGTATCAGTTTTGCTGCTGATTTCTTCAGAATAATGGGTTTTTGAATTTGAATCCCAAAAGCTAGATTTGAAGGTTAAATCCATGGGTTGGGGAGGAGGAGGGGTGAAAGTTTTTGAGAAAGGCAAGCTAAGCCTAAGTGTTGCTCTCGACTCGACGAGCTGAGACTCAAGACATGACTGCAACCCGTGATACACAATTGCAGCCATGAAATGGAGTAACAAATTTAAATCTGAAAGATTAAAAAACCAGAAGTTGCTTGTGGTAAGAACAAACCTGAGAGAGTGCCGCGAGGCTAAAACAGTGGAGTTGGAGTTGGAAATTAGAAACAGAGTGCTCTGTTTTGTAAAGCAGGGGAAGAAAAGATGAGATCTTTCTAATAGGTGGAAGAGAAGGTGAGAGGAAGAAAGAGAGGGAGAAAATGGAAGGGAAGAGATGAGGGAATTGGTACGGGGGAGAAGTGAAGGGGGGTGAGAGTGAATTTGTAGTGCTCAAAAGTTCCAGGGGTGTTATGTCATGTAGAGATGTAGGGAGGGAAGGCCACTGGCGCCACTTGAATTATAGAATTCTTAATCCACCACACACTACAAAGGGGAATTTAAAAGAAAAAAACATGTCGATGTTTTTGATGCTGACTTAATTTGACAGGATGATAAGTTTCTACTAAATTTCCACTTCACATGTCATGTGCGCAGAATTTGGTGTTTTGGGGCATGCCCTTATGGGGAAATGAACTTGTTAAAAAGAGACAGGTGGATTTTCAATTTCCTATTCTTTTCCAAAAGAAAGCCAACAAAAGGACAGAGCACAAAGGGATTCTCCCAAATATTCCTTGCCGGTGATTGCTATTCCTGTTTATATTCAGAGTCTATAAATAGTGTTTTTGAATGCAATCCGTGGTTCTATACTATTTCTATGTTCAAATACCGTGAGGAGTCAAAACTTTAGGTTGTTTGGTATTGTATTCACAGAGATTAAAAGCAGAAATAAAAACTTCAGCCCACAGCCTTTGAATAAAATGACAACCAATGTTTATCTATAATCTTTTTAATTGAATATTTATTGTCATCCCAATTTTAATGAAGCAACATATGGTTTGGTTCGTACACGTTGGGAAGACTAGTTACTAGTTGCATCAATGATTAAGTTTAGGGAAAATCTGGAGGCAGAAGTATAGGATCCCAATCCCATGGCCTTGTTTTCAGCATAGGCTTTGAAATTAGTGTGGATATTTGCAATAGTCAGTCCCACGGGTCGTGACCTGCTCTGACTCGATTCTTAGAAAATCCATCAAATTCAAGTACCTTCATCATAACTTTTTGCCCCAACAATTTTCATCATACAGCATACATAAGTAGCACATGTATTTTTAGTAGCATTCTGAACATACTTAACTAATTTTTCACCACTTTATCAAAGTTCTTATTATTATTTTATGAAAAATCTTAGTAATTTTTATCAACATTTTTTAATAAAGTTATAACATAAAAATTCAATAAATAAATAAAATGTGATCTCTAAATTATAAAAAATATTTATGTGTTGTATTTTGATCAATGTAATAATCCTTAAACAACTTTATTCAAACCTTATTTTTTTTTATAGAGTTGACAGTTTTATCTAATTTATTTTTGGATCTCGAGTAATAGTTAGTTTTATCATGTCCCTATCTGAGGACTTTTAACGTAGTCAAATTTAAAATCTTACAATAAATTATTATAAATAGTATACTTATATAAAAATTATATTGTAATTATGATTTTATCTTTAAATCACTAGAGGTGTTAGCCAATTTAATTAGAGCTAAGCTAAAAAAAAAAAAGATTGGAGGAGATCACCATTTTCTTGTGCATTTAATACTTTAGCCTTTTTTAATAATGCAATCTAATGTTGTAAAAGTATCAGAGAATTATTATTATAGCTGGATGGGTGAGGCTAAGATTGGGGTCAATTAACATAATTCATATATAGTTCTAGTCTAGACGTGGCATTCCTTTAAATCCCAGCCACTGCCCCTTGTTGTACGGACTGATGATAAAATCATGTTTTAAAGTTATTTGAAAAAGGATGTCAGTGATTCTCCACTTTATTAATCACCCTTTTCCCACTCTTTTCCAACTGTCGGCTACTACCATTAACCATGAATCTCTCTAATCAATGCCTCTTTTCAAAAGATACCAAGATTTTTATGATTTTAATGATGAATTAATATTTTGTTTAACAGCTAATTATATTAACTATTAATATTTAGATTCATCTAGTCATCAATAACAATATCATTAAATAAAAGAATTATATTTTTTATACATCAAGATGTTACCCTCATTTTTAAGTTATTAAATCTCTCATAATAACTTCAAAAGGTTAATCTATTAATGGAGAGAAGAATGTAATGCGTGATAAAATATACTATTACACGTTTCAGTCTTAACTTTCTCAGATTTTTATATTTAGGTGATAATTAATTTTTTTATCCTTTAGTCTTAGCATGAATGATGTATATATTTTTGGTTAAAATGCAGAAAATTCTTTAAAATTTAGGTCATGTACAAATAATTTTCTTAACTTTCGGAACTATGAAATGAATTTTTTAAATTTGAGATTATATACAATGATTTTCATATTATTAATGAGTTCATTATTTCACTAATAAAAATATGATATACTGAAGAAGTTATTTACACATAATCCAAAATTCAATAAAATTAGGAGAATTCATTTAATTTAACTTGTTATTATTTTATTAATCATTTAATGAATTCACTAGTGACCAAAGATTGGAGTTTGGGTACTTTATTTTCAAAATTTGAAAGTCAAAAGGATGAAATAATCCAAAAGATATGACAGAATCCTCTAGATATAGTGACCTCCAAATAAAGCGCTATTATATATCTGTGTGTGTGTGTGTATTTTTTGTGCAGTTGAAGATCCAATGTTTAAATGGATTATTTATACATGACTTAAAAATGAAAAAAGTTATATACGTTTATCTTTTTTAATTGGATCCAATGCAATAATTTAATTGGAGTGTGCATACAAGTTATACATGAAGTGGTCAAAACAAGTCAGCTTAGTTCACATGGGTTATAAAACGGGCTAATTTAAAAGGCAACTCCAAAATAAAAAGAGCAAATTTAACCCATCATAGAAAAAAAAACCATCTGCATAATTAACATATTGTGCAGCTTCGTATAGACTTTAACATTATGAATATATAGCATTGATTGAGTCTAATTAAAATAACTGCAAAAGGCTAAATGGGGAAACCCAAAATCCATGTGGTAGACTAGTACAAACGACCTACCCTAACTGCTTCAAGCCTTAAAGTGTTCCGTTACCCTTCAAAAGTGGCAGTTAGGACTCATACTTTCCTGACAGAAATTAACACTTGTAGTGGGGACGTTGAACCGTTACAGGTAATCCCATGTTAGAGTAAAAACAAGAATCAGGCACCGGCATCAAAGGTCACTAACTCTCTCTGTGACCGAATGAATCCATCTATCTATAATATTAAAATTACCAAGCTGGTCTTGCCTCTCTGTATGGTACTTTTCCCCCCGGCTATTTCCGAAGACAAAGAATTGTAAGTTATTTTTGTTGCCTAGAATAGGAGTAAAAGCAAAGAATTGAACACACATCCTCTCTCTCTCTCTCTCTCTCTCTCTCTCTCTCTCTCTCTCTCTATATATATATATATATATGTATATAAAAGGAGAAATCAATTAATATTGATATTAATTAAAATAAATTTTATATTGTTAAATAACTTTTTATAATATAAGTTTCTTATAAAATTTGCCATGAGATTAAAAGTTCTCATTTTTAATATTATACTCACAAAATTTCATACCAATCTAACTTGATAGGAATGAGGAATTCAAACCCTTGCATGATAGGAATACAATAAAGACTTAATCCAAATTTTTTAATCAGTTGAGATGAGCTTGTTAAGTGAGAGAGAATCTAATTAATATTATTTTAACTTTCAATGATCTACCATGAAATAATATTTCAATTACCACTGGAGTAATTATAAAGAGAGCCGTCTTATTCAAAAAACTAATTTATTAGGTGAAAGGTGCCGAATTTGAAGTATTAACCTCATTGGTAATACCTATTATAAAAAGAGAGATATATATATATATATATATTCTTTTTGCTTCAACATCAAAATAAAAAGGCATAAATTATGGTCTAAATTTGTACATTATAGATACGTACTCGTAAAATCTGTATGGCTCCCAAATGGGACAAGTTGGCAAGTTGTCAGGACATATAATTGAAGTAGGCAAAATTGAACCCCATATATTTTCTAGTGCCATATCTAATATCTTCCATTCATTAACCTTTTCAATAGGAAGCAAGCAAAAACATATCTCTGTAGTTAACAACATAAATCACTAGCTTTTAATTTGGAGCTATATACCCTTACAAGTGCAAGATCCTCAATAAAAACATTGATGACAACACCCATTGTACCGTGGGTTCAGCGGTCAAAGGGTTGGATATTCTCACCAAAGGGAGGGTGTTCGATTCCTACAATCGTCGCGACGCTTGGGGAGGCGTCCTCATAGCTAAGTGAAGCAGGTGTACTACCAGGTTCCTAGGATTAACGGGGTGCTTGCACATTCCTACCTAGGCCAGTCCCTGTGGATCATGAGTTAGAGGCCCTGCCCTTGGATTGTGGGTGAGCCCAACCCCCTTCCTAAATTTTAGTGTATAAAAAAAAAAACATTGATGACAACATGTTGTGTTTTGTTTCAGTACATAATAAAAGCAAGCAAAAGAAAAAGGAAGCTTTGGTTATATTCTAGAAAGAAATTAAAAACAAATTTTCAAGGATTTTTGCGTCAACAAGAGGATCTAGGATCAAAAAATGACAAGGCATGGAGATATAAAATCTAAACAAGATTAATTAGAGATACGACATCCTTCCTAATTTAACTTTTTACCTTTCATTTTGACCCAGTACTTAAGTTCCTTTTATGCTGGTTGATTTGCATGCATGATTTCAAAATCTTGCAAATAATTAACACCTATTTACAACTAAGAATTTTGTCTAGGAATAATGTATTAATCGCAAATAATGTATTAATTAGTAAATAACTTAAGCTCAAAGAAAACTAAAAACACTCTGATTTCATTCCATATTGAGTTAGCTACAGACACCAATATATATACATCACACACCCACTCACTCGAAGATTCTAGCACAAGGGAAAAATATATTCGGTTACAACAGAATGATACAAAAATAACAACCACATGATATGCATGCTGTAATGCTTGGATGTTGCTCTATTAGCCTCTTCGAGCCAAACTGTAATGGAAGAACAGTAAGGCTCATTCGTAGTTGTTGAAACCTAGTTGATGGAATAGGTTTAGTTAAAAAATCTGCCACCTAATCTTTGGAGGAGACAATAGAAATGTGAAGAGATTTAGCTGCAACACATTCGTGGACAAAGTGGTAATCTAAGGCTACATGCTTTGTCAGTAAATGCATTATAGGATTGGCAACAAGATATGTAGCTCCAACATTATCATAGTGAAGAATAGGAGGATAAAAAAGAAAATAGCCTAATTCAAACAGCAAAGATTGTATCCAAGTGATATCACAAGTTGTCAATGCAAGAGCCTTGTATTCAACCTCAATATTGGACCAAGCAACAGTACTCTGTTTCTTAGAACTCTAAGAGATTAAATTGGAACCAAAATAAACACAAAAACCTCCTGTAGAGCAACGATCTATATGACATCCTCCTCATTCAGCATCAGAATAAGCAAATAATGAGTTAAAGGGACAGGCTTTAATGAATAATCCATAGTCTATAGTGTGTTTAACATACTGTAATATTTGTTTGACATACTGCCAATAAATAGTCCTTGGAGAATGCATAAATTGACACACACAGTTCATAGCATATGATAAATCAAGACGAGTGAAAGATAAATATTATAAGTTACCAATAATGCTTTTATACAAAGAAGGATCAGCAAATGCAGGACTATCAACATCTGAGAATGTAGAAGTAGAGGACATCGGGGAGAAAACAGGTTTGCAGTTAAGCATATTGGTCCTAGTTAAAAGATTAATCATATACTTTTTTTGAGTCAGCAATAAACTAGTGGAAGAATGATAAATTTTAATACCAAAGAAGTAATTAAGATCACCCAAATCTTTAATAGGAAACTGAGAACTAAAATGTAGGATGAATTCATCAATTGCAATGGTAGAAGAACTAGTGAGAATGATATCATCAACATATATCAAGACAAAAATAGAAATCAAACTTGAAAATGAAAAGTGAATTATCTGACTAAGAAGCAGTACATCCAAATTGAAGAAGACAAGAACTTAGCTGAGTAAACCATGCTTGTGAAGCCTGTTTTAACTCATAAATGGCACATTGGAGTTTGCAAACATAATGAGAAAAATCTAGTTGATGAAGCCTGGGGACTACATTATATAGATAGATTCATCAAGTGACCCATGTAAGAAGGCATTGTGTATATCAATTTGTTGAAAACACCATCTCTACAAAACTGCCAATGATAAGATTAATCGAACAGTAACAGGCTTAATAATAAGGGAGAAGGTTTCATGGTAGTTTTACCCTTATTACTAATTAAAACCCTTTGTAACCAAACGCACTTTGTAGCGCTCAATAGACCCATCAACACGATGCTTCATACGAAAAATCCATTTACAACCACCAAGATTTTGTGATTGTGAGGGTGGAATAAGAGTCCATGTTTGAGTTGAGATGAGAGCTTGAAGCTCGAGATTCATGGCATCACACTATTCCTGATAACGAAGTGCTTGAGAGACTGAGGTGGGTGTCGTGGGTGGTTGATCAGCAGTGACTTTCAGGGCACGTGAAGAAGGCCAGGGAATAGTCCCATCAGTATGATTCTTGGGACAGAAAATATGCGCTTTAGATCTGGTTTGCATAGGATGGATATTGGAAATAGGTAGTGCAAATGGTGGATCTAAGGACAAGGATAGTGTAAAGGACAAGGTGGGTGAAGTAGAAGATGATGTGGTGGAAGAGGAAATGGGAGATTGGACCATAATAGGGGTGTTCGAGAAGAATGGAGAAGAAGGCTAAGGGATAGTAGGCTGGTTAGTGGGCCAAGATAAAGAAGATGGAAGGGAATCAGGAAAAATGGGTAAGTGGGCCTGAGAAGTGGATACAGGAGATGAATTGGAGAGACTTGCAAAAGGGAATGAATTTTCATCAAATGCTACATCATGTGACACATATATTCATCTATTGTGAATATCATAACAGATATAGCCCAGATGGTTGGTACTGTAGCCTAGAAATGCACATAATGTTGAACATGGTTGCAATTTATGTTGCCTATAAGGATAAAGACTGGGCCAATAAGCAATGCCAAAAACACAAAGAAAGGTGTAATTGGGCTAAATGGTAAACAACAATTCAAAAGGACATTTATTAGATAGAGATGGACTGAGTAAACGATTAATTAGGTAGACTAAAGTTGCAAAAGAATGAGCCCAAAAATGTTGAGGAACGGAAGCATGGTGCATGAGTGCAAGACCAGTGTCTACAATGTGGCGATGTTTATGTTCTACAGTTCCATTATAGGCATGAGCATAAGGACAAGTGAGTCTATAAACAATTCATGTGGAAGTTAACAATTGATTTAATGCACGATATTCACCCCTTCAATCAGGTTAAACTTGTTTGATATTGAGGTTAAATATAATGTCAACATATTTATGAAAATGGATAAAAATAAAAGAGACATCATATTTGAATTTAATGGGAAAAAACCAAGTAAAACAAGAGAAATCATCAACAAAGCTTACATAATATTTGTGACTAGAAAAAGAAGGGATAAGAGCAGGACCCCAGACATTAGTAAATATTAAATGAAAAGGATCAGAGGAATGATAGGGAGAAGGGGGATAAGGAAGAGCATGAGCTTTGGGCACGGTGACATGTTAGGCATGAAGATGACGTTGAGCCAGAAGAGACTAGAAGTGAATGTTGATGCAAGATACGACAAACTGTGCGAAGGATGACAAAAATGATGATGTCATATATTAACTGGAACATGTTCTCCAAGTTAAGCAAAAGGAAAACCAGTAAGCACGGTATATAGACGGTTATGTATGTCTCCATGAAGCAATATTTTATAAGTTTTGAGATCCTTCACAAAAAAATAATTGGAATGAAATTCAAAATATACTAATTTATCATAACAAAATTGAGAAATAGATAGAAGATTTTTTGTAATAGAAGGAACATGTAGTAAATTAGAGAGAAGAAAAGTATCCTAGGAAGTAGATAATTTTGCTAAGCTTGAGTGTTGAATGGAGAAAGGAGTGCCATCTCTAATGTGTACATTGTCAGTTCCATCATATGGAGCCACTAAAAGGTTAATATTACTAAAACATTGGTTATATGATGAGTGGCTCCTGTATCAAGATACCATAGTGAATCAAAAGTAGGTGAGACTGATGAATAGTTTGTAGATAGTGAAACAAGAGCAAGTGGTTGATAGGCTTGATAAAAACAATGATAACAATTCAATGCAATATGACCAATACGGGAACACACTTGACATTTTGGTTAAGAAAAAGAGGGAAAGAATGAGCTACGACCACTTCTGTTAAAGCCACGACCTCAAGAAAAATTGTGACGTCCCCTTCTTCCACGAGGGATAGAACTAGAGTAAATAGGACCACTGTTGGGAGAGACGGTAGATTGCTTAGTGGTAAGATGTGCAAAAATTTCAATGGAAGAAGGAAGAACTTAAGTTTGTAAATTTAAATGAACTCCAAAACTTAATAGGTGACTGAGCAATTCCTCTGAAGTTGGAAGGACAATGCAAGTTGTGATGGCAGCAACAACATAATTGTATTTAGAGCCAAGTCCAGCAAGAAGATATGTATTGAATTTAGCATCAGTGAGATTTTTGCCTGCAGTTGCCATTAAATCAACCAGAAGAGTTGCTTTACAAAAATAATCAGCCATGGAGTCAGACCCTTTCTTTAGTGAGGTAAGTTGACTGTGTATTTAAAGAAGCTTAGCTTGAAATTAAGTAGCAAAGGATGTCTGAAGTGCTTGCCAAACAATGTGTAGTTTTATATTTCATCACCTGAGCTATGATGTTTTCAGAAAGAGAGGCAAGAATGAGAGAGATAACTAATTGGTCTTGTTGAAACCATTTCAAATATTTTGGGTGTAATAACCCAGCAATATATATATATACATAATAAAAAAAACATTTTTTTAATCTTTTATTCCTTCTTCTTCGTTCCTTCCGTTCTTCATTCTTCTCCCATCTACTGCTCAGCCCCCCTCCGCTGTGCATGTGTATCTTCTCTTCCTTGGGTTGTTATTTTTCCTTCACCGTAAAGCTGCCGCCGATGTCGTGCAGGTCCTCTCAAGCCTCCCCACTGCCAGTTCAAGCTTTGAGATCCGTGGAGAGAAACCAATCATGTCGTCGGTTCGCAGTGAGCTTCCCTTTGTTCTATTTCCTTTTTTCTTCATTTCCTATCACCAGATCCGTTGATTCTTGTCTTTCTTCTCCCTTTTTCGGCCCATCCTAACTGCTATAGGGAGACAAAGAAGTGTTGAAATTCTTCTTCTTTTGGGCTGACCGTGTAATAGCATGGGAGTTGGGGTTCCTTTGATTGAGCTTCCTAATCATGTTATACTTGCATAAATTTTCAAATTTTGATTCCTTGAAGTAATCCTTAAGCTTAGTTTATGGATTGATAACTGAATGGAAAGATTTAAGTGTAAAATTAGTTGTATGATTGACAGTTGAGGTTATGGAGTGAGGATTTAAATCAATTAGTTGTTATCGGGTTTAATGATTGTAAAAATTATTGGTTTGGACTTGTGAAATAATTCATTGAATTGTGGGTATTGCTAGGAAGCTCAAGGGATGCCAGTAGTGAAAGGAATCAGTCTTTCAAGGAAGAACAAGTGCCCTTTGGCACATCACAGTGAGTAGATAACATGGTATAATTGGTTTATTGGGTTCCTATGCTGTCTAGGAGCCTATAATTATAGTAGTTAAAATTTTATTTGAATGAATCGTGCAAAGTTTAATGAAATAGACTCTTAGATGGCTTGTTTCATGCATCCTTGGGATAATGATTTGATGATATGGTTGGAATAGGTTGATTGGCACTCTATGCTATTATGGCTAAGATAAGCACCTTAGATGAAGGTAGTTGCATCACTTGATATGTTAAAAGCATGATTTTTAATTAACGTAGGTATAATCCTTAATTTAGGTTTACCAACCATTATGACATGGATATATATATATGCACACGAATATAATTATAATTATAAGTACATATAAAAGATGTTAATAATAAATAACTATATATATATATATATAAATATGGGTAATACATTTTATTTTGTTGTATATTCTAATATCCTGGATTGTTCATTGGAGTATTTAGATTCATTGATTATGGCTTTGTTTATTTTTTTAAGCGGCATCTTATTGTTTATACTCAAATCACACTGTTAAATAATTAAGGTATAAGTTCTTGACTATTACTAACATCCTGTACGAAACTTATTTCAAATACAAGTCACTTAGAACTAGTAATGAAATAAAAGCATTTGACAAGAAGTTATCGATAAGTGCACTGTTAAATGGTCTAAGTGCCCTGGATAAAAAAGAGAAAAAACTTAAGTGGGAAAAGGAGCTACCCATTAGGTGTAGCCATCCTGAAAAAGGGTAAGGAGTTACCAATGAGGTGTAGCCGCCCTTAGAATTTTATGTAAATCATAAAATAAAGTGGTGGGTGATAAAGGAGCTACCCGTTAGGTGTAGCCATTCTAGGAGGATAAAGGCTGCCAACGAGGCGTAGCCACCACCATCACAGAAGAAAACTAATGCTCTTATTTCTGTACTCACCATTTTTAGTATTCAACATCTTTGTAACTATTTATGTATGGGCTTGTCTAAAGGGAACCCTTGCTACTTAGTATGATAAATTGATTTCTGAAATTCTTGGCTCCTGTTGCGTTAAGATTTTGCTGTTTCCATTTTAGTGATTTATTATCTGCTCACTGAGTTTTTAACTCATTACTTATATTTCAATGTTTTCAGATAGTGGTTTTGGACCTCACCCGCCTCCTTCATCTTAATTTCAGAGGCATTGTAGTATTGAGCCCCATTCTTTTAAATTGCAAGGGCATGGTTGTTTTGTGATAATGAGTTTTTGAATGTTAATTTTAAAGTATTCCAGATGTAATTCCATTTGACACAGGCTGGATCTTTTCCCCCTCTCTTGTTTTTGTCCTTTTGTTATTTTAATTATTGGTGGGTCAAGGATGGACCTCTCCCTTACTGTATTGTAGATTTCTGGCTGTTGTAGGAAATTAGGGATGTCTAATTTTTAGGGGATATTCTGTCCAAATTTCTACAAAAAGTTTGGATAATTATTTAGATATATATATATATAATGAAATAAAATTTTACTTAATGAAATTGCATCTTATAATGAACCATTTCAAGGCTCTAACATTAATAGATTGTATTGGTTAGGCTTACGGATAAAAACCTTACCTGGTTCTCTGTGCCGTTCACTCCCTAGTTTTTGGGGTGTGACATTGGGTTAGGTGTTCCATCTTCTGTAGTTGTTAGAGGTTCAATGATAGATCCATCAATATGGCCAAATAGATGTTGACCATAAAGATAGAGAAGCATCTGAGTCTTCCAAATGCTATAATTCTCATTGTTCAATTAATCGTAACATAATGAGTAAATAAACTTGAAGGAGGATTGGAGTTTGGTGTGGTTGATGTATTAGTTGCAGTTGGGATTGAAGATAAAGAAGAAGGAGATTTCTGGGAATTATTGGCCATGGAATCCAATGAAGGATTGTCTTGGCTCTAATACTATAAAGAATTTAAACTCAAAGAAAACTAAAAACATTCTGATTTTCATTTTGTATTGAGTTAGCTATAAACACTGGTATATATACATCACACACCCACTCACTAGAAGATTCTAACACAAGGAAAAAATATATTCAATTACAACAAAATAATATAGAAATAACAATCACGTGATATGTATGTTGTAATGCTTGGATGTTGCTCTATCAGTCAAGAATGCAGAAGCATGATTATTAAAACTTGGAAGTACAACTCTAGTTAAATGATTGAAGAAGGGTAGAGTCTAGACAAAACCCTAAAAATAACTCTCTCTGATGGAATTTGAATATGAATCTTCATCTTATACATACATACATACATAAAGATATGTGTGTGTGTGTAGACCACTTAACTAATCGTATATTGATAAAAAAAATTAAAATTTAAACTGAGGTTTTGGATTTGATCGAGTTTTAAGTAGTGAGTTGTGCTGCTTTTACAAACCAAAAAAAAAAACTTTCATATTGAAGTATCTCAACTCTCAAATATTTGGTACCTTCCTCACTTATTTGAAAAAAAAAAAGAATGATTTTAAAAACTCATAAGGGTCACAGCTGAGAAATGACTCCTTGATGCATCTTGGAGAGAAAGAATTTGATCATATAACATAAGTTTAACATATGTATTTCCTGATATAGAGCTACACTGACCCTGATTAAAAATTATAGCTGCATATATAGATGATCAGAGCAACCTCTCTTCTTTTATTTTCACAATTTGATACTTCAAGAAGCTCACTTACCTATGGTACCTTTAAAAAGCATGGTATTCTGAGACTAAAGCTATCTTTAATTTCACGACTGAACTCATCAAGTTTCAATATATATATATATATATGATTAATGTGCGCCAGAGAGAGAGGGAGAAAAGAAAACTCATTGAAATTTTGCATTACTATCTAGCTTTCTAGGTCTTTTTGTTCTTTTCCCTCTAAAGACCTAAACCTAGCTAGCTCATGAGTCATGACCACTTGATTAGAGCGAGAAATAATGATATTTGCATCAGAATCCATATATAAAATGAATGCATGTTCTTTTAATTTAGTTTAGTTTTTAAGTAATGGAGAATCTTTAACCAAATATACGTCATGTGCCCTTTGGACTTAAGTGAAGCCTTGCGTTACTCAAGCCTTCAAATTGTTTTACCTTGAATTATAATAATATATATAGGGGACTTTATTGGGAAGGACAAGAGAATCCAATTCATACTTGGCTTACACACGCATAAAAACAAAGGCAATATTGTTCCTCCCCAAGCTATGCCTTTTTGACCATGAGTGACTGCAACCTTTTTAATAATTCTAGTTTCTTTAAATCCCCTTCCTCCTTTTCAACAAATCAAAATATTGAGACTATGCTACGTAATCCACGCAAACATGTCAACCATCTAATGGTTATTAATTAAAGGAAAAATGTTGTATGTGTACGGCCTCTATGTATATATGTCATCAGATTTTCAATTAAAAGAAAAAAAAAAGAAAGGGAGTGAAATTTTTATTTTAATCTTTTTTTTTTTTTTGATTTAAATAAATATTTTCTTTCTTTACCTTTCATTAATTCATTCTCCTCAAACAAAACTTTTTCTTAGAAAAAAATTAATTTAAATGTAATAAAAAATATATTAAAATTAAAATTTCACTTCTCTCCCCTTTCTTTCAATCCCCTCCATCCACACATACCTTCAATTAAAAACGTCTTTAACATGTCATAATTCTGTTAAAAATTTTGATGAAATCATCTAATAAAATATTCCACCTAAATTTTATCCTTAATCTAGTTACTAATGGATTGCATCGAGCCCACGAAATGTCTCTAGAACCTGCACATAAACATCACAGTTTGGGTTTGCAGACAGTGACAAGTGTTCCACAAGTACAGATATTTATTCAATTAATCTCGAGTGGCATATCTTGCATATGCAATTGGCACATGTTACTTCCTCCAGTGCGTTATATTTTTTTATTAATAACCAACTCTCTGAATTCTAGAAGACGTTTTATACTTTGTTAGTTCCTGCATTTGGGTTTTCAAGTTGATGAAGATGTATTCCTCTGCATACTAAATATAAACTATGATATCATAATAATAAAGTAAACTGACAAAGCGAATATAATAGTAATAGGCTATATGCTCAAAAAAATCAGGTAATTACAATAGAATACCAGCTATTGTTAGAGATAATTGGTTTGATAAAATCATGTGTATGTGTGAAGCCAAGTCCTACATTGAATAAATTTAAAAGCTTTTAAGTTTATATAAATGAAAATTTATACATGTTAAATAATAATTTAGAGGAAAAATTCCAATATACTTATGACCCATTTAGTTGACAAAACATGTAAAACCAAGTGAGCCGTTAGTGTTATTTGAATAAATAATAAATAATATTTCTACTTAAATGCACTCACAAAACTCTTCTTTTACATATCGCTTCTCTAACAGCGGTCAGTAGTTGTCAATACCACACGGACATTGAAGAGGACCCGCTGATTTTCTTAAAAAAGGAATTATGCATGTTGGCCTTGATTAAGGTTGTGCGAGGATTAAATATTTAATATTATATTATATTATAACAAAAAAGAAGGATCAGTTAACACATGTCACAATCTTAAACTTTTTAATATTTCTTATAAGAAATTATTTTTATTGATATAACCGTAAGTAATTACTATAATCATGCCAAAATATAGAAAATTGGATAACCATAAAACATACAATCAAATAATTATTTTTTTATATTTTAAAAAATATATTATATATAAAATTTATGATAGATTGACGAAGCATAATACATTAGATTAATATCAACATTTGTGTTGATGACAATTTTTGTATTATTAATCTTGATCATATTGTAATCTAACAGTTATCATTATACTCCTTTCATTTAAAATTTTTCATCTCACTTGATGCACTCATATATTTTTGTGTGTGAACGTGTGTGTGTGTGGAGTTCAACGCACAGAGTGAACCTCAAGGTTAAAAAGATTATCTTTCAGCATTTGTGTAATGTAGAAAGTTGGCTTGGCTAGCAGCCTTACATTCATAGGGCGAATCATATCTAACACCTGCGCATTTTCCCTTCCTTAAACATTACCGTAAGTAGCACTTTTTGTTACAAAGGATGGCATTTTGCTTTGTATAGCACAGCATCTTCCCTGAAGCTTCCCATCTGGTCTGCACTACGCATGTAGATTTGACTCAGATTTGAATCCCGAGATGCTTGAATATGTATACGCTGAGTACTACTGTCATGTCAACTGTGCTTCTCAAGTAGTATTCAATATGTCTTTGGGCTAACATATTGCTCACAGCCCAAACCAAATGATTTGGATCTAATCTTAAAAAAGTAAAAATAAGATGAATCATCGCACAGATCTAATTCTGTTGATTTCTCATTCACTCAAAACGAGTAATGGATATATTCTAGTCAGATTTTCTGAAAGGTGTATATGGAAGACTGTAATGCTTACCTTGTAACCTTTTGATTAATTAGCTTTACTCAACATAACTCAAGATTGCTGACATAAGAAAGGTTAGCTGTGTCCTCCAAATTTTGTGTGTTTAAACTGTGATGTTTAAATAGAATGAATTTAAAAAATAAATAAATAAATTAGGTCTCGACTAATAATTAGAGCTATAAAATTTTGAAAATGTTTGGTTTCTTTAATTAACATTAGTCTTTTTTGTGGCAACAGGTTTTTTGACATAAATATTTTGCATGATTTAGATAATTTATGTTACAAATTTGAAAACTATATAACGCAAAAATACGATTATTTTCAAACAAGATCTTGATTAGGCACCTCTCCACGTCCTCATTTGGGATCAATTTGCCCTGTCCAAACTCTACAAAATAATATTTTTCTACAAAATAAATATTATTGATCAACAGAACTGATGAACGTCATGAAAGAAATGATTAATTATTCTTAATCTGGATGGTGACACGTATTGAAAGCATATATATATATATATTTAGATTTTTCTGTATATATGCAGATTGATGTCATAGATATTTTCTTGTGGATGGTGAAGGGGGGATCTAACAAGCCTGATTCTCAGAAGCAACGAGATCAGCCGACACATTCCTTAGCTCACTTTTTTTTTTTTCTCTCTTTCTTTTTTGGTCTAAGTTAAAAGGAAAAATTGAATGCTCTAATGGAGCTAATCCAACCATGACCCATGAATATGCCTTAAGCAAATAATTAATCCATAATCAATCAACAAACGCTTTGTGTTACGCAACTAATAGCCGCCAGGCCTGCAATATATATATTGGATATATAACTAAGCAAACCACTCGCTATAAATAAAAATATTGATGAAAGGCCATTTTCATATTTCCTTCTTCCACTTTCCTTGTTTGTGGATCATCCAAAAACACATTGAAAAGGTGGTTCTATATAAGCATCATTTGTACTTATTCTCACACAGTGTATAGCGCTTCTGTCTACAGAAGTTAAGAGGGGGAGGGGCGAGAAAAATGATAAATTAACTGAAAGGGATAATTTTGTTATGTATTTGATATTTAGTGAAAAAATAAATAAATAAGATGATGAATTTTTTCTTTTGTAAAAAAAATATGGTAGGAAGTGTATATCACTTCAAGACATCAATGATGTGTTCAAGATTCTAAAAAGATAGATAGAGGCCTAATTCAAAAAATTATCTCCAATGTTTATCTCCATATAATAGGCTATTTAATTAGCCCTTAAATATCAAACGATTTTTCTAGCAGGGTTGACCGCCACTTTTCAGTTAAAGGGAGAATTCCAACCTTACACAAAGATACACAGAGTCTTAATCCAAGTTACTACGGCCACTTCAACCACCATGCCTCAGCCCAAAAAAAAAAATTTATTATTATTATTATTATAGTGCAATAATGATATACCAAGATTAAAATTATGTGAAAATCTATTACAAACTACTTGATATACTTACCACTAAATCAATTCTTAATTATTTTATAGTTTAATTAACGAAAAATTATTGTTTTAATGCAAAAATTCCAGGTAGATTTTTAGAGAATGTTTTTGTAAAGTTCTGTTTGGTCCTTTAGTGATCAAAATTAATTGTTCCTACACGCATGCATATATGGAATGTTAAGGTTGAAAGATAATAGACTATTAGTTTAGACCATTAATAAGTTGTCATGTTAAGAAAAAATGTTATGTTGGGGAAACAACAGACAGTGATCCAGAGATTCAAGTAGAGGCAGCTTGATAAGTTTCTTGCAATTTAGAACGTTTGAAAGGTATCTTATCCATGATCCACACACATCTTCAATTCTCGTGGAAAGGAAGCTAGGATTTGAAATGTCAAAATTTAAAACCTAACCTTATGAATTATATCCTAATATAACTAGTGGGCACCACCAATATTAATTATTGCCTTGAAGCCTATATACTGTTATGTAAAATAACATTTAAAATCCGACCTCGATCATGTTTACTTTTAAAATGACTCGAGTTTAAGCTTTCTCAATTCTTTCAATCTAGCTTGTCTTCTAGGGTTGGGGGTGAGCATAGAAACATGGCTCTATTATTTTCACTTTCTCTGGGTGGTGTTTATTATTATTTTTCTATGCCCACATCCCTTTTCCACTGCATCCCCTAATTCATAGGTTCTGGAAATTTTGTCGTAATTAAAAAAATATTCTAAATAGTGTAAATTGCACAATTTTCCTACGTCTAAATTACACATATGACCTTTCTTTTCTATTTTAAAAATTTATATTTAAATTTTTAAAATCAAAAGATGCATTATACAAACTTTCTCTATTACAATAAAAAATGAATTATAATTACAACTATTTTGGTCAAAATTCTGTTATGTATATTATTTATATAAAATAATAAGCATTAATATATATTTGACCAATATAAAAAAATTAGTAAGTCATATTTTCAATAAAATAAATATTATTGTTATTAAGAATAGTTTAATTATATTTTAATTTCAGGAAGGTTGTGTATATCTTTATAGTAAAGTAAAAAATTGTGTAATTTAAGTATTTAAAAAAAATGAAGAAAGCAATTTATTCTTCTAAATATTTAACATAAGCCACTTACAATATTCGTGTGAATGCAACATACATGATACATGTAACTATATATATGTACCTTCTGTAACTTCACTCAATTAACCAAATTTCAACTTGTAGGTTTTACCGTTAGAATCTACCCTCAAGTTATACTCATAGTATTTTATTTTGATCATGCTACAATTGAAGCCTTATTTAGAAGACCCAAAAATGAAAAGCCCATTCAAGAGACTTGAGGCCTAAAAGGATTAGTACTTGAATAGTTGGGCTGAACTATAAGAGTTGTACCACTGAAGATGTCCTCACCTCATCCATATATAGAAAGGACGATCAGACCCACCATCTTTCACCATTACCATTACTAGACTAGGGAAGATCAAGACCAAAGTCATCATCATTATAGTTATCTATCACAACCACTACCCTTGTCATTATAAGCTGTTCACATCCTTTCTAACATCACCACTTTCCAACTCACAATGAGTATTCTTAAGGTTTTAACAAATAAAACAATAATAGTGTGTTTTCTATTTCAAGACTCCTTACTTCATCACCAAATCTCTTGGACATTATTGTAAGGGAAACTTATCTTTTAATCCTTTTCAAGAAATGGATGCTTATCTTTTCAGCAAATATTATCTATCTCCCACCTAACAGTCAGTTGATCTCTTTGACAAATGACGAAGTAAATCTACTTGGCCAAGATTTAAGTACATTAGACATATTGTATATTTAGTTTATCTATTTTCATAAATAAATTATACAGATCTCTCTTTGAATTTTGTTCAATTTATATAAATCTCCTCTGAAAATAGAAAAAATATTTGTATAATTTTAGAAAATTTTTCTAAAAAAATTATGTATTACACTTTATTTTAAAAAAGATCTGTTTATATTTAAAAAATTAAAAAGATTCTTGTGTAATTTAGTAAAATTTAGAAGTATGCATAATTTATAATTTATTTTAGGAGAAATTTATGCATATTTTGAAAATAAATGAGAAATATATATAATTTTAATAAAATTTAGGAAATATCTATGTAAATTTTTTTTAATATCTAAGTAAATCACTTTGATTTTTTATTTTCTTTGTTACAATGTTTAATCTTAATTTCTAATTTTAATTAGATCAATTTTATTTAGATCAATTTTATTTTTACCTCTCTAATTAGTAAACCATTGAAGATTAAATTTAAACTTATTTTTTATGGCTTAGCCAATTAAAAGCTATTTTGTTTTATACATTACGAACCTATGAGCTTTCTACGCTATCAATTGTACGAATTCAGGACCCAAAGTTTTTAAGAAGAATACTCTAGGTCACTTAAATTTGGCGTGTTTGGATGCCACGCAAGAATTAATTTTAGTTTTCTTTTTTTATTTTTTTCGTTTGGCTGCCAAGCTCAAGGAATTTTTAGATCCAAATTCCCAACCGCAACTCTGGTATTTTGTCATGACTGATAACATTTAAATAATTTTTTTTTTTAATTTAGCACCTAAAAGTAACATTACTTTAAAATACTATCCATATATGCGTAAAGAAATCCAAATATTATTTTATTATTGCAAATTATTTTGGATGAATATTTATAAATGTAAAACCGATTATTTAATTTTTTTTCCACAGTTAATTATTTCAAAATGCGTTTTCCCATAAGTTAATCTTCATCAGTTACGTTAACCTTAATTGGTAAGTACTAATTAAAAATATGATAAATCTCACTAAACGAATAAGCTAAGTAATCCAAACTAGTACACCAACAGGCTAAGCAATCCAAACTAGTACATCATTAAGAAAAGAAAGAGTGCAAATTACTCAAAAAGTGAAATTAAAATAAAATGTTAAAACATTTATAATCTATCAATAATTTGTCTAGTTGATAAAAATATCGAGTAATTAATAAAAATATCTAACTTTATTTAACAGTAAAAAAAGATAAATTAAAGGGAATTTTAGATCTGACACTGTTAAATAAACAAACGAAGCTTCATTAAAAAGTTAGCATATTAACTATATACCCTTTAATGGCACCCATTTATGTTTGGGCCGGAAAAGTACGCAGGATGCATGTAAAATATTATTTCCTCAGCCGAGGCCACTCGCATTGTCTGTACTAAATTATTTTGAGCAATATTATCTATATAGTTATATCATTGTAATTTTATTATATTATTTTATGTGTTTACATATATAATTAATGATAGTTACTTGAAGATCACACTTATAATACATTTTGTTTCTTCAACAACAGTGAACGAATTGTGGTAGGACAAACTATGCAAGTAGCATTTCTTATTAAACTTACAATTCGTTAAAGTCATAATTATTTCGGAGTAGTATCTTACTAAAGGAAAGCAAGGTCTACATAGCAAGTGTATTTGTTCATAACTAATGTAAACAGTCAGCACAAAATAAATCATTCAATAGTATTAAAATCTGTAACACTCTTAAATTGAATAATAAATATTGTTGGAGAAAATTTTGAATGTTATAACTTATTATTTATTAGTACTTAGTGAAAGAGTGTAATTTCAGGGCCTTTGCCCTGGTGTTACTTTTATATATATATATATATATATGTAACAGTTCTAATGACTAAATGTGTGTTTTTTTTTAATCTTAAATAATTTAATTTAATTTTAGAATTAGTATTTTAAAAAAATTCTCTTAATGAAAATAAATTGAAAATGAAAGCTAAATCAATGCAAATCACATTATTATTTTTTAAAATTAAACTAAAATTGAATAACTATTTTTTAAGGAGAATTTCTTTAAAAAGCATTTATAGATAAGTAAGTATTATAGATAATAATACATGGATATGTAATAAAACAGTTAATTTCGATGTAATTGGAAGAAAAACAAAGGGTGCGACCACTTTCGAAGCGAGCTTCTCGCAAGCCCAGAACCAATCACGACTCTCTTCTGACGAGAACAGAGAGAACGAGGAAGATGGCGATGGTAGGGAGCATTGTCAGTCTCTTTCTTCTAATTATGCTTCTTCTGATCATCGTCCTCGTCTTCTTTGCCTGTAAACCATGGCGCTTCCTTTCCTCTTCGCGTTTTCGTTCCTCCCTTAAGGTACTTCGTTTCTTTTGCTTACTATTCTCATCATTTTCTTATTGTTCATTTATGAAAAGAATTGGGCATCCAAATTCCAATATAATTTTCTTAATATAATGCTCTCTTTGGTTTCGGGAGACCCAATCAGAATTTCGATGTTCTGTTCCATGCTCTTCGTTTATATATGTCCGTAGATTTATTTTTTTCGGGTGGACCGGGGGGAGGGGGAGGGGAGTCGAGAGGCTTGATTTCAGCTATTTCTGTATGGTTTGCGGAAAGAAATCACTGCTTAAGTGTTTAGCTTTTGGCGTCCTTTTCAGTTACGTGCAAGTCCATAGAGTTGCACGAGAAACTTTTAAAGCGATTTATTCGAGGGTATGTGTTACGAACATATCTCGGTTCAGCATTGATTTGGGGCTTCTTTTTTCTTTTTTGCTCTTTTTTTGGGCGGTTTCTAAATTTTGAGCTGATGGGTTAAACTAGAACATATTTGCTTGGAGTTAATGGGACTTTAACTGTATATCTTAGCAGCCAATGCTAACTCCATACATCTCTCTCTAATGGTTGCAGCTTCATGTATGTGTCTAAGTCTTCCATACATTTATTGTCGATTTAGTCTTGTATATATTTTCCCTCATATGATATGAGCGGATCAGTGATGTAAGATAGGATGGAATTTGAAAGGAACATGTTATAGTTCATAATCAAAGCAAAATGATTTGATCACTTCTCTGTTGAAAAATCTGGCTGATAGTTTGTATTTCGTACTTCATAGTTCAAACAATATTCATGCCCTTAACTTGCTATAGTTTTCCAAATTTTGTGCTTTACCTACCAAGGATGCAAATGCAAGGATTTGACATGTTTCTCTTCCTCTATGATGTTTGATCTCATTCAATCACAAAAATACCTGTTTCACCTACTTAGAGTGAATCAGTGGTTCAGCAAAACGTTGTTTGCCACTAGAATGCCCCTACTTTACTGCTTATAAGCGATTCAATGATTTTATTTTAATTTACAAACTTATCTTGGGTTTCATTTATGAACAATATTTTACAACTTTTGAATTTGATATAAATTATAATCCATCAGGTGACCTTGTGCCTTTAACCCTGAATGAACACTACTTTTGTAGGCTAATGAACTTGAGAGGCCCCTTGTCTTAGATGATGAGAATGTGGTACATAACCAGAGCAATGAATTACCTATAGACTATGATCTTGAGGGTGCATCCTTGTCTAATGAAGGTCATTTTTGCTCATCCCGATCCCCTGTACTTATTTCTAAGCAAACACTTCCTGCTGCTTCTTACCATGTGCCTCAAGGTACTCTACCTTAATGCTACCAATGTGCAGTCTAGCTGTTTATTCCTATTTATGCTTCTATCTGGTATACTACTTTGCGCTGTCATAATACTATTCTATAATTATTTCCATGTGATAATTTGGTTTTAGATGTAATTTATCCTTCAGAAGATGTTGCTGTTGATCAGACACTTAAGCTTTCCCCAGCCCAGTTGGCAGAATTTCAAAAACATGGCAGAAATTTTGAAATTGACAGACTGCAAGATTTTGCACAGAGAGATATATTAGATCAAAGTAATTTCTTAACTTATTTCAGTTAACCTCTTGTTATCTTTCTCTCTATTTGCATTGGCTAAATATGTGAAGCATGTCATCATATCTCTCTATTAGAGGTGCAGGAAGTTGCCTCACTCTGGAGGTTATCACTGGTCCTTCTTGCGGACTTCGTTGTTCTGTACAATCAACAATTCCCTCAAGGCTACCACTGACCCTGGGAAGAGTTTCTCCAAGTGATTTGTTAATAAAGGATTCAGAAGTGTCAGGAAAGCATGCGCTAATAAACTGGAATTTGGATGTAAACCATCTTCCTATTCTGTTGGACTTGCATGTGGATTTTGCAGGATGTATGTGGTCCATAATTATTGTTAAATTGCTTTCAGAAAATGAAATGGGAGTTGGTAGATATGGGTAGCCTAAATGGAACACTTTTGAATTCTCAACCAATCAACCATTTAGACCCTGGAAGCAGGCAGTGGAGTAATCCAATTGAGCTTGCTAATGGAGATATCATCACACTAGGAACAACATCAAAAGTAATTGTAAGTAATGCATTTTTGAATATCTATTAAATATGGTGCTTTCATTGCAAGTTTTGACTATTGCAGACGCAAAACTTGTCACTTTTTGCATGATATAAGCTGTTGAGAGATTACCTCAGCTCTGTTAGGTTGAATAAATTTAGTTGCTGAATGTAATTCAGTGTTTTGCTCTCCCCTGCAGTGCAAGAATATTTTTTCAACTCTATATTTTTTACGATAAAAAATGTAAACTATTATTGGAATGATAATTGTTGTCCTGATTTGTGTATGAATATTCAGGATGACAATTTCATTAAATGAGATCATTTCTGTTGAGAGACAGTAATTAGAAGTTTCATACCAGGGACCGAAGGCTTTTTTGCTAGATTGACTCGTGATGTATTTTTTTTATTCCTTTGATACCCCAAAAAACTGAAAAACTATATTATCACTACATTGCTTTGGAGAAAGGAAATAAGGAATGCATGTTTTTGCTTCTTTTTTATGGGGAAGGTGATTATCTGAAGGTATGAAAAGTTCTATTTTATGTTTGATTTTACCAAAGTCTGTTGAAAATAAATTTTAAGTGGTCAAGGTTTTTTCTTTTTTCTTCTTTTTCTTTTTCTTTTCTGCCCAAAGTTGTTCACATGGGGATACTCAGAATGAGTGTGCTGTATTGTTTAGTTCTATATGCTGTTGTAAATGATGTGAATCCTTCTTCTTTAAAGCATGCCTATTTAACCTATTAAGTGATTTTAATGTATGCCAGGTTCATATTACTTCTCAAAATAGGATTCACATTCCCTTTGGAGTTGGTATGGCATCGGATCCTATGTCTGTGCGTCGAGGAGGGAAAAAACTAGCCATGGAAGATGTTTGCTATTATCAATGGCCTCTAACTGGACTGGATCAGGTTCTGGATTTATACACAGTACTTGATCAGTCAAGGTTTCTTCTATTTTTTTTATTTTGCACCTTCCATAGGTAGCTAACCCACCTAGATGCCTAACTTGCAGTTTGGACTGTTTGGCATTTGTGATGGGCATGGTGGAGATGGGGCTGCCAGATCTGCGAGCAAGTTAGTATTTCTATGCTATGTTTCTTGCCTACTGCTTTTTTAGAAACTTGTACTCTGCCTATCATATGATAACTGTGGGCTGTATCAATCAAAAATAAGAATTCTTAATCATGTCATATTAGTATTTTTCTGTCCGTAGTTATAAAACTCTATGATCCAGTAAATGCAGGTTTTAATTATTTGTGAACATCTTCTAATGATGCTTATTATCATGTCTACTGTGTTTCAACTTCCCTCTTGTATTTTTCAGTATAGTGTATGCTGTATAGGTCTATGTTGTCCTGGTGATTTTTCATACTGTTAGTGATGAAACTATTATATCTCATGAATTATAGGTTAAATAAACTGTAACGACTTGCCTATGTTGTCACCTTGATTTGTATCCTCTATACCCCTGGCTGGTGGTAATTTATTGAATTCCAATTTGGTATATTTTCCACTGATTACTGTAAGTTATTAAATTTATAATGGACATTGAAGGGTTTGACTCTGCTGATACTTAAAGACATTGTAGCTGAGGCATAATGTGATATGTGCATGTAAAGAGTATTTCTGGATGCAGTGCTAAATTGGGACCTATAATTTTCAAAATGCCGACCTTTTTTTTTATAATTTTTTTGCAGATTTTACTTACTAATCCAAGGTTGTTGTGGTTCTTGATGTTTGAAACTTAACCAATTATTTTGCACTTTTTTATCAGACTTTTCCCTGAGATAGTTGCAAATATATTATCGGATTCACTAAAAAGAGAGAATGTTATATCACTCTGTGATGCTTCAAATGTTCTCAGAGATGCATTTTCTCAAACAGAAGCTTGCATGAATCACTATTATGAGGTATTTTCATTACCCTTTTGATTTATCTTATTGAACTTGTTTTTACATTTCTGGATCTTTTTATTACTTATATGGCATTGATTGACATTGCCATCGTCAGATTCTTATGTTTTCTTGCATCAGCATTCTATGATTACATCATGTAGTTTATTACATTATGGAAACTATTATTTTGTGTGTAACTCTTCCTCCTTGTCTTATATGCTATCATTGAGTTCTGTCAGAACTGCCTTTAGTAATCTATTAGCATAAACTTGCCTTCTGTTTGAAATATTAGTTAAATTTGTCTCCTTTCATGTGTTCACATCGCTGGGAAATAAATGCATATTCTTAAAAGAGAAAAAGTAGAGCGGGGGGGGGGGGAAGGTGGGGGAATTGGACCAAAAATTTTAGAGTCTAGATTCTTTGAGCAATTTGCTTTACCCCTTGTTCTACTTATGGGCTTGTACATCATAAAGTATTGTTGAAAGAATATGTATGAATACAAGCCTATATGTTTATAATGCCTTTCCATCAAAAAGTTGCTTTACTGACAACTCCTAACCCTGTATTGTAGTTGATTTTCAATATTGGCCCCCTAAATGTATTCATTATTCTGAAACTCTTCAAACACAAACTGATATCAGGAAAAGGAGAATATGACAGTTTCCTCAACCAGCTTTTTGGTTTGTCAAAAAGGGGGGTGTTTACAAGGGATGTGGGGAAATGAAAATGTTAAATATGATTATGCGTCATTGCTCTGCTTGCCCCTCCCCTCCTAGCATGAAGTTAAGTTTGCTGAGCTCCAGCCTACATGTTGGCTATGTGGGTTCAGATCATGCATATGATAACGTAGTCAGCTCTCTTTTCATTTCCTCCTAAAGTTAGAAATGTGGGGTTGCCGCTGTTACAGTTCTGTAAAATGACTTCTCTTAAGACTGAAGCCAATTAGAGCACTTAAGAGAGCTATTACTGTTATCCCCTCTTATTTTCTCCACCGTGGAGGTAAAAGCCTTACTCAATTTCTGATGGAATAATGGCCTTTTCCTTTGTAATCCCATTAAAACCATTGACAACCTGGAAATTCAAATAGTAAGGCTTCTTTCTAAGCAAATTTGACACCATTTATAATGTGCTGAATGACATCTCTATATGTGATGCATACCTGATGAGACGAACTTTGGCATTTGTGCTCTAAGCTAATGTTAGTGATTGGATGACTAGTTGCTGGGTAGAATAAGCCTTTACATGCTTTTAATATTGGTTAGGTATCTAACTTGCATGGAAGAAAAATATAGGGGAAAGTGCACATAACCCCCCTGGACTATAACATAAATACAACTTTGGTATCCAAAATTTAAAATGTAATATTTTACCCCTCTAAATTATCACAAAAAGTGAAAAAAATAACTTAAACCTAATGTCCATGTGCCTTTCACGTGAGAAGCTCCATCTCCATCTCTCCTCCATTCACTTTCCCAATTCCTCCATAGAATCTTTGACTTTGTGTGCACAGAAACTTACAGCTCCTCATCTTTTTTCCCAATTGTGTGCATTGAAGCTTTGAGCTTCTCATTCATATTGATTGTTATCGACTAAAACCAAATGCCAAATACCCAAAAGTTGGGACACTTTCCAGTTCCTGAAATAAAACCAAAACAGAGCACTATTGCCATCCATGAATCTTAAACAAATGAGACAGTATGAATCAATTTGAACAGCCTTCAATATACTCAAACAATCAGGTTTCAGATTATAGTTTGGCATTAAAGTTTGAAATAGAGGAAAGGATGGTGCTTTCAGAGCCCAAATAACATAGCCAATGCAATCACCAAGTCAAAACCCAATCTCCCAAATCAGTATAGCAGCACACAGACCAATTGAAACCTTGAATTTATCAGATAAATTAGTGTTAAAATGCACATGCTCTTTTGTTTCTAGAAGAATAAGACTAGCCATTATTTTCTTAATTGTAGAAGATCATTTTCAGTTGTTTTCTTTCCTTTTCTGGTTGCCTGGTATCACCCTACTGGTCTGGGCATTTATTTCTGTTTTGACGGTTGCTGTGATTAAGGGATTTGAGTGGTAGAATTGTTGCTTCCTCTTCCCTATAAGGTCCTGTTATTTTCAAATAAAATTAAGAGATTCAGAGGCTCTTATCTGAATCCTTTTTCCATATTTCTTCATGGCATCAGAGCCCAATTATGAAGGCTTGATTCATATGAGCCAAAGTCTGATAAAAATAGTTGATAAAGACCTTCTGAAGAAGGACTTAATGACCCTAGCACCCAAACCATTCATCATCAATACTTAAGTAAACTATAGCCGACCAAGCTCATTAAAAGCCCACATTCTTGTCACATGGTTTTTTAAAATGACCTCGGACAAAACTAGTGGCTGACATATAACAGATGCAGTGAGCAAACTCCTGACTACTACAAGGGCTTACGCTGACCCAAGGGCTTATTGGGCCTGCAGGTCCAGGGACTTAAAAAACTTTATAGGATGCTCATACATCAGTATTTGTGCAATTTAGGGGTTTTAATATGGGTTCCAAGTGAATAAATAAGGGCTCATAATGGTGCCTGGCTGTTGGTTACAACTTACAAGTTTGTTATAATTCTTTCAGCTTTACACCTTCCTTAATGGAGCCAAATGAGTTTTTTTGGGAACTTAGATGCTTCTTCCAAAATTCAATTTCTGTTGTCCTTTTGGTATACTTTTCTTGTCTATTTCTGGTGTACTTTGAGTTTTGTCCTCCATTTTTTTTCACAATTTAATACAATGTTTGGCATATGCACATCCAGACAGACAAAAATGAAAGATATGCAACAGAGGTCCAGTACCGGCAGAAGCCTGGAACTCTCATACTGTACACGAAAGAGAAATAAGTTTTCCTTTTATTATACTCATAATAGATTGGAAGACCTACATTCTTTCTTTCCCCTTTCCTTTTCAATCTTATCTTGCAGAGGATCATTTGACCTTTATCTTCTTGAACCATAGTAAATATTGGACACTTTGCCTTTCGGTACTTAAATTGTGGCCCATAGATTGGTTAAATGCTTTCTTCCCCGTATTAGTTGCTAGTAATCCCACATTATATATACAATTGTGTCTTATGGTAAATGTAAACTTTAAAGAAATTATTCCAATTTTCCATTTATGTAATTGAAGGTTATGCGTTATGCATTTTAATAATAAACACTTTGCAGGGATGTACAGCAACAGTGCTTCTGGTGTGGGCTGATGGTGATGAAAATTTCTTTGCACAATGTGCAAATGTTGGAGACTCTGCCTGTGTTATGAAGTATGTTTCTTTATTATTTATTTTTTTTAAATTCCAAATAAGTCATGTGGAATTTAAAACAAGTCATTGGCAGGCAAGATGACAAGTGGGCTATCAGAGTTTTAGCATTTATAACATGGTTAATGCCTTATGCCATCTTCACTATATACGTTACATTGAGGTGCATGAATTTTACTGACAGATACTAATTTTGTGGAAGTAAAACCTTTCAGTATAAGTAGTTCTAGAATTGGATAAGGTGAATAGCTGATAATTCAGTGAAAGGATGACGACGACGACAACAACAACAACACCAACCCCAACCCCAACACCTTTTCCCACTAGGTGGGGTCGGCCACATGGATCAAACGACGCCATAAAGTTCTATTATAAATCATATCTTTAAATAGACTATTTAAATCTAAATTTTTCTTAATAGTTTCGCTTATAGTTTTTCATTATTTTTCTCGACCTCTAATTATTGGATTACTCTCCATCTGATCTACTCTTCTTACTGGGGCTTTTATAGGTTTTCTCCACACATGTCCAAACCATCTAAAATGTGATTTCACAATCTTTTCTACAATAGGTGCAATCTCAACTTTCTTCTTAATGTATTCATTTCTAACTCTATCTAATTTGGTATGTTCACTCATCCAACGTAACATTTTCATTTTTGCAACATTAAGCTTATTCTCCTATTGACTTTTTATTGTCCAACACTCAATCCCATACAACATTGTCGGTCTTATCATTGTACGATAAAATTTACCCTTAAATTTGAGTGACACTCTCCTATCACTAATAACACCTGAAACATTTTTTCATTTCATCCATTCGGCTTGAATCCTATGATTTACGTCTTCTTTTATTTCCTTGTCGTGTTGTATGAAAGACCCAAGATACTTAAACCAATTGACTTGTGATATGGTGTATTCTCCGATTTTCACTTCTACACTAGAATTAGTGTACCTCTTACTAAACTTACATTTCATATATTCCGTTTTACTTCTATTCAAACGAAATCAATGATCTTCCAAAGCAAGTCTCCATATTTCTAACTTATCATTTATTTCCTCTCTCGACTCTCCAACTAAGACTATATCATCTGTAAAGAGCATACATTGTGGCACTGACTCTTGGATATGTTCAGTAAGCACATTTAAAACTAAAGTAAAGAGATAGGGGTTCAAAGTTGACTCTTAATGTAAGTCAATAGTTATCGGAAAATTCTCAGTGGGTTCACCTTCGGTTCTCACACTAGTTGTAAACTCATCATACATATCCTAAATTGTTCGAATATATACAATACGAACTCTTTTTTTTTTTCCAAAGCCTTCTACAAAACATATCTTGACACCCTATCATATGCCTTCTCTAAATCAATGAACACCATATGTAAATCTTTTTGGTTCCTTCGATATTTCTTCATTAATCTACGTAACAAGTATATCGCTTCCATAGTCGACCTATTAAGTATAAAACTAAATTGATTCTCTGTAACTTAAGTCTCTTGCTTTAATTTTCGTTCAATAACCCTCTCTAATAACTTTATAGTGTGGCTCATGAGTTTAATTCCTCTATAGTTTGCACAATCTTGTATGTCCCCCTTGTTCTTATAAATAGGAATTAAAATACTTTTTCTCTACTCGTTTGGTATTCTCTTAGATCTCATAATCTTATTAAATAACTTTGTGAGCCTACTTATACCTTTTATTCATAAACATTTTCATACTTCAATAGGTATATTATCTGGTCCTACTGCCCTACCAATCTCCATCTTTTTCAAAGCTTCTTCTACCTCCGCTTCTCGAATCCTACGATTGAGATATAATTTTGATCTTTTTCTGTAGTATCTAAGTTATTTGAGTGCAATGAAAACCCATGTCCTTCATTAAAAAGTCTATGAAAATAGTACTGTCACCTTTCTTTAATATCCTATTCTATGATCAAGAATCTTCCTTCTTTGTCTTTAATACATCTCACTTGGTCAATGTCTCTTGTTTTTCTTTCTTTACTCTTAGCAAATTTATAAATATTTTTTTCCTCGACTTTAATGCCTAAAGATTGATATAACTCATCAAAAGCCCTAATTTTCACTTCGCTTATTACTTTTTTAGTGTATTTCTTAACTATTTTATATATTTTTTTAATTTTTCTCACTTTTACATAAAGATCATGCTTTATAACATTCTCTTTTAACTTTAACCTTATCTCGTACGCTTGTATCCTACCACAAAGATTCTTTATCCCTAGGTCCAAAACCTCTTGATTCCCCAAGTATCTCTTTTGCAACTTTCCTAATCTCTTTAGCCATCTTATTACACGTATCATTTGCACTTCTTGGTACCTCCCATAATCTTTCCTTCAGAATCCTTATTTGCAAGTTCTTTTCTTTATCCCCTTTCAATTGCCCTTATTTTATTCTTGCCATCCTATCTTGACCTTTATTTTTTACTCTCCTTTTAATTCGAATATCCATCACTAAGACTCTATGTTGTGTGGTCAGACTCTCACCAGGTATAATTTTACAATCCATGCAAATCTTTTTGTCCACTTTCCTTAATAGAAAGAAATCAACTTGAGAACATATCCTCCCACTTTTATACGTGATAAGATGCTCTTCACGTTTTTTAAAACAAGTGTTAGTTATAATAAAATCTAACGCTAACGAGAAATCTAAAATAGTTTTACTCTTTGCATTTACTTCTTCTATACCATATCCTCCATGCGAATCCTCGTAACCTCTAGATATACTCTAAACATGACCATTAAGATCCCCTCTTATGAGAATCTTCTCCCCTAAAAGTATTCCTTGAACTAAACCCTCTAAATCCTCCCAAAACTCTATCTTATAGTGCTTTTCTAACTTTACTTGTGATGCGTAAGCACTAATAACATTAAAAGTTTTTCTTTCTATTATAAATTTTAATGCTATAATTTTATCTCATATTCTTTTTACATTCACCATGGCATTTTTTCAATTTTTATCCACAATTATACCTACTCCATTTCTAGATTTAATCTTACCAGTATACCAAAGCTTAAAATCTGAAGTGTCTAATTCCTTTGTTTTTTCTCTTACCTATTTAGTTTTTTGTAAGCACATAAAAGTAATCTTCCTCCTAATCATAGTATCTACTATTTCTATTGATTTACCAGTGAGTGTACCTATATTCTAAGTTCCAAGACGAATCTTACTTTCGTGAACTAACTTCTTTAACTACATTCATTCACAAAAATGTGAAAACCTTTGTTTATTTTTCACTACACCCAAGCGGCGACGCAGCGACTTTTACTCATTTGATACTGTACTCGAGCTATACAGCGCGTTGCTTTCAGACAACGTCCTAGCATTAACATTAATATATTGTTGATCCATGTCACAAAGATTCGATAAAATTTTACGTTAGCTGTCGACTGTCTAACACAACCCTCCTCTTTTTTTGAACTTGGGACCGGTTATGAAATGATTTATATTAAAGTACAGTATAGGCAAAGTTTCTTTTAGTTACAGTCGATTGCAATTATATAATTCTGTTTAGTTTTGAGTTTTTCTAGCATTTTAGGGTATCTACTAGCTACCTGTGCAACAATCTTCCAAGTGAATTTTTCTAGTTTTTGAACTTTAATGCTTTATATGTAATTATTTTGGCTTACTGCTTATGTGGACTGGAATTTGATGACTATATCCTTAATGCCTATATGAAACTAATTGTCTTTTTTTTTTTTTGGGTACGACAGTGTTGATAGGAAAGAAATCAAGATGACGGAAGATCATAAGATAACAAGTTATTCTGAAAGGCTACGAATCGAAGAGACAGGTGAACCTCTGAGACATGGGGAAACACGTCTATATGGTATCATAGTAAATTCAAATGTATTTTTCTTGGTTTCAATATTGAATTGGCAACTGCTGATTTTGCTTCTCTCCTTTATACAGGCATAAATCTTGCAAGGATGCTTGGGGACAAATTTCTTAAACAGCAGGATTCTCGGTTCAGTTCAGAGCCTTATATAAGTCAAGTTGTGCGCATTGATCAGGCAAGCAGGGCTTTTGCCATACTAGCAAGGTAATTTTTACTTCTGATGTATGCGTTTATAAATGTTCAATTTTCATTGCAAGAAGCCAGAATCAGTTGGTCAAATTAATGTACTTCAGTTGTCAAAACGCAAACGATGGTACTTTATCCTTGAACAGTTAAATAACCATGAACTATAAAGTAATTGTGTGAACATTCACATTTTGCTTTGACCCTTTATAACTTTCGTATCTGCAATTTTACAGTGATGGGCTATGGGATGTCATCAGCGGGAAGAAGGCAATTCAGCTAGTGCTTCAGGTCTTATAAAAAAACTGAGTTTCTTGTCGTAATTTATTTCATTTACTTCCCACCAACTTGCTAACAGATTGCTTTTTCCACTGCACAGATGAGGGAGAAATGCTCCACGGATAGAGAGAATTCAGCAGAAAAGGTTGCAAATTTCTTGTTGTGTGAGGCTAGAACACAAAGAACAAAGGATAATACCTCTGTAATTTTCTTAGATTTTGATACCTCCTCCAGATTTTCTAGTAAAGCTGAGTCTTGATACAAATTAGGAGTTTGTGTTAACAGTAAATGGTAATATATGTTTCTCTCCTTAGATCTTCTTCCTCTTTCTGTGTTTCTTATGCTCAAGCTGCGGAATCAATAATTCTGTGCCAATTACCCCCCCCCACCTTTTTTTTTTCTTTTCCCCATTCTTTTTCCTCCTCCGCCCTTTTCCTCAACCCCCACACAGTAAATAATCTAATTCTATAAGCTCATTTCGGATGTCTGAAAATAAGATTTTGGATTAAAACTTGAATCATCAAATGTACACACGAAGTATGTGAGGAGGTTAGTATTTATTATTTAAGTAAGGGTACTTCTAATATAACAAAATTTAGCTACATATTTAAGTATTTGCAATTAGTTTTTTTTTTCTAAAAAAAATTATGAGAAGCAGGTTTCTTTTTATTTTATTACAGTTTAACATTCTTTGATTTGGTGTTTTAAAAAAATTAATTACAGCTTTTAAGAGTTTGCAATTAAATTTTTTTAACAAATATATTTTTATAGTTGAATACTCAGGGTGTTTAAAGAAATTTATTCCACGTGGTCATGTGATTACTGAAGAATTTGATAACAAATCAAATACTTGAACAATGTTTAATTCTTTCTGACTTCACATTTCAGCTTCATGTGATGGATGATTCTTTGAGTGTCAATAATTACCAAGCCCCGCAGGGGATGAGAGGAACCACAACTGCGTGGAGGTTGATTTTGCAGTTGCCCATACTGCCATGACGCAAGAAAAGTAGTATAGGTTTTTTTCTTCTTCGGTGGAGGGAGCTGTAGGAAATTAGTACGGTGGATCTGTTTTCAGTTGCTCAAAATTAAAGTTGTTGTTGTTCTTATTATTATTATTAAAAAACACTATAATTTGTAAGTCACAGTATATTTTTCAAAAGATTTGATTTTATAATATGTTTATGACCTAAATTATAGAATTTGAAACTGTAATTTTATTATGACATTTTAAAATAATATTATATAAAAAAATATTATAATTTTTGTAATCAAATAAATTCATGCATAATTATATATAAACTATTTTACCAGGGTCCCATTAAGTCACAACAAGCACCTTCATCGTTAAGCAGCAAATCCAAAGAGCTCAATATTGCAAATAAGTCTATGCAGTATGCACAATAATAATATGAAAAATTGGAGTACAAAAAACATAAATTTATAAAATGTTTGATTTAGTTATGTCTATTTTTTTTAGATAGTTATATATAATTTGTTATTGAATATTTTGAAAATGAATTCGAATTTTGTTTTTTAAATGTCAATTTGAAAAGGCCCAATATTTGAGGCCGCTTGCTCCTAAACCCTTCAAGGGGAGAGGCCAGGTTCCGTTCCTAGTTCCATACAGAGCAGAGACATAGTAGAAATGGGGAAGGAGAAGAAAAGAACTGCTTCAAATGCTGAAACAGAAATGAATGTGCCACAAAACGACTGCGAGCTTGTTAATGGTGATACTCGTAAGATGAAGAAGAAGCTCAGGAAGAAGGAAAAGAAAAAGAACATAGAGATGGAGGATGATGAAGCCAAGGAAATACCCACTGTCAGCATCGCTGTGCCTGGTTCCATCATTAACAATACACAATCTTATGAGCTTGCTACTCGAGTACTGTTTTTCTCCATCTATCTGGGTTTTGTTTGATTACTGAGGAAGTACAAATAACAGGGAATTCCTGCGATATTGTTTAGGACGCAAAAAAAAAAAAGGAAGCTTTTTTCAAGAGGCCCTTATTCTATTTTCTGTTTGCTCTTTAACACTATGTATTCTTTTCATTTATTTTAATTTTCCTGTCAGTTGGCTGGTCAAATCGCTCGTGCCGCCACTATTTTCCGAATCAACGAGGTTGTTATCTCCATTAATCGTTTGAGGGTGTTACTTTTTTAACTTTATTTTTAATAAGAAGATCAGTATCGTAATTTGGTGCTTCCAATTGTTGATTCCTCCCAGTGTTCTCTAGTATGATGTAAAACTGATTCAGCTATATTGCTTATAGAGATCATTCTTGTTGTACGAATAGGTTGTCGTATTTGACAATAAAAGTAACCCAGATAAGGATTACTATGTTTCGAAGCCGGATAACTCAGATGAAGAAAGTGGTGCTGCTTTCCTCATAAGAATCTTGCAGTATCTTGAGACGCCCCAGTATTTGAGAAAAGCTCTCTTCCCAAAACATAACAGCTTAAGATTTGTGGTTCGACCAATTCACTGAAATGCAGCTTTCCTGTTGCTACGGCCAGTAACTGCATTTCTTAAGTTTGTTTAGTCAATCGTTGGTCCGTGCCTAACTTCAGTGTATTACACTTAACAGGGCTTGTTGCCACCCCTTGATGCTCCACACCATTTGCGCAAACATGAATGGGGTCCATATCGAGAAGGTACGCCTTCATGTTCAACTGAAATTTCTTGTATGAAAAGTTAAATTCTTGTTTATGGGAGTGTGCTTTTAATTTTCATTTGTTACTAATTGGCCTACGCTAGAGATTGTAACCCAGCACCTGCGGCACATCAATGGGTAGCTCCATATGGTGCTGGTGTTATGAAAATGCTGTCTATGAAAGTGGAAACATTGCTTCATCCTAATAGAAATAATAATTCTTTTTTGGAAAAACAAAGGATATCAGGAATATTTTTTTCACCCTTCTGCTCTCACTTCACAACCTGAAATTTTGCTGTTTTGACAAGGCATTCAAAGATATGAAAAGGTTTGGGCTGTAATTTATAGTTCATGCAAGGAGGGATTGAGTTGCTTTTTAAACGCGATCATAACTATCAGGCCATTATGTTTTATTTTGTTTGCATGATAATTACATCTTAATATGTTGTTAAGATGGACATGAGAAGAAGGTTTATTGTAATAGTAATTACCGGAGAAGGAGAGTTAATTAAAAGTGTTAGAAACTTAAAATTATTTGGTTGGGGTAGGATGCTCTAATTTTCAAGGATACTTTCTTGTCCTCGCATCTGCTATGGATATGATTGTTTACATGGCCTCTGAGCCTCTCTTTGTTGTTTGACCTATGGTTTTATTGAGGAGATCTCCCTGACCTGTGTTAGTTTATTTTATCTGTGTTTTTTTTTTTCTTGTGCCATTTTAAGGAGCCATATTGTTCTTCTCTTTATTTGAATGCATATTTTCTTTTCTTTTATAAAGTGTCTCTTTTCTTCGGTAAAAAAAGTGGAATAAAAACATTTGCTGCATTACTGTTGTTTGTTTTTGGGTTGTTTTGTTCCCCTGGTTACTCTGGCCAGATTTTTGATATATCGCAATAATTTCATAGGTGTCACCCTAAATGAAAAAGATTCAAACTGTGGAGGAACACTAGTTGATGTGGGTTTGAGTAAGGTACGGACATATTATTATATCATTGTTTACATGTCCTGGAGCTAAACATTTTGCCTGACATCAATAAATGAGTCCCTTTCATTTCTTTCCACACTCCTTTATTTCCTTTTCCTCTACCTTTCTCCCCTTCCTTTTCCCTGTTTCTCTTATGATGTTTGTCAGTGGTGGATATCCAGAAGCATTATCCTGACATTCAACTCTTGCTAGCACTGGAAGGCCATTTGGTCTGATATAATCTGAATGTTGTTTTGTTGACTGTTAACTATTGTGTATAGATTGAAACACTTCTGACCATCTGTTTTTTGTTTTTTTTTCTCGTTTTTGGTTTTTGTTTTTTTTTTTTCAAGTCATTTACCTAATAGACTTGGCCATTAGGAGGTGTTGAGTGTATATGTGTATGTTCTAATTCAGTACACAACATTTCCAGCATGTTGTAGTTGACCAAATACTTGAGCCACAAAGAAGGGTTACTGTGGCAATGGGTGCCAACCGCAATTTGGATGCTGGTAATGAATTGATCTTTGTTTATCTACCTTATTTTGCTCTGCTTAAGCTGTTTTGCAATCATTTTTGTGTAAATTGTGCCACTTGATATTTGCCATCAACAGTGCCATGCTTGTAGGATTGTGCAGGCTATACTTTTGTCCTCCTTGCTGTTATGTTATATATATCTAAGCTTCTTCAAGGTATTACCCACCACCCCTCTTCTTGGGGGATGGGGAAAATCAAGTTGGCCTCCTTTCCGTACTTCCTTTTATTATCAGCTTGAAGTCTTCATTTGTTTCTCTGTGCAAAATTGTAATTTCTAAAATATAATTTTGATATGCCATTTCTTTAGAGTAAGTTTATTTTTGTTCTAAAAAATATTTTTAACAATGAAAAATCTATCCCAGAATTTCTCTAAATTCTTTTTGCTTTCAAGCCTTTTTTGGAGGGTTGTTAGAGTTTGCTTCCATATTTATAGCATGCCACTTTGAACCATAAGAGATCATTGCAGAGGTCCACTATATATATTTTCAAAAATTGTGGAACATAGTTTTCTCAGCCAAATACTTTATCTGCAAGTGGGAACAAGTTTCACAGCTTTCCTTACCTAAGTCCTATTATTCTTTACTTGAAATGAATCACTGGAGCCCTGCTTACATATTGAGCTTTGATTAAGAGAAGGAAGGGGGGGGGGGGGGAATTGCATGTAGTGTAAGAGAGTAAAATTATTCAGGAGGTGTAATTCTGAAAGAAGCTTCAGTTAAAGACGGGGTCTTGCTAGTACTTAGTATTTGGCTATTTGATTGCTTGTGTAATCTTTGTTTGATTTGAAACCAAGTTCAACATTTATGAAGCTTATTTACAATGATCTGCTTCATTCATCTAGATTTACCACATCAGATTGTCTCATTATGCAAGCCTAGGGAAGAAGGACTATATTGGGGATATCAAGTGCGTTATGCACATAATATAAGTTCAGTGTTTAAGGATTGCAGATACGAGGTATCCTCCCCCCTCCCCTTTTTTCTTTCCAACTTTGCTTTTTCCTTCTCACATCCATATGTCACTATTCCTTGTTTTACCTTTAACTTATGAGCACTTTCTCCTACCAACTTCTCTTATTACGACAGGGTGGCTATGATTATAGAATTGGTACCTCTGAGCATGGTCAGATTATTAAGTCATCTGATCTTAAAATTCCTTCTTTCAGGTATTTGGCTGTAATATCAATTATAAAATTCTTGATACTAGTTTCTTTGGGTGCTAATTTTAACTTATTTAAGCAAACAGAGATCATTTCTAAGTGGTGAGTCTGGAAAGCCATTGCCTTCCTTGTCCACCTACTGATTTTGTTTACGTTTTAATTCTTTCTATATTAAATTGTAACAGAAGTGCTTATATGGGTATGGATAACTAACCAGGTCTCTCTTCCAAAAATACAAATGAGAATTACGTATCTATGCTAACATGTGGCACTATTGATGTTGTAATCTCTATTGAGCTGCTGAGCACTCAAATAAAAGAAGTTGGTTGTATTGCCTCATATATTGCACTGATGTTTTCCAGTATTTTGATGACTAGTCAGAATGCTGACATTTTGTCTGCACATCTGTCAGCTTCAATTTTTGGTGGTGCTAAATGGGAAATGGTTGGTTACTTTACTGGTGTACCATAATGTCTGTGGCATGATGTCTCAGCCTGTTTGACCTTAAGAGAAACGTTGTAAGGATCAAAGTAGAAAAATTTTAAGGACTAATTATGGAGCAGGAGCCGTGTTGTACTAGATCGCTTCTTTCCTGATGATATTATGTAGCTTGAGGAGTATTGATTAGCTGGTCTCTTGTCTGTATTATTGTATTGTATTCTTCTTTTAACCATAAGTATCTTTCACATCCAACTATAGATGTCTCAAATGGCAGTTCCAGAACACAAAATTGGCCTCTGTATTGGGCTGCACGGAAAGCCTTTTATTACTTTAATCTTTCTATAGTAATCTCTAATGGCTTGTTATGAATAAATAAACATTGAAATTTTGCATTAAATTTCTTTCCTCTATTAATTCATTCCTTGCAAATTATTCTCCTTCTGTAAATAGAGTGAAAACTGAGAACCTTATATGGGTGTTTAGTTTTTTTTTTCCTTAAGCTTTTTCTGACTATAAATGTGATTGGAGCTTTAAGAGTCTTCTTTTATTCCCCCCCCCCCCGGCTTAAAAAAAAAAAGTAAAATCCTTATACTTAATTCAAGCTTCTCAAACTGAATAAATCTGAAGTTTAATAGAATTACACGTTTGTGATGATTCAAAGTTGTTTTCATTCAAAATTAATTTGTCATTTGCTTGTTTCTTTTATCTGGTAGACACTTATTGATTGCCTTTGGTGGACTTGCTGGGTTAGAAGAGAGCATCGAAGAAGATGATGTCTTCAAGGTATTCCATTGTTCAATAATTTGTATCTATGTGGTTGTACCTGTGGTTCCCCTGTCTCCATACAACTGCCAATCAGAGATTTCCTAGAAATGCCAAAAAACACTATGGCGAGATGCCCTTTTCAATGTTATCTGTGCTTTTGGGTTGGTTGTTTCTTGTGAACTTTTTTTACATCATTCTTCTAAGTTTCTCAAGTTACATGCACAGAATTTCAATATTATTCAGCATTAATAAATTCAGACACGCATAAATAGTAACATTGAGCTATCTTGGATGTCTTTGTAAGCTGTATGTAATTTTTGACTATAGATGTATGACTTTTTTGAATTTGCATATGAAAATGGAAGGACAACAGTGCTGAACATAATTTTCTTGCTGCTCCCCCTCCCAAAAATAATTTGGAAAAAAAAAAAGGGAAAAAATGCAGGTGATGTATTCGATTCATACTTAAACACATGTTCTCATCAAGGGAGCCGAACAATCCGGACTGAGGTACTATCTGCCTAGTCTTTGTAGTCTTTTGCTAGTCAATGTGTGTAAAGTTCTTACCTATTAAAAATATTGCCATTGTTTAATTTCCATCTTGTTGAATAGGAGGCTATTTTTATCTCTCTCCAGTACTTCCAAGAACCAATCAACCGAGCTTTGCAGAGTTGAACATTAAGAGCCATGCAGAGTTGAACATTAAATTAGTTGAATACCCGTGAAACATTCGCTGCAATGGCATTATTTCCTGGTGATCGATCACTCAGATTTTGTTCAGGCGACACTTCTCCAAGTTATGGCTAAAAGTGGGATGGGAGCAATAGTTTTCCTGTTCTTTGTCAAGGGCAAAATCCAAATTGGAATTTGTCCTTCCATTCTAAAGTGGGCACTATGTTGTACTATCCTTTTCAGGACCTTTTTGAAACTTCTAACACACCTTGTTTACCTTAGTTAGCAACCTTGCAGATAGTTCCATCTGTATATATGTCATTTATAATTGATCATGGTTATATTGGATTTCTGCTGATGCATCAGAAAAGTAGATGCAGGGAGTAATTATGCATGACTATTGTAACTAATATTATGCGTAAACGTATTAAACCTACTCTTTCTTCTCCAAGCCTGGAAAATATGGTTTAAACTGAAGGGAAAAGTAATTTGTCATTTTGGAGGCTTTAGGAGGAGAGCAGCAACGTGCTGTGTACGCAATCCTTTGGCACCTATTGCCGGAGAGGAATGCTAAAATCTTAAAAAATAGATTTTTGGAATATAATGGCAATTGTGACCTCTTTATGTTTCTCAACTATTGGTTACTTTCTCAGACAAGAACATATGGTTACTATAGGGGGTCTTAATGGTGAACTGCTGGGCATAAGTTTCTTAGACTTGGTTCTTCTGTTACAAGGGGCTAAGGGAACGAGCTGTATTTACTAATAAAAAAATACCAATAAATGCTAACACACAAAATGCTATTTAAATAGGACAACTAGTTGTTATGGGTACCACGTAGCTTTAGCAAATTTTGCCTGGGTTGAATTTTTCTTGAACATAACCAGAAAAGTCATGCTTAGAAATGGCGTCACTTGAATTTTGATATCAAATATTTTTAACAAACATTTTTAGAAAAAAAAATTTAATAATAAATTTCTGACATCAAAGATTATTTTTGAGAGAATAAAATGGTTTTTATTTTATACATACATTAAAGAGTTTCAATCATTAATATTACCCGTATCTCCACCTCGGCATTACACGAGTTATCTTTATGTGATAGAAAATACGATATTTAACCATGAACTAACATTGTCCTTCATTTTTGTCTAAAGGCCAAGGAAACATTTAATTTTGATAAAATTTGTTTGACTAAAGATGATACCATTATTAATTTAATATTTTTATAATTTTTTGTATTTTTTTATATCCAAATATATATATATATTTTAGAGAAGTTTTAGTTAAAAAAAATGTTGTCTATATTATTTTAATATTCTAAAAGGACCAAATTGAATAAGTATTTTTCAAAATAATTATCGATCTTTGGATAATTTTTTATTCTAATATTATATAATAATATTTTAAATAATAAAAATATAATAAACACATAAAATAAAATACTTGAATATTATCTTTTGTTTTTAAATTAATTATTAATCAATAAGATAGTGAGAGACTAAACTTTCCTACAATTACATATATACTAAATTACATAATTTTTTCTTGAATTTTACTAAAAGTATATAAAACTTTCTTATGTTTCTAAAATATATACTTTATTTAAATTTTAAATTTTTAGGATAAGTTATACATGATTTTTTAAAAATTTAGGTTATATACAAATAATTTTTTTGATCTTCAAAACTTGACAATAAATTTTTGAACTTTTAAATTTGTGTAAATAGCTTTTCAATTGTTAGTTAATTTATTATTTTATTAATAGAGCACGACATATTAACGAAGTTATTTATACATGACTTAAAATTTAAGAAGTTATTTGTACCAAAAAAAAATAAAGTTTAAGGGAGTTCATTGTCATTGATGTGTTATGTTTAGTTAGTAAAATAATTAATCAATTAATGACTAAAAATTATTTATATACTTTGAAAGTTTAAAAAGTTTTATTGTCAAATTTTAAAAGTCAAGAGATTTATTTACATGTAAACTGAAGTTTAGAAAATTTTACATAATTTAACCAATTTTGTAAATAAAATATTTTTTATAAAAAAATTTAAGAGGATATTTTAGTTAAGAAAAAATATATTTAGGTTAATAAATAATATTTTAGTAAAAATTAAAATTTCACTAAAGTGTAGTATAATTTTTTATTTTAAAAAATATTTATATATTTTTTAAAAATAAAAAAAATATAATTTCAACAAAATTTAATATAATTATATATAATTTATTTATACATGTATATATATAGAGTGAGGATTAATTTGTCCCCTAAACATAAAGTCTACTTTTTCAACCATGATATTATTAATTTTATTAGCATGCTCTAATCTTTTTATTTTAGAAAAAAATTGTTTTAATTAATTAATTATTTATTTATTTTTGTAACAGGAGAAGTTTTAGTAGAATGTACATACACGGAATTTGTTATACAAGAAGGCGTATAAACGTCTTTCCATTCAAAGCTAGAGCCGTGTTTGGATTAAACAAATAAGCGAGGGCCTTCCGTAACAAGACCCCCAAAGCATCCCCTTTTATAAGCGAAGAGAGAGAAAGCGGCGAAGAGAGGGTTTTGGGCGAAGTAGTGAAAACATAGAAACGATAATAGGAGGGGCGTGTGCGTGCGTATGTTTGTAATGTTTATGTAAGAAGAGTGTGTCTTTGTTTGTCACTCTAAAGCATAGCAAGCACAGATTAATTCCCTCTCTTTCAAATATTCGTTAAATAAGCGAACCGTTGCCTCGCTCCCGCCACGGTCATGGCTCAGCTGCAGAGCCAACAGCAGCAGCAGCCACCCATCGACCATGCCCAGAAGACCAAGACACTCATTTGTGCCCTCAACCTTGTCTCCCGTAATCTCCCTCTGCCTGCTGACCTTTTCAACACCGTTTCTTCCATCTATCACGGCGCTGAAGATGCTTCCAGTAATGGCCATGACTGCGAGGTCCCTGATGGGAGTGGCGATGGAGCCGGATCTGAGGACAAACAGGCGGATGCGTCTGCTGACAAGGGTTTGGTAGGTGTTTTACGGGCAATCTTTCTTTAATTTTGTGTTGTGGAGTCCGATTTTTGGCGTAATTGGCGGAGTTTGTGAGGGTAGGGATGTTTGGGGATAGTCGGTTCTTGTCAAGTTTTGGTTTTTGCCTGGATTTCTATGTGAATTGGGAAAATTTATGAGTTTTTGGTGCTTTAAATTGTTTGGAGGCATACTATTTGCAGCTTAGGTAAAACTTTAGACATAATTCGTGCGAATTTTGCCGAACTCTACACTTTTGTTATTTACCACGGCTTTTCTCTTCCTCTTTTTTCGATAAAGTTTCTGACTTTTATCAAAATTATCAATGTTGTTTTTATTGTGCAGGATAATATAGGGAATTCTAGAGATTTGTTAACAGATCTTGAAGATGCACTATTGAAACAACGACCAAATTGTGTGTCAGGTTCCAGATTGAAGGAAGAAAGGGAAAACCGTTATCAAAGTCAGATTCAGCATCGGTTAAATGATCTTGAAGGTTGAGAATTGTAGTAAAAAAGAAGTATCGCCATGTGTCTTACATATTGTGCACCTGTTTGACTATGTAAACATGATAGAGTGTGGGCTTTATTTCTAAGCGCTGCTTTCAGTATGTACATTCATTTAAGCAATACTGTTATGACTCCTTTCATTTTTCATAACATTGATAGATAGGTCAATCCGCTTTCATAATGCTGTTACACTACTAATGACCTTTAGAGCTATAGCTTCCATAAGACCATCAATGTTGGCCAAGGCTTTGGCGATAAGGGGTGATTGTTGGTTTAGATTTTGCCTTTTCTTATTGGTAAGCTTGTTAAAAAACTGATAGAAGGAAATATCCTTGCCAAACCAAGTTATCATGCTCAAAGCTTTAATAAAGTGTTGGCTGACCAAACCAACATAAGATCTTTCTAAAACTTATTTTTGTCCTTATGCATTAACTGAGATTGACTTTAGTTATCTTGACTATTTTTGAGAAAGATTACTTAAATGCACTATTGTTTTGAACCAGAATTGCCTTCAAGCAGGGGAGAGGACCTGCAGACAAAGTGCCTGCTTGAACTTTATGGACTAAAGGTAAACTTGATTCTTGAAATCTTTCTTAGAATCTAGACAGAAATAGGTCTGCTTGTGCCTATCTTAGCAGCTAGGCAGACTTGATTCCTGTTTATGCAATATAAAGTAGAAAAACTTTTGTTGTTTCTGTGGCTTCTGAAGTGTTATTGAGTTTGACCAACTCGTGCCTTTGTTAGAAGCTAGTCAGCATTTATTTCTGTTATTGAGATTTAAATTAGAGAACTCTTGTGGTTCTGTTGCCCCTAAGTGTGACTAAGTTTGACCAATGTATCAAGCCAAACATTTTTCAGATGCAACATCTGGCCTTCTCTTCATTATAATGAAATGTGTAGCTAAAGAATCTTTTGTAGTGAGGATGAGTGGTGAATATGTATGTTTGCTTGTTCCAACTAGAACCGAGAAATGACATGAATTGTGTCCTTGTTGGCAAGGACTTTTTCATGGCAGCTAGCAGAGTTGCAGAGGAAGGTTCGGTCTGATGTGAGTTCTGAATACTGGCTCAATGTTAAATGTGCATATCCTGACAGACAATTGTTTGATTGGGGAATGATGCGGTTGCGTCGTCCTATGTATGGTGTTGGAGATCCATTTGCCATCGATGCCGATGATCAGTTAAGGAAGAAACGGGATGCTGAGGTGATTATATATATTAATATTTTTTTCTCTGTTTTGGCTTTGAACTTGCTTTCCATATCATGTATGTCATAGGTTATAGTTCATCTCACTTGATGATGAGGCTTCATTGATGCAATGAGATTGTACCCGCTTCTTGGTCAATTCCTCCAGCTGGTCTTAGTCTGCTATTAAGGTTTTCTCTGATGGTTTATGGCTAAGTCCATTGATATTTGACCGTAAGTCCATAGTTATATGTATTATCACTAGGAACAGGCATTGAAAATATAGTAGTTTTACTTTAATTGGATAGTTCATAGTTTATAAGTTATTAGAAGACATGCTGAAAACAACATCACACAGTTATTCATACACACACACTTTCACAAAGGTTGAAACATAGTTATTATTAGTTTCACTTGTAGTGCCTAGGGCTCCAAAATGCTATATTGCGTAGGACATAGCATTGCACAAGCTATATGAAAATGCAGTGCATGACTTTAAAATATTCAAATTATTGTTGATAATGACTAAAATATATAGAAAACCAAATGCACATTAAAAAAAAGCCTCATAACATAATCATCCATAAATCAGAACATCAAGTGCTTGAATCATAAAATAGATCAATGTTACTAAGTTTTTGAGTCTAAGCTTTATCCTAATATATATAAACCTATTCTTCTTCATCAAATGCAACATCATTATAATGATCATTATTAAGTATTTCCTCTTCATCTTTTGAGGTTCCATTTGTTCATCAACCATATCAAGAGCATGGGAAGAGACGGATGGCATTGCCCTCTTCTTGTGCTCTTGATATGTCAATGAATACTAAATCCTTCAATACTGATTATCTAAGGATGGTCAAGTGATCTTCAGTAATAGCCTTTGCATAGTCACTTAAATTAGAATTGTTGTGGCCTTATGTATATATAGTGCCTGTAGCACAAGCTACAGCTACATAGAAGTAGCTCTAGTAACATCGCTATAGTAGAGTTATATGAAAGTTGCAAGGCTACACATGTGGCATGGCGCCAGGAGCTGTTGCGATGAGCTACAAGCTATAGCAGGCTATTAATAACTATGGGTAGAAAGAATTATAACTCAACTAGGGATTTCATGTTGTGTGAACCTTTGTGGTCTACAATATGATATGTACTAATTAAAGTAACAAGACATGTATTGTATTGATCTGGATTTTTTTGTTCTATGCATATTTTCAGTATTTGAATATGGACTGAAATTTCCTCTTTGCTGTTAATTTCATTAAAACCTCAATTGCAGAGATTGTCAAAATTAGAAGAGGAGGAAAAGAATCATATAGAGACCAGAAAAAGAAAATTTTTTGCAGAAATACTCAATGCTGTCCGTGAGTTCCAATTACAAATTCAAGCTTCTTTGAAACGAAGAAAACAGAGAAATGATGGTGTCCAGGTACAAAATTCCGTCTCCACTCTTTCATGTGTTACAAAGCATTTGTTATGTCGAAGAATATCTAAATTTGGCATGTAAGTTGTAACATATTAGATTTAAAATTACTTGTGAGTTACTCTTGCCAAGAGAATTAGGTCTACTGATAGTTTATGTAATCTGTAATTGAATGAGTGACAGTTGCTTATTGGTGTCATTCTTCTTTGCTGTCTTCCACCCTCTCTCTCTATCCCCACCTTTTTTCCCTGTTTTCGCATTGTATTGCAATTCTGGACAAAATGGATATTGAGGCATTTTTAATACCAAGGCATTCAGCTGAATCTTGTTTATTAAATTTATTTTATTGGTGGTGGAATGCAATTTAATTGATTTGCATATGAAGTATGTACTGCTCTCTCTCCCAAATAATATTAAATTTGTTAAATCTAATATTGATTCATTCATTTATCAAGTTAGAAAGGGACCTTGAAGAGGAGAGGGGGGATGTGTAGAACATTGAAAGCAAGTTATTGTTTGGATGTTATGAAACTAGATCACAATGCCACTGATAAATCTGGGGACTGCTTTGAAGGGCAGGAATTAAGAAATGGGAAGAGAACAAGATATGTGGTTCTAGAAGTATTCTAATGAGTTCTAATACAGTCATAGACTCATTGTATTTCCAACTTTACAAATAATGTGGTTGGAGTGCATTGATACTATCTATAATATAGGATACACCTCCTTAATTAATACTTGTGCTAGTTATTAGGAGGGGCTTGTATTTCTTTTTATTTTCAAGAATATTGTTTCTTTCCAAAACTGTTAAAACAATTGAGCATGGCACTGCTTTTCTGTGGCAATTTTATGTTATTTTATGAGATTTGTTGCTCTTCTTAATGGGTTGAATCTTTCATTTATCATTGGTTGAAGATGGCTTATGAATTCTCGTAAGTAATTTGCAGGCATGGCATGGAAGGCAAAGACAACGTGCAACACGGGCTGAGAAATTGAGGTTTCAAGCCTTAAAGGCTGATGATCAAGAAGCTTACATGAGAATGGTGAAAGAGAGTAAGAATGAAAGATTGACTTTGCTTCTTGAAGAAACAAATAAGTTACTTGTAAATTTGGGAGCTGCTGTTCAACGTCAAAAGGACTCAAAACAAACAGATGGCATTGAACCTTTGGAGGATTCAGAAGCTGATCTACCAGAGTCGGATGGTTCAAAGAATGGAATATCTAAGGAGTCACCTCCTGAGGAAGATACTGATATGATGGATTCTGATCATAATGGTGACACTAGTGATTTACTTGAAGGTCAACGCCAATACAACTCTGCCATACATTCAATTCAAGAAAAGGTAGGTATCTGCATATTACTTGAATGCACTGAAGTTCTTTAACATAAGTAGTTGACCCTAGGAAAGATATATTGTGTTTTTGTCAGAATGTGTTTGACTTTTAGCTAGTACGTGCAACGGTTTTTAATTTAGTTGTTTGTTGGACATCGAGTTATAGTGAATGCTTTAGGTTGAATAAGTTATGACCTTATAATAGGATCAACGCATAACTTGTTCCTGAGTAATATATGGATAATAGCATTCTGCTTGATGCAGGAGAGTAAAACATTGTTTGTTGATTCTCCCTGGCTAGTTCTTTTTTGTGGGGAAAAAAAAATTATGTGCTATCTCAGTATGTTGTCCTACTTAATACAAATCATGATGGTACTGATTTGCCTGAGATTCATATTTGCTTTAGAATCTACATATCATGTGGGTGTAGTTTATTTACTTATTCCAGCATAAATTGTAATGTTGTGTGTTTCACTTTATATGGATGCATTGCACAACTGTTAATCTGGTTCTGTTCATGTCAAATGCTTGGAATTTTGTTCCCTCTATGTATCAGAATAATTGTCAAAAGTCCTTGTCTTACAAAGTTCTCATAAATTATATGCAGTTAACATTTTTATTGAAACTAATACAAATTGAGGTGGATTGAAAACCGACTTCATTTTGTTTATCACCCTGGTTTTTTTTTTCCCTTAGAAAAAAATTGCACACGTAGTCATTTTTAATATTATACCTCATTTAGTTGCTTCTCCATAAAAGTTATACATTGGAATTCTAACAATTTTTTATATTTACAGGTAACTGAGCAACCTTCTACTCTTCAAGGTGGAGAGTTAAGACCATATCAGCTAGAAGGGCTTCAATGGATGCTTTCTTTGTTTAATAACAATCTAAATGGAATTTTGGCTGATGAAATGGGGCTGGGGAAGACAATACAAACAATTTCTTTGATAGTGTATCTTATGGAGAACAAAGGTGTGACTGGTCCCCATTTGATTGTCGCTCCAAAGGCTGTTCTGCCAAATTGGATCAATGAATTCTCAACATGGGTTCCAAGGTATGTCCATGGGAGATTGTAAAGTTATAACCCCCCCTGTTCTCCTGGTAGGAGAGGGAGGAGGGTTGTGTTTGTTTGGTTTATGTAAATCATATTCACTTTTAAATCACTTGTGGATTTTCTCTTTATTCAGCGTTTCAACAGTTCTTTATGATGGACGGCTGGATGAGAGGAAAGCAATGAAGGAGGAATTGTCAGGAGAGGGGAAGTTTAATGTTCTGATAACACACTATGATCTTATAATGAGAGATAAGGCATTTCTCAAGAAAATTCACTGGTACTACTTGATTGTGGATGAAGGGCATCGGTTGAAGAATCATGAGTGTGCTCTAGCAAGAACCCTTGACTCTGGGTATGATTCAATATGACCAGTATTTGCCTTAAATGATGTTTTAATATGTACACTTCCCTAGATTCTAGGTTATTATATCCTTAAACTTTTATATAATTTTTCCGTGTTTCTTTGGACTCTATATTCTTCATCTCTGGGAAGAGGCTTAGGTTGGTTGTGTTTGATGTCAACCCTAATGAATTAACCAACCTGAATACTGAGATGTGAGGGTGGTTGTTTAGATTCTTTACGTCTTGTGATGTATTGATTAATCACAAAACAAATGCAGCCAAGCAAGGCTATTGTCAGAAAATTTAACTCAAACAAACAAAACAAAATGGAGTTAAAAAAAGTATACGACAATAGTTGAAAAGCCCAAAACCAGATAGTTGAAAACCCTATCCCTTCTGGTGAAGAAGAGATGCAAAGCTAGGATTTTAGGGGATGAGGAGGAAAGAATAGAAGGCAGTTAGGCCAGGAAAAGGAGCAAGAAAAAAGAGAAGGGGGGGGGGGATGAGGAGGGGGATTAAGAATGAAAGTTAAAGGTAGAATGAGGATAGCATTGGGTTGAGTTAAAAATAATTGAGAATTACTTAACCTGACATGATAAGCCTAATTTCTTATGAACATGGAACTGACTCACTTTTTGTGAGTAAACTCATCTAAACCCGAAATTTTGGTTTGAATTTCTCATTTGTTGGGCTAGTTCCTGACAGCACTATTGTATAATTCTCTTGTTAACGAACAACCTACTGTTTTCTTAGTATCTATTTTCTAGAATGCTAATTAAAAGTTGAATTTGGTGCTTTTATGGAATTATATTTATTAAAATTCTGTTTTTGTGTGTCAGTGTGTATCTTCATTTTTTCTGACAGATAATCATTTGTTTCATGTAGTTGTAAAACAGATAAGTTAGTATCTATTTTCTAGATTGCTAATTACAAGTTGACTTTGGTACTTATATGGCATTATATTTGTTGAAATTGTGTCTGACAGATAATAATTTGTTTCGAGTAGTACAAATTAGTTAAGTCATTGGGTGGACTTAGTTGAGTCTAATGAATTACTGGCTGAGACCGCATGATTCAGTTATGATTAGTCAAAGGAGATCTTGTGTTTTTTTTTTTTTTCTGGCGCGGCCCCCCCCCCCTTTTTCCCAAAAAAAAAAACTTTGTATTTTGGGCTGGGGTATTAAGATTCAAGAATTAAGATATTTGTAGTGGCATTTCTGAACCAGATATTCAATAATAATGGGACAAATATTGTCTTCTGCTGCTCTGCTATGATTGTAGATATAATCAAGAGCTTGAGGAAGCTTCTTTGAGACCATTGGTAGCATTTTCAAATATTAAATTTCTTGTACATCTGCATTGTGTGTGTTTGGCCACATAATTAACGGTTCCTCTTTTTCAAGTTGTTAATCTCTTGTGATAGAGATGTGTGAAGCCAAAAATAGATTTACACATCCCGGACCTTCCCAGAAAAATGGGAAAGTTAAAGGACAGGGCTAGGAGTTCAATAATCATTCTTAACTCATCTGTTTTTTATTAGTTAAGTTGAATTTGTTACTATTGATGTACAATCAATGGCTCTGATGTCAATTTGGTGCAAAACCAATGGAGGGAACATGCAGAGAACTCTCTGAATAATCTCAATATTATTAATCTATCATAAAGAAGGGGTCACAGTAATAACTAACTAGAGAACTTTTTATAGGTGACATCAACAACAAAGTCTTTTCTTACTGAGCAGAGTCGATTACATAGATTAATCAACGTCATAAATTCTTATCGTATATTATATTTTTAGAAACTTTTATAGGTGACAATAATAAGAAAATATAATTTTACTTTACTGAAATATAAATCATAATCTTAATAAAATAATATGAAGGGATACAATTCCCTAGGCTCAAACATCAAAATTGATAATGGCTTACTAATCCTAAATTGCTCCAATTTAATTAGTTGCCAATCTTAATTATCCCAAATAATAGAATTTATTTAAATAATAAAATAATCAAAATCTTTATCTTCTCATCCTGCATCAACTGATCAACTATTAATCCAGAGACTCTAGAAAACCCCACTGTTCATATTTTGGTTGAACTCTTTAATATGTAACTTCTCTGGGCGTGGGTGCATTATCTGAGATATTAATGAATATTTTTAGTTTCCAAACAGAGAAAAAGGATTAGAAGAAATTTTGGTTATTATACCTGACCACACCTTTAAGATTGTTAAATAAGGTGGCAGTGTATTGTTGGAGACTGGGTTTTAATTGAATACTTCAATTAAAGGCAAGATTATAATATAACTAATAATAGCATAATTACATTGTTGTATGTATTTGAATTTGCTTTTTCCAATTTCACATTTCTGTCTGTTACTTCACTGTGTCTTTTTTTTTTTTGGGAGAGCTGTTCTAATGATCAATTTGTTTGTGTAGTACATCTTGTTGACTTTCTTAGGTCATGCAGAACAAGTTTCATTTTTTGAAACAAATCCCCATGGGTATAAATAGAATAAAATTGTATGACTTCTCTAGTTGAAATTTTACTTGTGTGCAGCTATCAGATCCAACGCAGACTCCTGCTGACTGGCACCCCTATTCAGAACAGTTTGCAGGAATTGTGGTCCCTGCTTAATTTTCTCCTTCCAAACATTTTCAATTCAGTTCAAAATTTTGAGGACTGGTTTAATGCCCCCTTTGCGGACCGAGTTGATGTCTCTCTTACAGATGAAGAACAGCTATTGATCATTCGCCGTCTGCATCAAGTAGGTTTCTCTTCTAGTTTCTTATTCTCTGGTATTTTTCAACTTCTTTCTGATGTATCTCCTTCACTCCTAGGTAATAAGGCCCTTCATATTAAGAAGGAAGAAAGATGAGGTGGAAAAATATCTTCCAGGGAAATCTCAGGTCATACTCAAATGTGATATGTCATCATGGCAGAAAGTATATTACCAGCAAGTTACTGACTTGGGCAGAGTTGGCTTGGACAATGGTTTGTATATATATATATATATTTTTTTTTTTTTCTTCATGCTCTCCATTTATCTCCCAGGCCAATTCCCCTCTTTAACAGCTTAACCCAATATAAACACAAATTTTTCCAAATGCTTTGGATTTAATGTTGGTCAGCTGAAGTATTCCATCCTCCCCCTCCCATCCCCTTTCTTTGTTTCGTTCTCAAAACTCTTGGCTTGTTATTTTCAATATATGCTTATGATTCATATAAGCCCATCTTCAAGAAATTAAGCTATAAACCCTATTTTGCTATTTAGTTGCATATCAATTCCTATTGATGTTTGGGCCTTTGGTCCCTTCGATCACCAAAATAAGAAATTCCCTATTGATATATTTTACCAGTTGCAACTTTGTTTTGGATAGGTGAATACTGAAAACCATTCCATGTTAGTTGAATATAGAAATAATTTCTGATCACCTGGTGTGTTGATTTTTTTTTGGTTTCAATATTTAAATCTTTTTCTTTTCATCAATAACTAAGGTTTTAAATATTCTACCCCCCATAATATTGTGTTTGTTTTCAAAACCTTCCATGCTTACCTAATATCTGTCTCAAGTGAAAGTTATAAACGTTTTTCTAATTGGAGAACAATTTGTAGGTTCTGGGAAATCCAAAAGTCTACAGAATTTAACAATGCAACTCAGAAAGTGTTGTAACCATCCCTACCTCTTTGTGGGGGAACATAATATGTGGAACAAGGACGAGATTTTCAGAGCATCAGGGAAGTTTGAACTCCTCGACCGTTTGCTCCCAAAACTTCGCAGAACTGGGCACAGAGTCCTTCTGTTCTCACAAATGACTCGCCTCATGGACATTCTTGAGATTTATCTCCGACTTCATGATTTCAAGTTTCTTAGACTTGATGGCTCAACAAAAACTGAGGAAAGGGGAACTCTACTACGACAATTCAATGCTCCTGACTCTCCATACTTTATGTTTCTTTTGAGCACCCGTGCGGGAGGCCTTGGTCTAAACTTGCAATCAGCAGATACTGTTATAATTTTTGACAGTGATTGGAACCCTCAAATGGATCAACAAGCTGAGGATCGAGCTCATCGCATTGGACAAAAAAAAGAAGTTAGGGTTTTTGTGTTGGTTAGTGTGGGATCAATTGAAGAGGTGATTTTGGAGCGTGCAAAACAAAAGATGGGCATTGATGCTAAAGTCATCCAGGCAGGACTTTTTAACACAACTTCAACAGGTTTGTTGTAATTTTTGATACTGTGTTATGACTTTAGAATACCTATCACTCACTATTTTTTGAATAAAGAATTAAAGGATTTCATTTGAATGTTAAAGGAAAATGGGGAGGATGAGAAAATAGCCTTTGGTTCACTGCTTCAGAGGAAGCATTCAACCAGCCTCCCTGCCTCTGAAATTGCTGCTGATGCTGTTTATAACCTTAGCTGAACAACATTTGTCATATATGTTAAATGCTTTCTTGTGTCAAGCTGCACTAGCTAAGAGCAAAATAATTGAAGAGATTGAGACAAGAATAATTATAGAATCATTGAAGTCTGTCATATCACTAAACTTTGTGTGTGTGTATGAGTGCAGCTCAGGACAGAAGAGAAATGTTGGAGGAGATTATGCGTAGAGGCACAAGCTCACTTGGGACTGATGTACCAAGTGAGAGAGAAATCAACCGCCTTGCAGCCCGGTCAGATGAAGAATTTTGGTTGTTTGAGAGAATGGATGAAGAGAGAAGGCAAAAGGAGAACTACAGATCTCGTCTTATGGAAGAACATGAAGTGCCAGATTGGGTATACTCTGCAGCAGCTAATAAGGAGGATAAGGTCAAAAGTTTTGATGTTAGTAGTGTTACTGGAAAGAGGAAAAGAAAAGAAGTGGTATATGCAGATACATTAAGTGATCTACAGTGGATGAAGGCTGTGGAGAATGGGGAAGATGTGTCAAAGCTTTCGGTTAAAGGGAGAAGAAGAGACCACCTGCCATTTGACAGCAACGCAATTGCTGGTGATAGTGTGGGGGCAGAAGAAAGTTTTTCGGAGTTACAGAATGAAAGCTTCTCCATGGCAAAAGAGAGATCAATCGAAGATTCTTTCCATGTGACCCCTGGTCCCGCTCCAAAGAGACTCAGGCCTGAAGGAATAAATACACAGAAACATGAATACGAGTCCATCCGAGGAAGTGGTTTGAATGAGCATTTGTTTTCCTGGAATACCCATAGAAAGAAAAGATCAAGCAGTCTTGCCCAGAGCTCATCATTATCTGATTCTAGAGGGCAGAGCTCTAATGGAAGAGCAAACTGGAGCTGATGTGAGCATCAATTTAGTCATGGCTGCCAGTATTTACCAAAGTAACTGGGCTGTGATTCTGCTATTAGCCCTAGGAATTTATCAGTAGCTATTGCTAGGTGACACTCGGTCAACAAATGATCATTTCCACCAAATTCATTCTGGTATTTGTAACTTGTTTATCAGCATTAAAGTAAAATCAATCAATTTTAGTCCATGATGCTATAGGTCCACTAAACACAGGTATTTGATCTGACTTTTTAGACTGTTAAAACAAATAAATTGAGACTAAAGTGTTATATAAACCAAAAACTTAAATTAAGCGGAGAAAAAAATGTAGGAAAAGACATTTAATTAATCTGTTAATCACGAGTCAGATTAAAACGAAGTTAGTCCAGCTTATTTAATAATTACAGTGTATCTCTTCATTTCGGCTTAGTTGGGACACCTTTATCTTGTTAACAGTTCTGTGTTTCCGATGTTTCATAGCCATAATCAACTGTTTTTCTGTACACGTCTTACTGTAAAAGTATTGTTACCGCATTACGCCTTATGGCAATTTAGCTACAGAACTTGGTGAGGGATGAAACTGGTCAACTTGTACAGGGTTTCAAAACTGGTACTCAATATCATATAATTAATAATAGAAGTGATACGTGGCAAGTTAATAGATCAGGGAAATTGTTACTATTTCTGTTATTCTATTAGTCGTTGTTTTTGTTAGTGGCTGTTAGTCAATTATATTCCTAGTTGTAAGTCCCGCCACCTTTTTGTTGAAATAAATAAGTAGTATATTGTGTACGGGTGATTTTGAACTTCAATAATAACATTCTACTTCTGAAATTGAGTACTAGTTTCTCCTCCTCTGTACCAAATTGGTATCAAAACATGGCCATGGAAACGCGTTCTTTTGAACATCTACCTGAGATTGAATAGGAGGTCTCCTAGATGTGTGCGGAAGTCAGTGATCTTCGAGCTTCTCAGGCATGATCTGAAAAATTACTAATGGAGGTCGTGTCAAAATTAGCTTCGATGCAAGCATCTCCAGCGGACGATGGAAATCTTGTTCCTGGTGAACTAGTGACAGCGAACGGAGGTATGAGTGGATTTCATGCCAATGGCTTCCAATTTGGAACCTGTTGGGAAGCACAGACCGGATCCTATCAATTTTTAACCAAATTCACTCACATCGAATTCCCAAAATTCGATGGCACAAAGTTCAAATCTTGGTTGTTCTGTTGCAAACAGTTTTTCGAGGTGGATGAAACACCCCTAAAGCATCAAGTTCGCCTGATTAGTCTACACTTGGAAGGCCGCACACTATAGTGGCACCAAAATTACATGAGACGGAAGGTGTCAATCGAAGTCAGTTGGCTCAAATACGTAAAGGCTGTGCGTGAGAGGTTCGGTGATGTCCTCAAAATTGATCCTATGGTTGAATTAACAAAACTCAAACAAGAAGACATGGTTGCACTTTATCAGGAAAGGTTCGAAGATCTGTTAGCCGAAGTTGATCTTCCAGACGAGCATGCTATTAGTTGTTTTCTCGAAGGCCTTAAACTCGAAATAGAAGCTCCGGTTCACATGTTCAAACTGATCTTCTTAGCCAACACTATGTATTTGGCTCGACTACAGGAGGCGTCTCTGCAGGCTATCCAAAACCAGAGTGACGAAAATGCAAGGAAAACTTTGTATGTTTCTTCCTCATCTACCGGAATGGGGTCCTTTAAAGCTATGGGTGCTACTAGTTATGTTGCTTTGAAGGCCATGTCATCCATGGGTAATGCCAGAATTGGGTTCACACATGCAAAAGAATCCATGACCATAACTAATGTAGCCAAACCACTGGTTGTAGGCGCTGAAAAGGGAGCTAAAAAAGGAATTCAACATTTATCGAAGAAGGAGATAATGAAGAGAAGAAGAAATAGACTTTGCTATTGGTGCCTGGAGAAGTTTTCCTTTGACCTTTTCCCTGTAAAAATTCTCAATTGTATATGTTCATGGTGAATGATGATAGTGGGGAGGACTACATGGAAATTGATTTTGAAACTCCAAGTTCTGTTAAAACTATGACCAAGATTTCGTTGAACGCAATAAATGGCTACTCGGAGGACACTGAAGGTTGTTCCACAATAAAGGTGCAGAGGTGGATCAAAAAACAAAAAATTTTGATCTTGATCGGCACCGGAAGCAGTCATAACTTTGTGGATTCCATGGTGTTGAAATGGCTAAAATAAAAAACTAATGTTACCAAGGATACCAAAGTAACAGTAGCGAATAGGGAATAGCTTCGTGTAAGTTAGCACTGTCTTCAATTACCCTAAAGCATGAATGGGGAGGTCTTTCAAGATGACTTCTTGGTGATGAATCTCGGTGTCTATGACATGATATTAGGAATGCAATGGCTTATTGGCCTTGGAAGAGTGTTGTAGGATTTTAGCAAGCATTTCCTTTGCTTCAAGTTGCATGAGAAGTTCTATACAGTGTGTGGAGTGGATACCCTTCATTCAGTTTGGCAGATAGATGGGATGGGGGAGAAGAGCTTACTACATTTGCAACAAGCCTTTATGGTTCAATTATGTAATACCGAATGTGGGAATGTTTTCAAGGTTAGCAAGTCAGACCAAGGGTTAACAGAAGGATAGCAGAGATCTTTAGACCAACTTTTGACAGAGTTTAAGGATGTATTTCAAGTTCTTACTAGTCTTCCTCCCCCTAGGGAGTTTGACCATTCAATTGCATTAAAAGAGGAGAAACCTATTAGTTTAAGGACTTTCCGATATAGTCCCATACAGAAAGATGCCATAGAGAAGCTAATGAAAGATATGTTGGATAATGGCACTATATGGTCTAGTCAGAGTTCTTTTGCTTCACTGGTGGTTCTTGTGAAGAAAAAAGGCAACACTTGACATTTTTGTGTGGATTACAGGAGGCTTAATGCTCAAACTCTCAAGAACAAATTCCCAATTCCTTTTATTAAGGAATTAATTTATGAATTGCATGGCTCCACCTACTTTCCTAAGTTGGACGTACGGGCTGGTTATCATCAAATCCGAATGCATCTTACTAATGTTCACAAAATGACATTTCGGACTCATGAGGGGCTCTATGAATTTCTGGTGATGCCCTTCGGCCTCACTAATGCCCGGTCACATTCCAAGGATTAATGAATTCAATCTTCAAGTCCTTTTTGCAACGATGTATCTTAGTATTTTTCGATGATATATTGGTTTATAACAAAACTTGGGAGGATCACTTGCTTCACTTATGACAAGCATTGGAAGTTTTATAAAGGAACATTCTTTATGCTAAGAAAAATAAACGTGTCTTTGGTGCCACTAATGTTGAATATTTATGCCACTTTATCTCTTCAGTAGGGGTGAGGGTAGACCCAAGGGAGGTAGCAGCTATGTCTTCATGGCCCACTCCACATAATGTTAAATCCTTGAAGGCATTCCTTGGGCTCACCAAATATTATCGAAGATTCATTCAAAACTATGGCTCTATTACTAAACCCTTCACTGAGTTATTAAAGAAAGGGGGATTTTCTTGGTCTATTAAGGCTGATAAGGCTTTCACTCAGCTCAAGGTCCTCATGGCTTCCACGACGATGTTAGCATTGCCTAATTTTTTCCTTCCCTTTCAAGTAGAAACGAACACTTCTAATTTGGGTATAGGGGATATCCTATCTTAGCAATGGCATCCTATAGCCTTTATAAGCAAAGCTTTGTCCCCTAAAAAACAATATGCTTTTGCATATGAAAGAGAGTTGACAGCTTGGTGTTTGCGGTAAAGCAGTGGCGACAATAATTATTTGGCAAGAAGTTTACTATTATAACAGATCATTTGCTTTTAAAACACTTGTTGGAACAAAAGAATATTACACTTGAACAATATAGGTGGGTCAGTAAGCTGGATGGACTTGAATATGAGATTGCCTATTAGAAAGGACGAGAAAATATGGTGGCTGATGCGTTGTCTTGCTATTTTGATAAGCCCTCTTCATGTTTTGCTGTGATCTCCATCACTTCCAGCTTGAACCAGTGAGTAGCAGCTTCTTGTAGGCAAGATACAGTTCTACAGCGGGTCATTTCTAATTTGGAGGCAGATGCCACTTTTCATCCTAAATTTTCTTGGCTTAGTGGGATCCTTAAGAGAAAGGGGAAGTTTGTGGTGGGCACTAACTAGCAGCTTTTGGTTAGAATTACTTCATCATTTTCATGGTGATTTATTGGGGGGACATTCAAGGATGGCTGCCATACATAAACGGCTATCTGCTGTATTTTATTAAAAGGGATGGAGAAGGATGTTTGATCTTTTTTCTGAGAATGTTCCATTTGCTAACACTTTAAACCAGCAAATGTTGCTTCCCCATGCTTAATCCAACCCTTACCTATTCCATCTACCATTTGGACTCATGGCAAAATGGTTATTTTGGTGGTTGTGAATAGATTATCTAAAGCTAGCCATTTTATTGTGTTACAACATCCTTTTAGTGCTATGGATGTAGCCCTATTTTTTTTTAGATAATGTAATAAAAATCCACGGCTTTTCACACTCCATTGTCATTGATAGAGACCTAATTTTTTGTGAAAATTTTTGAAGGTCCCTCTTTCAATTTAATAATGTGAAACTCTTGTATTTCTCTGCTTATCATCCCTAAATGGATGGTCAAACGAAGGTGTTGAATAGGTGTTTGGAATGTTACCTTCGGTGCATGATGGGTGATCATCCTAAAAATTGGGTTAATTGGTTTCCTTTGACTGAGTTTTGGTATAACACATCCTTCTATACCGCCATCGACATGACCCCATTTGAAGCTATCTATGGTGTTGCTCCTCCCATTCACTTGCCCTACTTGGCTGAAGATTGTGATAATGATGTTATTGATAAAAGTTTGAGGGATCAGGAAACTACCTTGCAATTACTTCAATACCATCTTAAGAGGGCTCAAAATAGGATAGTCTAATTGTCTAATAGGAAGAGGACTAACCGACAATTTGAAAAAGAGGGCATGGTTTATCTTAAGCTTCATCCTTTTAGAAGGAATAAGCTTAATAATTCAGCTTTGCATAAACTAGTAACTAAGTATTATAGACCCTTCCAAGTTGTGCAAAATATTGGTTTAGTCACATATGAACTACACCTTCCAGAGGACACCAAAATTCATCCAGTTTTTCATGTTTCACTTTTAAAGAAACATGTGGGAGCAGATCCAATTCATTCCCAATTACCTCAGCTAGATGAAAATGGGTACTTCTCATTGGAACCTGAACGTCTTTTGGCTTGCAAAGTTATAAAGAAGCATAACTTGCCATTAACACAGGCTCTAATCCACTATAAGCATACTGCACCAAAGAATGCTACTTGGGAATCCTAGGCTGCTATACATCAACAGTTTCCTCACTTCTGTCCTGTACTTGATGCAGATCCTTAAGGTCAAAGATCCGTTCCATAAGGGGGAGGAAGTTGATAGGTGGCAAGCTAATAAACCAAGGAAGTTGTTGCTATTTCTATTATTCTGTTAGTCACTGTTTTTATTAGTGGCTGTTAGTTTGTTCTATTTCTAGTTGGAAGTCCTGCCACCTTTCCGTTAAAATAAATAGGAAGTAGTATATTGTATATGGGTGATTTTGAACTTCAGTAATAACATTCTACTTCTGGTATCGAGTACCAATTTCCCTTCCTCTATACCAGGAGTCATTATATGCTTTTTACCTTATATGCTTGGTTAGATAATAATTTAATGAGCCTAATTTAATGATCTTAGATTCATTTTATATTAGTTGGGTTAAATTGGGATTAATGTGTTTTAATTGGGAACTAATTAAATTTGGACTTTAATTGTTAGTATTATACCTTGATCAATGGAAGTTTAATTATCTGTATTTTTGTTCTTGCAGTTAAACTAAGTCACATAAATGGATTTGGATTTTTTACAAGGGACTTTGCATGCTAAACTAAGCAATGTTGATGGATCTGGATGTTTTACAAAGAGCTTTGAACGCTAAGCTTATTTCATTTAGGAATTAATAATGTAATGTTATTACTTCTAGACCATATGATGTAACCCTAGCCTATCTAGTATTTTAGGTTTTCCCTTAGGTCATATTTAGTCAAAACAAATTATTCTTTTACATCATCTTCAAAGCCACAAACTATTCTTTCTTTGGAGTACTTTGTTCATAGCATTTTGAACTATTCTATAATGAATATGGGATACCAAACTTGATATCTAAACCCAAGTTTATGATTTGACTATATATATTAGTTTGATTTTAATTATAGAATGAATTTCTTCTTTTTCTTCTTTTTTTTATGTAAATCTTGATTATACTAGTCGGTTGATTTAGATTGCATGACTATTGTTTTATTTGCATGATCTAAGAGTTATGTTTGATTTAATTGGTTACTTGATCAATTAGATTCATTCTATTTAACACGTTAGAAGTTTTTGTGTGTTAATCTTGGTGTAGTCGAATAGGAATTGATTATGTGTTGTTAACTTGGGGCGGTTGTATTAGGCTTAATAACTAGGACAGATCACAATTTTAGGTGATAACTTAAGGACATCAGATAGCAATAATCAAGAAATTAAAATTGAACCAAAGGGATTTATAGATAATAAGCAAGGTAAGATATCAGAGGAAGGAACTTAGGATTGATTGCATTTTTTATCTTTTAATTTTGCATAAAATCCGCTATTCAAATTAATTTCCATTCTATAGTTTCTTAATCTGATTGGTTAAATGAAAGGCTCTTTGAGAGACAACCTAGTAAGCACCATATTATAAATTAGTTAATTTAACTAATCTTAGCTAGTTTGATAGCCGTGAGTTTTCCTATTACTAGTAATACTCAAATTTTCTATCTTATTCCATACAGGTTTACTATTATTATTTATATATCTTCCCTTCCTCACATTTCTCAACCAAACACATCCATAACAAATCCCAAACGGTTAATTACTATGAAACAAACAAAATAAACATACTAAAATAGAATGAAAGAAATGCACCTGCTATTCACATGCCTCCATCATATTACCTACATAACAACTATTCCCTTTTTATAGAACATCCTTCTCCTCAAGTATGGGCTGGAATACTGGTGTCAAACTTAGGGAATTGCTCCTTAAGATTAGCCAAGGACTTCTAAGTAGCATTTTTAGGGCTAATATTCTTCCATTGGATAAGAACTTGAGTGACAGGCAAATTTTGATGCTTAACAACCGTTCTAGCTAAAAATATGTTAAGGCACCATAAAGAAATAACCATTATCTATGAGATGAGGTAAGGGGGAGCTAACGAGAATAACTAAACCCACATGTTTCTTGAGGAAAGAGACATGGAAGATAGAATGAAGCCTTGTCTCAAGTGAAAGATCTAGCTTATAACCTATTAGACCAATCTTTTGAACCATTGTATAAGATCCAAAATAACAAGCAGTAAGCTTATGAAGAGTATAATTGTTAATAGTGTTTAGACATAAAGGATTAAGCTTTAAATAGACTTTATCCCCCATTTCAAAAGTCTTCTCACTTCTATTCTTATTTGCCATTTGTTGCATTCAACGCTAGGCTCTTGCCAAATGGTATTTTAATAATTTCCTAGTAGTTTTTCTATCCCTTAAACTATAGTCTACCAAGGCATTGTCACATTCTCCTACTACATAAGGCATGTGAGTGGGGGAAAACACTCCATACATGGCCTCAAAAGGTGACTTGCTAATAAAAGAGTGGTAAAAGGTTATATACTATAATTCAACCAAAAGGAACTACTTAACCTACTTCTTGGAATAATCTCTTAACATACATCTTAAATAGCACTCCAAATTATGGTTAAGGACCTCTATTTGACCATCATTTTACAGATGATAAGTAAAAGAATAGAGCAACTAAACCTTGTTTGATCTTAAATGATGCACATCAAAATTTGCCACAAAAAATAGGGTTTCTATCGGTAACGATAGAATTAAGAAACTCATACAACTTGACAACATTATCTAAGAAGGTCTAAGTTACTCCTGTGGTTGTAAAAGGATAGTGCAAGGCCATGAGATGTGTAGCCTTGGTAAGCCTATCCATAACAACCATAATCACTATTTTATTATAAAACTTAGGTAAGCCCATAATAAAATCCATGCTGATAACTAACCACAATTAAGAAGGAACAAGAAATGCTTGTAAAAGATTAAGGAAAGCTACTCTTTCATACTTGTAGCATTGGCATGTTTGGCATTCTCAAACAAATTTTCTCACATCATTTTCCATTCCTTTCTAATAAAAAACAGAAGCCAAGCATCTGCTAAATTTAGTATAAAAACAGTGTCCCTTTAATAATTCTAATGTATTTCAAAGATGTTGCAAATGCAGCTCCCATTACCTACTATAAACTAGAATATTATCAGAAAATATCAATATGTATTTTCTCAAAAGAGGCTTAAAAACTAAGTTCATTAGCCCTTGGAAAGTGGCTAAGGGCATTAGTAAGCTTAAAAGGCATAACAAAAAATCATAGACTCTCATGAGTCTTGAAAGCTGTTTTGTGAACATCATTAGAATCCATGTGAATTTGGTGGCAACTTACTTGCAAATCCAACTTTGAGAAGTATTTAAAGCCTTTCAATTCATCAATTAGCTCTTCCATAATGGGGATAGGAAATTAGTTTTTCACTGTTTGAGCATTAAGCTTATGGTAGTCGACACAAAAGTGCTAAAAGTTATCTTTTTTCTTGGCAAGGATAACAAGAGAAGCAAAGGCACTAGTGCTAGGCCTAATTAATCCATTTCAAAGCATCTCTTTAACTAAATCTTTTATAACATCTTTTTGTATAGAGCCATAATGATAAGGTTGTTAGCTTACTGGTGTCTTCCCCATAAGAGGTATTTGATGGTCAAAAGCTTTAGAAGAAGGTAAAGACTTGGCTCCTCAAAGACATCCAAAAATTCCTCTAGCAAATGGTTCAAGGATTGCTATTGTTCAACTGTTAAATTAGCATTTGGAAAACTTATATGAAAGGCATTCTCTAGTCCTTGAGGCTTAAGTTGAATAAAACATAATAGACCAGCTCTTATACACTACCTCATTGTAACTTCTTTATCATCACAAAATCATGATCCAATTAGCAAAGTTCATAATATTAATCATTTAACAGGAAGCATATAAAATGAGCCTTCAGATCCTACGTAATTCTTCCTAATGTCAATATCCATTAACCTCCAAGAATCATATCATACCCCATTAGGTTCATGACTAAGAAATCTGATTCATATGCAATATTTCCTATAATCCACTGTAAATTTCTACATTAATGTTATATATTAACTTGATTTCCATTGCCTATCGAGACTTTTTAACTACCTTAATATCCAGGAAATTATAAGTACTCCTTGTGTCCAGAAATATCAAGATAGAATCTCTTTTAATGTTCCTTGCACCTTTATGGTTGAATATTCTCTAAAGTCCATAATGGAACCAATAATGGCATTCAAGGAGATTCTTGAATGAAGCTTCACTAGAACTTTAGTACTGTCTATTCCTTCATCATTATTGATGTTTTCCCCATCAATATCCATTCCATCTCTTGACTCAGTTTCATTTACCATCAACATGTATAGCTAAGAGTTTTTGCAATAGTAATCGAAGCTAAACTGCTTAAGACACTAATAACAAAGTCATTTTTTTCTTCTCTCATCCATCTCATTTTTAGACAATTGCTTGACAAGTTTTTCATAAGCAATCATAGTTGAAGATTTAGAAGGAACAACAGTTATAGGCTTATAAAAAATAAAGGAGGACACTAAAATGCTCCTATCAAAGGTACCTTTAGAAAAAACAATTGCAGACGAATTCTTAAAAGAAGTGGTGCCAGAATAATATTTAGTTGAATTCATTGACTAAGCCAAACTATAAGATGATTAAGATTTCTTAGAATCAGGAGCTCTCTAATTTTAAAGAGTCATAAAGAATGCCTCCTGTAGCCTTGCTAAATACATAGCATAAGCTAAAGACACAAGTTTAAACATCCTTACCTGAGCTTCTATTTTAGGCTTGAGCCCATTAAGAAAACAACTAATAGCAATTTCTTTTGGATCCTCAATTTTAACTAGACACTCTTTAAACCTCTCCTAATAATCAATCATACTCTATCTTGTTTCAGATTTGTGAGCTTAGCCATCAGATCAATCCTAAATATGTCTCCAAATTGGCTCCTTATTCCATCGAGATACTCTAATGGGTTAACATCTCCTATCTTCCTTTTTTGCATAAAGCTTAGATGCCATTGCAAAGCTTTACATTCCAAATACATTGTAACCAATTTCACTCTTTATTCCTTCAACATTTCGTCAATGTAAAAAAATTATTACAACGTAGAATCTAGCCTTTAAAGCTAGAGCTATCGAAATGAGAAAATTCTATCTTTGAGAACGTAGTTGGAAACTGGTAACTTCCAAGTTGATTGTTACTATACGAACCAAATTGTAGAAAGTCAAGGTAGTTCGATTCACATGGGCAGCACTAGTTGCTCCATTAGTGTCGCTACATACTTGCATGCCATTAGCTTTGTTTGCCACATTCATTCTTGTCAGTGATAGAAGCTTTGTAACAAGCTCTCCTATCAAATTCTCCATCCTTGTAAGCAATGATTCCATGTGAGCTTCCAACTTCTCCATGTTTGCATCAATTCTGGATATTAAGGAATGCAATTCATTCAACTCCTACTTCACTTCACGCATAAAGTCATTCTATTGAGTGTCCTTTACCATTACCATGAATTGTAGCTTTGATATCAAATTGGTACAGACTATAGAGTTTCAAAACTAGTATTTAATACCAATGAATACTCAAATTTTCTATTTGTTTTATTCCATATACATCTACTACCATTATTTATATATCTTCCCCTCCTCACACTTCTCAGCCAAATAGGTTCACAATGAATCAACTATTATGAAACAAATATAACAAACATACTAAAATAAAATGAAAGCAATACACATGCTATTCACGTGCCTTTATCATATTACCTAAGTAACAACTTTAATCTTCAAGCCTAAGGAAACTAATCTCAAATGTTTATTATTTTTAAGGAAGCCATATAAACCTGGTAGAAGTCAGCCAGTACAACTAGTTCATGGTTATTTTTTGGAGAAACTTCTACTAATGAAGAGCACGATGAAGAAGAAAGGCTTTTATCAACAACATCCATAATGAACCTAGGTTAAGCATTAATATTACCTACATATTTCTACCTAGGATAAACATTAAGATGAACTATATATTTCTTCAGTTGAGTATAAATTCAGTATAAGCAATGAAATAGTATATTTGCATCCATCAAAGGCATATAGAAAAGATTAACAAAATGAAGGCATTGATTTAAAAGCTCTTCATATTTGTTACACTAACCTCTCTTGACCAGATGAGGAAGATTTAACTACAAGTAATATATTCACATAAAAGAAAGGAAACATGAAAAACAAGATCACCATACCTAATTTACAGATTTTTTACACCCTCTATCATTAAATGTTGTCCCATTAATAAATACAAACTGATATTGAAACAAAAAGGACTAGATAAGTTACTTATGTAGAAAAAGCTGAAAGTAGACCATTTGTCCTACTTACACATCTACCTTCTATAGCTCTACTCCTAACTAACTTTAAGGCTCTTCATTTTTTGTTCTAATTTATTCTCATTACCTTCTCCTTCATCAAATACTTCATCATCATCCAAATATATCCTTTATCTTATTAATGCCTTCATCAAAGATAAAACTTCCATTGATGTTTAGCAACTTAAAACCAGCCTTTTGCACCATAATCTATGACAATTGTCAAGCCCCAACCCTTCCTATTTTGTTGGAACTTAGATTAACTTCCTTTAACTAGATATGCTAGCCCTCATGCTTGAGTCCATTCTCAGTTAAGTTCAACTTGGCAAGAAACTACTTTGCTGCTATGGCAAGAGCAACATTAGCTATACTGTCATTTTCACTCATCTCCAAAACTTCAAGGTTATGAGCTAATTCCTTAAAAGCATTGACTAGTGCAACTGCACCATCATCTTCCAAGTTCAAGTAGCTCTAGTACACCTCTCTTAATTCTACATGCTTGATAAGAGCTTTACTTAGAAAGACTCCACCTTCTACACCAAACATGTTATCCTGCAAGTCAAGTTTCTTTAGAAAGGTACAATTACATAGAGCATCACACAAAGCAACTCCACCTGTAGTGCCTATCTTAGTAGAAGAGCAATAAAAATCCTTCAATAATGGAGAATGCTTCGCAACCTCAAATATAACTAGTGCCCTTTCATCTCTAGTCATATTATTATGAAAATGAAAAATTTTGAACTATTTTACAAAAGAAATCAACTCACGAATTGCTTGAGTAGCTTCTTCTAAAATGCCATCACTCATTAGATAAAGCCCTTCAAAACATGTCTATGATTTTAAGAGTGCTCCAAATGCTCTAACACCTTTCTCACCTAAGGCATTTTCAAAAAGGCTTTAAGACTTCAAAGCACTACCTTCCAGAGTAATAAAGAATGTTTTCATGGCTTCAAAAGCTTTTACTTCTGATCTTCTAGCAATGATATCTAATAGATCTACTTCTTTCAACTACTTCTTAAGGGAACTGAGGATAGGCTAGGCAACTTATGCTACTCCTCATCCATAACTTCTATTATTGAAGCATATTTTAGTGAAAGAATTTCCTAGCTCCTTTAATGGCCTCAAGAGTTCTTGAGCCTTGTGTGCTTCAAGGAAGACTCACTAAAGTTTAGATACATCAAAAGCAAACCCACCCTACAGAGGTATAATTAGATATAACCACTTCTTTGTTATCATTTTTACTAGGTCCTCTTTTAAGAACATCCAACAAAAGCTTACCGCATTCATTGGCATAAAGCTAGACTATAGAACTACTATCACCATCTAGCTTGGTTTGCTATTGCAAAAGCCAAATCCTTAATTCTTTTTGCATTCTCTTCGGCCTCTTCCTTTTGCAAAGTTCCATAATTAAGTGTGAAAATAAATTTTCTTGTAACATTTTTAACAATCCTCCTCATAAGCATATGTCTAGTGTTTTGATTATGAGGCCATAATTTGATTGAAAATGGTCTTCTCTATGAATTCAACATCGTAGCATCCAATGCAATGAAACTGAAACATATAAGAACTGTTCATGTAAGTACTTGCCGAACTCATTCATTGTAGTCCTTCCTAAAGTAGCAATAAGTCCACTATTTAGATGAAGGTATATGTTGAACATTGGCAACTAATTTCATGCTAAATTTCATGATTTTCAACCACACGTACCAAATTTTGCATAATTGCCATAGCACAGTTGTCTGCATGTACCATAGATTGAAGAGATAGAAAAAGAAAATGTAGCCAAAATCAAACAAGTAATTAATAATGAAACAACATACCAGACCAGACAATGTCTTAATAAAAGTTTGAGGCACTTATAGCATTGAATAGTCAGCTTAGAAATGCAAGACAAATGAAAAGCATACATGAAAAACTAGAAACAAGTAGAAAAAGATGTGAAAGACTATATGATGTTAGCTTCTCGTTTGCATTTCATAATCCAAAAAGCGCAAAAGCATATGGCTAAGGTGAGTTTGATCGTGTAGGCTCTTGAAATCCTCGTTCTAATGGTTATTTTTGGCCATCCCACAATCAAAAACCCCTACACTTGATTGCTCGAACTTTATAAAGTCATACTCCATGAATCCTATATTCTCATTTACTTATATGTTTCAACCAAAGTAAAGGCAAATTATCTGCTTCTCTCTCTTATATACGATAACCCACATTGTTCCTCTCTTTCATACAAGAGAGAAGAGCTTTTCTTTGGCTAAAGCATACAAGAAGTAAATGACCATCGATGAAGGACATTTTCCAATTTATGGCTTACTACAAGTAACCTGTACCAAGTGAAAAGAAAACAATTCAAGACTCTTATGATGTCTTTTCCAAAAAAAAAAAAAGACATTTTATGTATTTACATGTCAATAGGAGATATTTTTCCATTTTCTAATTTCTTGCACTATCTTCACCTAGGAAAATTCTTAGGCTATATGTTGAACTATGGTCAAATTTATGTAGTTACATGTGATAGAGGCTACAATTTCATATAAGATATTAGATTATTGTTTATTTTGATAATCATGACAATCCAATCGACTGCTTTATAATTTAATTTAAATATTAACTTCAAAACATAATTATTTGTGAGTAAATAATTAGAAGTATGTAGTCCGGTTCAAGGTCTATGAAAATCTATGTACATGCATGATTCAAATCATGTGTTTTCATTAAGTCTCATAAAAAATCTAATAATAAAACAATAAAAAAAATATAACACTTCGGCAATTTGTGTTATTATTTATGCAATTGTCATTAGTACCAACCGGAGTAGAGATGATTCATGTATTGAAGACGATATTATAAAATTATACATTTTTTAAAAGATTTTGAAACTCAGAATACTTCCAAATTTTTGATGACTTCTTTTCTTTAGACTACATCCAATAATTAAGAGCCCTTAAACCCTCAGTTAAAAAATTAACAACTACTACAAAAACAACATGCTTTGATCCATATAATAAATAATACATTTGTAGAGCAATAAGAGAGGCGGTGTGTGTCCCTTGTCCAGTAACCACCTCCGTTGCTTAGTGGTATAACATATCTTGCAATATCTTAAATGTAGGCCAACTATTTCTTTTATACCAAAAAAATAAAAAAACCATACATAAAAAGAATAATGTTTTGGAGTTATTTACAAAGAAAGGAAGATAGCATAAGTGATAACTTCAAGGACTTAGATACCATGAAAGATATTTTTTTTTTGTGCAAAAGATATATGAATAGAAGAAATTATTGTTGCATTATCAATTATATATGACAATAATGGCTTGTGTGAGATTGTCTTTAGCATAAAGGTGTATTTGATTTGTGAAAATATTTTCAATTTTCATTCTTTATCTTTATTTCTTAAATTTTAATTTCATCTGTAAGTTTTCATTATTTAGAAATGTGTATATATATGTATTTGGTCTATGTAAAAAAAAAATTGGTCCATCCTTGTTTTCAAATCAAATTTACATAAATGAACATTAACGTTATTTAAGTTTTGAGTTTGACTATATAGGATCAAACATTTAAATCTATTTTCATTTTCTTTAATAATTATTTTAATCTCTATTGTAAAATTGCAAGAATTCCACTATTGGTCATTATGTGAAATTGCTAAAAATTTCTTATAGATCTTTCATATATAGTTTAAGCCTCTTTTAAAAGAAAATATCTTTAGAGATCCTAAATTGTCTCGCATGCATTTCTAGTCATATTTTTTATTTTCAATAGCAAAACCAATGTTTTCAAAATCGGACCGAACAGATCATTGAACCGGTGAAATCACTGGTTCACGATTCATTGGTTGAACCGTGGTCGAACCGATGATAATTTAATATATATATATATATATATTATTTTATATATTAAAAATTTAAGATAATAAATAATAATGAGTAAATATTAATAAATTTTGAAATACATTATAACTAATTATACATAAAAATAAATCAAACATAATATAATTTTTAATTTGTTTAAAGTATATTTACATAATTTTAATAAAAATCATATGAATTTTAGTTTTGTTTTACATCTATTATATTAAAATTTTACAATTATAAATAACATAATAATGATAGTTTAAGAGAAAAGATATTATTTTTTATTAAAATAAAATCATAATAAAGATTATATATTAAATATTGTATACTATAATTGAATATGCTTCCTAGCTCAGTGGAAGAGACATGTAAAATGACCCAAATGGTCACTAGTTCAAACCACAATGTTACAAATTTTGCTAAAAAAATTTAGACTGGTTTAACCAGTGACCCAGCCGACTTTTCAGGTTCTCATCGGTTCTTGATCGGTTTTGAGCTCATCTGGTTCTAGGGGCTAACCGAACTAGACCATAAACTAGTTCCCAGTCGAACTAACCCATCCAGTCTTATTTTCAAAACAGTAAGCAAAACAGAAGATAACAAAACCAAACAAACTCTAAATCTGGGGAATTCATAGTACTTAATCTAATATTATTAAATAATTGAGAGGTGAGTAGAGATCTACATGAAATTTAAAACGTTAAAAACACATTTTTTTTAACTTGTTAGCTCTAAAGTTCTTAGTGCAATTCTTGTGTGAAGTGATTGAGATTTAAAGTCTAAACTTTTCAATGTTTGTTATTTTTAGTATTAGCCTCAAATGATTTAAGATTTGTAATTTGACGCAAATAGATATGGAGACGATTATAAGCTGATTCGAGTCAAATATTGATCTAATTTGGTAAGTTTAATTTTGCATTAAACTTTATTTTTAAAATTTGGTATTCATGTTTAACCATGTTTAATTTAATATTAGATTGGACTAAATTAATTATTTTTTTATATTTGATAAAAATTATAGAATAATTTTTGAAAATGAATTTTTTATAAAATATATTTTTTATTAAAAAATAAATCAGATTAACTAATATAACTGATCCAATATCACCGAAAGGGACCAATCTGATTGATCACCCCGGATTAGATGGTAAGATGGCCAAAAAAGGCTACGGAGGCTTAGTAACAATTATTTGAGTGGGCCCATTGGATGGAATGAAAGATTTTCATATTTGAATGGACAGGGAGGAAAAACACCATAGGAGGTAGGGAGACAACCCCTCACCAACGAAACGTGCTATTCAAAGGCAACTACTACATTCAACGCCACTTTTGGGTGTATGGACGCTTATCACACTTCACGAGTTAGATTTCATTTGTGGTTAGAACCAGTAATGCCCATCTACCTATTAAAAGCTGTCATGTCAGAAAAATAATAAATTCATGACGAAAACATATAATTTTTTAATAACATAAAATAATTTTATAAATAAATATATATTTTTTATTTAAATTATATATATTATTATTATTAAAAAATTATATACTTAGAATATTTTAATTATAAAAATTTAATATATTACATAATTAAATCTATGCCAATTAAGATTTTATAAATTTATGCTTAAAATATCATTTTTAAATATTCACATAAAAAATTCATAAAATTTTAGTATATATATTTTTCATATAATGGAGGAAAAAATATTCCTTATTTTTTAATTAAAATATGTTATTTTTATTTTCAATTATAAATATTAGCTTCTCTTGCATTGCTAGTTTTTTGTTATTTTGTGGGTTGAATTATTAATTAAGTAAAAAAATGAAAATTGTGAAACAGCATAATTACTAGTGTGGCCTGGGAAACCAAAGGGAATCAGTGATTGTGTGGTAAAAGCGACAGGACTGTCATGGTCAATTGGTCCGTGTAACACGAAGAACCGGGAACTGGTAGGGCCCACCAAATCATAATCGCAGCATTCGCTTCTGTACAGGTAGTAGGGACCCCCATTTTGCTTAGAAATTATCTTCTTCCTACCTAACTTTACCATTATTTTATTATTATTATTATTTATTTTTCTCGGCGATAGCGACGTTTGTATAATATGTGCGTGATGCTATTCATGTGATGTGAGGTGCTAGCGTGGACTTTTAGACAGAAAAGAAACCCAACAAACAAACATACACATACAGTGATGTCAGGGTGGGCTCCACTCCCACTCCCCCCACCCCCACCGGATTTTGCAGCTTTCTTGTCTCTAATCCAAACACCGTTGGAAAAAGCAAATCCTCCCCCCCCCTCCTCTCTCTCTCTCCTTCTTTTCTTGCATCCCAACCTTTCTATGCTCTGTTTATTCTGATGCTTTTCCTTCGTCTTCATGAATAAGGATAAAGAGATATAAGAAAGTGGTGAAGTGAAAAAGAGGTCTTGCATCAAATCAGAGAATGAAAGATATAGCTTACTTGGGTCTTTGCTTCTGCTGCTGATTCTGCCTCTACTCTCTGTTGAATCGGCTTGTCTTCTGTTTCTTTCTATTCGGTGCTTATAGGAGAGGCAGAGTGAGCAACACATTTAAAGGTACCTCTTTTCATTTGTAAACCAATTTCTGATTTCAAGGGCTGCTGGGTTTTTGAATTTGAAATATCTGATGCCCTAGGGTGGAAAATTGGACTTCTGGGGAGGAGATTTAGCTATCTCTATTCACTTAATTACTTACACCCTGATATCTGTCAGTACTCAGTAATCTGCATATCCTACATCAAAAATTCAAGATTATCCCAACAATCATTTGTTTGATGATACATAAAATTGGCTTAGCCTTTTATTTCCGAGCCTTCAATTTTCAATCCATTACTTAGAACAATGGGTGCTCTGACTTATAATCATTTCCACAGAGCCTCTGCCTCTGCAAAGTCACTGTTCAGCAATTTGCAAATTGCTTTTTCTTGTTGAAATACAAAGAAAAGGAGGGAAAAGGAGGAGTTAGAAAATTAAATTCAACGATTCATCAACTAAAGCTCAATTTCGGTTGACTAATTAATTATCATTTACTCATATTGCTATTCTTTCTGTAGAAAATTAGCTGCCAAATAAGAAATTGGTTAGAAGCAAATAAATCCGAGCCGTGTGCAAGGACACTGTCCTTGAGAGATATTCCGCCACAAGACGGCACTCCCCAGGATTGAACGGATTCTTCTGCGATGCCGCAGGGAGCAGAATAGCGGAAATGAGAACTCAGGGAGAAGAGAGGAAAGAACAGCTCGAATGTTGTCCGCAGCTGTGGTGTGTCGAACCCAGTGAGCAATGCGGTATTTATAGGCTCAAGTGAGGCGAGGCGTTGGACCACAGTTAATTATATTAATGGGAATGTTTCTGAACGTTGGACGGTTTCCGACATAAGAATTAATGGAAATTCAATCAGGTAATAAAAATAAAAGAACGGACCAGTAATTACAAATAAACGGATAACCAACATTCAGAAACATTTCCACCATGAACTCATAACCGAAGCCTTAAAATTGTAGATATTTCGGAAAGCCATCAGAAAATATTTAATTTTTCAAAAATAATTTCTGGCAATGGTAAAAAGTGTCCAACACCGCGTATATTTTGCGCGCAGGGGGGGGGAAATCGACGAATTTTAACTGAGCTCAACTGAGTTGGTTCAGCCTTTTGTGCGCGCGAGCCCATTCTCCTCCTAAGCCCATTTTGCTCTTCCATAATCACATGTTAATATTTATACCCTTGGGCCTTCATTTATTTGAGCAATGTGGGACTTCTCTTTTTCTCTTCTCCTTTTGACACACACACACACATATTCTCCAACAATCCCCCACATGTGTGTCAAAAGATCACTATCATCTGAGTTATATATATGAGTATAAACATTTCGAATATGGTGTCTTGCAGACTATGAACCATTCCTAGACTGATAAAGCTTAGTACACAAAGTTGTAGGTGAAGCTTATAGCTTCTATGAACCAACAATTCTTTGTTGTATACTAGAGGCTTTAAGAGTCAATTTATACCCCCACAATTTTCGCTATTATCGCAGTTTTGCGCTTTAAACTACGGCCGTGCGCGTGCCTGGTTTTAATGAATGCTCTAGAGATTTTTGCCATGATCTCATAGGAGCGGCCCCACTCCACATTCATATAGGTGATTTCATCAAGTGTGACTGCAATGATCACACCATCCATAAGGAATATGAAATCATTAAGAGCTTTTGCTCAGCCTCGCCAATAATGCATCCTAACACTTTTCCATATTATAGGAAGAAACCAAAAATAATAAAGTGCTAGCAGAATTAACAAATGACTTGTTTTTACCCATATGAACCTCCTTCATGGGATCACCAATCACAGAGGTTGGGTTACCATCACTGTTAATTTTCAAACTGGCTTAAGTCCCATTTCCCTCGATGTTTCCAAAATTTGTTTCTTCCCTAAAGGTTTGGTTAGAGGGTCTGCCAGATTTAATTCTGACTTTACAAAATCGATCGATATAACTTCATTTTTCAACAGCTGTCTTATAATATTATGTCTCAAACGAATGTGCCTACTTTTGCCATTGTAGGTCTTATTTTTAGTAACGGCTATTGCCGATTGGCTATCACAATGTAATGACACCAATGGTGTTGGTTTTTCACCTAATGGAATATTTGCCAAGAAGTTTTTCAACCACTCAGCCTCATTACTAGCCAGCTCTAGAGCAATGAACTCTGAATCCATAGTGGATCTTGCTATAATATTTTGTTGAGCTGATTTCCAGGTTACTACACCACCACCAAGAGTGAATACATAGCCACTAGTGGATTTGGTCTCTTCTGAATCTGAGATCCAGTTAGCATCACTGTATCCTTCTAATACAGCGGGAAATCCATTATAACATATACCATAATTCATGGTACCTTTCAGATAACTCATTAATCTGTCTAAAGCTAACCAATGTTCACTACTTGGACAGTGAGTATATCTACTCAATCTACACACAGCATATGCTATATCAGGTCGGGTGTAATTCATTAAATGCAACAGACTTCCAATAATCTGTGCATATGTAGATTGAGCTACCGAGTCACCCTTATTTTTAACTAATTTAGTGCTAGCGTCATAAGGAGTGCTCACAGGTATCTTTTCAAAGAATCCAAATTTTTTAAGAATTTGTTCAACATAATGTTCTTGAGATAGTAAAATGTTATTTTCACTCCTTATGATTTTAACACCTAATATCACCTTTGCTTCACCCATATCCTTCATGTCAAATTTAGAAAAAAGAAACTTTTTAGTTTCTATCACAACATTCATGCTTGTACCAAAAATAAGCATATCATCAACATATAAACAAATAATCACACAACCATTATTCATAATTTTTGTATAAACACATCTTTCTACTTCAACAGTAGAAAACCCATCACTTGTTAAGACTTGATCAAGTTTTTCATGCCATTGTTTCGGTGCTTGTTTTAATCCATATAATGATTTAACAAGTTTACAAACTTTATTTTCTTGTCCAGGAGCAACACACCCTTCAGGTTGTACCATATAAATTTCCTCTTCTAAATCTCCATTTAAAAAAGCAGTTTTAACATCCATTTGATGAATAAAAAGCTTGTAAATTGAAGCTAAAGCAATCAAGATTCTAACAGAGGAAATTCTTGTTACTGGAGAAAAAGTATCAAAATAGTCAATATTTTGTTTTTGAGTAAATCCTTTAGCTACTAGCCTCGCTTTATATTTATCAATGGACCCATCAGGATTATATTTCCTTTTAAAAACCCATTTACAACCAATAGGTCTTGCTCCTGGAGGCAAATCTGCCAAAACCCAAGTTTTGTTTTGATTTAGTGAATCTATTTCAGCTTTAATTGCTTCTTTCCAAAGATGAGCATCGAAAGATGAAATTGCTTCAGAGAAATTTGATGGCTCATCTTGTAACATATAAGTATAAAAATCATTTCCAAAAGAAGTTTCTTTTCTTTGTCTTTTGCTTCTCCTCAAATTTTCAACAAAATTTTCTCTTTCATTTACTTTAGATAAAGAAGGAAAATTTTCTACTGTTTGAGAAGTATATTGAACTTTCAAAGGAAAAATATGTTCAAAAAATTCTGCATTTTTAGTTTCAATAATAGTGTTATGATCAAGAACATCACTTTTTAAAACTAGAAATCTATATGATGCACTATGTTCAGCATATCCAATAAACATGCAATCAGAAGTTTTAGAACCTATTTTTCTCTTTTTAGGATCAGGTAATAAAACTTTTACAAGACACCCCCACACTTTCAAATATTTTAAATTTGGTGTGTATCCTTTCCATAATTCATAAGGTGTCTTATTTGTTTTCTTATAAGGTATTCTATTCTGTAAAAAACATGCAGATAATAAAGCTTCACCCCATAAATTATCTGGCGCAGAAGAACTTACAAGCATAGCATTCATCGTTTCTTTTAAAGTTCTATTTTTTCTTTCTGCTACTCCATTTGATTCAGGTGAGTATGGAGGGGTTACTTCATGAATTATTCCTTCTTTTTCACAAAAGTCATTAAATAAAACAAATTCTCCTCCTCTGTCCGATCTAACTCTTTTAATCCTTTTATTTAATTGATTTTCTACTTCAGCTTTGTATAGAAGAAATTTATCAAAAGCTTCATCTTTGTTTCTCAATAAATAAACTTTTGTATATCTAGAAAAATCATCGATAAAAGTTACAAAATACTTTTTGCCTCCTCTTGTCATAGTTTGTTTCAAATCACCCAAATCGGTATGTATTAAGCTAAGTAATTCAGTTTCTCTTTGTACAGAAAAATGAGACTTTTTGGTTAACTTAGCTTCTGTACAAATTTCACATTTGTTTAGAAAATCATTTTTAATTTCAGAAATTAAACCAAGTTTTTGCATTTTCTTTAAATATGACTTACTAACATGTCCTAATCGAGCATGCCATATATCAAAAGTATCAATCATAAAGATAGGCAAGTAAGCAGAAGATGATGCATTTTCATTCATATCAGCAATGTTGAGTACAAACAGCCCCTGAGTACAATAGCCCTTCCCTACAAACACATTATTCTTTGTCATTACGATCTTGTCAGATTCGAATGACACTTTAACCCCAGCTTTGCTTAATAGAGCTACAGAAATTAAATTAGCTCTAACATCAGGCACATGAAGAACATCATTGAGTGACAGAGTTTTTCCAGATGTGAGTTTCAGTTCAACCTTTCCTTTTCCTAGAACTTTTGTAGTTCGGGAATCAGCAAGGTAAACACGGTCTTCTCCTTCCTTGATAGGATTATAGGAGGCAAACATTTCACGATTGGCACAAATGTGCCTGGTAGCCCCAGAGTCTACCACCCATTTTTTCACATCGGATACGAAGAGAGCTTGAGAAATGACCGCTACAATGATTTCATTTTCTTCATCTCCTTGAACCAGATTGGCCCTAGGAGGATTGTCATTTCTAGCCTTCTTCCTGCATTGAGCAGCATGGTGGCCTGGTTTTCCACAAACAAAGCAACTCCCTTTCTTTTTGAATTTGGGGTTAGAACTTTTGGGCTTGTAATCAGGTTTTGTTCTAGAGTCATACCTTTTGCCGGGCTGCTTTGTCTCTACCAAATTTGCTTTTGAAGCCATCTCTTTGCCTTTTGCAGCTTGCATCTCTTTTCGATTTGTGTCTTCGATTATGATGTGAGTGATTAGGTCCGACAGCGGCAATTGCTTTTGTTTGTGTTTCAGTTGTTGTTTGTAGTCCTTCCATGATTCAGGCAACTTCTCAATCAAAATTCCAGCAACAAACTCGTCAGGTAAGTTGATTTTTTCTGCCCTCAACTCTTCTAGCAGCTTATGGTACTCATTAATTTGAAGCTTAATATCTTTATCCTCAGTCATCTCCCATCTATAGTAATTTCCAACAACAAACTTTTGCTTCCCAACATCCTCAGCAGTATATTTGGCAATTAGCGATTCCCAGATTTTGCTTGCTTCCTTGTATACATAGTAAACATCGAAGAGATCATTAGACAAAGTGTTAATGATGGTATTTCTGCATACCTTGTTGGCATATTCCCAAGCCATCCTTTGATTTTGGTCAATATCTAACGGGGGCTCAGACTGTGTGAGTGCAATAGCAACTCCATGTAGGTCAAGGATAGAGTAGACACGTTCTTGCCACCTTCGGAAATTTTTTCCGTCGAACATCTCAATTTTTGAAATATCAGGAGGTGGCCTAGACAGTGGCATCGGAGGCAGTGCAAACGGACCAAAGGATGTAGCACCGGCAGGGCCATCGGGAGCAATGGTGTTGTTTTGTTGTGACTCCATATCTCTCAAGATTGTAGAAAATTAGCTGCCAAATAAGAAATTGGTTAGAAGCAAATAAATCCGAGCCGTGTGCAAGGACACTGTCCTTGAGAGATATTCCGCCACAAGACAGCACTCCCCAGGATTGAACGGATTCTTCTGCGATGCCGCAGGGAGCAGAATAGCGGAAATGAGAACTCAGGGAGAAGAGAGGAAAGAACAGCTCGAATGTTGTCCGCAGCTGTGGTGTGTCGAACCCAGTGAGCAATGCGGTATTTATAGGCTCAAGTGAGGCGAGGCGTTGGACCACAGTTAATTATATTAATGGGAATGTTTCTGAACGTTGGACGGTTTCCGACATAAGAATTAATGGAAATTCAATCAGGTAATAAAAATAAAAGAACGGACCAGTAATTACAAATAAACGGATAACCAACATTCAGAAACATTTCCACCATGAACTCATAACCGAAGCCTTAAAATTGTAGATATTTCGGAAAGCCATCAGAAAATATTTAATTTTTCAAAAATAATTTCTGGCAATGGTAAAAAGTGTCCAACACCGCGTATATTTTGCGCGCAGGGGGGGGGGGGAAATCGACGAATTTTAACTGAGCTCAACTGAGTTGGTTCAGCCTTTTGTGCGCGCGAGCCCATTCTCCTCCTAAGCCCATTTTGCTCTTCCATAATCACATGTTAATATTTATACCCTTGGGCCTTCATTTATTTGAGCAATGTGGGACTTCTCTTTTTCTCTTCTCCTTTTGACACACACACACACATATTCTCCAACAATTTCTTCTGCAGAAGTCAATGGTTGGTTCATACAAGGGAAAGGACCCCCTTATTCTACTGTCTTGGCCCTGCTTTCTCAATAATTTGGACGTGACATAGAGAGGGAAATTTTTCTGGTGGAAAAAAAAATGGATAGTTGAATTCAGGATGAGTGTTAATTATATGCTCTGGTACAACGATGGTCAAACCCATCTTATATCTTCATAACAGATTTACCAATCCAATTTATGGCACCATAAATTGTTGATGAGAAGGTGTTGCTAGACATTATTCTCAGTGTAACAATAATAATACGACAATATGGACCCAACCGTGAATTAAAAAGGAGGAACCCACAACCCCATTTTCTAACTATTCCCTGCCTGGTTGTTTTCCTTGGTCCAAGGTAAACCTGTACAATAACTTGAAAAGTCCAACCCACGTGAATGGTTGATCTGCAACTGTGAAGGGTCTCAGTTATTTTCCCCTCTTATGGGGGTTAGCGGTTAAGGATATCATATTCAAGAGGTTTTTTAATAGATTTTGCCAAATTTAAAAAAAAAAATTAAATATGTCAATAATAAATTTCACTAAAAAATTGTTATTTATATTTAATTTCATGTATCTTTCTTCTAAATATCAAATTTATGTTGAATTTTTCTTGTTTCAGTAACTAAGGAGTTGCATGCTTGTTGCCCAATCACAATTAATTAATAAGAATATTTATAAAACTAAGAACACATCTTAAATGGGAAATGTACCCCCTTTTGAAAGCCTCTCCTCTTCCTATAATTTCCATTACTTGCTTGCTTTTACTTGTGCAATTGAATAACCTCTTGAATTTTCACCAATATTGTATATTGGAGGCAATGCCTGCAACGTGGCTTCACCTACAAGCTAAAGGCTCGGACCCTTCAATTAGACAAGCAAATTTGTATGTACACTTGGTCGCTATGTCATTTATATATTTAATGATTAAGATTTATTTTACATGTAAATCTTATCTGTACTGTACATAAATACCACTTATACAAATTTAATTATATATACATTTTTTTAAGTATATCATGTTCTAAGTATACCTAAAAAACTTTTTAATTAGACTTCATATCTACCCACATCTTGGCTAGCATAGATACTTTACATGGTGTACTTTACATGGTGGTTTTCATGATGTTGAGGAGAAAAGGAGGAGGAGAGTTTGTTTTGGATAAGTCAAAAATTTATTAAAAGCGAGTTTAAAATTGACTTAAATTATATTTGACATATAAAATTATTAAATATAAAAATAGAAAAAGAATAGATAAGAAATAATTATCCTTTCTTGACTTAAAAAATAATAAAATAAACCGATACTACTAAGTAACAACAACAAAAACATAATAAATATTTTTAAAAAACTCACCATATCTCCATTTACATGTCCCTCATGCAACCAAACGTATGGGGCTAAGGTATTGGCAATCACAACTTGATAAATGGGACATGGGACTTCGCTTATTCCATTAATAGATTCCGTTTACGGGTCCCTCTGTGAGGACAGAAGAAGGACACAAAAATATTGTCTTTTTCAGTTCATCAAGAGGGGAACCAAGTGAAGATCTCTCAAAAAAGAAACACATAAAGTGAACAAATGAATCACTTCATAAAGGTTCTCATGAAATTCCCATTTTATTTGCACTTTATGGCTATGCTGATGAAAAAGTATACTTACAACAATTATATATGTCATTCCTCGTTTATCTCTTTCAAAATTCTTATTTTTATATTTGATTAACTTTTCTGTGTGTTGACAATCGCCTCTGCATTTAATATAAATAAGCTTGACCCAAAAGAAATCATTAATTGTGAGAAAAATATTGATACATATACATTTTGTTAAGTTCAGATACTTTACAGGAAATAAATTTGTTGTATATAATACAATAAGAAAAAAATAAAAAGAATAAATATAAAAAAAATAAACTTCATATACGTTTCTATATCTTTATGTCACTATTTCTTTTATTGCACAATCATAGTATTATAAAGAATTACAAGTGAATTTTGTTTGAATTTGGAAATCTTTTCACATCACATGAAAAGGACCTACCAAAATATGAAGGGTTAAATAATATTTAATATAATTTTAATTATTTGGATAAAAATGTACCTATAGAAGTAATTAAATTCATGCTATGCGAGCCATGGTAATGACAGTCATATTGGTGACATTAGCACAAGACAGGTAAGAATTTTATCACAAACAATTCATACGTGCATGTCAAATTTTTATAAATAAAAACTATCGTCAAATTATCTGATTTAATTTTGTTAAATGGCTAATCTGCGCTTGCGACATATAACTTAATTTTGGACAAGGTAAGAATTTTTCTGACCCCACGAACGCCCAAGAATCTCTGCTTTTATGATCCTCAATCAATATGTGTATGCAATGGAAGTGGTCCATTACAGCTAAATTCGACTACATTTTCCATAAAAAAAATTAAAAAAAAAAAGAGAAAGAGATTGCAACTGGAATCCTTACTGCTCTTTTAGAAGCAACAAGGGATGCATAGTGATGAGAGAGTGAAGTGCAAAGTTTTGAGAAAATTATAATTAAAAATTTTAAATTAAAAATATTTATATTAAAAGATATTAAATTTTAAAATTATTTTAAAAAATTTAAGTTGTATAAAAAATTATAATTTAAAATATAAATTATAAAATTATAGTTTATAATTTTAAGTTAAAACTTTTTAAAATTTAAAATTTTCCAGTACTTTTTATTTGAATTCTCTTTATTCCAAAGTTTTTCACATCCTCACGGGTGGGGCAGCGGGATGTCAGGACCGCCAATTTGTTGATGCCCCTTTTGAGTGGCCTAACGGCTCTCAGTTCATAGTGGGCCCAAGGTGTTTTTACTTTTTATTCTCACTATCAAGGGCAAAACTGGAATTTTAATTTCTCCTTATCAGATGGAACGACAGACAACCCAAGCACCAACATATATTTTGTTTAAACTGATATAACATGATACAATAGCTCAAGATAATAATTCATCGTAATAATCATGATAAGACAAGGCTATTAAGCTATCTAGGAACTGAGTCTCCACACACACACACACACCACTTTTATCTAATGTGCAGCCACTACTGTTACTATTAAGCTGTCTAGGAACTGGGTCTACACACGCACCCACACACACTCTCTCCAGTATACAACATATATGATTCAAAAAATTTTATTTTAATCAAATTCTAATCTTTTAGTATAAACCCTAATCCATTCAATAGTATACCATAAATAACATGATTAGTTGAACCAAGTTGCTGAAAAAGAAAAAAGAGATCATTAACTACATAGAAATCAACGTTACTAAAATCAGAGGTAACACATAATCCGGGAACACGCTAAGATCAGAAAACACAACCAACCAGAGATTCCTGAAACGAAGCTTTTTATGAATATCCTTTAGCAACCATCTATTCGTCCACCTTTCCCGTTTGCTGCAGACAGATATTAATACTCACTTTCAAAAACAACATTCAAGTTCCTCCCACCTCTCAAAAGGTATCTATTCTCTCCTATTACTTTTCATTAACAGATATCAGTTTGCTTCCCATCTGCTGCGTTTCACTATTACTTGGAGAAAAGAAATTGCAATGCATTACAGTTACAACAATGAAGAGAGAACTAAAAATTTTGTGGGTTGCTATTATATTCTGCTAGACTGATACATATTTTCATGCTCCTCCATACAGATATGTCAAAAGATGTTTACTGCTCCCCCTCCTATTCTAGAAGACAAAAATAATAATAACAATAATAATAACTACAACAACAACAACATATTGAAGACAGAACAATTAAGAGGAGAGAGAAAATGTAGGAAGACTTCCATTACGTCCCCAAAAGAAGGAAAGGTGGTTCTTGCCCTTCCTTTCCTCGATCTTTTTTCATCATTTCATATCCTGCCAAAAGAATGTGTCCAAAGCAACTTCCCCCCACATCAACCACCTCTAAAAAGAACAAATAGAATTTTGATCGGACTTACAAGATCAACCTGGTCAGATTATAAACACAAGTGTACAAAGATTACTACACACACTTCAGACACATTCCATAAATTTTTTACTTTCCATGCAAAATTGAGAAATCCCTTCCCTAATCCTATTCATATCTTCTGGCCGTGGTTTGCTCATTTTGCCCCTTCCATCTCTTCTGAACGCGCAAAGGCAAAATAGCATGAAAACTTTTGCCTCCATTGGAAAAGAAACCATCTTTCACAGTTAGAACTTCTTCCAATTCATAAATTTTTTATTCAGATTGCTTTTCCTCTTTGTTTGCTGTATGCACAATGGTTGCTGAGTAGACAACAAAGGGATACCATTTTACTCGCCTCCAGGTTGTTTCTGCTCTGCTGGCTTCACTTGAACTGCAGCGGGTACAGCATAAGGGAAGCTGGCATGAACAAACTGATGGTGGTTTCCAGACGGTTGTGCTACAGCAAAGTGCGCAGGATGCATGAAACCTTGGGTTGATAAGCCACCACCTTTAATATTGCTTGCAGCAGCAGCAATCTTGGAAGAATCAGTAGAGCTGGTACTAACAATTGTAACTGCAGGACACAAGGACAACATGGCACTTGAGGAAGTGCCTGAAGAGCTTTGTCGCTGCATATGAGGGTCAGGGCCTCGCCTTTGAAGGTAGTAGCCACTTGCAGCTGAAGTCATAGAGGGAGAACTATTTGATTGTGACCCTTGAGGATGCATATAAGCATTTGAGAAGAACGGCTGCACCTGCTGTAATGCTTGCTTAGAAATTTGCTGCGGCTGTTGCTGTTGGGGCAATTGAGGTTTCACCCCAGTACTGGAAGATGGAGTCAGCTGAGGGCCACTGGGGATTGATGGTACATTCCTCCCACCAACAGGTGAGGACTTCCGAGTTGGCACTGCTTGTGAACTCTTGGGTTGCTGAGTTGATAAGGAAGAAGCCTGGCCACCCTTATTGGCCGTTGATGTTGATGTTGTCCTTGGGCTACCAGCACTTTTGGACATTGAGGAAGTTGTTGGTGAGCCAACCATAACTGGAGGAGATGAAGAATGGGTGGAGCCTGAAGGTTGCCCTTGGGTTGCAGTGGATGATTTTGGATTTGTTGCAAAAGATATTTGTGTGTGAGATTGCTGAGAACGAGCCTGCTGCTGAGGAACAGTTTTGACTGTCGAAGATGGTGTCGGTGCCATAGATGATAGAGATTGAGAAGTAGTTGGCCTCACAGAATTCTTCCACTGAGGCGACTGAACAGCAGCGCCGTTGCTTTGTGTGAGGTTTTGAGGATATGCAGATACAGCATTAGTAAACTTGGTGGCCCCCGAGGATGCCGCAGGAAGGTGATCAGAGTAGACATTGCCATTGCTTGTGGACGGTGTCTTACAGCGAGCAGCAGCTGCAGCTGCAAATTGCTGTTTTTGAATCTGAATTATTTGCTGTTGCTGCTGCTGGTTTCGCTGCAGCTGCTGCTGAGAAGTGACAGCACTGGTGCTGATGGCAGCAGACATGACACAAGCTGTAGTCCGGGTCGGAGCAGAACCAAGGTTGAGAGTTCGGGCTGAGCTATCAAGGACAGTGTTACCAGTTATTGCAGACACAGAGGGATCAGACACATCCGCCCTTGAGAAGGCAATGGACTGCCCCCCAGTTGCAGGAACTTTAGTAGCTTTTCTATCTTCATCTGGGTTCGAAGAATCACCTCCGGTTTTTCCTTCTTCAGAAACACGATAATTTTTCTTCTGCTGAGCAGCTTGTGCTGCCATTATCTGAAAGTTATGACTCTGCATAATTGGATGATTCTGGGCCATAGATGAGAGGTCGAGGCCAGTGGCAGTAGTAGCACCATTAACTGATGCAAAGGACATGGCAAATGCCTGAGAAGCTTCAATGCCGCCCTTTGTACCACTATGCTGCTGCTGTTGCTTCTTTTCACTGTGACTACCATTAGCACCAGTAGCTGCACCAGCACCACCGATTGCTGCAGGTGTCATCATAGCAAAGTTAGGTGGCTGCATTGGCATTGCAAAATTGTGGCCATATATACTCATAGTAGCACGAGACAGCCTACTATCTGCAGTAGAGGGGCTATCTTCACCACACATCTCAGACTCAATTTGGCGTGATGGATGAGAAGCATGGTGATTGGGCAGATGCTGCCTCTGCTGTTGCTGCTGCTGCAAATGCAGTGGCTGCAACGGCTGGTTAGTAGAGGCAGGAAAACCTTGCAGGCTTACACCACCACTTGAGCCACTAGCATTGGGCTTTTGTTGCACATTCTGCAAATGCTTTTGGGAGGATGAGGATCCACTAGACATATTAGTGTTTTGATGGCCCTGTTGATTCTGCTGTGATTGAGCAGGAAGTTGCTGCTGCTGAAGCTGTGAAGGATGGATCATTTGAGAAGAATAGAAGGATCCATTGAAGAATGGCAAAGCCTGGGCATGTGTCCCTCGGTATGCAGGTGAACCACCAACATGTGCCGGTATCGGAAATGGGTATGCATTATTCTGCAAAATAGCTAAGTACTGAGTTTCATTGCCAGGCATATTTGGGTAGCTGAAGCTCATTGTTGGTGCAGCAGGAGCCCCTGTAGCAGGAACGCTTGCTGGGACTGCATTAGATGTACAAGATGATGATACCCCGTTGCCTGTAGCAGGCAAAGACTTCACTGATCCAGGTCGAACAGTTGCAGGCTGCTGCTGGTTCAGTGGGAAGATGAAAGCAGGACCATGCTGCAATTTATGACGAAGCATTAATTGGCCAAATTATAATTACAAAAGAAAAGTCAAGCATCCATTAAAATTAGAAATAACTTAGATTCCTCCCACCGGAAAATTTAAAAAAAAAAAAAGAATTCATACCAGGATATTACTTGGCGCTCCTGGTGGCAGAGCTTGCTGAAGCAACATTTGCTTTCTCTGTGCATTCTCCATGTTAACAGCCTGAGAACCTTTTTCCTTCCCAATATGACCTGGATACATAGCAAGACTATGCCCTTTGTCCTGTGCAGAGTTTGCAGCCCTGCTAACAACATTACCTGGCAACTCAGTAGAGGACACAACATTGAGATTGCAGGGCTTAGTCCCATACAATGAGGCAGAACCTGCTGCTGTCGGCCAAAACGGATTCATCCTTGCAATTTGCTGGTGATACGATATAGTACGAGCAATGTAACAATGGGTTGCACATTTTTTAGGTCGAGGCTGATTAAAAAGTAGATGGGGTGGCTGAAAATGTCAAAAATTATATTTAGTAGAAGATTCAGTGGGCATTTCAAAAGTGTTAATAATATCTCAATTTATAAAGTATCAACAAAAAGTGCTCTTACCGGTATAGCTGCAGAAGATACAGTAGTCCCATCCATGGGTACAACTCCTTGTAGAGGCGTCATATATCTGCTGATGAGAAGAGTGTCATACTCCAATAGAAGAGAAACATAGCAATATTTCACTAACACGGCTAATAAGTGTCAAGACAGGAAACAGATGAGAATTAATCCGATCGTACCCCATGGGAGGAAGCCCGCCCGGCCAGCTGGGAACAGACATTGGCAGAGGCACAGAGCTGGATTGAACTGGAAGAGGAGAAAAATCTCGCATAAGCGACCCAGATGGGCAAACACTGGAGAGAGTATAATTGGCACAAATAAGACATACCAGCTATCTCTGAGTTCGGTTGCAGCTGCTGCCTGTGTGCATGCTGTTGATGCCTCTTCCCGACCATATTGTCATTGCCAACATCTTTATCAACCTTCTCTATATCAATTTGTAGGCCAATACTCCTATCCTTTTGAACGTTAGCCGGTTTATGGGTATCAGCTTCTTCCGCCACTGCTCTCTTCTCAGTTTCATCAGCCACTGCCTCATCCATGTTCATTTTCTGTGATTTCTCATCTTCCTTTACCATTGGCTTAGCGTCTGCATGCACCAAAAGCCAATAAAAATTTATTGCTCCGGCAGCACAACGGGTGCATGAACTAAACAGATATAGGCCGGAACCACTTACCAGCTCAGCTTCTACCGCCATAGACTTAGGATTCCCAGCCACAACATTATTCTCCACAACTCTTTCTGGAGAGGATCTCAATGGAGGAGGTGGCGCCTGCACAATCCCCCAGAAAAAAAAATTTAAAAAAAAACCACAAAGCAAGTCGGAATTTGGAAAGAGAGAGATCTTGCAGTAGGGAAAACAAAACCCACCATCAAATCTATCTTCAACTTCTCTTCTTGCAGGTGCCCACTCTCGGATATGGTTGGATTCCTGTGGAACCAAGCAAATCAAGATTTACATTCAGAGAAAACTCACCAAAAGTATAGTAGTGGGGCGGAAAACAACTAAAGTTTATGCTGCTCACGCTTTAGTAGCTTTCACATCCTCACGGTCATCATCTAATTTTGGCACAGTAGATTCCTTCTTGGGAGACTCAGGCTCCTCCTTACTCAATCCCACATCTTGCCTCTCTGATTCTTCTGTCACCGGCTTAGAATCCGAGGGCATGTTGCTTTCCAACCTAATTGACTCCGGTTGAGGCTCCGATGACGCCGGGACGACTTGAGAATTGGCCAGATCGGATGATACACCAACGCTTTCAGGTGCAGATCCGGCGTTTTTATCGAAATTTGGCAAACAAGTTTCGACTTTTAAAGGCTGGTCACTTTCGGCCTTCGTCGTTGATGAAATGGGGCTATTACGGACGGCAAAATTCGTCGGATTTTCGTCCTCATACTTGAAATGACGCGGTCTTTTCCGCTTGGGTGCTGCTGCAGGATGCAATAGAAAAGCACATGAGTTTCATCCGTCAAAAAACAGAAAGAAAACGGATTTTCTTCCTTTCCGCACGTTTCATGCTGACCAAATGAAAGTAAAGAATGTAGTAGTAAGAGAGACCATTTGAGCTTCCAAAGATCAGAATACCCACCAACAGCAGATAAGGGAGTGATGGAAGTACTGGAATTTTGGGGTGGAACCGATGATGACAAAGGTGGTGCAGATTGTGAGTAACCGTTCGCCAACGCTTCTTGCTTGGAAATCCCTTGCGGCTGTCTCATCATGCCGTACAACACTTCCGCGATCTCTATTTCGATCTCATCCTGAGCAGAAGAAGATTTGGATGAAGACTTTGGGGGTCGAAGCTTCGGTCCAATGGGCTTCTGTAGCAGCATAAGAAGTGGTTAGTATAGCAATCGCAAGACCAATAAATTGCAAAACAACGGGAAAAAGTGAAGAATAGCAAGAACTCACTATCTTCTTCCGAGCTGAAGCATTTGATGAAGAAGGAGACGCCGGAGACGGAGAAGGCCCCATCCCCATAGCTGCAACGCTTGTTCTCACCGGGGAAGTTGAAGCTTGCCGGTGAAATTGCTCTCCCATTATTCCACCATTTGAAGCCCAACATTCATGCAGCCTCTTCGTGGACGCTGAGAAGAGAAACAAACGTAGAAGGAACATGTTAAAATCCTAAATTTTGATCATCAATTTCAAGATAGTTAATTTGATTACTCCTAATCCAAAGCACTCTACCTGACCGTGCCTTCCTCGGAACCGACACCCCAATCATCTCATCGGCGGCCTTCCATGTCGGCGCTGCTCTAAAATCTTTCGCCGGAGGAAAGCTCTTCCGATGGTTCGATAAGGACGACGATGACAGCGATGATGGGTTTAGCGGAAGCATTCTTACTGAACCACTGCCAACATCATCGTCCTCGTCTTCTTCATCATCGTTAACACTCTCCTCTGAGCTATCTTCTCCACCATCTTCTCTATTGCTGCTGTGCATCAACCTATCCCCTCTCCTCCTCTTGCTGCGACTCGATCGATCTCTGTCGCGCTCTCTGTCTCTGTCTCTGTCCCTTTCACGATCTCGATCCTTTTTCCCACTCCCTCGATCTCTTAGCCTGGCCGGCTCCTGAAGTTCTACCGGTCCATCTTCCTCTGCAACTCCAAAATAAAAGAAAGCAGAAAAATGAAAGCCATCAGAAATCATCGAATAACAAAAGGGGTTTTCTTTGAAATTAACAAAATGAATATATATTTTAGAGAGTTTAGATCTGATAGAATTCAGAACCTGGAGAGTCTCTGAGACTGTTACTCCTGTGTCTTCTTCTTGTCAAACCATTGGCAGCCATAGTCGTTCTCCTTGCTTCTCTGTTTCTGTCCATTCCAGGCCTTGATTCTCTGCCACCACCGAATCAGCCACAACCGCAAGATTCACCTCATCTTTCATGAGGAAAAAAAGGAACCATAATCACCGGTAAAAAAGATTCACGGCCTCCCAAATTCGCAAGTGAATTGATTCTGTTGCGAAAAGATCTTTTTCGACAGCAGAGTTAAGAGAATTGTGAGAGATCTTTCCTCTTCTTCTTATCTTCTCTGTGTGTCGCTGCTGCTCCAGTCCCCGCTCTACCCCTTTCGCTTCTCTCTCTGCGCCCTCTTTTTTATGCTCCAATCTCATCTTTCCGATATATCACTCTCCGCCCAAACCCACTCCCAACCCTCGTGGACGGTCACGATTCACCACTTCGTTACATGTTCTCATCACCACCGTTTCTCTTAATCGCTGATGCCAACTTGGCAACATCGCCACCGTTCAAAACGTCACTCGTAGAAAACTCTTCTTTTTAACCTTTTCTGCTCACTACCTCCACGTGTCATCCTCATTCCTTTCTCCACAAGCTTCTATATGCCCAATTTGTTACATACTTTCAATTAATGAGTATAAATATAATAATAGTTATTATTTTAATTAGTAATCTATTGAATTTTCAAAGAATTGCTGTGACTGGCTATAACCGGTTACCCTGGCCTTGGTAAAAAGCAAACATGACGATCATAAGGAATCTAAGGTGACCGCAGAATATATCGTTCCAACTGGTCAAATTCATATTTTGGCTGCAAGTTTCCTCTTTCCTGTTATTTTGGTTTCTATTTCAGAAATAAACTCACGTGAGCAATTAACCCAAAAGATTATTCTACGGACATGATCACCGCATTATCACCACCCCATGCATTTTATGCCGTTGGATCGATATCCGACGTGGCAGTGGATCAGTAAACCAAGCAGATTTTCCCAGAGGACCGTGCGCGTCGATCAAGGAGCAACATAATCTTCACCGTCGAACTGGTTTATCCAACGGTTGACATTGTAGCTGAACCGGGGAGAAACTCTAAGTGGCGGTCACGGAACTTCCGAGAAGTGTGGGTCCCACATTAGCTGCCGATATAAATTATTTTTCTTTTTTGTGCTAGTGGCTTTATGCCCTTTGCCTATTGTCACGTTCGTAAGATGTGGAAGCTTGGGCTGACGTGTAAGAGGGTCCCACCATATTTTATTGAAGAGAATTTCAAAACAAAAACGTATCTGCCGTCAGAAATGACAAAGCAGTTAAATAATTAAATTTAAATACAATTTTTCATATTTTTATTATTAAAATATAATAAATATATAATTTTTTAAAAATGTATAATTTGTTCTAAATATTTATAGTTATTTCTAGAAATTATACAATTATTAAAAAAATTATATATTTATCACATTTTAATTAGATAATTTAATATTAAAAATAAAGAACTACAAATAAGTTTTTAAAATATAAATTTCATTAGTGGGAGTGAAGTGATTAATTAATGAAGGGAAACACGGGCTCGCTTTTGCTCCACTCGCTGGTCACATTAATTATTTTGACAGCGTGGCAACGCGCCCTGGTGACGTGGTGAGAGGAGGTTGAAACAAGTGGTGATAGGTTGATGCTCATTCGTCGCCTTGGATCTTGTCATTGGCTGCACAAGCCAGTAAATATCTTTAGCGAAGCAAGGGAAATGATAAGATCACTCAGCTTGGTTTGCTTTTTGGAGAAAGGCAATGCTATTTTCTTGGCTTGCCAGAAACCTACTTTCTCACAACTTTCAAAAATAAATAAATATCGACTAGAAACGCGGCCTAGTTTTAAAAAAAAAAAAGTGAAAAAGTGGGAGAATTGAAAAAGGATGTTAAGTATACCTAAATTACTATTAAAAATACTAATAGCACAAGTCAATTTAGTACAGGCAAGTGAAATTATCATATCTCTATAAATTAGAATATTTCGGTGTGCCACGTCAGAATGGGCCCACCACCATGGATCCTTTCCTTTGTGAGTGAGTTCTCTCACTCTCTCTCTCTATCTTGTCAGTTAGAGGACCCTCATTCTATCGCTATCGTGAAGCCACGTGTATACTAACCTGCTACGTCAGCTTGGATGGCCAACGTGGCTGGCTTCAAGACCGTGCAGCGGAAGAAACCCTAGCCGTCACAACAGGCAACGCCACTCTGCTTCCTACTTTTGTTTTTTTAATCTCTTGCTTTCCTTTTCGATCACATATTACTGTATAAATGTATGTGAATATATTTGTAAATAAATTACATTATTGAAATATTTATATGATTATTTAATAATAACTCATTTTATGAATTTTTTTATTAACTGGATACATTAAAAATATCTCTCAATTTAATTGTTTTAGTTGAATAAAAAATGATAAATTACTTTCTCTCCTCTTAAAAGATATTTAAATTATGCAATTTATTTATTTCTTTTAAAAATAATTTCTTATTTTTATAAAATAAAAGTATGAGCAAAATATTTTTGAAATATTATTTTTTTATCAAAAAGTTTAAAATTTTATTTAATCAACTAAAATATTTTCTTGAATAATTTTAAAGGCATATCTCTCACATTGATTAGTACTGTACTAAAAGTTTAAACCCAAATAATATAAAGTATGTGTCTACGATTATTAGGCCAACTCCTTAAAGTTTTATAAAGCATATTGGTTATATATGAATTTTGCTTAAGACAATTAATAATTAAACCTGACTATTTTATTTTTACAATATTTTACAAAATGTTAAATTTAAGATATTTTTTAAATTATCGCCATTTATATGCCATTTTTCGATTACTCCACTGTATGACATGCGTTATTATGATTAATATGATAAAATATTCGTACCATAAAATAAATCAGTAACTATGGGAGGAGCCACCTTAAAATATGATAGGCTTGTCTTGGATGACAATTTGTTTATATCAACTTCTATGTAGCCACTACATTTAGATTTCTATTATTACTTTAGTTTTAAATAAGTGTCTATTATCTATTTTTGCTTGTAATATGTAACGATGCATTTGTAATAATTAAAAAGAATGTTACATATAAAAATTATTTATAAAAAAATTACTCGATCAAGACACCCCAGAAAAAAAATTAAATAAAAAGTCATTAACAATGCTTTTAACTTTTTTGTGATTTATAAGGTTTCAACATAGCAACTCTACCTCAGTATTGTTGTATTTTTACTTTTTTTATTACGGTCTAGTAATATATTAGATATCAATTAATTTATTTTCATTTGATTGAAAATATATAATATATGAATACAAATATTAGATACTTCACAAATTAATTTCTTGCTAATTAATAATCACTAAATGATTTTTGTTAAGTGGCTAGATGAGAGTAGTGGTATATAATTTCTTATTCTGAAAATCTCGGAATCTCTGGTTTGGAACGTGATGGCTTACGTGCATTGAATCATACATATCTGATCATGCTCAAATCACAAACAAACAAATATTATTATAAGAACTCCACTACTTCATTGCCACATTAAAGATGGCTAATCAATCTTGATTTCCGGCTTAGCTCAGTGTTCATTAATTAATCCTTTTCACCTATAATTTATTTACACGTGATCTTGTATTTTTGGGAGTGCTTTTTTTTAATTATGATATAATTAATCATTAAATATTATTAAATATAGAATAATATTTTATATATTTTAACAGATTTATTACTATAATTATATTTTATACAAAAATCAAATTAATTATTTTAAAAACTATTAGTTATTAAATAAGTTAATATTTTAAGTAATTATTTAATAAAGTGTTATTTTATATATTTATTTATTATATTATATTATAACTAAGAAACATATGTTTTTAAGAACATAAAGTCATTATTTAAATTTATTAACCACTACTTTTATATTAATAATAATAATCATCCACGAATTAATTTTGCAGCATGATAATCTGCTTTGCATCTTATTATAAAACTACAAACCAATTTTAAAGGTCAAAATAATCATTTTCTTTTCAAATGTAAGTGATAGCCTCAAATATAAGGTAATCCAAGTCATTAAATTTAACAATAAGAACTTAGATAGTTTGTAAATAATTTTAAATTTAATCTTCTGACGTTAAAAAGAAAAAAGAAAAAAAGAAAAGAAGCAATGCAGCTAACATAATTTTATTGCTGTAGCTATATTTAAGTATTTCTAAGATTGCGTTTAATGTGAGTGGTTTTATTTAGATTTTTCTAACTAAAATACCCCCAAAAAAAGTTCATTTCAACTTTTAATTAATGTCAAGAAGGTACACATATATGTACGAAATGTCACCTCATCAGTTTTGTAGATGTTAGTTATCTCTACATTGTTAGTTGAAAAAAAAAATTCCTATCTTTCGCATAAAATAAAAAAAAATTAAGTAATTTTCTAACAAAGATATCTGAACCCTGCAAATTTTTTTGTTTGAAAAATCTATCTATCTTAACAAATCTTCATAATAGTACTCGATTGGTATTCTCCGTTTTTCTTTTTTTTGACCAAGTCTCTCATAATATATATATATATAGAAGGGTCTCATTCAGGGATGCATAAAATATTTATATTTTATAAGTTTTCTTATATTTTACGTGCTTGGGGCTAAATATAAGGAAAAATAATAATTTTTTTAAAGGTAGTTTTAAGGGTCCAGCTCTAAGCTCAAATAGCATGATGGCACCCTAGGGTCTATTTATACTTATATTTATATATTAATCAATAATATATATACATATATTAAAAATAATAAAAAAATCAAAATGCATTCAATGGATTTTGAATTATATTAATAATTATATTTGAGACGCTTTTATTATTTATTGTGATTTTATATAAATAGATTTTATGTATATGAATTTAAATTTAAAAATTTAAGCATTTTTGTTCGTTGAATAAATAAGTTTGGGGATTAAAGAGTTTAGTGAAGAAAGCAACGAATTATAGTATGAGTCCAACAATGAAATTTTTTTTTACAAACTTAGAAATAAAAATTATAATATTCTACCTGTATTTTATTCTAGTCATGATCATCTACTCTCCTCACAAAGACGAAGGAATAATGTGGAATTTGATCATATTCTCTAATTCATTGTTTTCTAAATATAATTTAGTGAGGAACACAAGTACATTTATAAATTAGTTAAGAGACTTGGAGCAATTACGTCAAGAAATACCATATCATCAATTGCTTTTCTTTCGATGTATCTCATTTCTTAATTTATTCTTAGAGAAAAAGCTTAATTATTTCTTACTCTTTGTAGGGCCTCAGGTACATATATTGTCCTCTTCTGCGCTCATAAACAATTGTTATTCCAATTTGATTAGCGATCACAATTGCTTCCATACCGTATATCATCACACGAAGTCCTTTTCAGTTTTTTTTTCGGGGGAAAATCACGTAGGGTGTGTTTGGTATAGAGTTTTTGGAAAGGAGGGGAGGAGAGGGGAATAAGATGTTTGGTTGGATAAAATTGGAAGAGAAGGGAGGGAAGTGGAGGCAAATTTCTCTCCTCTCCAAATTGAGGAGCTTTGGAAGAGAAGGGTATTTTTTAAGTTGTAATTTATTTTATTACTCTTTAATTTTTTAATATTTTAACATATTAATATTTAATGAAAATTAAGATAATTTTTTTATGAGAAATTAAAATAAAAAATATTAGAATTTATAATTTTTTTAAAAAATAGTGATATAAATAATTTTTTTTATAAAAAATAAAATTAAAATAATATAAAGATAAATTTATCCAAATATAATTATCTCCCTTTATTCTCCTCTCTTCTTGAATCAAACAATAATCTCTCATTCTCTCTCTTCCCCTTCCTTCTAACTAAACAAAACTCATTAAACTTCTTCTTTTTTCTCTCTCTCCCCTCCGTTGAACCAAACGGAGTTGTAGTCTTTTTTAATTAAAAGCCCAAAAGAGTCCCTTTGTTATTTCTAAGGCCACAACACAATATTCTAAAACATTATTCTCAGATAAACAAGTACGAGTGCCCATCCAAGTTTAAGGACAAATTAATTCTAGATATTCTAACGATTTTCGATTGATTAAAGGGACACCCAGTTTTTCAATCCAGAATTTTAACTCAAAACCAATAGTACCAATATCATAACTTCACAAGAGCAAGTGTACATGACAATTTTTTAGCTTTTTTTTTTTCTACTTCTCATATATCATAATATTTTTAACTAAAAAAGACACTAATTACAATAAAATCACTTGTCTTCCTATAAGAAAAGGAACTCAGGTCGCCCTAACTAGAAGCAAGAGGAGTATGAAAGAGTGGGGTTCATCCCTGCAAACAAAATATGTTTTTTATTAAAAAACTTTGAATATATATATATATATATATATAAAGTGGTATGATGAGAAGACTAATAACAAGGAAAAGGAGACTCACTTATTAGAGTTTAGTTTAAATGTTCAAACTCAATACAACTAAATCTATGATTATATATTGACCATAAGTTTAAATAATTGAATAAAAAATATTAATTTAAATTTTATTGAATAGATTACATAGATCTATTTTTTATTTTTAAAACATGCACAAGTTTTTTTCTGAAACAAAGGGTAAGATATATAAGTCTCTTATAAGTTTTATTGAAATTATAGAATTTTTTGTTCATAATGTACAAAAATTTTCTTTAAAAATAAAAAAAAATTGTAATTTATTATTTTGTTTAAAAAAAATATGTGTATATTTTGAAATTAGATGAGAAATTTATATACTTTTAATGATGTTGGTGTATATTTTGAAAATGGAAAAAATTGTGTATAATCTTTATAAACTCAAACAAAGTCTGCATATATTTTAAAAATAAAAAAGCCATAATTTCAACAAAACCCATAAAATTTATATAATTTACTCAAATTTACATACTATCCTAATTGAGAACAATGGCATATTGAAATTTCCCTTGTAATGAAGTAGCAAATGGAACGGAACCTCGTGTATTATTTGTTACGAATGTGTGGGCCCCAAACCTTTGAAAAACCCTTGAAAAGTCCACCAAGATGGAACAACTAGGAATGCACCCAGATGGTGAGGTGGACCAAAGTGGCTTTAAAAATGGGGAAGGTGCAAACTGCAATCTTCAAAGATAAAAAGGTCCACAAAGTGCGACAAAGCGTGTGGTATCACACCACACCGGCTTCTCTGTTATATGAACAATTAAACCAAACTTTAATAGTCTAATCTTCTTTCATCCAAAAAAAGCACACTCTAATCTTCTGCTCTTTTCTATGGGACCTAAGCTTTTAGTCCAATAAAGGTCAATGTTAGCATCGCTTTAATTATAGTAAAGTATACACTCCTCAACAATAAAAGGAAGCTATGATATTAAATTATCCAATAAATAAAAAACAAGCCCTTTGATTATCAAAATACAGAGTCAATTAAACTAATATCTTCACAGGTTTACACTGAATATCCTCCTTACTTCAAGAATACCAGTCCACGCCCCTAACAACTTTGATTGGTTATAACTTTTTTTATTTATTGAAATATAGGTGAAGTTTTTTCTTTTCGTATGATAAAACACACCAACCAACTTTACATGGGACATTCCCCTCAAATCATCCTTAAATATTAAAAAAAATTATAATATTTCTTACATTTAAGAATATTTTTTTTAAGTATTAGTTAAATAGTGAAGATTTAAAAAAAAAACCTTTTTTCCACTAGAACAATTTCATTGAAGTTTACCTAACTGTTTATGTATATATTAAATGGCACTATTTTACCCTTAAAGGGGGGGGGGGAATAAAATATATGATTTATTTACATAATTTCTGAGTCAGAAATAAACTTTATCATAAGTCAAAAAGTCTGTGCAATCAAATAGAATTAACGCAAAAAAAAAAAAAAAAATATATATATATATATATAAAGGATTAATAGAAACAAATTTATTCTTAAAAAAAAAGTAAAAATATGAATAAAAATAGGTTGGGGTTAAGTGTTTTTAAAGTTCAACTTCAGTTTGAAATTGATCAGTATCATAATTATTTTTTTATGTATTATTAATCAACAATATTATTTTATCATATTTTTCCTTTACTTATATATTATTAATTACGTGAAAAGCAAATTCTGTACCATCTTAATAGCTGCTTACTTCCATTTCCTTTGCTTTTCGTGGTGTAAACTGGAACGACCTACCACTGCCATAATCCATAAATTTTGATCTAAATCTAACTTTAAACAAAAATCTCAGTTAAAAAAACCAAAAACAAATTGAAGCCAACTCAGAAGCAAGAAAATACATGAACGCTGACCTGAGTCCTGAAATGTCAGTTGCATGCACTAGAATGACGCAAACAATTAGTAAAGCTAATCATACTTTTGAACCCCAAAAAAATAAAGAAAGTGTGAGAAAAGGAGCCTGATTGCAAATGACTGTAAGTGAAATGCAGGACATCAATCAGTTTGCAATCATCAATAGCCCAATGCTTTCCATAATCTGGGAATCCGGGCGTTCCATTTGAAGAATTAAGGAAAAATTATACTACAAGATCTAAGGTTTTCAAAAATTATAATAAAAAAGTTAAAATATTAAAATTACTTTAACAAAAATATTGAGATTTATTATAAAATTTTAAGAAAAATCACAATTTACAAAAAATTTAAAAATTAAAATTACTTAAAATTTTATAATAACTTTCTTATATTTTAGTCTTAGAACTTAATAATGTTATTGATTTTTACAGGTAATTTTAATTTTTAAAATTTTTATTGTAAATTTTATAAAATTAAAATTTTTAAAAGTAATTTTTTCAAGAATCAAAATCAGATACCACGCAAGAATGACCGAGATGAAGACTTGGCAGACAATCTAGAGTTGAATTCTAGCAATAATAAATAAAGCAGGTGAATTTAGATTCCCGGATTTTCCAGTGAGTGTGGAAATTGAATATCTGGATTTTAGATTTGCGCTTATATAGAAAGGAAGGGGAGAGAAATAGAGATGGATGAAAAGTCGGTAAGGAGGAAGTCCGAAGGCCATTTTTTTTTTAAATAAAAAAGGAAGAACAAGCAATGCGGGCCTGGTTTGCGCACTGCCTTGGGATTGGCTCGGGTTCAAAATTAAAAATAAAAATAAAAATAAAAATTTAAGCTCAAGTTTTATGCAATTTTTTTTTGCCAGATTTGACTCATTCTTCAAAGAACCCATACCGGGATCATTCTAATTAAAGGATGTAATATATATATATATATATATATATAAATTATTATAAGAAAATAACAGCATAGGTTTGATAGATTCCTCTCCTCAAACTTGCGATCCCAAACTCCCAATAACAAGATAACCAACCACATTAGGCTTCTAAATAAGGATAAAAAGAAGCTAATGCATAATAATACAAATGCAAACTCGATCATTATTTTGACCTATTCGTCTGTTTTTCATACAATTCTCCAAATCCATTACTGCTGGCAAACCTCAATTATATAACATCCCCATACATCAAAACATGAAGTTTTGACTCAAATGAGAAAAGAAGCCAAGCGTTTGAAAATTTTCTTAGCATTCTCGGTTTCAGGATTCAAGATGTGGAAGCAATGATCCTCTCCGTCCACTTCGAACAAATCCACTTGACCTTTCCACCCACTCTTCTTCACAGTCTCACAGTACAAAACCTGTCTGTCTCTAAGCTCATCTTTGCCACAAACACAAACAAGCAGCTTAGAGCACCCAAGGCTAGCCAAGCTAGAAGTCCCATCCCCCGTTGGATTGATCATGGGGTTATCGATCCCACCTGGTGCTGATGGGTACACGAAGTTCCACAACAAAAGCGGCTTGCTCTGTTCGTGCCCTTCCTCTGGTTCAGATCCAATTGGCTTCGAACCCCAGAAATATGGGCACGAGAGGAAACCACCCAATAACTTCACACCACCTGGCAAATCCTCGAACCCAGTTCGGAGAGCCATGTTGTGTACAATAGTTCCGCCGGCGCTGTCGCCGCCGATGTAAACTCTGTTGAAATCGCCGTGATTGATAAGCCATGGGTCGCCAGCGCTGATGGGGTTACTGGTTGAGTGGGAAGAAACCCATTTGAGAGAAGCCCAGCAATCTTCAAAAGCTGCGGGAAGAGGGTGCTCTGGGGCGAGCCTGTACTCGACAGAGACAGCAATGACATTTGCTTCGGAGACTATGAGGTTGAGGTAGCGGTGATCGAGGAAGGAGAAGGCGGATTCGAGGCAGAATCCACCGCCGTGAAAGTAGACCAAGATGGGAAGCTTTTGGGCGTCGGATTGGGTGGATTTCGGGCGGTAAAGGCGAGCAGAGATGGAAGGGTCGTCGGAGATGACGATGTCTTTGGATGAAACTCCGGTTTCGGGGTCTTCGGGAGAGGGTGGGACTATTGGGGACCCAAACAGGCGTTCCACTGTGCCATCCTTGTAGACTCGGACAAGATTAGCAAACTCTGTTTCTATCTCTTTCGTGCTGGTTGCGGTGGGAGAGGTAGTGGAAGCCATTGAAGGGACAGGGAAAACAGAGTATCTGAAACAACAACAGTGATTCTACAGAACATAGGAGAGGATGAACAAAGGAAAGTTCAAGCTTCATACATATATAAGAATTAGGCTAGTTTAATAGTTGAAGGCCTAAAAGCATGTCTGATCAGTGAAATCACAATTAGTTTGGTCAAAAACGTCTCCTCCAAAAAGGCTTCGAGAAGCTGAGGATATGGCGGGACGGAAAACAGTGGATGTGATTGCAATGAAATAAAAAACAGAAGAAACATGTATTATAATCTACATATAGAACACGATTTGGACTTATGTGAATAGGTTACATTATCTCCTAGCGAAGAATTTGACATTTCTTGTTGGAATCACGTGGCTTCAACTCTTGAATATTGATGATGCTCTGGTTTTTTTTTTTTTTTTGGGACGAGTGAAGCTGATCAGAACTCGGCTCTACCCGAACCACAAGACCGATTATTAAATGTAAAATAAATTATATTAAATTTATATTTAATAATTATTATATTATAATTCATATTCATAACATCGTTATCCTTTTATAAGCGAGAGGCAAAAGAGCTCAAGAGAACTCGTTTTATGTAATTTTATGACAAAATAAAATATGAAAAAACCGTCTTAAACATGTTGAGTGTCGATTAAGTTAACCACCTAAATATCATCTTAAATAAACATTTTGCCAAGGCAATTGTTACATCATAGTTTTAAGACATAGATTGATTGAGTTGATCTAACAAATGAACTAAAGATCCAAGTATCAAATCAATTTATATTTTATAATTGAACTGATTTGATTGAGGGTTAAATTATTCAACTGGTGACAGAAATAATTGAATCAAACTAGATTTTTTTAACGATAGATACTTTTAAATTATTTTTCATACTAGATAATAATATATATATTTTAATGATTTTACTTTTATATATTAATTTATCAAAATAAAATGATATATTTATTATATTTTATAATTATATAAAAATAAGTCTATAAACTTATTAAAATATGGATAAAACATATTCTAAATTAATTATTATTATAAAAATTATTCCCATCATAACATAACGAATATTTATGTGTATTGATATTACTTTTTAAAAGTTATTATATATTCTTTAATTTAAAATATATATTTCTTTTTTTAATTAAAATAACTATTAATTACTCAATCACCCTTTGAATCTGCCGCCATAGCAGTGAACGCGAAGGAAAAGCAATTGAAATGTCTTGCAAATTATTATAAAAATCGAATTATAAAGCCATGCCTGATGTCGCCGACACCGTCATAAGCAAAGTTATAGCGATAATTCTTTGACTATGCTACTTGTTTTGTGGCTCTACTGGTCAGATGGAATCATAATTCATGGGAAAGATTTTTTGCTTTCCTATGTTATAATAATAATAATAATAATAATAATAATAGTAATAGTAATATTTCTGCTCTTTATCAAAACAAGTGGGGAACCGATTTGTTTTACTCTTCTCGGGGACCACAGTGGATTAATGCCCTGGTTCGAGGACAATTGCACATTAACACCATCATTACGGGTCGCAAGCTTTGACACCTGATTTGGCTTGACAGACTTGATTCAAAAGTAATAAATATAAATAGAAAGAAATAAATTTGGTTAAAAAATAAGTTTGTTGAAAAACTCAATATGTAAAATGGGCTAGAATCTGACTTTTATTAAAGTTTGACCTGGTCCGAAAACTTTTAAATAAAAATGTTTTATATATTCACTATAATATTTTTTTAATATATTAATTATTTGGGTTTTGGTTTGGCGAGAGTGGCGTTTTGGATGGAATTTCACTTGTAATGAAGTTGTAAGATCTGGGAGACAGTGGCTTAATGCCCTCTTGTATATTCCAATGGCAAGCATGTGGTACAATTATAAGCAGCCTTCACTAAAGCTGACCCAAAAAAAAAACCCCACTCGATAAAGTTGTCAAAAAAAGGCAATCAGATCGGGTTGAACTTTTATTATTATTTTTGGGCCGAAGTCAGGCCCAATTTGACACTCACTTGTTTTTAAACGAATTTGACTCATTATCATATCATATAACACCCGTATTTCAGTTTTGACTTTTGAGTTAGAAGATGAAATATTCTCAAGAGTCTTACACTGAGCTACATTCTATCTGATATGTTTAGTGTTATTTTCATAGGAATTTATTTCAAAGGGTGTTCGGGTGAAGTTAATTGATTTATTGGTTTACTCCAAAGTTAACAAGTCGAGTTTAGAGTGATTAAGGATGAGAGAGCTTAGGAGAGACAGGTCTAACTTTATTTGTTGTGAAAATCACAAGTGACAATCATGAACAACAGAAAGAAAGGTTAAAACTAAATAGAGTTTGACCTTTTGAGGGGTCAAATTTATTTATGATTCGTGTAAAAGAAATGAGCAAAACTTGTCTTGTTTTACTGAAGAAAATCAGCAAAGCGTTTGAACATTTTCTTGGCATTCTCAGATCGAGGATTGTGGACATGAAAAACATGATCCTCGTCTTCCACTTCAAACAATTCCAACTCCCCCTTCCACCCACTCTTCTTCACACCCTCATAGTACCGAACCCCTCTTTCTCTAAGAATATCCTTCCCAGCAATACACACAAGCATCTTACAACACCCTAGCCTACCCAAGCTAGGAGCCCCATCAGCCAGAGGGTTGATCATGAAATTATCCACCCCACCAGGGGCAGATGGGTAAACGAAGTTCCACGCCAAAAACGGCGGGCTCTGCTCGTGCCCATCAACAGATTCGCACCCAATTGGCTTCGAACCGCAGAAGTAAGGATGGGAGAGACCCTAATATTTCAACGTCACCATGCAAAGCCTCGGACCCAGCACGCATAGCCATGTTATGCACAATATTACCGCCGGCGCTATCACCCCCAATATAGATTCTATGAGAATCAGCATAGTTGATGAGCCATGGCTCGATATTGGTAATGGTGGGATCGGTGGTGAAATGAGAGGCGACCCATTGAAGAGCGAGCCAGCAATCTTCGTAAGCCGCGGGAAGGGGGTGCTCGGGGGCGAGCCTGTACTCGACAGAAACGACAAGAGCGTTGGATTGGGAGAGGAAGGAGTGGAAGTAGGAGTGGTGAAGCAGGCTGAAGGCGGATTCGAAGAAGAAGCCGCCGCCATGGAAGTAGACCAAATGGGGGAGTTTTTGGGTGGGATCTGGGATTGGAAGGTAAAGACGAGCAGAGATGGAGGGATTTTCGGAGATGACGATGTCTTTCGATGAGACTTTGCTTTTGGGGTTGGGGTCGTGGAGGGTGGGTGGCACAATTGGGGAGCTCTGGAGGCGTTCGATGGTTCCATTTTTGTAAACGCTGAGCAAGGTCTATCTCATTCTCATTCATAGAAGCCATTGATAAAGTTATAATTAATTTTATAAATTTAATAGTATCATTTATATTTTAATATGTTATATTAAAAATTAAATAATATAATTAAATATAATAAATATAATATAATTTATTTATTTAAGATAAGATAAAAATATAATTTATATTATATAAAAAATATTTTATTCTCACACTCACACACACTGTGCACAAAACCTCATTCCTCTCCCCTCATCCCTAACCCAACGGCCCCACCCCCTCCCTCAAAATTTCCACTCCCCTGTTGCTTTATTGAATGTGGTTTTTGTTGAGAAACGCGGATTATATTAGTCTGTGTTTTCTTAAAAATTAAAAATAAATAAATAAATAAATATATAAAAAAATAATTTTTTTAACTTAATATTTCAATAATAATTTTTTTATTAAGCACGTGAGTAAAAAGTCCTAAATCATCTATTATCATATGCCGGCCGTTAATGTCCAAAACCGCGGCTTTAATTTTTATTTTTATAATATTTGTTCAAACTTCACTTCATGATAAAGCTGAATATGGCGTTGTCATGTCGACCCAAAAAACAAATTGTCAACAAATTTTTTATTGTGTGTCACGCTTAATATAAAAGGGGGGAAAATATAACTACTATAATATATATATATATATATATATATATATATAACGAACGCGATTTAATCAACACTTAATATAATAGGAAATATATTTTTTTATTAAAATTAATAATATTAATTAATAGAGCGCCATTGGGGCCATCTGGATAACGCTGCCACATAACATGAAAAGGACCTTTTATACCTCCTAAATATATCCCATTTTGTGGTTTTCATCTTACCAGTCAACATATTGTGAAGTATATGACTAATTTTAAATAAAAAGGTACAAATAAAATCTATTGATAATTGATAACAATAATAAAGTAAAACAATTTCTTGATTCTATATGTGAGAAGATACTAAAAATGTACAGAGAAACAAACACAAAGGACAAACAATGAAAAAATTTTTGGTATAAAGACCATAACTTAATAAAAATTTTATTAAAAGACCTTAGAAATTAATTTTTTTAAGGATTAAAAGAATAAATTATTATTATTATTTTTTAAATTATCATTTATATTCTTTAAAGTCACAACTTGAATTTTTTTGATAATACAAGAATATTCTGGATTTATTATTATTCCTAAATGAAAATACCCTTATAATATTAGGAAAATCAAGATATTTATGGTAATTACATTCCCTTCTCTTGAGAGATTTCCAACTTACATGGCTCTCATTTTTATTTAAAAAACCTTTACACTCTTTTTTTAAATAAAAAAATGCACTACATTAACCTCATATCTAATAAAAAATGAGTTATAATCATACTTATTTTAACCAAAATACACTTATATCTATTATTTATATAATAGAACAAGTATTAAATATGTATTTAATTAATATAAAAATAGTCAATTTTCTCAGCTTAAAGTAATTTTTTAGCACAAAGTAAATAATATTGAAATAAAAGTTTTAAAAAATATTTTTAACAAAGGAAATTAATATTATTTTTAAAAATATTTTGGTCATATTTTAATTTTATGAGATTTGTGTATATTTTTATAATAAAAAAAGTTGTATAATTTAAGTATCTCTTAAAAAAAAGGAGAGTCACTTAGCTAAAAAATAAACAAAAAAGAACAAGAAGTAATGGTGGAGTGATTTCTACTCTTCCTTTTTAGGATATGTTTGAAGTAAAAGAATAAGGAAAGAGAAGTAAAATTTTAATTTTAAAATTTGTTTGAAATTTAAATATAATTTTTTTTCTTCATACAATATGTTTAGATTGAGGAATGATTGCTGAGGGAAAAGAAACAAAATTGTTTTATTTAAATATGAATGGAAGAAAATATGAAAATCAAAATTTTACTTTTTTTTCCCTATTCCTTTCTATTATTTCTAATCTTAATATACCCTTGGTTCAATCTTTATAAATTTTATAGGATTTAACCAACTTCTTTTTCTAATTTAACATTGAGTTATATGTCCTATTCAAACTTCTTTGTTTTGGGTCACGTGTAAATTTTATTATTTTAAGAGGACCAAATAAAAAAATACTATATACATAATGATAATTTCCAAAATTCTAGGGGATGTGGCTCCACTAACTCTGCCCCTAATTTCACATTATTAATTTCTTTTGTGGTGCTATTTTTGTGTTAATAAACTTATTCATATATAATTTCGTTGATAACATAAATAATTTGTTATTTTATCCATAAAAAAGTATTTTTTCTTTTAAAAGGGAATATCTCGTACTTCTTTCATAGGTATTTCATATGGTTTTTGCTTTGACTAGCTAATATCTCATATTAATCTGCATAGCAAGGAGACGTACAAAACGCAACATACATTGAATATGCTAAAACTGCTAATTCGAGTAAAAAGTTGTGAGGTTTTGATACCATATGAGTATCAGCCCATGAAAACTTGAGAAGAAGCATCTCATGTAAATATTCTCACCCAAGAGTCACGTGGATTCGTAGCAGATGCAAAAGAAAAGTAATCTTTCTGTTAGCAGTATGTAATGCGACCTATTTTCACTAACTTCTGCAAGTATCAGACGTGTGAGAGAGAGAATTAAGTGAATTTTCTTAGTTGTAAATTTTGTTTGTTGGCTTTATAGTCTTCCTTCAGTTATAGAACCAATTTCAAGTCGTTTCTTTCATCCACTATCTGATCATCTCCTTGCCTGAAGCAACTTCCATAATTGGCTTGTTGTTAGGCTTGGTGCCATAAATGGTGGTTAGAGGTTGCATACACATCGAACAGTAATTGAACACTCCTTCGTTTAAAAGTTACAAACTTGTAGTCTTGAATAGAGCATATATATATATATATATATATGTGACAAATAAATAACTTTTCATATCTCAACATCAATTACAATTAATATTTATAATGATAAATATGATTTACATATGCAATATAGCCTTGCTTATATATTATACAGTTTGAATTACAGATACGAACATTATTTTGGAGCTTGATATTAAGATCACATTATTGTTCAATTTTTTTCTAAAAAAATTCATTAGAAACCAAGCATTTTATAATTCAGAAATTCGTTTTATAACAAATAAAATATATATATAATTAGTGGGACTAATTGTTTCTTTGTTATAATGCTGGCTTTTCCTGCATCCATTTCTGATAGAAAATTTTGACATATATTTAATCATATATCAACGGGTGCGACATAACATTTCAGTCAATTTTGATCTTGTATATCTACAGGATAATTACTTGATAAAATATATTAAGAATATCTATTAAATTTTGTTTGATGATATGGAAAATCTAATTTTTAAACACTCGTAAATTTATTTATAAGATATTTAGATATAACATATATAAAAATTTTAAAATTTATATATTGTATACGTCTTAAATAATATAAAAATAATATAAAAATTTACATAAGTCAAACTTAATTTTTTTTTTTGTAAAACAGTTTCTGATTATTCAAAAGATTAGAATGCCTACATACTATAATTCCACCTTAGAGAAATTTAACAAAACAAAACAAAACAAAATTGAAGGTATCGTTCCCCAATACGTAAGATTCCATTTTGAAAATGACTGAAATAATAAAACAAATATGATTTTGAATAATGGAGCAATGACTAGTGAGTAGTAATACAAAAGTGGTAATATGATGCTAATTATAATTTTTTTTTGGTGGATAAATTTATTGTAGAAATTGAACCATTCAATGTACGATAGGTAGAGACCAAGAAGGGTTGCCATCCGTAGATAAGCATACGACACTTAAAATTTAAATAAGACCAAGAAGGGTCGTCATTCGTAGATAAGCATACGACACTTAAAATTTAAATGACCTCGAACCATATATATGAACCCTGAAAGATTCAAATATTATTCATTTTTATCACAAACTAACTTGCATATATATGGCACTTGTTTAACTAATTGGAGAAAAAAGTCAACAAGGCATTTGGTCAATCTTTTACCCGTCTCAGAATCAGGATTATATATATATATATATATATATATATATACGATAAACATGGTCCCCCTCTTTCTCTTCAAACAGTTCCACTTGCCCTTTCCACCCACTCTGCCTCAGAGTTTGGTAGTACAAAATAGTTTTGTGCTGCACATTAGTATAATCCATGCCAGCAACACTAATAATTAAGCATCTTAGAACACCCATGCCCGGCCAAGCTAGGGGCAGCAGGAGCCACCAAGTTGAGCATGGGGTTATCGAGCCCACCTGGCGCTGAAGGGTACACGAAGTTCCAAACCACAGCCAACAAGCTCTCTTCGAACCCTTCCACTCGTTCAGACCAAATGGGCTTGGAATCTCTGAAATAAGGGATGCGTATAATTTAAAATACAGAAAGAGAACTAGTTTTTCTCATTATAATATGAAAATGGAGAACCAATACTTCAGCCAAAAGGGCCATTAGGATATAAGATATTAATGGCATGAAAAACGAGAAAAATAAAATAGAAGTAGTTTTAACTACATTAAGCAATTTTAAGCCCCTAAAAATTATAAAATTTTACTTTTTATATGAAGTAGTCAAATTTAGAAAACACTGAAAAAATGAATTAGAACAAAGGCAAAATACATTATAGGGACAAAATGGTCATTCTAACAAAATTACATGATTTAATTGCTAAACTTGATCATGTTCTCCCACTTTCTTCCACCAACTCTCAGCTGCAAATTGGAGTTCCTAAGCATGTTCATGGATGTTCAAAGAGAGAGAAAAAAAAAACAAAGTTCATTTAAGTAAGTTTTTCTATACTTTTTCATCTCTCTTTAGTTATGAAACTTTTTCTATTTTATGAGAGCTTTCTTTTGATTCAAAGATCATCTTGAAAAGTTCAAGTTGGTAGTTGTCCAAACAAAAAAAAGTTGCTCTTTTTGGAATATTGAATTTCACCAAAAGAATCACTACCAAGAGCTCTTTTAAATAAGATATGATTCAAGTCATGGAAATATATCAATTTGAAACCCTAAGGCATGTTGATTTCATCTATATATATATATATATATATATAGAGAGAGAGAGAGAGAGAGAGAGAGAGAGAGAGAGATGGTATGGTGTTTTCTTTTTTTAGTGAAATTTGGTATTTATAATGATAAAAATATTGAATATAATATGTATTTGGTTTGAAATCTTGAAAAAATCAAATTTGAAGCATACATGGTCATATTTTGACCAATAAGGGACTATGTAGCTATGATAATTGTTTTGTCATTTTAATGATAAAAAATTTTAATTATAAATTATAGAGATGACTTGAATAAATTTTGATGTCAAAAACTCATAATTTTGATATACTAAAAAAATTAAGCTTAAAATGGCCTAAATGACTATATTAATGGAAATTATGTTTTGACATAATTATAGCTATCCAAGTGAGTCTTCTATGGTCTAAATGAGTTATATATGTCATGAAAATGAAATTAAGATGTTCAAAAAAGCATGACACTTTTTATAGCTCAAAGTGGTATTATGATAACTAAGTATGTCAATTGAAAAAAATAACTAAATAAATAGTGAAAGTGTTGTTTATGGTCAAATTTAATAATTTAGGAAGTTTAACTTATTTAAAAAAATGTATATAGGAAAAACCTTAATTTGGACCCTAGCTAAAGGGCAATGGAAAAAGGAATGAAGGCCATGCTTCTAATTAAAAATTATACCACCAAGGATAAACAAAATGAATATCTTGAATGATGAAATTCTTATTATGGCATAAATTGACACATAGAGATTTAGATATGCAAGTAGGGTATGTTTTAAATATACAAGTAAAATGGTCATTCTAAAAAATATGACTAATTTTATGTAATGAACTAGGTTAGCAAGTTAGTTGTTTGAGATGAAATTTGGTCATAATGAAAAAGTTAATAGCATTGCTAGTTTAGGCATTTAAAATGGCAAAACAGAACTATTAAGAGCTCTGAAATGGATATCTATCCCTAAGACCCTTAAAGGTTGAGTTTAACGCTAAAATTTGACATATACTTGAAGGATATATAGAAGTTTGATCTCAAATTAAAATAATAAAATTTTGAAGTCTTATAGAATATTTCATAAATTTTTGAATTTGGCTTATAAAAGCTATCAATGACATTTTTTATGCATAATTTCAATTTTGTTCTAGGTAGTTTTCAGGGACCAAATGAAATTTGTTTACCTTGAAATTTTAATAATAGAAAGCACATATTCAAAGCTTCAAAACAAGATAAAGTTTTATTAATTTAGAAGCCCTAACTCAAGTTATAATTTTTTAAAATATAATGCCTATCTGAAGGATAAATAGAATTATGAGATGTAGAAACGTAAAGTATACCTAAAAGTTATGTCCAGCCTATGTTAACTTAAGTTTTATAGTGAAATGAGCTATTATATGTTAGTTGATATTTTTATATCTAATTTATCATGTTTATACCAAGTTAATACACTTACACCCTTATGTGTGTGCAGAACCAAGAGTAACGAGAAAGAACAATTAGAATAGTTCTTTGGTCAAGATTCTTGGTTTGTATCTAGTGGCTTATTCTTCTTTTCTTGCATGCATTTATATATACTTGAATTGATATATATTGTATGTATTGATTGTTTTATGATTTCTTTAGTTTATACTTGAATTAGCTAGTATGAGTTTTTATGCATGTATGAGATATGTCTTTGGCTCTTAATAAGAGTGACAGGGAATTAAATATAGTAATTTTTCCCTAGCTTAGAAATGAGCATAGTTAGTATGTTTTATGCCATGGTTATGCAAGTTTGGATACTTTATGCCAATTCAATATTTTATATTGTTTTATATTGACATGACCATACTTGCTTGCATTTCATTTTTGAGTTATCTATTGTATGTATTGAAATGGTTGAATATTGCTATTGAGATTCTCCCCATAATCTTAGCCCTTGTCTCCTATTAACCATGCCAAGTAAAACTAAGAAGAAAAAAAAAGAAAAAGAGCTAGCTTCTTAAAGCCAAGACATAGATAGAATTTATATGCTTGTATACTTATTTTGATGTATATCTTGGTAGTTGAGTAAGATATGGTGTAAATGGAATAGAAATACCTTAGTAGTTATGAATTTGAATGTATATATGATCACGGATATTTCTAATATATAGAATAGTTATTTTAGTATATATATATTGAGAGATTTTTTAGGACCTATGTTATGAGTAAGGCTGAGATGTTATGTTAAGTTATATAAGTAGTTCAGCTGTTACTTTACTATGCGTATAGGGAATGTGTCAAAGGGAATGTGCTTAACATATATTTCTTTGTTTTGAACCTTTTCTCTAATGAAATGAATGTCTAATTCGACATATTGTATTCTTAAGTGTAATATAGGATTATTAGTTAACAACATTACACTTCGAATGTCACAAAAAATCATAGGAGACCTCATTATGGGAATTCTTAACTCCATTAACAATGATTTAATCTATGATAATTCAACTATTACATTTGCAAAGCTAAGATTTGGATACTATTGCTTGCTTCTTAGAAGACCAAGCAACAATATTAGACCTGAAGAAGACATAGCCACTTGATGTTGATTTTCTATCATCTACATTGTAACCCCAATCTGCATCACTATATGCTACCAAATCTAGATTACTTGATTTTCTTAGATGCAACCTATAGTGTACAATGCCTTTTAGATATCTTATAATTTGTTTCATAGTTGCCCAATGACTGAATAGAGGTTTGTGCATAAATTGATAGACTTTGTTAATAGAAAATGCAATCTTAAGTCTAGTAATAGTCACATATTATAATGCTCCAACAATGGACCTATAGAGCTTAAGATTATCCATTTCATCACTTCCATATGCTAATAACTTTATTCCCATCACCATAGGAGTTTGCACAGGCATGGCTTCGTGCATTTTGGCCTTGGTCAGCAAATCTTTAATATATTTCAATTGAGGCAGATGCATACCTCCACCTTCAGTCTTCTTGACTTGTATCCCTAAAAAGTAGTTAACTTCACTAAGATCCTTAAGTGCAAAAGCTTTATTCAGATATAAGATAAGCTTAGTTATACTTGGTTAATAGCTTCTTGTGATCAAGATGTCATCCACATAAACTAACACCAATGTAGTATTTTATGCCTTACTTCGAAAAAAAGTTAAGGAATCACATTTGATTGAGTTAAACCTTAAGTTGCTAAACGTATGGGCCAATTTCTCAAACCAAGCTTATGGAGCTTATTTGAGTCCATAAAGTGCCTTATATAACTGGCATACTAAACTGTTATCTAGACTTTTAAATCCTAGGGGTTGGCATATTTAAACTTCTTCATGAAGAGTTCCATTTTAGAATGCATTGTTGACATTAAGTTGGTGCACTGGCCATCCCTTAGACAGAGCCAAAGTGAGCACCCCTCGAATGGTGACTAGTTTTACCACAAGATTAAATGTCTGTGTATAATTGCACCTTGGCTACTGATGGAAACCTATGGCTACAAGGCGTGCTTTTATACTTATTGATGTTGTTATCCAGGTTCTCTTTCACTTTGGAGACCTATTTACACTTGATGGGAGTTCTTCTTTCTAAGAGCTTGATTGAACGCCATGTACAATTTCATAGTAAGGCTTGAAACTCTTCATTCATAGTCTGTTTCCATTTTGGATACACAAGAGCAGCCTTTACTAAGGTAGGTTCAACTAATGCAATATAGGCTTTGAGTTTGAAGGTCCCAGTCTTTGACCTAGTAATCATGTGATGACCCAATCAAATGTTAGGGCTAATTTTTATTCAGGTATTGCATTTTCCTCATTTATATTAGCTAAACACTTGAGAAACATCATGTGTAAAATCATTACTAGAACATATAAGGAAAGTAGCATTCAAATTAGTAGCATATGAGACATTTAAAATAGGATGTGAGTGTGATGCATGAGGTTTTATTAAAAGGACTAAAGGAGGTAGTGTTATAGATTGAGAATGTAGTTTTGTATGTTGTCTGGAAGTAGAAAGTAAAGAACTATAAGGGAATAAGTTCTCATTAAATGTAACATGTCATGAGATATATATTTTGCCACTAGGAGGAAGGCATTTATGATTGTTGTAAATTGGACAATAGCCAAGAAAAATGCACATAATGGATATAAATTTAAGTTTATGGGTGTTGTCTGGTTTAGTGTAGGGAAAATAGGCACAACCAGAGGACTTTGAGAAAGTATAATCTAGTTTGCTATTGAAAATAACTTCTAAAGGTTTGTAGGAGTGTTGTGGGTAATCGATTTATTAGATACGTAATATTAAGAAAAGCATCATCTCAAAATTTAATAAGAAGAGATGATTGGGCTAGTAGGGTTAGGTAAACTTCTATCACAAGCTTATGTGTCCTTTTAGCACTCATATTTTGCTTATATGTATAGGAACAACTAATCATATGAACAATGCCATTGTCTTTGAGAAAGGGATTGAGAGTTTTGTATTCTAAGCCACCATCTGTTTGGAGGGCTTTGATTTTATATCCAAGTTGTAAATCATTGTTTTGAAATTTTAAAACATAGGTATAGGTTCCAAATTTAGTTTTGGTAGAGTAAAGCCAAGTGAATTTAGAGAATACATTTATAAATTGGACATAGTAACGAAATCTACTTGCTAAAATCATTAGAGAAGGACCTTAAATGTTAGATTATATCAATTTTAAAGGTTGTTTATATTGTGTTAATGAGGAAGAAAATGGAGGTTTATAAGACTTGCATAAACAATATAAATTGCATATAAAAATATCATTTTTATTCATTGGTTTGAGATTACAAAATTGTAATACTTTGTTTACAACAAGAGTATATGGATGACCCATAAGAAAATGCCATAGGGAAAAATCAATAGATTTCTTAATTTTTGTAGAATTGACTTGAGCAAGTATTTGAAGACAGCTCTTGTGGTTTTTCAGGATGAGTGATTGCCCTTCATGGATGACCAAGGAGTTGAATGTTATCAAATGTGTAAAGTCCTCCCTTACTATGGCCTTGTAAAAGAATGTGATGAGCCCTAGAATCTTTAACAAGACATTTATAAAGATGGATCTCAAAATAAATACAATTATCTTGAGCAAATTTTGATACGCTAAGCAAGTTTTTGGTTATGTTTGGTATGTGTAAAAGATGTTTTAAAGTAAGAGTTTGAGATGTGTATAGTGAGAAAAAAAAAAAATTGTCTCACATTACTAGTTTGTAAATCTGTACCATTCCCAATATGAAGTTGTCTAGTGTACTCATTTTTTGTCATGAGATTGGTTGCATCTACCATAACATGGTTTGATGCCCCTAAATCTAGATACCATGTTGTGTCATATGATAATTCTAGAGCAACATACATGGTTGTCACTATTGCATTTCATTCTTGGAACTTTGTATTGACATTTGGTTGTTTGAGTGCTATAAGGACTAACAAATCACTAGTCAAATTGATGATAGCAGTGCCATGCCACTATTATTAGCTTGATTGCTCCAGGATTGTCTGCCTCTGCCTTTGCCTTAAGAGTGAAGGGCTCCTCTTTGATTGTATTGATTTCTAATGTTGTTTGCTATAAAATTATTATTTCTTTAAGTATACCTTTTATCCTTGGCCTATGCATAAGCCAAATTGGCTTGAGAAGTGATAAAAACCACAACTTTAAGAGACTCTTTATACTTCTCTATTCTTTCTTCTTAGCCCATTAGAAGTGTTTCCATTTTAATCATTATGTATGAGTCCTATCGCGAAAATGCTTCATTCTCATGACGTAACCCTTCAAAGATTGCCTCTGTGTGTGGAAATACCAAACATTGCTTTACTAACTAAAGCTAGTAAATCCACAAGTTTCCTTATCTTCAATAAGTAATCATAAATGAACATTCCTCCTTTTCTGAGGTTCTTCAATTAATTCTAATTGCTTTATCTTTACATTAGTTTGGGATGAGAAAAAGGCTTTAAGATTATCCCAAATCTAATATGAATACTCATATCCTAACATTCTTGATTTCAAGCCATGACATTATCAACAGTTCTTGTTGTTCCTAATTCAAAAATTCTTCACTTGACTTCCTGATCACTTCATCTTTAGATGATTTGAGGTCAGACATGTTTCCCCAAATGTACTTCTGCAACTTGCAACCCTTCATTGTTGACAAGGCTTATTGTTTCTAGATCAAGAAATTTAAGTAATGCAACTTCATAGAAATTGGGTTCAAAAAATTTTGTGGAATGAATTTGCTTTGGCTTGCAGTAGTTGAATTGCTATATGTTTTTTTTGTGCACGTTCTTGATGACAATAACAACAATAGTGGCTAACTCTAATGCCACGAAAGAATTTAGTATAGAGATGAAAAGAGAGTCAAAAGGAAAGATGAGAACAGACGAGTATATTAGAGCAAATGTTTTATATTGTATAGTCCATGAGGAAATAGTTTAGTGTATATATATATATTGTTCAGATAACTGTTTATATAACAACTTAACAGCCTATAACAACTCATAACAAACTTGACTATATCATTCCTTTACATTACTATTGACTTTTCTACAATTTAAAGAGAGATGATATTAATTATTGTTGATTACTCTGCATTCTGCCAATGTCGCTAGGCTCATTGGCCTTTATAAAAGTTATGTGCCTTAGAAAATAAGCCCAAACATTATTATAGTAGCAGTAATAGTTAGCATAATAATGGTGGTTTAAAGTTTAGGGTTTATATTCAATTAAGAATATAAGAGACAATAGCTCATTAGCCTTTTCTAGACAAGGTGCAAAAGCTTCTCTTTATCCATTTTCGTTATAATACCAAATTTAGAGATTGTGCTCCAAGTCAAGTGTGCATAGCTATTGGATAACTATTATGTAAACTCTTCACTATCACACCTATATCTCATCAAAGATTAAAAACCCTTCCACCAAAAGAAGGCCTTGGCTTGGCACTCTTTAACACTGCCATTATGCTAACTACTAATTTTGAGATTGTCACAACTTGAGATAAAATACAGCACCACCACCATTATGCTAACTATTACTACTATTGTAACAATGTCTAGGCTTATTTCCTAAGGCACAGAGCTTTTACTAATAAGGACCTCAAAATGGTTCACTCATTAAATTCAAGGGAGATTAAACAAATAAACCTTATCTCGAAGGAGCTAAACTAAAATGATTTTGAAACTTGCTTTGAAATTGGTAGTTCAAAGAACTATCATGCAAAGCATCAATTTCATGATTTACAACTCCCATAGTGACCATGACAATTAGTGTGCCCTTGATTCGATGCAATAGAACTCTCTACAAGCCAATAAAGCCCTTCCTCTAAATATGTTGTTTTTGTTAAAAATGTGATTCAAAATTATTGTAATTAATTTTTACAAAATTTTTTTAGTTAGCTTTTGACTAAAAATTTAAAATTTTATTTAATTTTAAATTAAATCAAATAGTTATTAATTTTCATAATTTTTTACTTCTAGTTATCACTTATTTTTATATTTTAATTATTTGTAAGCCTATAAATAGACAATCTCAATCATAAAATGAAATGAAATAACAAAATATGGGTTTTTCTGCATATTTCTCTTAATTTATTAAAATAATTTATTACTTTAAATTTTCAACAATTTTCATGGCATGCATCGATCATACGTACCCTTGTATTTGACCTCACCTCTTCCTCCACTCTGAGCCATGAGCCTCCTTTTCACCACAAATGGATTAGCACAGATGGGACCCACTAGTGCTGGAACGATTCCTAAGGTCACATACTGCCATAGTTGGAGAACCATCCACTCTCTTCCATGTTTATTAATTACAGTAGACATCTAATACTAATATACGTACTTTCTGATAGTCGTAACAGATTTTTTTTTTTCAATAAGAGTCTTTTATTAAGTAAATTTGAAATTTAAGGACCATTTTAAAATATTTTAAAATTAAGGAGCTAATTTAAAATATTAAATAAAATTAACAGCCAAAATATTAATTTAACCTAATTTATCTTTCAACAAGACATATTTAACCAAAAAAAAATGGTTGCAAGGCTTTGATAACACGAGCATCCAGGAAGACATGAGAAAAAGGTTGTCAGGGAAAGAAGTACCTATCTAACTACAAGAAATTATTCCACTCAAAGGTCACGTGGATGGTAGCATATGGGAGAGAAAAGTAATTATTCAATTAGCAATATGTAATGTGACCCTATTTTCATTAACTTCGTGTTGAGGGCCTTTTGTAGTATTAAACCTGAGAGAGAATTTATGCAAGTGTATTTCCTTAGTTGTAATTTAATTTTTCTTTGTTTGCCGTTTTTCCTTCAGTTACAGAACCAATTTAAAGTGCTTTCCTCTGGTCATCTCCTTGCTTGAAGTAAGCGTCATAATTGGGTTACTATATCTATCACGCTCGGTGCGACATATGGTGGTTAGAGAATGCATACACATCAAAGGGTATCTTTAACTAAACAGTCCTTTGTTTAAAAGTTACAAATTTCTAGTCTTACATAGAATATATAGTCCACAAATATATAAATTATATATGATATATATCTTAACAGTAATTACAATTAGTATTCAAAATGATAAATATGGTTTTTATATATGGGTAATATAGCTTTGCATATATTATACAATTTGAATTACATACAATATATTAAGACCTTTTCTTGGAGCTTGATGCATATTGTTCAATTTAAAAAAAAAATCATTAAAAATCAAGCTTTTTACAATTTCAGAAATTTGTTTTATTACAAACGGAAAAATATAATTAAAAGCAAAACACTGTTTTGATCTCTCACAGATGGGTTTATTCCCAATTTGGTTCCTCACAAATAGTTTTTCTCAAAATAATCTCCTACAGATTAAACCATTCTCAGTTTGGTCGCTCAGTCCTAATGCCACTAGTAAATGAATGACATAAACTGTTAATTGCTAATGTGATCTTTATGTGGAGTTTTTTTTTTTTTTTCTCTTATCCCTCCCAAATCAGCAAAAAGTTGGAATCATAGCACACTGATTTTTTGTGTCTTCGTTTTATCCCTCTGATCAGAAAAAAAGAAGAAAACACTTTAGGCCCAAGCAAATTGCCCTAATGCTATGTTTTGATTCTTTTGAATATTACAAATATGAACAGTTTGTGAACAATTAAGGGACGTGACGTTATAAATAGTACAAAGAACAGTGCAAAATGAGCAATAATCCCACGGGTTTTTTTACATAAGGAAGATATGAAAGCTTTAAAATTATGTATTTGTATATATGTTTGAGATAATTAATGTAGAGATGATAAAGTTTTTTTTTAATATATGTCAAACTTAATTTTTTTAATAAAAGAGTTTCTAATTATTTAAAAAATTAGGATATCATCGTACTAAACTCTACCTTAGAAAAATTGAAGGTATTGAAGGATTTTAAAGATATGTGCGTTTCTCCAGTATGAAAGATTAAATTTTTAAAATTAGTGAAATTATAATGATATGATTTTGTAATATTGAGCAGAGCACAAGATGTTGAATGTCACAATTTGAACCTCAGTGAGTAACAATACAAAAATGGTAATATGATACTAATTATAATTTATTGCAGACTTCTTTCCTTGGATAAATTTATTGCAGAAATTGAACCATTCGAAAAAAGAAGCAAACTATAATAGACCAAGGGGGGTCGCCATCCTTGATAAGTATAGAGCAACCAAAATTTACATGAACTCTCGATCTATATGTATGAGACCTGAAGGCTTCAAACGTAATTATTCATTTTTATTACAAAGTAAGTTTTACACACACACACACATATATATGGCAGTTGTTTAACTTATTGGTGAAGAAAATCCACGATGCGTTTGATCAATTTCTTGCCATTCTTAGAATCAGGATAATTCATATGATAAACATGGTCCTCTTCTTTCTCTTCAAACAGCTCCACTTCCCCGTTCCAGCCACTTTGCTTCAGAGTCTGGTAGTACAAAATAGGTCTGTGTTGCAGATTAGTAAAATCCTTGCCACCAACACTAATGAGCACCTTAGAACATCCAAGCCCGGCCAAGCCAGGCGCACCAGGAGCCATGGGGTTATCGAGCCCACCTGGAGCCGAAGGGTACGCGAAGTTCCAAATCACACTCGGCAAACTCTCTTCGAACCCTTCCTCTGGTTCGGACCCAAAGGGCTTGGAACCCCAGAAGAAAGGGTGGCGCATGAAAGCTCCGAATATTGTGACTCCACCAGGTAAAGTCTCGGACCCAGCACGCATGGCTATGTTATGAACTATATTACCACCACCACTGTGACCCCCCCTTGAAGGTTTTCTGGAAGTTTCCTTTCCATGGGTGATTAGCCATGGATCGCCATTGGTGGGGGTTTTGGTCGAATGCAAGGCCACCCATTGAAGACCAGTCCAGCAATCTTCGTAACCTGCATGTTTTATACCCAAATAAACTCGAGTATTTAGATTAAGGAGAATATTACCGGCCCAAAAAAAAATTAAGGCGAAGATTAAGGTAATGCTTTTGGGTTTTTACTATCAAAATATAGTATGTTATAATTTAACAAAACATGAAACACATTGATAAAAAGTAAAGAATAATTTAAAGTATTATAAATTTTATTTAATTGAGTGAATTAAAAAGAAAGATTATCGGTAATAAAATGATTAAAAACCAATGAAAGACTACAATAAATAATTTTTAAAAAATTTATATACATTTAAATGGGTTAATGGGCTGTTGAATCAAATCTTAATAGAAAAAAGTAATCCTCATTTAATAATCTATCGAGTTTTAAGTAGGTTATAAATAATTTTACATAAGTCATGAGTGCTCCACCGAAATCCAACTTGCCCCTCAGATTATATCACCGTCGAAATTGGTTTGGATTTGCGGGCTTACTTATTTAATTCAGTTCATTGAACTAGTTTAAATATTTGAATTTTTATGTTTAAAATGTGAAATTAAGTGCGCTCGCCCGTTTTACTCAAAAATAGAAATTTTATACTCATACATTAAGACATTATTTTTAGACATGTCTATATTTTTAATTTTAAAGTACAAAAAATTTTATGAAAAATTAAATAAAAATAAAGGAAACAATACAAAAACTTTTCTTTGAATTTTAGAATTCTTGAAAATAATTTTTTGACATATCAAAGTCAAAAAATGAACTTTTCAATTTTTACACATTTTAAAAAATAATTTATTTTATCTATTTCACTCTTAAAATAGTTGTTTTATATGTCACTTTAAATTCTTCTATAAGTGAAATAGTAAGCTAGTATTATTTTTCCATAATGTAAAAATATTTTCTAGTTTAAAGCGACATATAAGATTACTTAATGTCGCTAACGAAATAATCAATTTTTTTTAGCGTGAAAGTCACAAAAAAGTTATTTTCCAATTTTAAATGTTTAAAAATATTATTTACAAAGTTTAACAACTCAAAATTTATGTTCTAAGACTTCTGCTGACCCATCATGGACCAACCGGGCCCGTCTGACAGTACTAGGCCCACCCCTCTCCTGCAGGAAGAAAATGTTCCGGGGCGTTTCTGTATTCCACAGCAACAGCCATGATTTTTGCTTGGGAATCTAAGAGGTTGAGGTGGTTGTAATGGTGATCGGAGAAGGCAGATTCGAAGAAGAAAGCACACCCCCGATAATACACCAAGATTGGGAGCTTCTGGTCTTCATCTTCTTTGAGTTTTGGAATGAAAATACGAGCAGAGATGGAGGGGTTCACTGAGATTATAACATCCTTGGATGACACTCCTGTTTTAGGGTCTTCTGCAGAAGGTGGCATTCTAGGACGTTCTATGGTGCCATCGTTGTAGATTCTGATGAAGGTAGGGATCTCTTTGACCACCTGTTTGGTGCTAATGGAGATGGTGGAAGCCATGCGAACAAGACTAGGGAAAGAGAAAGAGAGATGTGCTGGTTGATGATGTGCTTTCATTTGTTACACACGCGGTTATATATATATATATAGCGAGAGAGAGAGAGAGAGAGAGAGAGCATTGCAGATTTGATAGTTAAGAGTTAAGACAATGTTGCTTCAGTAATTACGGATATCAATGAAAACAAGTATACTTAAGCTGACGTGGTTGTCTGGTTGAGACTGGGATTTAATGTTATTTCCAAGTGAGGATTAAGATTAATAAAAGAATCTCCTACTAATTAATTATATGTATCCCTTATTTACTAATTAAATTTAAAGAAGACAACAAGTCCATCTTACTGGTGAAAGAATTAATCTGAGATCAAGAAAAATGACATTAAAATATTTGTTATTTCTTGAGTAGATGTGACATTAAATGAGAATTAAAAGTCAATCTTCTTACAATACAAAAGTTACAAACTGATCCAAGTCTGCAAGTGGGTTGGCCTCCGAGGACTTCGAGCGGGAAGAAAGTTACAAACGCTGGGTGCTTCTTTTTTACTAGGTTTATTTAGAAAGAAAAAGTTTTAATTTTTAGTAAAGTATATATATTTTTTGATTTTTCAGGTGTTTAATTCTGTTTCTTAGAATAAAAAAAATATATAATATATATATAATTAATGATAAATAAATCGTTCTATAAATAATTAAATATAAAATCTAATAAAAAATTTAATATATTAATTAATATAATATAATATAATTAATTAGATTAATTATATAATTTAATCAATAAATTCTAGTAAAAATAAATAATAAATTGAATACATAAAAATATATAAATATATAATACATAATATATTGATACACACTCTAAAAACTATTTGAAAATATATCCAATAGTATCTTTGTATTGCATTAAACTCAATTCTTTTTGGAAAAGATTGGTAATAAAAAAAGTTTTCCAGAAAAAATAAATTTTGAAGCTCCTCCTTTAAAAAAAAATTATTTTTTGTAAGACAAAAATATCCTTACTTAAAATCATTAATTATCATATTATTTTTTTAACCTTTTTTTAATAGTGTCCACATTCTCTTTCCTTATCTTTGTATAATTAATTTGATAATATCTTAATTTTATATATTTATATAAGTATTTAAGAGAAAAACTATGAGATAATCTCACATCGTATCATAATCTTTATAATATGACATAGCACAAAGAATTTTTTTATAACTAAAGGATAAAATACTTAACACGGGTTGTACTCAAATAACATACATTCAACTTAAATATTTATACATACATTTCGTTGATGTGAAACTTGAATCTCTATCCTTCAAGCACAAAGATTCATTATCTGACTGAAAACCATCGCCAAAGATTGAATGTATTTCTAGCTATTAGTTAGCAGTGGTGAAGCTGTATATCTAGACGGATTTTAAAGTCTGAATCAACAAAAAGTTTCATATTATTTTATCAACAAACGTGACCAAACTCTAATGTTGTCTTTAGCATCAAATTTCAACACTTTCTTACCATATTCTGTTAGCTTTGCTATTAAGTTCTACCGACCCATAAGTTTGGATGATTTTAAAGTGGGATCCCTTAAATAATGGATGTATTTATTTAAGGACTAGATTGACATATATTTTTTTATATTTCTGTTATTATTTTTTTTAATAAACTTATCACATTGTAAGAAAATTAATTAAATAATCTAATTATATGATGCTAAATTATTATAAAAATCATACATTTGTTATAATTTTAATAGAGAACCTATGACAAGGATGTTTGGATTTTCAAGCATTTGCATGATAGGTTGATCTAATAAATTTAAACCCAAAAAATCAATTTAATTAATTGAATGTTTAGAATAATTAATTATTATCTACTAGTTAATTTTAGATCTTGAATTCTGAAATTCAAAAAGGGGTTATATATTATTATCCTATCTTATCACTTATTAAAAGATATAAAACGAATTAGGGCAACATGGTAATCCTAGCTTACAACCTCACATAAGAGAAAAATACACACACAAAAAACAAATATTTTCCTTTAAAGATTTTGGATGCATCTGCTGGGAATTAAAACGCAAAGTCCAATAAGATGATTTTGCATAAACAAAATCAGAATAGAGTACAAGTAACTAGGTATAAATTCTATCAAGTACGTAATTCTTTTGCTGCAAATTTCTTAATTTGAATCTTTTAAAGCATTAATTTTTTTCAACAGATATAATTGCAATTAATATTTTTTATATGTAAATTTATGGTAGTTAGAAACCTAATTATACATGATTAGAATCTTGTTTAAAATTATGAGCCATTGCTAAATTATCAAGTTATATATTTAATATTATTATCAAAGAAACATAATTCACGTATACATTGAAATAAAAATTGTCAGTGCTATATAATCTTACTAATAAGTTAATAAATTGTTTGTGCATAATATTCAACTAAATATTTCCAAAAGCAAAAAACTACAAGTGCAAATCAGTGTCAAATTATTCAGAGCATGATTTAAAAAGATAAAGATCATCAATTATTTGTATCTCCCTGAAAAAAGAAAAAGAAATAAGAAACGTTAAAAATCAAAGTAAATATGGTAAAACAAATTTGCCAATCTGTAAGCAATACTCTTCAACAATATCTATAAATATATTGCGTATTTAATAATTCCTTGTGGACTGCCTAGAATACATGAAGTATATGTATGAGAATAGAGCATATGTAAATAAAAAAATAGCTTTATACAAAATGACTTATCATATTATCTCAAAAGCATCTATGCTTGGAGAGTTCAAATGACAGAAATGGATAAGTTTTAAATCTTGATAGTGATAGACGGATAGTATAAAATAAACTGGAGCACATGTATGTATAATCAAATTATTATAGCTAGAGTACAAAATTTAAAATACCCAGACAATAACAAGCAAATAGTCTATTATGAGGTACCTCATTATGACTTTGGATTCCCTTGTTGCTCTTTTTTGGAGAAGTATGGTATTTCTTTTGAAATAAATTTAAATTATTTATATTTAATATGAATGTTTGAAATTTTATTTTTTTATTTTAATCATCTGTTTTTTTTATTTTGAAGAAAATATGAGATGAAGATAATCTTTTAATTTTTACAAATTAAATTTGTTTAATAAAAATTGAAAAATTATATAAAAACTTAAAAATTATTTTTATCTTATATTTTTTAAAAAATAAAAATAATTAAAATTTAAAAAAATCTGAATCCTCACACTATGTTTGGATGGGGAAAAAATGAGAGGGGGGGAGAGAAAATGAAGGGGGAGGGGTCGCATTTTCTCTTGTTTGGATAGAGAGAAAAGAAGGAAGGGAGAAGAAAACTGGAGAGAAACGAGGGTGGGTCTTGCGTGGTTTTTTGCTCTCCAGATGTGGGGAAATTTTAGGAAAAAAAATGAGTGGCAGCGTGATGTGTACTTTTCATTTTCCAAATTGCCCATAAACATAAATTTTTTTCCCGTGTCTTCCTCCCCTATAAACGGGCTAGACAACCGTAATTTTTTTTTGCCCTGAACTTCACATAAGCTCAACCTCCTCGTTTCCTCCTAAACTCACAGCGGCATTTGGTATTTTGACCCTTTTCATTCCATATTTCTCAAAAATTTCACATTGCTGCTCGATCCATTAGTTTTCTCCTCCAAGCTTCGCAACGTCGTAGCCGAGTATTTTCACCCTTTCAGTTTATATTTCACTATTGCCTATTACTATTAAAACAAATTTTATTATCGTTATTGTTATGGTGTTTATATTTCGTAGGTGATGATTTAAAATTCTTTTTCATGATAAACTTTATTACAGCATGAATTGGATCTTTGACAAAGTGGTTCAATTTGTAATGTAACGTAAGATTTGAAGGATAAATTTATTAATTTTGAGTTTTGCTTCCCACCACAACTGTGTGGGCAAGTCCACGAAAAAAGTAAATTTTATGTGATATATATGCAATTGTATCGTTGAGATAAGGTGAGTTGCACTCGAAGGTAACAATATTCTTAGGTCTCCTATGAAATATGTTAAGAAATTTTTCAGAAAAAAAAAGAAGGAACCCTAATATGAGTGAGTAAATTGTTAATGATTAACCTTATGGAATTTGGGGATTCCTTTTGTAGTTGATGACTTGCCAAATAGCCATGCTACTTTTTGTATCATAATGTACCATATAACTTATTTCTACTTCATCGTAGCATTTACTCTTTCTTATAATTTTATATAATGCTTATTTATAAGTTCTTCCTTTTGTCGATATACAGTCTCCTTTTACATACTTTGTACGATTATCTAGTAAAGCGACAATAATATGAGATTGACAAAGGAAGTAGAAGAAGATATGTATGATATTGAGTTTGAAGTCAAGCAATTAATTAATTTTGGAGTCATAAATGCTGGCTCAAATTTGAACCATTTAATAAAAGAGTTGGACAGGCGTAAGCATACATGTATGATCTGATTTATATGTTTGCTTGTGCATACAATTCATTTATTGGAAAAGATGTCAACTCTAAGTAGTAAATCTATTAGCGTTAGCAATATCGATCGATATAATATGAGAAGACAGTTGATGATACAGTTAGAAGATAAAAAAAATTGCTATAATATTTTGCGCATAGGCCCACAGGTTTTCAGGGAATTATGTGAGAAAATTTGATGTACTGGAAGAGTGAAAGATTCACGGTGGGTTACAGTTGAGGAACAAGTTGCCAAATTTCTCCACACATTAGCCCATAATGTAAAAAAAAAGAACACTATGCTTTTATTTTCATCGATCAGGGGAGACTATTAGTCGCCACTTTCATAATATCTTATGCGCGGTGGTTTCACTTGAGGCTAAGTTTCTTGCACAGCCCTCTGGAGCAGAAGTTGCTGTCTAAGTTTTCAACAATAGTAGATTCTACCTATATTTCAAGGTACGGTATTATCTTTATATCTACCTAGTTTATGAGTAAAATAATTATTCCACAATATATTGCTGTTAACCAATTGTAAATGATAGGATTGTCTGGGAGCTATAGATGGAACTCATGTTCCAGCAAAAGTGCTTAGAGAAGAGGTTGCTCGCTTTAGAGGACGAAAATAGTATCCTACGCAAAATATTTTTGCCGCATGTTCATTTGACATGAAATTCGCCTATGTTTTGACTGGTTAGGAAGGCACAGATTTGGATTCTAGAGTTTTTAAAAATGTTTTATCACGGGAAGATAACTTTATAATACCCCAAGGTCTTTATGACACCCATTAATAGTTTATAGTGTTAGGCATAAATTTTTTTAAATCTATGATTGCTAACCGATATTTGCATACATGTAGGCAAGTTTTATCTTGGGGATGTTGGGTTTCCATTCATGCGAGGTCTATTGGCACCTTACAGAGGAGTGCGTTATCACTTGAAGGAATATTTAACCCGATTACCACAGAATGAAAAAAAAAAAATTAATCATCGACATGCCTCGTTGCAGAATGTCATTAAGAGAACATTTGGAGTTTTGAAAAAATGATTTCCAATCATAGCTAATGGCACTAAACCACACTATTCCTTTCAAACTATGACTGATATTGTTATAGCTTGTTGCATATTACATAATTTTTTGATGGGGGTCGATCCTGATGAGAATTTAATTGCTGAAGTTGATCGTAAATTACAATGGAACCCCTCTCTGATGTAATGGAGACTTACTCTAGTTATGGTTAAAAGGAGGAATATAGACAAGGATCAATATTAAAAGATAGTATTACCGGCCAAATGTGTAATGATTATCAAAATAGACAATAATTTAGCATATAATCATTTCATGCGATCAATATAGTATTATGCTACAATGTATATTAATATTATTTAAAATACTTAGGTATGTTATTAATAAAGTTATTTGGACTCTTTTTAAATAATTACGTAGCTAGTTATATAGATGCCCTGGATTGTGAGATAGAATTCTTTCTGTTATTTGAGATTTTATGTTATTATATTTTATGCAGAAATTCAATGATGGCTCTAAAGCAGAAGGATTCAGTGAAGGATAATCTTCGATGGTTGCCTGAGATGGATGAAGCTTTTCTTGATGCATTATTAGATGAGATGCTGAATGGCAATTGACCAGATGGTACCTTCACAACCTTTGCATATGACAATGTGTTGCAAGCTTTGCAGAATTCTTTTAGGCCACATATTACCAAGCAACATTTGAAAAATTGAAAAAAACTTTATCACAACGATTTGGAGAACTCTATGATTTATTTAATGGATTAAGTAGCTTTTTTTGGAGTTCAATTACAAAAAATATTTGAAGTTGAAACTCAAATCTGGCATAAGTTAATTGAGGTAATTTCATTATAATTATAGTACGTAAATAGTCAATTATTTTTATGTTCTTATTAATTTTTTTGTTTAAGAAGTTTTCTTTGCAATTGGAATGACATACAAATTTGTACGTTGCAAAAAAAATCTCAGGCTAAAAAGTGGATGACTGCACCTGCTTTATATTATGATAAGTTATATGAATCATTTGGTGTAGACCGAGCAACAGAAAATATGTTGAGAATGCTAAGGACAAAGTAAAATAATGGCAAAAAGAGTACATCGATCTAAATGACTATTGTGATGAAGGAACGATGAATGAAATAACAAGTGAGAGTGATTTTAATTGGAGTTATAAGGCCACGAACTGTAAAGTCCTACATCGATTGGAAGGGACCTGTGGCTAGCCCATATAAGTGGGGAAGAATCCCTCCTCACTAAGGCGCGCTTTTCCTGAGAGCTAATGGGAGAAGCCATCTCTTAGGAAGGGACAAACCCCAACGAATCGGGAAGGCAGGGTCAACGACCCATGAACTGGGAAGGAAGGGACAATACCTTGGTGGCTCTGATATCCCTTCCTTTCCGGTTCGTGGGTCGTTGACCCTGCCTTCTCAGTTCATTAGGGTTTGTCCCTTTCTGAGAGATGACTTCTCCTATTAGCTCTCAGGAAAAGCACGCCTTGGTGGGGAGGGATTCTCCCCCACTTATATGGGCTAGCCACAGGCCCCTTCCAGTCGATGTGGGACTTTACACGAACTTTAGAGTAAATATGGATTCATTTAGTCCCACATATGTGAATTCAAATTACTCAACTGGCACTGCATCTTCAAAAGGTCAAAAGCGCAAAAAAGTGATGGTTGATAATATTGAAGAGAGATATGAAAAAATTTCTCTGAGAACTAAAGAGTTAGATGAAGTGATGCGAGATGGGAATTCATTGCAAGATAAATCTATATCACTGTCTAAAAGACAAGTTGCAGTAGCTGAAAAGCAAGCTGAAATTGCTGAAAATGGCCTTTTAATCTTGGAGAAAAGCAGACCTCGGTATTATAGCGAAAAAGAAGTATGGGAAGAGTTGGAGCAAATTGGATTAATTGATGACACCAAATTAAAATGTTATTTTTTCTTATGTAACGAGGAAAAAAGCAAGAGAAAGTTTTTTGGAGTCCCGCGGCATCTGCACCTACAAACATTGATTCAGATGATGAGTGACGCCGGTAATTCCCAGTGATGCTTACCAGCTCTAGTGATATTTTGAATGTATGAATGATCATTGTGTGGTGCAGTTGTTGGTCATGAGATTATGATTAACTAGGGGTTGATTTACTCTATTTTGTTTGTGTGACATTGTTATGTTTGTGTGAGACTGCTGTAATGGATTGGACCACACTAAAATAGTATTTAGATTTAATTGTTTACTACTTAAAATCTTGTTTCGCGTCTATATAGAATGGTTATATCTTAGAGATCCATACAAATTGAGTTGTTCAGCAACTAATCACAAGTTATAACTTTATTGCGCAAATAAAGAAAATTAAGACAAAAATTAAAAAAAGTTGTAATGTTATTGCGCAACTAAACAAAATTAAGAAAGAAATGAAAAAAAGTTGTAATGTTATTGCGCACATCAAAACAATTAAGGAAAAAATTAAAAGGAAACGCTAACTACACTTTTAATTAGGTTAAAATTTTAAAAAAATTATAATATTTTTGTAAAGACCAAAAAAAGAAAGAGAGATATATATATACAATTTTTGTAACCTTGTAATGTAAAAGAACTGAGTTTAAAGAGAAAAGAAAAAATTGTAACATGGGAGAAAAGTGATAACATAAGATTATTGTGTAAAGAAAAGGAAAAAAGGATTTCCTAAAAAGGTTCAGAATATAAAAGATATGTGTAGAAGAAAAAAAAATAAATGTTCTGAAAAAAAAAATTTGAGTAGAGAATGAAAAATATAAAAAAAAATCCCAAAAACAACGAAAGAAAAAAAAAGAGGAGAGGGGAGCAGTCGGACCAACGGTCCCACCAAAAAGGGGTTGGACTGTGGGTCCGACTCCCTAACAGTCGAACCGCTTGGTCCAACTACCCATCGGTCGGACTCAGTCCGACCAAAGAATAGTTAAACTGAGGTCCAACTGAATGCCAGTCGAACCCTCGGTCCGACTGGAAGGCAATCAGACCTCAGTGGTCCAACTATTCTTTGGTCGGATCGAGTCTGACCATCTATCGTTTTTTGTACTTTCTTCGATTTCCAACAGTTTTTTTTTTCTTTTTCCATTTTTGTTCTCAACACAATTTTCTTTCCTGTGACCTATTTTTTTCCCCTTGGTTGCACAATATTTTTATAACTTTCTTGGTTCCCAACTCTGTTATGAAGATTTTTTTAATTTTTTTTAATTTTGTTTCCCAACACATTTTTTCTTGTGACATTTATTTTTTTTCCTTTTTCTTTGCACAATATTTTTATACCTTATTGGGTTTGTAAAATGAAATTGTAACTTTCTCTAATATTTTAAACAAATAAAAAACTTTAGTTAGCTATGTGTCTTCTAAGCACCTCAAAATCTTAGTTAATTTATTCCTCTTTTGATTTTGTTGTTTTTAAATGCAGGTTTATGCCAACTTATAAAAAATATCTTTTATTTACCTATATAAACATTTAGTTGCATACGGGCTGTCACACCCGAAAATGCAACCGCGTGGCGTCTTTTTCTCAAAGATTTGCAAAAAATTCGATTTTCAAATGAAATCGAAAACCGAAATTTAAAATGAAATAAGATAAAGTAATGGGTTCAGGAGTCGCCACCAAAATTTTATTATTTTTTTTGAAAAGGCAAAACTTTGGAAAAATCTTTTATTTGAAAAATGGTCCGCGAATCAGAAAATGGGTCTGGGAGTCGATTGTGAGTGGGGAAGGTGTTAGGCACCCCATTACACCCATTACTAAGAACGGTTACCTTAAGTTAGTTGTGCAAAAATAAAACGGCCTTGATTTTAATTCTCCCTAACCAATCACATGTAACATAAGGATAAATAAATTACAGAAAATAAAGTAAAAGAAGGAAAAGAAAGGAAATCAATATTAAAATAAAACACAAAGAAGTTCAAAAATTGAAATGAAAAGGAAAGGAATGAAATTAAAAGGGAAATATTTTATTTACAAAAGTGGACTTGACCTAGGATGAAAGCCTAGGGCCTACGTACCCTTCAAGAGGGATCAAAGTCCACGTAGTTCGATTGAAAATTGTATTTGATTGTCATTTCGTTTTGTTTTGTTTGTTTGTTTGTTTTTTTTTAGTTGTTTATGTTTGATTTTTGTTTGATTTTTAATTCTTAATTAATTTTGTTATTTTTTTTTTCTATTTTGTCTTTTGTTAATTTTTCATTCTTCTTAATTATTATTATTTTTTGGTTTGTTTGTTTGTTTTTCTTGTGATTTTTATTTATTTATTTTGTTTTGTTTTTTCGAAAAGACTAAGAAATTAAAACTTACATTTCCTTTTAACAAATAAAATGATTTTGAAATTGGTTGATTATGTTTTAATTTGTTAAAAGTAAAGACAATTTTACTTTCCTTTATCTTTTCAATTTCTCTCTCTTTTTCTTACCATTTTTTTTGCTTTTCATTCAATTTTTATTTTTATTTTTGTTTTTGTTTTGTTTTGTTTTCCTTTTGTTTTCTTGATTTTTGATTCTCTTTTCCCCTTTTTAATTGTTCCTTTTTCTAAAGAAATTTTTGTGTTTTATTTTGAATTGTCTTTTAATTTTTGATTTCCTTTTTCTTGATTTTTCACTTTTCTCCCTTTGTTTTTCAATTGTTCTTTTTTGTTGTTGTTTTATGTTTTTATTTTCTTTTCTTTGTTGTTGTTTTTTTTTGTCTTTATTTATTCATTTTTCTTTTTTTGTTTTCTTAAAAAAATTAATTGTTCTTGTTTTTATTTATTTATTTATTTATTATTATTATTATTTTTTGGTTTTTATTTTATTCTCTTTTCTCGTTATTATTTGTTTTCTATATTTTTGTTGTTTTTGTTGTCATCATTTTTTGTTTTCTATTTTTCTTTCTTCTCTTTATTCTGTGCTCTATTTTTTTTTACGTTTTGTTATTTTCCTTTATTTATTTTATTTTTTTAGTTTCTTTTTTTTAGTTTTATTTTTCCCTTTTTTATTATTTGGTGTTTTTGTATTTTGTTTCTTTTTGCGTTTTTTTTATTTCCCTTTTTCTTTTTCTCTTTTGCTTTCTTTTGAATGGGGCTATTGGGGCCCAAAACATTTTTGGAATTCTTTTGAATAGGGCTAGGAGCCCAAAACATTTTTTTTTTTTGAATCTCTTTTGCAATCTTTTGAATGGGACTATTAGAGCCCAAAAACATTTTTTTTTGAATACTTCTAAATAGGGCTAGGAGCCCAAAACCCCCCTTTTTTGTTTTTGAATGCAAACTTTTGAATAGGGCTATTGGAGCCCAAAGACACTAAATCTATTCAAAACCCAAAGGGCATCATGGAAGCTTATTGCCACACATGGCCTTTTGGTCCGTCTAGATGCCTGAGGGGTATAAAATCCCACGCGGCTACCCTAGTAAGATAAAACAGAAATCAAATAAAATGGAAAATAAACAAATAAAAAGAAAAAGAGCGAAAAACAGAAATAGACAGCCAGGAGCTCGTGAAAGTGTGTGCTTGATGTACGTTTAGTCATATTATTGCACCATACTCGAGCATATTTTACAAGAGAAATAATACAGCAAGATTCAATCTCATCCCATCATCTGGCCATATAACAATTCCCACAGGATGTGCCAGCCGGAGTTCTCCATACACAGCTCCACCTCTGTGCTTGCCTCTGTCCTCAATTTAAATCAAACGCCTGGCTCTCATGGTCATAAACCAGAGTTCCTCCAGTGTCGTTCCCTCATGATATCCAAGCGGCAAACGACCATACAAACCAGTGAAAGCATGGCAAAAAAACAATGAAACAGAGGAAAGGCACACTTGAAAATAGAACTATGATTCCATCAAACATAATGCATGATGACTATCACAACATATGACAGGACACTACATATTGGGTTTCAATCAACAAGGGAGTTTCGAATTGGTTTCATTAGAATCCTCAGCACATGGCCAATGTCAGGAATGAAGCAGAGATAAAGTAAATCATCAGAAAGGCTAATCATTTATAGATGTACGCAGCAATCCAGGTTCAGGAATGAACACATATGATTCAGCAATTCAGAGCAATCCAAGTTCAGAAATGAAAACATATGATTTAGCAATTCAAGGTTGATTAAAACGAAACTCAGAAACAAAAATCACTAACATATGATTCGGCAATCCGAACTCATCATATTATTCAGCAATCCATAGTTGATTAAAACGAAACCCAGAAATGAAAATCACTAACATGTGATTCGGCAATCTAGACTCAGCATATTACATGTGATTTGATAATCTAGACCTAGCATATTATTCGGCAACCCAAAACCCAGAAACAGATATGAATCAGAGAGGGACCAAGGATCAGGTTTTCTTGCGAAAGGTAGCTAAATGACTAGCTAGGATTAATAACGCATTTATCCACAAACTTGAGATAGGTCAGATTACATTTGAAAACAAACTAAGATTAAATCGACATCTGACCTGTGCCTTCGTTCAACTCAGAAAGCCTTTTTCCTTCCTCTGTTTCTCAATCTCGGGCTCCTCCTTCAAATTAAGTCACCAAGAACTTCCTTCCTTCCCCGACTCCTCGCAGCTTTCCTTCAGTATCTTCGAACTCGAGTCTCCTCAGCCCCAAACCAAAAACCCCGTCGCGATTTTTCACTCGCCCCTTTTTGCCTCTCCGTCTTCCTCGCTCACTTTTTCTCCCAGAATCCCTTCCCCCGAAAACGAAAGACCTCCCCCGCCCTTTATAGACGAGGCTCCTGGTCCCCTGCATCTCCGTACCCCCTCTGCTCCACTAATTCCAGTGCTCGCGCTCGCGATTCCCTCTCGTACGAATCGCGTCGTCTACCCTCTGGAGTGGTCGCGCGAGGAGACAGCAAAGCAGAGAGAGGGGGGACCAGCAGCTAGGGTTTCCTTCGGTCTCCCTCTGATTCAATGAAGCCCGACTTACCATCCGGGTTAACGGGGCGGAGGATCCGGGATAGTGGGCTGAGATGGGCCTCTAATTATTTCTTCCGATGGGCCTCAATTTAGCTCAGCTCGCTTTTGTTTTTTTTTTTTGATTTCTCTTCCTTTTGGGCCAATATCTCGACTGATTCTGGGTTGCATTCCTCTTTTTCCTTATTTTCTGGCCCAATTCCGACTTTATCTTGGGCTGAACTCCCTTTCTTTTTTTTTGATTGATTTTTGTTCTGATTTGGGCTTTTCCTAAACTATGCTTCAAGATTTTTGTAACTATTTTTATTTCTATTATTTTTTAATTATTTTTTTTATTCTCTTCTTATAAACCTTTTGATAATTTTAATCAAATTTCTTTTCTTCTCTTTTTTTTTTATATTATTATCTTCCTTCATTTATTTCCTTTTCCTTATGATTTCATTTTTGTTATTCTCTCTTTGATTTTTTTTTTTAATTTTTGATTAATGGTTTTTTTTGCTTTTTGCTTGCTTCTTTTTTTTTTATTAGCTTGATTTTATCATTATTTTTTTGGAGTATGTCCGGACAAAATACGGTGTTCACACGGGCTAAATGGATGAACCATTGAACATATATATATAATACATACAAATGGCAAATAACTAACATAACATTATAGGAAACTTAATTCTATTTCTTATAATGAACTTGAAAAATATAATTTAGTCTATTCATCCTCTTCACTGTCCTCCTCCATGCCATCGGGATCCCTAGCCTGTGTCATACCTGAGGCTGGTTGAGATGGGTTACATCTCCCTTGGGATAGTGCATTGGTGCTTCGCGTGATCTCTTGTAATTGGGTTTATAGCTCTTCAATCTATCGTTGTTGGTCCTCAAAATGACTTTGTTGAAATATTAATAAATTCATTTCGTATCATGTCTTGAATATAATTCGCATGGGGTATGGTGGCACCTGACTCGAGGATGCTTCTCAATCATACATATATCCAGTCTTAGCATCCCTTACAATTTTAGACGACACCCTTTTTTTTGTGGCCTCTGGCAACTTTGACAAATAAATTTATATCTGCAACATCCTCACTTGAGCTTGAACTTTCTGTACTCTCTCTTTGTCTCAAATATTCATCCTAGCAATATAAATGAAAGTACTTAATATAAATATACATGTGCATGTTAACAAAAAATATATATATCTATATATGCACGTACCCAAACGGCCTTTGATTTCTCATCTACCCAAGAGTTAGTTGATTTTCGTTGGTGCGTTTTCTGGTAAAGCTCAGAAAACGAAAGATCTCTTCCCAACTCCCAGGCCTATAGAACTAAATAAGGCAAGATTAGATGAAATAATATCCCAAAAGAAGAAAATAAATGTACAAATTGATACCAATCTTCGTGTATGTTCCTCTATAGATGTAGAGCCTCTTGTGCACAAAGAAGCAGCCACATGATTTTTCTTTTTTTGCTCACTATTGGCACGAAATTCGTTAGAATCCCAATGGTCATATAATTTTTTTCAAATTGGCTGTTTTATCCATGAGGGTCTTTTTCGTGTGTCGCGGACATGTCCAATGATATCCTTCAACCGTTTTTGTACTCAATTTTTCCAATTATGCCAGATCTCATGATAGTGCGTTGGGTCCCAATAATAGCATTTCTTGCATTGTGAACCATAACATCAATACAAACAAATTAGGAGTTGTTCAAGATTAAATCAATTAATCAACCTTTTGGGTATAATAACCAAAGGAGACAGTTAAACCTCAAACTCATAAAATCATAATTACTGATATTCGTGCGGAACCTTACTTTAACAATTCCATACATCATTGTATTTATCTTTGAAGATTGTAACAATGGAAGTACAAACATCTTTATTATTTGGTTTGAACCTAGAGGAATAGAAGTGGAAGGAAAGAAATTACGACCCATTATAAACAACAATATAATAATATACGTCAAAGAAACAAAGTTAGAAACCCAATCCCCTCAGGCGTGATCAGTGTGGGAAGAGGTTCATTCTGGTTAGTAGAGGGCTCATCATGCATTTCATGCACTTCTGGTTGCACATTATCTGATTTCGGTTGAATGTTAGGTGGGGTTGGTGAACTTGATTGTGTTTCTTCTTGAGCAGTGGATGATTCTCCTTGAGAAAAATTTCTCTGTGTCTTTCTTCTTCTTCTTGAAAACATCCTACACAACAATTAAATGTGACTCATGTTCATGAAATATTTTAATAATAGCGTAACAATATATCTCATGCTCATAAGTTTAAAATGATAATCTTCTCTGCTTACTTTGGCACCTTCGTGAATGCAGAGTTGAAAATAATGTTATAAGGAAAAGAGAGATATAGTCGACAAAGTTTAATCATATAAAAATATATATATGGGTATATATATTGATAGATATGTGTGTGTGGGTGCCTACATATATGTGCATGATTGTTCATGGAGACATGTGAATCCAAGTTAGATAAGGATAAGAAATAAAAAGACAAACTATACATATTCTTAGATTTAGTTATCTACAAAAGAAGGCAAAATAGGTAAGAAAAGATTCTCGCACATGGATAAAACTTATTATGTATTATTTTATAATGTGCAACAATAAAACTTATCATTTATAGCTATGTAGGTCTTACACCATAACATTACTATGCATAGGACAAGAGTACCTCGTGAAAGAGGAATAGATAAGGTAATTAATAAAACATGAGAGGTGTACTTTACATTACCGACATTATAATACAAATTCATAAACTTATATCAACTAAGTTTACATCATCACACAAAATAATCTAAAATAGTGGCATTAATTCCTTATCAACTTCTCTATCAATTCCTTTTATTGGAATTATTCGAACACGATGGTCTATTATTCTCATGATATTCATAAAGATCATATTGCATCTCAAATATTGATTTATCGTTGGTGTCCATTTGCATTCGAAGATCCTTTAATTTCTGATCAATATCAGGATGGAGGTAACCTCCTGGATATATAGCCTCTGCCGCACTTGAATATGAGAAAATGTTATTTCTTTTACCATAATTATAGCCATATATTGGATCATTTATTACTTCATGTGCAACACTTCCCAAGCCATATATAGAGCCTCCACTTTTTTTTCCTCCAGCAGGTACTGTCCATATAGCAACTTCATTTGACAATGTAAAAATTTATGAATCACCTGCCGTAGTTGCTATACTAGTTTTAAGTCTGGCATATTCATCCTAAGACAAAATAAATAATGGAGGATGTTACATAGTTGTACTTTTTATGTAAGAACATTTAAAAGAAGTAAAAAAAAAAAAAGAGAATACGTACAAAAGTTTTTTCAGATTTTTTATCAATCCATTTACCGGATAATAGTTTTTGATGAGTCCGGACATGAAGCTTTACCGGAGTTACAGGCCTACCTAATTCCTCAGCTAAAATTGTAATGTGATCTATGAATGGAATATTTTCGCCAGTATGGAGAGATGACCCATAGACAGAGTTTGAAGCTCTATTATTCTTCGCGCGTTCACTTCTCTCTTTAAATTTTGCTTTGTTCTAACTAATGCATAAATCATTCCAGATGTCTTCATTAATTCAGGTAGGACGTTTTCCTTTATCTCGGACATAACAAATCAAATCTTTTAACCGGTTTCTTGCTCGATCTTTAAAGTTTTTATAAATTTGGAAATGATCCTTCCGTGTCCATACATAGTGTTTCTATCCATTAAGATCAAAAGTATCAGTAAGCCCATATATTTTAACAGGGTGGATATAATAAACCTGATATTGGCATCGCGATTCAAATTTACCTGGAATTCTGCAAACCATAATTGGCAAACTGATTCAAGAACTTTTTTCCATGAGTTATAAGCTCCTAAGTAATTATGTTTCATCATAGATACTATATATTCAACAACATCATTTCCATCAAGGCCAAATCTGACAAATGCATATACCACAATTTTGGTAAAAAAAAAAATTGGTGAACTGGAATTTTAATAGGGTGGATATAATAAACCTTATATTGGCATCGCGATTCAAATTTACCTGGAATTTTGCAAACCATAATTGGCAAACTGATTCAAAAACTTCTTTATATGAGTTATAAGCTCCTAAGTAATTATGTTTCATCATAGATATTATATACTCAACAACATCATTTCCATTAGGGCCAAATCTGACAAATGCATATATCATAATTTTGGTAAAAAAAAAAAAGGTTAAATGAAAAGAAAAATTTTCATATCCCGTTTCACCGATTGGGAAAATAAGTTCTTTTGCTATATTAACTCTTACTCGAATTTGAGAATACAAAATATCTCCGTAGGTTCTTCTATCCATCTACACGATAAATAACAATAGATAAACATAAAAGAATCATGTCAACATACATTCTTCATGTTCAAAGCTCATACAAATATATTACCTCCTATCTTTGCGATAATAACAGCACGCCTTAAAAAACAAGTTGCACTTTAGGTAGAATGCATTATATAATTTTATTTTCAACTTCACGTGAATTGCTAGACTTCAATCTTTTCACTGCACGATCCCTTCACTGTAACTACTACATGCCTAGGTACTCCCTCTCCTGCATCGCTATATATCTTGTGAGACACATATTAAAGCATCTTATACATTGCATGCTAAGTCACTTAGATAAGGACGAAGTGTTTCCAATCTCTTCACATGCTTTTCTTTTGCCTATCTTTTCCTCTTGCCTTGTCCCCCATCCATTCAACCTTTTTCGTCCTTTTCTTGGCATGGATTAAAGCTTCACGTGAAGTTGTATTTATCATCCTTGTCTTGGCATGATATGAATTGAAGCTTCATGTGAAGGAAGCTTTTTCGTCCTTATGTTGGCATGTCGCGTACATATAATTCTGTGTAAAATGATAAAAATATAATCATGTATAATTTTAAAGAATCTTAATTATTATAATTAGTCATATACACTAATTCGTTTTACATTGGATACAGCTGTAATTAATATAAAATTATTTAAACTAATATAAAATCAATTATTCAAGTTAATTAATATGAAATTAATAAACATATATCTTTAATTAGTCATAAATAGATTTTTGTGATAATTTAAACTTATATAAATTGTACCTATAATTGCTTTTAAATTAATAAACATGTATAAAGTGTATTATATATATATATATCCTATATTAAGATAAAATAATTATTTTTGGAATACAATGTAACATGGACCGACGCACTGCAAAATTGTCTAAAAAAAATTAACCATTCCCCCTCTTTCTATATTTTCTCTCGCCGCATCCAAATACAAACAAAAAAAATATTTTTTCCTTCGCCTTTCACCTCTCCTGTTTTCTCTTTATTTTTTTCTTTCCTCCACTTCCCCCCCCCCCCCCCCTCTCCCCATCCAAACAGGGCGTCAAAGTTCCAATTCCATCTCATGATGACCTTGCATTGAATACAATGCGTTCACTGCCAAAAAGTTGCCTATTCAGGGCGCTGAACTTCATGCATATAATTCCCATCTTATTAGTTCGATCAATGAATGAAAGAGTAACAGCTTTATAAAATTATAATAACTGGCCAATGAATATACTTTTTATACTAAAATAAAAGTATAAAAACTATCCTTTGACCAGATGGATTCCCTCACGATAAAGTGATTGAAGAGTGCAGTGTATCGTTTTTTTACATTTTTTTTAAGTTATAAATTTTATTTGCAAAAATAAAAATTATATTTATGAAGATAAAAATTTTAATAGTAAAAAATTTTATATCTAAAAAATTTTAACTGTACAGTATGATTAAAATTTTTAAAATGTAAATTCTTTTATAATTAATTTTTTTTACAAATATAATTTTTACATTCACAAATAAAATTTGTAACTCCAATTTTTTTTTTTTAAATCTGAATCAAAATTAGCCTAAACTCTAAACGTAACTGCAGGGAACCATCCCCATCCTTTGTGGGATTTCATGAACACGCTTCATGGAATCAAGTTTTTTACGCTTCACGAAGTTCACCTAAGCACATATTTAAATGGTCCACAGTTCCATGCTTAACTACATTTTATAGGTTACAAATTCACCGATGAGAGTCTTGAGAGACTTCAGTATAACTCCTTTTAATTAACAAGTATTACCAAGTTCACCCCTCAACTAAGAGAGACATCTCGTTGATTTAAAATTGTAAACAAAATTTGGAAACAAACACAGAGGGACATGCAGTCCCCTCAACAAATCTAGGGATCATGCTAATCCCAATTTTGTTATTAAAACAAAAAAGTATTCTTTTTTCCATGTTGCATTATTTAATTTTTTAAAAAAATGAAGTTTTGATTCTCATCTATATAAAGTAGTTAAAATGCTTTAGTTATTCTGTCTTTAAGACAAGGTTATGAATCAAATTAAACAAATTTTTGTCAAGTAACATCTAACTAAATGGTTGGACAACCAAAAAAAAAACCTAATTAAATCATTTTAAAAAATAATTATGGCTTATTACTACTATAAAACAAATATTGTTAACATAGTTTGAACTTTTCTTCCCATAAAATAATTTTTCTTTAAAATGCAAGAAATAACCCAGGGTACCTTCGTATTTTGGATAGCCAGACGTCATATCATATTGTTAGCCTTGGAGAGTCGTGGATGCAAGCAAGGTAGAGCCTTTTGGTAGAAATGATGAAGGCTTATTAGTCCTACCACCAACTTTCTTTAGGCTAAACGTTGCTTGCTATATCATTAATATTGCCATTGAAGATGAAGATCCAAGATTAGAAAAGAAGAATCATTAAGGGGTGGCAATCACGATTGTTTTTGGAGGGAGATTTTTAATATTGGGATTTGCTAGGATTAGTCTAATTTCCTTCCCACTATTTTTAACAGTGCACTTGTAGTGGTTGAAGTCATGCTGGTACACGCAAAGACTTTTCATATCATCACTTGGGGTCCTATAGAAATTTTATGGAAAGATGGTTGCCTCCTTCACTACATGAAAAGTGAGTTTTTAAAACTCGTTATTTTCGACGGTCATTAATTTTTGTCGATTAAAGTCAATTTTTACCCTTTCTTTAAATTTTTTTCCTCCAAAATTTTAGCTCTGCGCCTTATCCTTTTTAATTAGAATGCAGCAAGCTCTTTTTGAGCGGTAAGTTCCGTATAGTCTTTTTCATTCCCTCTCCTATCGATTAGATTTGATTTAGAATTAGGAGATTGGAAATCTGGTTCAGGGTTTAAGGTTTTCATGTTGAAATTGAATCAATTTGATTAGATTTGTATGTATGTTTCCATCTAATCAATTTTCTTTGGCTTTCAGTTATAGCTGCGCTTTGCATTTTCTTCCTTTCACGCGCATTCTCTCACGCAATTAACACACTCTGTTAAATCAACTTCCAGTGCTAACAAAAACTGTCTTAACTAGATCGATTTGTATGTATGGTTAGAATTTTTTTTCAAAACCATTTGTGTAGAAATTAGAGTTTTAGCTTTTTTTCTTTTTTTAGTTGACTTTCCTTGATTTTCTCCACTGATTACATCAAATTTTTAATCATGTTGGCCAATCTCCAAGTTATATGAATAAAGTGACCTAAGGCCAATGTTGCAGGGGCTTTATGTGAAAGTATGATGGTTTGAAATTATATTTATGTTCCTTGCTCAAATCTGGAAAAAGAGTGTTGGTGTTGGAGTGTCAATCTGCAAGGTGCATACGGTTTGTTAGCCATACTACTCTTTTCTTGTAGATTTACCTTTCTATTAATGCTGTCATGGACTGCTTTAGGCTCTGTTTTCTTTAAGTGAGAGAGCGAGCGAGCGATATCTTTAATATTGTGTATGTGCAGTTGAAATTTTGCATCAACTACTTATTTCTTTGTGCATTATATAGACTGCCATCATATGGGTGTTGATAATTGTCTTAACTTCCTGAACTTAGGAGCTGGTGAAAACTATCTTTTAATTTGGTGGCTTTGTTTGAAAATAGAAGGGGAAAAAGACTTATCTGGTTTTAGGATAAAATAAATTGCAAAGAATGTGCTATGCCTTTTTTTTTTGGAACATTTTGAGGTGACATATTTTAGGCCTTTTGATGTATGGTGTAACCATTAAGGAAAATTTGGACAAATTGCTAAACATGTGAGACATGATTTGGGACATGTAGAGTATCATGTTGGAGCTAAAATAAAGTTGAACAAGAAGGCTAAGGAGTTGAACAAAATTCATTTATTAAAGTTCAAAAATTCAAATCCAATGTGTCTAAAGATCCATTACAAGGTGTTGAAGGCTCAATAGGAATCCAATTGAAAGAGCTCACTTGAAATCTCATGTGACTAGCATATGATCGTCAATTTTTAGACTATGTAAAAAGTTTTTATTTTAGTTGTTTAAATGAAGGCATGTGGTCGAAATTTATGCTTCAAAAACCAGTTAGTTTCTTTCCTTTTTTTTTTATAGCATCATTCTTAACTTTTCAAATTCTTGTAATAAATGGTGTTGCCTTTAGAAAATTACTTTTTAAAAAGTTTTAGGTCTCCTCTTACCTATATAAAAGTCTCATATATACTTAGAAAGAGAGCAATAAGATGAATAAAGAGGATTTTTTTTTCAGGACTTATGTTATGTTCTTATGAGGTTCCTCTTACTCTGTAAGTGTATGGAAGTGAATTCAACACGGACTTATCAAAGAATTGGTTCCCTTTGTGGTGTCCCAAAGGCTAGGTTATAGAAACGAGTTTTCTTAGGGTCTACGCTCTCAACCAACTATATTGGGTATGTGTGTTTTTCTTATTCTTTGTGATTGATTTTTGTCTTTTGCTTATATGATTGTGTTTTTTAATCTTGCATGATCCGAGTAATTTTGTCAAAAAAGAGGTACCTTGGACAAGTTCTGTAAGCATCTTGTATCATTTGGAATCAAAGCTCAAGATTTACAAGTCAAGGTGTAATATTTTCTTGTCTTTCTTTTGTGTTCTTTGTTTTTTCTTTTCTATTGTTTAGATTTAAGTAATTTTTACTTGTCTTCTTGTTTTTTTGTCAATCCTTGAGCATGACCTATGTTGGTTGGGGTTCCTAGAGCAAGTCGTGCAGTGAGTCTCACGTCACCTTTTGTATTTGAAATTTTAACAATTGGCACCTCTCTTACTATGTTGCCATCACAACAGAAGCTTCAGGGATAAGCAAACATAAGCTCTGGACCTCAAGTGAATTTCTGTGTGTTTTTATATATTATTTTAGGTGTGTTTCACTATTTTATGATGCTCTTCTCAATTTGTTTTTAATTGTCAGAATTTAGTGAAGCTGAGTACAAAGCTGCAAAAGTTGATCCCATAGCTCAGTTTTCCAAGCCAGTAGATGTAGTTAACCCTAACTGACCATCACATGATACATGTCTAAAATCTCTTTCATAAAGCGACCATGTTTCGTTCTTGTTTAATTATCGTTATTTGACAGTCTCATATGTATAAAGATCATGCTGAAGATACCAACCTGATCGTGCAGCATTGGACGTCAGTTCAGCCAATTTTTCTCTTCAAGTTTGAAATTCTCTACCTTCTTTCTAGAAGTATTAAATCTTTTTTGTAGGCTGGTTATCAGGGTGATAACTTTAAGCTTCGGAGTTCCTTTCCCTCGACGTGCAGAAGATAGAAAGTAAGACATATCATTATCTGATAAAAACTCCCATCTTCTGCTGAAAAAGGTTACATCAACCTTCACTATCAGTGTTGTTCTTTTTTCTTCAGTCAGATATTAGTTAGTCATGTCTCTGTACATAAATTCTTTATCCTATTTTATGCTCAGGGCTTTCAGAAGCTTGACTAAATTTTGGTTGTCTGCTGCTTTTTAGACCAACTTGTAGCTTATGTCTTAGATTATTGTGAATCTGAGTTGCCTAGTTTTGAATATGTTTGTTATTAAAGAAGCCTTTTGTTGGGGCCAGTTCAATCTTAAATTAAAAGGCAGATAAAAAGACAATTAAGAGATGGGATTGAATGATAAGTTATTTCCTCTGCTCATCTCTTTCCTCTGCCGCAGAACACAGTAGTCATCTTTCTTCTGGAGAGGACAAACGGGGCACCTTTAAAGGTATACATGTACTTATTATATTTCGGGGATAAAATGACAATGCAACTGGCCAGCTTTGTTCACTTATACTGTGTCGGAATATTCAAGGGAGAGAAAAAACACATCCAAAATTCCGACAGAAATAGTGTAATGGTCTCTGAAAGACAAGCGCCCTTTGTCTATATATATGAAATTCCTCTACAGGTATTCTCTTTCGCTAACTTGGTGTATGAGTAATCCATTTAAGCAACCGAACCATTTCAATATACACTTATGAATGTCTAAAGACAGTAAATGCCGACATAAGAATGATTCATACGGTTATCTCACAAGATTTGTTGTTATCACCTTGCTCGGTTAGATAAGAAAATGTTGTCTTGTCAAAATGTGGTGTCATTTGTGGAAGACGGGCGGAATTGATTGCACTGTTACTGGGGCTGAAAGGTGATTTGTTAAATTATTACAACATTGGAAATAAATTTTGGCTTTGATTTTATACAATTGTTATCACCTTTGATTCGTTGCCTCCTTAATCTTTCGTTATTGAATAAATTCACTCTCTCTCTCTTGAAATAAAAAGAGAGAGTGTGTGTGTCTGTGTCTGTGTCTGTGTCTGTGTATTACATTCGTACATCACATGGAGTTCATAAATACGAATTAATTTATTATAATTCATTGCTCAGAAATTGAACCATACAACAAACAAGTACTATAACAAAATGACAGACCAAATGGCCGAAAAAAAAAAAACTACTACATATAGGCCAATCCAACAAAGGGTCGTCGTCATCACTGTTGCATAAACTCACACGTGCGAAGCCCAATGCGCTTTAATATGGAAATACGAGGCATGCAGGGAGGCTTGAAGCAAGCATGAAGCATATTATTCATACATAAAACATTGTTACATATGGCAGTTGTTTAACTCAATGAGCGAAGAAAATCAATGAGGCGCGTGAACAGTTTCTTAGCGTTCTCAGTATCAGGGGAGTTCATATGATAACAGTGGTCCTCCTCTTTCTCTTCATACAGCTCCACTTCCCCTTTCCAGCCACTTGCCTTCAAAGCCTCGTAGTACAAAACGGCTCTATCTCTTAGATAAAGAAAATCCTTGCCAGCAACACTAATAAACAACTTACGACACCCGAAGGTAGCCAAGCTGGGGGCACCAGGAGCCATAGGGTTGAGCATGGGGTTATCGAGCCCGCCGGGTGCCGAAGGGTATACGAAGTTCCACACCACCGAAGGAAAGATCTCTTCAAACCCTTCCACTGGCTCGGACCCAATGGGCTTGGAGCCCCAGAAGTAAGGGTGGTTCATGTAAGCACCCAATATTTTGACTCCACCAGGTAAAGTCTCGGACCCAGCGCGCATGACTATGTTATGAACTATATTACCCCCACCACTGTCGCCTCCTATGAAGATCTTCTCGAAATTTCCATGGATGCTTAGCCATGGATCGATATTTGGGGGGCTTTTGGTCGAATGCGAGGCCACCCATTGGAGACCAACCCAACAATCCTCCAAGCCTGCACGTTAAGGTGACGCCGAACATTTGAGCTGTTATTATTGGGTCTTTTTATAGGAGTTCTCCTATACGTACATATATTGATATTGGATAATCTATGTTGTTTGTTCTTAGATTAATAATTGAATGGGTTGAGTAATTAAATAAGAGGGTGAGTTTTCAATAATTGAATGGGTTGAGTAATTAAACAAGTGGGACAACCCATGATTAATCATTTGAATCCATTCTTCATTTCATTATTCTTTATTTACACACACTCTTCCTCTCTCTTCTTAATATAATCTCTATGCCCATAAAATATAATATATTTTAACAAAGTATTAAACACATTGGAAAACAAATAAAAATAAGAGACAATATAAAAAAGTTTTAACAAGTTTTATTTTTACGTTTTACTCCCTCCGATCTTGTTTATAAAAAAATTTAAAAAAAAATTTTTTGTTTTAAAATATAAGAAACATGGTATATTTTTTTATTTCACAAAATAATAAATTTTTTTTTACTCTTCATTTAGTGTTACATTTAATACATTTAATAATGCATAACGTTTTTTCATACAAAATAAAGATGAGTATAATAAAAAAAATTATTAAATTTAAACCTAATTAATGAGTTAAACTAATATTAACTATTTTTTTAATACCAGTAAAATAATTTTTTGTTTTTAATAAATAAGATCGGAAGAAGTATAACATTATATTTGTAGAATACACACATATTATTGTGTGTTTTTTTTTTAATTAACGTAAAGATATTTTTTATGCAAAATATTAAATATAAAAAAGGGCCAAAAACCACTAAATCCATTTATAGCCATTTTAGCTCATTTATCAATAGCTCGAGAATTGACCTGTTTAACTCGCTAATCAAAATAAACGAGTCAAAACTTATATTTTAAAGTCTGTTTGAGTGCTAACCCATCAATCACAGACTATTTACCTGCAGGGAGAAAGTGTTCCGGGGCGTTTCTGTATTCCACAGCAACGGCTATCATTTTTGCTCGGGAAACTAAGTTGTTGAGGCACCTGTACATTTCAATGGAGAAGGCAGATTCAAAGAAGTAAGCACCCCCGCGATAGTACACTAAGATCGGTAGCTTCTGCTCTTCATCTTCATTGAGTTTGGGAATGAAAATACGAGCAGAGATCGAGGGTTTCACTGAGATTATGACGTCTTTGGACGACACTCCTGTTTTAGGTTCTTCTGGGCAAGGAGGCACAATTGGGCTGTCTCGGAGGCGTTCTATGGTGCCATCGTTGTAGATTTTGATGAAGGTAGGAATCTCTTTGACCACTTGTTTTGTGCTAATGTTGGAGATGGTGTAAGCCATAGTAACTGAGACGAAGACTACGCAGAGAAAGAGAGAGGTGCTAATTGATGTGCTTTCGTCTGTTGGACACAGTCATTATATAGACGAGTAATCACTTTTTCCAGATTTGAACATTTCAGTTACTTTTATAGTATAGCAAATCGAGAGGGAAGAATTTCCGGTGGAGTGAGAGTTTTCTTCTCATCACCACTTTTTACTTTTTAACTAAAAATAATAATAGTGTGAGAAATTTCACTATTTTAGTAGAGATCTTGCTTTAGAGACTCTCTTCTTATTAGATATTATAAGATGAGTTATTTATAGTTGTTTATATTTTTAATATTATTTTTTTAATAAAAATTTGATATTTGTAAAAAGCTTTAATTATCTAATATTGAATTATAAAAATTATACATATAATTTTATTAAAAAATTGATAAAAAATTATAAAATTTGTGTTTATATTTTTTCTATTAGTAAATTCAAAGAAATTTTTATGCATTAAAATATAGACAAATTATATAATAAACTTCACACAATAATAATATTATAAAAGATAATAGAATGTAGGCCCCATACAACTCTCCATTTATGTAATAATAGAATAATGGGCAATTGAATATAAAATTTAGTTATATAACTTGACATTATTTTATTTGTTTTAGACCTTTTTTATTAGACAAAATATAAATAATGTGATACTCTAAAAAATACTTATAAATTTATTATGAATTCAAGTCTACTTAGTCAACAGGGTTGAGTATGGGACTGTGGAGTGCTAAGATATTCACGTTCAGATTGTCTACCATTGATGCAGGAAAATGATAAAATCATGATGGTGAAATCATAACTAGTCACTTAATCCAGCAAATAGAATTCAACCACCTGTCCCAAACTATCGTTATTAGAAAAGTGAGGAGAAATCGTAGTCATTCATGTAATCTCCTATTGGGAAGTTGCTACCCAACCAAAATTTTCACCCCAAACATTACATTTTACTAAGGATGCATTACCTTTCTAAAGAAGCTCGATCAAAGATGAAGTAAAGGTTTTAAAATGAAGTAAAATGAAGCATTAGCATTTCAAGAGCAGATAACATCAGAGATCATATTCAAAGAAGAAGAGGATTAAGAAGATTCTTTGCTCAACATAATGTCAATTTCCCAAGAGAGATCAACATCAAATCAATTACAGTAGAGATCATATTTGAAGATCAAGCAGAACAAGAAGATTTGAAGATCAAGGACGAAACAGATCATGTTGAGATGTAGATCCTTCATTTTGTTTCAGGCATATCGAAGATCAAGCAAACTATGAAACAGGGCTTGCTTTAGGTAGATTAACGTGAAAAATTTAGACACATGGCAGCTTCATAATAGTAGATTACATAGACAGCTACGATTTCTCCTCACTTTGCTAATTGAACTAACAACTAGCAAAATGCAGTGCTTCATTAGGCTAAAATGTGACATTTTGATAGTGTAGGACACATGGCCAAATTCTGTTTGCTGGGTTGAGCGAACGGCTATGATTTCACCAACATGATTCTGTCATTTTCTTGCATCAATAATAGACAATCCAAATGCAAGATATTTTATTTCGACTTCTAACATTAATTCCAAATGTTTATTAAGGTTATTTTAAATAGCTCTTATTATTTAATAAAATATGTATCCCCCTATTTACTTACTAATTAATGTTTAAGATGAAAACAAATGATAAATCCATCTTATTGAAAAAGGAACTTGTTGAGAGAATATCAAGCAAAAAATGACTAATTATAATAATTGCTATTAGTTGAGTGGATATGACATTAAATATGAGAATAAAAGTTAATATGTTCAAACGAGCAACATAAATTAAAGTTAAAAAACTCACCCAAGTCCCCAAATGGTTGGTTTATTGGGACTTGGGGAAGAAAGGAAGTATCTGCAAATAAATGGGTTTGTTTCATTGGAATTTGGAGAATTAATGTTACAAAACCCACTCTATGCATGGGTTTTTTCATTGGAACTTGAAGTGGGGAGGTATGACTAAGTTATACAATAATATATATATATATATATATATATTCAAAATAAGATAGAAAAAGCATGAGATCCATTTAATTTTTTAATAAATTAGAACACACCTATTACTCTTCAAATTTTTTTTGTTTATGAAATCATATTAATTAATTTATTTTTTTAAAATAAAAAACACAAAAATATCATATTTTCAAAAATTGTAAAAAAAATGAAGAGAATACAAAAGTAAAATCCATCCAAATTTTTATAGATTAAAACACACTAATCAATCTTCGAATTCTTTTTGTTTGTAAAATCATATTAATTTATTTTTATTAATTTTTTTGTAAAAATAATTAAAAGTACCAACTAATTGTCACCATTTACTAGCCATTTGAATTTTGTGAAATTTATTCCCTTTAATAGAGTAGGAAGCTTTAAAATTTTCTTTTAGGTCAAGTTTGCACCTTCTAAATATTTATTTTTTAAATGTTTTCTAATTAATTTCTTTTCTACACATGATTGATAAGAATAATCAAAATAAAGTTAAGGCCATATCAATTAATTTTGCATAATTAACTTAAAGCATATATTAGAATAAGTTCTTTAGGGTATTTAATACCTTCCCTACATACTATTAATTTTAAAACTTATTTCTAGTTCACAAACTATTCTTTTAATTTAAAAAGACTTTTTCAATTTTTTTGCCTTTTAAAACAATTAATTTTGGTAACAATCTCATTAAATAGATTTTCATTTTAAAACTCAAATTTCTTTTTTTTATGCCACTCACGTTGCATTTTCAAATGTGACACAATTCATTAGTCTATGCAAAAATATCATCAACTCTATACACTCATGATTAATGAATATCATACAAAGCATCTCACTTAATTTACGTGGAATTTCTGACTCTCCAAATCACCAACTTAATGTGACATGTCACATGTGAACACATAATTTGTGTTTTAAAAAAAGTGAGATGACCATTTTAGCCCTTATAATTCTCTTCCAAAACCATGATTTTTGGTAGTCTTCTTTCCTAATGTATGATAGCCCTACTAATTGCCCTTTCTCCCATTGGTGTAAAACCCTAACCTACATTTTGAAGATGAGTTAAAATTGTATTCCTCTATCTCAATAGTTTTATTTTAGCTATTAAAATTCAAAAAGAATTCTTTTCACTATAGTAGATTATAAAATTATGATCTATTCAATATCTATAGTAGAATACGTGGAACTAGAAAAGGAATATATATTTAGAAGATTAGTCTTTTGAGTTTTGACCAAAGCGAGCAAAAATTGAAAATTTTTATAAAATATATGATGCAAAAATTAAAAGCTCTAAGTATTCATTTCAATTTTACTATTATGATGAGATCATAATTTTTCAATTTTAACGCTTAATACAACACCTTTGTTTAAGCCTCATACCAACACACTAAAATTCTTGCTTCTTATACATTTTTTAGCAAAAATAAAGGCTTAAAATTTCTCACTAAAAAATGTTATCCTTTTTCTTTGGATGAAAAATTACAAGGTAAGTTGATTGAGATAGTTATTAACTTTTGCAAAGATTCTCTTATTTGCATTAGTTATAGTTTAAGTTAGTGTTAAAAATCCAAGTGGCAAAGGTTTCAAGAAAAGTAAAAATTTAGAGGACAAAATTTGGAACTTTTGTTAAACTTGTAGAATTTAGAATGATTTATTTAAAAGAAATCTTTTATTATTTTGACTCAAAATACATTATTCACTAACACTTTTACTTTTCTCTCATCCCTTCCATACTAGCACACACCTCGCCATCACTCTTTTCTTCACTACCATACACTTTTTCTTACACACTCTAATTGTTGCATCACACACTCACTTCACGTTGCACTTTTCACTTGATCACATATAAACATAGAGCTCATGCTAATATTTATATAGGAGTTTTGGTGACTTTGTAAAGTCAATTTAATTTTTTATTGATGTTTAGAATTTGTTGGACAAAGAAATATAGAGATAAAGAAAGTTGAAGGAGAGAAAAAGAGAGAGAAAGTGAGTGAGTGAGTGAGTGACAAAAAATCTAAAAAGAAAAAGTTAGTGGGCATTAACACTCCCTTTAATGACTACTTTCTTCATTTTTTCATCAATCTAAGCTACTTCTTGAATTCTTTAAACTTTTCTCATTTAAGCAACTCAATGGATATATCTACTATTTGATCTTTAGTCTTGATTAGTTGCATCTTTATCTCTCTTCAAAGCATCTACTCATGGATGTAATGGGAGTATACCTCCATGTGCTTGGTACGAGCATGGGATACTAGGTTTTCAACAAGTTGAATAGCAGACTAATTATTATAATGCAACTTCATTGGATAGTCTACTTTCATCAACTACATCAGCCAACTAATTTATTATGCTATCGATGCTATTGCTTTATACTCTACTTCAGTGCTAGATAATGATATTGTTGGCTATTTCTTGCTCATCCAAGAGATAGCTCTAAATCCAAAATTAAAGATACACCTTGTAGTTGACAATCTTATGTCATTGTTTTTAGCATAGTCGACATGACAAGATCTTTTAACTTTGCACATAGCTCCTTTCTTATATAAGATATCATAATTAATGATACTTTTCATATATCTTAGAATTTGTCATACTGTCCCTAAATGTGGCTTCTTTGGTTGTTGCATGAATTAATTGATCACTCTAACCACATAAACTATGTCAGATCTAGTCAATGTGAGATAAATAAGACTACCTACTAGCCACTTTTACATAGTTATGTCCTTTAATTCTTTACCTTTACAAAAGCATAACTTTGCATTTAGCTTTAGCAGAGTTGAGATAGGCTTGCACTCAAACATATTGAATTTCTACAGTAGGTCTTTTACATACTTATATTGGTATAAAAATAGTTCTTCCATGGTATTCTTTGCCTTGTGACCTAAGAAATGCATTAACTCACTAAGTTTCTTCATCTGGAAACATACAGATAAATGAGCTTTTATCTAGCTAATCTCTTTTTTGTTATCTACTATGATGATAACATCATCCACATATATTAACACAATTGCTAGCCTTCCATCTCAAGCTTTCATGAATAAACTTGAGTTTATTAGAGCCATTGTCTAATCACTTTGCACTAAGAACTTTGTTATTTTGTCATACCAAGCTAATGGTGCTTGCGTCAACCCATCAAGGGCCTTTTTCAACTCATAAACGTGATCTAGATAAGCTTTATTCATAAAGCCCTATGATTGCTTCATATATATGTCTCTATCTAATTTTTCGAGTGCTAGTAGAACTCTTATAATAGTATGGAATTTTGGTATCGAATCCCATGTTTCGATTTGTCTCAAGGCATGAATTTCTTCTTCCATAGCTTCCCTTTGTTCCTTATGATCAAAAGCCTTTTCACATGTGCTTGGATTTTTATATCTTCAATTAAAGCTGCATTAGCATATAGGATTTGGTTTGCTTACCCTTGTGGACCTTTGAGGTAGTGGTACCAAATCCTTTTCTTAATGTTCTGCATGTTGGGTCGACCTTTTCCTTTTTTAGATATGTTTAATGTACTTTAGTATGTCATGAGTCCTTAACTTTGAACTTAGGACTTATCATAGGACTTATATCTTTCTTTGTAGGCTACAATCTCTTATGCTCATGCTATTGTTGTAATTTTTCTTACAACTTATCTTCAATCTCTTAAAAGTCTATTAAGAGAATTGCTTGTGATGGCCATCATGACAATGCTTTATCAAATACTACATTTCGAAAAACATAATATTATCCTATCATTAGATCACAACAACTCCATCCCATTCTTTCATTATCATAGCTTATGAATATGCATAGGATAGTCTTCTTCTCAAACATTCTCCATAAATGATGTAGAACAAATACATAGTATATGCATCCAAATACTTAGAAATGGCTTACCATCGGCTTAGTCTTCCATAATTTCTTAAATGGTAAGATCAATCTAAGCCTTGCTTATGGTAATCTATTGGTGACATGGACTGCTATCTTCATGCATCCTGCCAAAACCTTGGCATCACATTTTTGGTATTAAGTACACTCTTGCATGTTTCTATTAGATGCCAATTTTTCTTTCAATAACTCTATTTTTCTGTGACATGTTAAGACATGTTAATTGTCATCAAATATTGCTTTGCCTTAAATAGTTATAAAATTCATGTGAAGTACATTCTCCCCTATTATCAATTCGTAGGCACTACACTTTTCGCTTATTCTCATTTTCCCATTTTCTTTAAATTTTTCTAAGGCTTCTGATCTTTCTTTCATAAAGCAAACCTAGATGTACCTAGAGAAATCATTAATAAAGGTGATCATATAGCAATACCCATTGATTGATGCTTGCTTTAATGGCCTAAATACATTTGAGTGGACTAATTGAAGAGGCGCCTTAGATTGAGACTTCAAGTCATCATAGGGGAGTTGATGTGCCTTATCGTACTAATAATCAATGCACACAATGTCATCCCTAAAATCCAACTGAGGGAGACCTTTCAATCGTAACTTTTCATCATCACATTAAGTTTCCCATAACTACACGTCTTAGCTAAGCATGCCATAGAATAATGGTCTTATTCTTCCTCGTCTTGTCAACATATGCTACTTCTACTTACATTACATATGTCGACTCCAATCTTTGGCCTTTTATGATTGGTGTTCCAATAGGCTTCAAATTTCAATAGACCTTAACATCATTTGGTCTAAATACTACATAATTTTCTAATGCAGCCAGTTGGGACATGGATAATAGATTCTCTTTCATCCCAAGAACATGATATATGTTGTGTAGTTGTACTTGATAAAGACTATATCATGGAACAATCATTGTCTTACAAACATGTGTAACTGGTAGCTTGGAATTATTAGTAGTCACCATGATGCGTTTGCCTTTATATTCTGTGATGCTTGACAATTTCTTCTTATCTCTAGCCATATGATTAGAACAATTAAAATTAACAATCCAATTATTATTATAATTTATTAATTTGTCACTTATAGATCCTTAGTTCTATAATGCAAGAAGATTATATCTCTCCTTTTCTTGATAAATCCTCCACCAACCTTTCTTCTTTGATTTCAAATAATGCATAAAAGTCTTACTCTTCTTCGCTATCATTTTTATAGCTAAATATAGCAATATTTTCGTCTACTTTCTTGAACTAACAATCTCAAACATAATGTCTTCTCTCCCAGCAATTGTAACATTGGTTATTTTTTAATGACATTTCTTCTTTTCATTGGGCTTTTTTCATCTTAACAAGCCCCATTTATTAATATCTTCCTTCCTTTCATCTCTGTCACTAATTATTTGGTTTTTTAGATGTATTCCCTCTTGGCCAAAATTCCATAGAACAATGGCTTTTATTGTGAAGTCTCCTTTCCTAGTATAGAGAGCTTTCTTGTAATCTTGAATGGAGGCACCTGCCATTTGTTTATCCAACTCTTCTTGGTTGGCAAATATATTTTCCCACTCGACAAGAGTTAGTTCTATGACTCATCCATTAATTGTTGTAATAAGTCCATTATATTCCAGTCTTAAGTCGTGAATTAGGATCCACCTCACTCGTTTTTCTAAGATTTAATTCTTAAGATCTAATTTTAAGATCTCGTTACAAATGGTTTTATCTTTATTAAAATATTGGCTTATCGACATGCCCTGTTGCAAGACTACCATTAGCTTGTTCTTTAATTGCTAAAGCTTCACATTACTTATCCTTGTAAAGAGTATTGCTAGGGTGTTCCATGCTTTCTTTAGTGTTTTTGTATCCTAAATATGTTGTAGGAGATTGTCCTCCATTGTTGTGAACAATACGTACACTACCTTGCCTACTTTTACCTTCCATTTGTTTAAGTTTTTTAGATTTGTTGGTTGCATTGTATTACTACCTCCAACAATACCCTATAAACCTTGCCCATCTAAATAAAATGGAATCCAATTAAACCATGTTTTATAATTTTTATAATTTAATCTCGATACCTGCTATCGACAAAGCAATCTCCACCATAATGACTTAGTGATCCTTGACACCTAACTAAGTACGTTTGATTCCTAATTGAATGACTTCATAATCATAAATTATGCACTAGCGGCAACACCTCAAAGAAATCTCGACTCTGACAATTTAATGACAAAAAATCCGTGCTATACTAACCAATCTTGAATCACTTATTCTAATACCACTTGTTGAAAATATAAGTAGCAAAAAAAATCTAAGTGACAAAGGTTACAAGAAAAGCAAGAACTTAAAGGACAAATTTTGGTACTTCTTTCAAACTTATAGAATTTGAACTTTTTAAGGGACTTATTTCTCTCACTTCATTTACACTATCATATTTGTCACAACACACTTTTCTTCACAACCACACACTTTCTCTCACACACTCTAATTGTCACGTCACTCACTCACTTCACAATCACACACAAACATAAATTGGACTTTTATTTATACAGAAGGTTTACTAACTTTATAAAGTTAGTTCAATTTTTTATTGATGTCCATAGTTTTCTAAACAAAGAAATATAAAAACAAAGAGAATTAGGAGAGAGGGAAAAATCCGAGAGTGACAAAAAAATTCCAAAGAAAAGAGAGTTGGTGGGCATTAATAATTTGAATGCAGAGACTAATTCATCCATTTCTCGTTTAATCAACCTAAGTCAATTGTTCTACTATGAACTGATCCTATAAGGTCTTTAAGAATTCATCTTAGTTTTAATGATTTAATTTTTCATTTTCAAGTAACCAGTGAGAGAGAAAAGAAAATTGTCATCGAGGAAGCCAAAGATGATGTTAAGGAACAAGTTTTCAATTACAATGGTGGTGTAGGGTAAGAACCAATGTTTCTAAAATCGGACTAGTCATTGAATCGATGAAGGTACTGATTTATAGTTTATTGGTTCGACTGTAGTTAAACTGGTAATAATTACATATATTTATTTATTTATTTTCTATATTAAAATTTAATATAATAAATATTAATAAATTTTGAAACATATTATGACTAATTATACATAAAAATAAATCAAATATGATATTTAAATTTTAATTTATTTATATATTAAAACATATTTATAGAATTTTAATAAAAATTATATGAATTTTATTTTATTTCTAATTTATTATATTAAAACTTTATAATTATAAAATAAAGCAATAATAGAAACACAATGATAAAGGTATAATTTATCAATTTAAAGGTTAGGAGTTTAAATCATAAGATGATTCTTTTGATTTGTTAAAATAAAAATATAATAAGTTTTTATATTAAATATTACACCTAACAAACAAAAGTGTTAGCTGGTTCAGTGGTGAAGGTGCAGATGATCTACTTTGAGGGATGGGATTTGAGACGTGAAGGCAATTTTATTGATTTGCTAAAATAAAAATATGAAGTGTTTTTATATTAGATATTGCATCTAATATATAAAGGTGTTTGCATTTTGCAAAATAATACATAAAAGATATTGTAGACTAGTTCAATTGAGGGTTTAGAGTCGATTTTCACCAAAAATCAACTAATTCAACCCGATTCTTAACCCAAGTTTGACCGATTTTAAGGCATTTCTAAACTAGATAGATAGCCTATGCACCAATTTTTTAGTTGAATCGACCGGATCGGTTCGGTTCTGATAACAGTGATAAAAAACTATTGGTCTAGATTAAGTGATATGCCATGTATGATATCTAGTCCTCATAGACATTAACACCAGGGTTTTATTAACATTTTGTAATTATAAACATTTAACTTTTAAAAAGGTAAAGTGCAAGGATAGAAATTTAAAAAAGAATTATATACTGCTTTAGTTCAAATATAATGAATATATAATTATTTAATAATAATATGATAAATATATAATTTTTTATAAATAAGTATACAATAATTTAATTAAATTTATATTTTAATTAAAAAATTATACACTTATTATATTTTAATTAAAAATTTAATAATAAAAATATTAAAAAATCATATTTAAGTTTAATCCAATAAAAATTTAATGAAACTAATTTTGTATATGATTCTTGGCATAATAATTCTATTACATTATGCAAAAGCATATATTATTTATTGTATTTTATAAAATTTCTTTTCGCTAAACATTTTAAAATTAAAAGTTGTTTATTTTCTTAATCACTGATAAAAGTTCTACCACATACTATACCCAAAAAAAATTCTCAAATTCTTTGCTGTCAAGAAAGGTGGCAAAGAGCATCCCTCAAGAACCTTTTGGGAGATTTTTTTTCTTCCTGGCCAAACCAAAAGAAGAAATTTTTATGTATATATGATAATATTAGTTTGTGAATGTTTAGAGTTTAAGTTTTAGGTGAGGTCTCTTAACATATCAATTTTGATGAATTTTAATTTACTCTTAAAATAATTTTGGTGAGCTTACTAGATATTTGTTTGAATATGTCCGAACAAAGGTTCTGTTTAATCATAAGCACTTAACTGTAACACTAAGGCCTCAACAAAGATTAATTTCATAATTTAATAACATCTCTTGTTTAAATCTTGAAGCTTGGATAGATTATAAAGATAAAATTTTGACATAAATTTGGACAGGGTGATCACTAGTGCTAGCTTGATTATGACTCCAACCACGACAAAGATGGGTTTGATTGTTTGGTTTCTGCTATATCATACATATAGAAGAGTATAGAGAAGAGATAGAGTTAGCACTTTAGTTATTCCCCGGATAAAACTCCTTAGGTCTACAAAGCATTTTAATATATAATGAGATTTGCAAGAGCTTACAAAGTTACAGTCTATCTCTGCGCATCAAAAGCAAACAATACAGATAACAACTAACAATTCTCAGAAAGCCATAATTTCCTCACTTCTATTCTAATGATATCTTGAAACTCACTCACAGCAAATGGCAACTTTTCTATTCAAGGATAAAAGAAGCCAAGCGCTAGATCATTTTCATTCCATTCTCAGATTCAAGACGGAAGATATGGTAAACATGATCCTCCCTTTCCTCTTCAAGAAGCTCCAATCTCCCTCCCCACCCACTCTTTTTCACACCTTCGTAGTACCAAACCCCTCTATCCCTTAACTTATCCTTTCCAGCAACACACACGAGCACCTTCGAACACCTGAGCCCACCCAAGCCAGGTCCCCCAGGAGCCATGGAATTGATCATAAAGCCATCAATCCCACCCAGAGCAGATGGGTACACAAAATTCCAAACCACATAATAGATTCAGATCCAAATGGCTACGAACTATAGAAGAAGGGGTAGGAGTAAATTGCACCCAAAATTTTGACCCCACCAGGCAAAGCTTTAAACCCAGCTCCCATGGCGACGTTGTGAACAATATCACCACTAGTGTTGTCACCCCCAGACAAAATTCTGGAAAAATCATCATGATCGATTAGCCATGGGTCTGTGTTGGTGGTGGAATGGGAAGCGACCCATTGAAGAGAAGCCCAACAATCGTTGTAAGCAGCAGGAAGAGGGTGTTCTGGGGCGAGCCTATACTCGACAAAGACAACTATAGCGTCCACTTGAGAGACAAATTGGGTGAAATGGGTATGGTAGAGTTAGGAGAAAACGGATTCGAAGAAGAATCCACTGCCATGAAAGTAAACTAAGATGGGGATTTTTGTAGAGTGATTGAGAAGGGTGGATTTAGGAAGGTAAAGGCAAGCAGAGATGGAGGGGTTGTGTGAGATGGCAATGTCTTTAAATGGGACTCCCATTTTGGGGTCTTCAAGGGAGGGGAGGACGAATGGGGATTGTTGGGGGCGTTCCACCGTGCCATCTTTGAAGACTCTGATATGGGTAGGAATCTTTACGATGATCTCTTTGGTATCAATGGCAATGGCTGTGGGACCCATTGTAAGAACACAGATTAAATATTGAGAGTTGAAAACGGAGAAAGATAAGTGCAATGTACAAGTCTCTTGTGGGTAATTGCTGGAAAGGAGGGCGAAGTTTTCTAGGTACTTTTAGCCACAGCTATAAGGGGAAGGGAAAGATATATGTTTGGGTGTTTTATTAAAGGGAAAGTAGGGTGAGATGAAATGGATTTAAAATTTAAATTATTGTTTAAAATTTTTTTTTAAGAGTAAATAGAATGATAAAAGATGACCTCTCAAGTTATTTTTATCTATTCAAAACATTTTTTTTGTTCTTTCAATTTGGGAGGTGAACGATGGAATGATCAAATTTAAATATTTAAATTATAAGATTATTTTTTAATTTTATTTAACTGATGTAAAATTATAAAAATCCTAGTATAAATATATTAAAATTATTAATTCTAGAAACTATTAATTCTAAAAAAGAGAATAAAATATTTTTTTATCTTTTTGTTAATTTTTAATTATTTTAAGATTAGATATGTAACTTTCAACAAGATTAAGATTTTATATATTTATCTTTTATTATTAAAAGTTATCTTTTATTAAGATTATAATTAAACTTTTATAAATATAAGTCTTTGCATTTGTACTAGTTCAAAATACATTATTATTAAAATATGTTTTTACTTAATTATTGTGTAATGTGAGAAGAGTCTTGAGAATTTATTCACACTTTTTATCTAAAACAATTTATAAGCGTAACATTAAAAAAATAATAATTTTTATTCATTCTATTTCATTTATTTTATAATAACTCTCAAATAATAGTTAAATGAAATCATTCCATCTTTCTGCAAAACTCTCCAACAATAATACGTTACGTTAAACTCCACCCCATTCCGTTCCGTTCCATTCCATTATATTCCATTAATAATGTCTGTTCCATTCCTTCCTAAATTCCCAAAGATAGCCTAAATGCATCAAAACAGGCTAGGAAAGAAGTTTTGTGACCTCCTCACACCCAATTCGGATCATTTGTTGTGCGAAGCTCCTAAAGTGCTGCTGCAGTGCAAAAATTGTGAGCGTCCGCTTCATTCAACAGCACCAGAGGAAGCTGCAATTTATTGATACGATGTGTTTTCAATTCCCGCATCTAGCTCTGTAACAAGAGGAAGAAGTGCTGCATTTTGAAGATGAAACAGACATGAAAATTGCTCCAGTTTTGTTTTGGCATTAGACAATTTTCCCTTTTCGTCGATGGTTCTACCTTTGAGTGATATAACAATCTCAAGCCAGGGTCTATATCAAGAAACAGATAAAGGCTTAGGCAAACACTGCTATTTCCTCCAAAGTTACTTATTTGAATTCAAATGCAAAACTCTGTGAGCTCGCATTTATGAACAAGTTTGAAAAATCTGCAATTGCGCTGCTCATTTATTGGTCGTTTTCTTTTTTGGTTGATGCCAAAAGAGACATAGAAAAATGAGGGAAACCAATGTATTTTTGAATCCTTTTCTAATGAAACCCAAAGCTTTTACTTTCCCCTTTTGTGAGGTTTTTCATCTCTTGATAAATTCCTCTTACCAAATAATCTCTGATATATATATATACATATATGTCTATCTTCATTGTGACAGATAGGACTTCCAGCCAACTGTTTACACTTTTGAAGATGATAACATCAAAGATAACATAACCAGAAATCAATTCAAGGTATAAATACTACACTTTTTCTTGGACATTCAAATTGTTGATAATGACAGATGAAAACACTATTTGAAGATGAAAAATCCATAATGCTACTAAAGAAAAGCCAACAAAAAAAGTTGAAAATTTCACAAGCGCAGAAGGAACTAGCTTTGCCTACATGAGAGGAAGGGAACAAATTCACAATCTTAAAAAGATTTCCAACGATTTCCAAAGGAATGAAGGAAGGCAGAGCTAGTGTGAGAGGAAGAAGAGAAGTCTTGTGATTGCAAAGCAAAGCCAAGATTAGAAATCAAAGGAAGGGAGGAAAGGATCCTGCCGGCCAAATTGCCCAGGTAGCTCTCAACCACATCCATTGACGGGGACCGACGCTGGAGATGACCATGCCAAGAAGGAGAGTGGATTTGTTTATGCAAGCAAAGAAATCAACGGAGTCGTGGAAACCAGAGGTGCGAGAGAGAAAGAAGCTCAAAGGAGATGACAGGCCTGCATCAAGGAGGGCAAGTTTAGCAAAGGGAAGGAGATGGTTTTCAATGCGTTCAGCTTCTCTCCACTGAGCAACCCTTCCACTGCGCCTCCACTGAGCACAAAACGGCACCGCTTTAGTTAAGTAATGAGATAGGCAACTCAGTTAAGTGACGTCGTTTCACAAATTGAATCACAGCCCTCCAACATTGAATCACAGCCCTCCATTACCTAGAAATATCACAGTCATCCAATCAATTTCATAAGCTCGTTCTTCTTCCTCCAGACGCGCGGGAAAGCTGAAGATGGTAGGTGGATGGAAGCAGGTTCGAATAAGCTTTGAGGAGACTAAGCATTGGTAAGCATTGGTAAGCATCCTTTCCATATAAACGGACTTCCTATCCCATCTTGCTCAAACGCTACTCTCAGGCTCAAATAAAGCTGTTATATTGTATAAGTTGATTTTCAGCGTATAAGGTCATGCGTATAATAATAATATATATGTAATACTTATATTTTCATTTTACTCTCTTGCTGTCTTTAGTACTCTTCCCTCCTGCAACTGGTGCATGTTCTGTTTCATTGAACCAGTTTCTTCTTTTTATCTCAATGAGTTCATTTGAAAAATTTTTCCATTGACGTAATTGTGTATGTGTGCACCTTTTAATTCAAATATAGCTGCTATATTCAGCAAAGCGTTCATTGCTTTTCATTTTGCTTTCTTACTCTCCCCTCCTCCAATTGGTGCATCAGTACATGTTCTGTTTGATTGAACCAATTTCTGTTGTTTATCTCTATGACTTCATTTGAAAATTTACTGGCAGTAAGACGCACTGTGGTTATTGCAAGAGGGTCAAAGATCTTCTCCATCAGCTAGGAGCAGCGTATAAGGTCATTGAATTAAATGAGGAGAGTAAGTTTCTCTGGATGCTTTCAATAAATCATCAAGCTTGAGACCTTGGAGCACGAGAGTAGCGTCTGAGTAAGATGGGATAGGAAGTCCGTTTATCTGGAGAGCAGCAGAATCAATATTTTTTCATTTTGGCTCCAAACAATCTTATCATTGAGTATTGATATCATCATTGGTTTGTATTTATATTTTTTTGCTGCCTTCTTCTACTAATATTTGTTGGTTTATATTTATGTTTTTATATTTTTGGTTCATATGTATGCTTTTATATTTTTGGTTCATATGTATGCTTTTATATTTTTGGTTTTATATTTCTATTTTTTTTATATTAATTTATATATATTTTATTTAATTTATATTGAATATGTACTTGTCAATTTTGCAGGCATAAATGGTGGATATAAATTTCACTCTTAAACTTAATCTTGAATTTGACAATATAGAAGAGTCATGGGAATTTTGGCGTGAATATGGTAGAAGAGCCGGGTTTGGTGTTCGAAAGCAAAAGTTTAACAAGAGTAGGAAGGATGGGTCATATTCATCATATCTATATGTTTGTTGCAAAGAGGGAGTACGAAAACCAGACAAACGAGATGAAAAAACCAAGAAGCCTAGACAAGAGACAAGAACAGGTTGCAAAGCTAGAATGAAAGTTGTACAAGTAAATGGAAAATACAAAGTGAATGAAGTTTTTCTAGATCATAATCATCCCCTTCATCCTCCTGAAGCTGTTCACATGTTAGCATCATATCGAAGTTTAACATCAGCACAAGCATTTGAATTAGAAGTTGCTGAAGAAGCTGGGATTAGTCAAAAATCAGCATATAATTTGATGAGCAAATATACAGGTGGTCAAGCTAATTTGGGATATACAAGAATTGATGCAAAGAATTATCTTAATTCAAGACGACAAAGAGCCATGGCATATGGTGAAGCTGGATGTATCTTTCGTTATTTTGAAGACCAATTAGCAGAAAATCCATCATTTTTTCATGCTCATCAAATGGACTCAGAAGAGCAAGTTACAAATGTATTCTGGGCTGATGCACGCATGTTGATCGATTTTGCATGCTTTGGAGAAGTCATTTCACTTGATACAACTTACTGCACTAATCGCAACCATAGGCCTCTTGCTATTTTCTCCGGTTTTAACCATTACAAAGGAGGGGTGATATTTGGAGTTGCATTGTTATATGATGAAACCATTGAGACTTTCAAATGGCTCTTTGAGACTTTTTTGTGTGCAAACAAGAATGTAATGCCACTAACTATTTTTACTGACCAAGATGCTGCGATGGCACGAGCAATACAAGAAGTGATGCCAAATGTAAAACATGCCTTATGCACATGGCATATTTCAAGGAATGCAATGAAGCACCTTGGGAATGCAACGAGAGAGGAGTCTCATATCATGAGTGACTTTAATTATTGCATGTATCATTGTTGGGATGAAACACAATTTGAGGAAGCTTGGCAAGTGTTATTATCAAAATACAATATGGAAGAAAATACATGGTTGATGTCTATGTATGCAATAAAAGAGAAGTGGGTGGCATGTTATTTGAAGAGCTCAAGGACACTGGGTATGAGAAGCACACAAATTAGTGAAAGTATTAATGCAAGTGTAAAAAGTTGCACAAATCCTAAATTGGATATTAATCAATTCTTGCAACAATTAGGAGATGTTGTAGAGTCTAAGCGATACAATGAATTGAAGCAAGATTTTGCCACACGTGAGAAGTTACCAAGGTTGATATTGCAAAGTTCATCCATGCTTCATCGACTTTCTCAAGTCTACACTCCACCCATTTTTGAATTGTTCCAACGTGAATGTGATTTACGTGATGCTACATGTATAAAAAAGAGAAAAGAAATAAAGAAAAATGAGGATGCAGAAGATAGTGATACTTTTTTTGATTATGTGATCACCATGGATGGTAAGAAAGAGGAGTATAAGTTGACATTTGATCCCCTAACAGAGACAATAACTTGTAGTTGCAAAAAGTTTGAACGAGTAGGCATTTTGTGTTGTCATGCATTACGGGTATTGTATGAATGTGATATTAAGTTACTTCCACAAAAATATATTATAAAGAGATGGACAAGAGAAGCACGATGTGGTGTAGTATATGATATAAAGGGAAAGGAGATTGTGGTTGATCCTAAACTAGAAAGGTCAAATCGATATAGGCAATTGTGCCCCATGCTTGTTAAATTAGCCAGTGATGCATCAGAAAGTTTGGAGGCGTTCTCTCTAGTTCATGAAACCATTTTGGAACTTAGTAAGAAAGTGGCTCAGTTGCATGTAAAACAACCATTAGAAGATGCTGAGGGTGATGAGGGGAATTATGAGAGTGATGGTGGTAATGGCTGTGATGGAGGAAATGATGGTGGTGATAGAAGTGGTAAAGTTGTTGGCTTTAAGAAGAGAGAGGGCAGAAAGATTAAAAAACGGATAAAGAGTTGGGTGGATGAATTAAATCAAAAAAGACGAAGAGTTAAACCCTCAAATAAATCATCACAACAAGATAAAACTTCTAAAGAACCATCACAATTAATGAAAGCCTCTAAGAAAGCTTCACAGAAAGTTAAAACCTCTAAGAAGTCTTCACAGTTAGTGACAACCCTTGAAAAAAATTTACAGGTATACTTTTGATATTTCAATAAATTTTTTAAGTTATTATTAGGTATTAATTGCTTTTTTTTCTATTTTAGGCAACTTTGGTGACACCGGACAAAGCTACCTCATCAATTCAAGTACAGCATGATTATATGATGATAGATACACCTATACCAAATCAAATGACTTATACCAATTTGTTGATGGTGAGCACATAACATATTTTGTATATATTCTCACATAACTAGTAGTATATTCATCTAAAACATATGTATTCTTATTGCAGGCACCACTTGATTGTGATATGGTATCATTAGAAGCTTTACAGTTCAGCCAAGCATTTACAGATGGTAAATCATAATAGACATAATAATGAAAGTAAAAATAAGTTGAATCACTTTTATTCAAATAAATATAATCTTTATTACATGTCATTGTCTCAACTTGAGACACTTTGAAGACAATACAATATTCATTTACACTATTGAAGTATAATTGTTGCAAATACAAATTTATATATCAACTACTCATCCATTTCATCTTCTTTTGTTCCAGATCCTAAATGAAGGCAGCATTTCAACTTTTTTTACTCTACTGCTTCATATCAACCTTTTGTTCCAGATCCTAAACGAAGTCATCATTCAGCTCTTTTTGCTTCTGCTACTTTATTTCAGCTCTTTTGGTCAAAGCTAACTCATTTAGTGCTTTTGGGTTCCTCTGTTTTTTGTCATGACAGCCCAATGCAGCATACAGCAGGGTTCTCTCTTGAGCTGGCTCTCTCTTTTTTTTTATCAAGCTAGCTCATTGTTGTCATTATTTGCATATCCATATCTGATTATGTAATCTACACAACAATCATAAAAAATATATCAATGCCCAAAAAGATTCACAATTTGTGTAGCACAGTATTTGACTAATTCTAGTTCCAGCAAATTTGTCCCAATTGGCTCAATTATTTATAGACTCAATTTATTATTCAGTGAAAGAAAGCTAATGTCCAACTTTATTTAACAATTTTGTTTAACAAATCAATCAATTAGTTCAGCAATATAGTTCAATTTGGTTCAACAGATAAGATATAGTTCAATTTGGTTCAACAGATAAGTCAAATTGGTTGGATAGATTCAGCAATGAGGTTCAACAGATAAGGCAAATTGGTTCAACAGATCAGACAAATTGGTTCGACAGATAAGGCAAATTGGTTCAACAGATAAGGCAAATTGGTTCGACAGATTCAGCAATGAAGTTCATCAGATAAGGCAAATTGGTTCAACAGATAAGGCAAATTGGTTCGACAAATTCAGCAATGAGGTTCAACAGATCAAGCAATTTGAAATGCAACAATACCAAAGAATTTCAACAATATTCGAAATGCTCCCCAATTGAACCAACCATTCACTTTATCCTAATTGAAACAACTATTCAGTGAAATCACAGGGGAATCGAGCAAAACACAGCTTAGATCCTTCTTTTGTTAAAGAAGAAGAGGGAAGAAGAAGAAGAAAGTGCAGGATACCTCCACCCAACCGAACGCTCAATAGTGATGAAGCCGAAAAGAAATTGCTCAACAAGATGGGGTATTGGAGAGAGCCGGATGAAGCCGACAATGAAGGCTGAAGGTGGATGAAGGATCAAGCTTTCGCCGAAAAGAAATGCCGGAGGAGAATGGAAAAAAGACGATGAAGGCGAGCAACCATCCACGGCGACGCTGGATTGGTTTCTAAAGGCAAACGCGAACGCGAACGCAGCTTCGATTGCATATGGGTTCAGCGAATCTGGATGGAGGCTTGTTGAATCAGCATGGATGGCTCAGATTGCATAAGAAAAAGGAACGGTTTAGATTAACATTACTTAACTGAAGCGGTGCCGTTTTGTGCTCAGTGGAGGCGCAGTGGAGGGGTTGCTCAGTGGAGAGAAGCCGAACGCGTTTTCAATTGTCATATTGCTAAATTCCAAAACGCACTGTTTTAAGCCAAAAAGGGTGCATTTTGAGAAGGCCAAAAAGGCACTCTCCCTGATAGCCGTTGGATGAAGCGAACGGATGAGATTTCGACACTGGAGGCACAATTTAGGGACTTCACACGGCAGGCGATCCAAATTGCCTTACACTTAATCATTCCTGAAAAGGTGTGATTTTATTGGTAGACACGATCTCTTAATAATAAGCAAATAATTTTAAATGAATTAATAATTAAATTTTTAAATAATTATTTTAATTTAATTTTTAAATAAAAAATTATCAATTTAGTCTTTAAAAAATAAATATTTATTAATTTAAAATTTTAAAAATATAATTTTTAATTTAATTTTTTAAATATTTCTTTTCAATCAAAATAATTTTAAAAAAAATTGTTGTTCAACCAAAAATTTCTTTCTTAACAATTAGTTTTATATAAGTCAAGCTTAACTCTTGCATCCCTCCCCCTCCCCCCAAAAAATATTTTCCTCTTCCTCTCATTTTCTATGTGGGCCAACCTGATTAATTCTTTCTCTTTCCTTCTCAACATCACTCATTTTGAAAATTGGCTAACCTGACTTTAACATTGTGTTTTGATGGGGAGGAAAAAAATGAAAGGAAAAAAAAATTATTTTCATATGTTTGAATGAATAGAGAGAAAACATAAGGAAAAGAAACTTATTAATTTATAAATACAATAATGTCCTTTAATAACTTGAATTTTTAAATAGGATATTTAAAAAAATAGAAGTTATGTTTTAAATATAAATTAACTACTTTGAATTTGTATATATATATATTCAAAAAAGAAATAAGAATAATGAATTTTTAAAAAGAAAAAAAATGTATAAAAACCACATTTCATTTTTGTTTAAAAAATTTTGCCAAATAATAAAATAAAAATAATGAAAAAAAAATTATTTTTGAATAAGGTCAAAAAAAATTTCATTAGAAGAAAACACACATTTAAAATTAAAAAAATTAATTGAAATAATTTTTAAAAAATATAACATATTTCAACTGCAATTTGATTAGACCTTTTCCAATTGCAATGTAATCAAAAAATTCTGACTACATTACAGTAAAAAAAATTCCATGAAAATTTTTGACTGCCTAATTTGTTTGACCAAATTGTAATCGAAAATTTTCAACTACAATGTAATTAGAAATCTTTTTTTAGAATTATTTGAATTACTTTTTTTAATTTTAAATGTATATTTTCTTCTAAAAAAATTTTTTATGACCTTATTCAAAAATAATTTTTTTTATTTGAACATTTTTTAAATTGGTTTGCACTATTTTTTATTTCATTATTTGGCTAAATTTTTTTAAAAAAATTGAAATATGATTTTTATAAACGTTTATCGAGGATAAAGAAGTAAAAATTGAGAGATAAAATGAAGTAATTTGGGAAGATAAAAAGTGAAATACGTTAGGTAGAGTTTTCTTTTCAAAATTTTTCCATATTCAAAGATAAATTTTTTTGTGGGATCCATCATTATTTTCACCTTAACTTTTCTTTCATTCCTGATTTTCTCTCCAACCCAAACGAGAGAAAATCCATTTTCTCTCCTGTTTTTTCCTCTACTTTTCTCTTTCATCTATTTTTCTTCTCATCCAAACAAAGCGTAAAAGATGCTAATTTGTGAGTTTTTTTAAGACAAAACTTATTGTTGATAAAAGTACACTTTAAAATTCATACTAGGCCAAAATACTACACTTATATGCTGTTCTTTTAATGGTGCCCCTGATTTCCCTTTAAAAAAAATCATAAAGAATTCCCATCAAATAAGGAATTAAAAGTATGTTTAGTTTGTTATGTGATATAAATATTAATGATATGATATGAATTAGTTAGATAATAAATATTAGTTATGTGATATAAATTAGTTAAATAATAAATGTTACTTATGTAACATAAGTTAGTCAAGTAATAAATGAAGTAAATAACAATTATTACTAGTAAATTAGTAATAATTATTAGTTATGTAATAAATAACAATCATTGTTAATAAACAGACACAGATCCTCTAAAGTGAAAAAGGCGTGAAGTGCCTTTGCAATGATATCAAAACGAAAAGTGGAAGAGGCGTGAAGTGCCTTTGCAATGATATCAAAACAAAGTGTTTTATTAAAGTGAGGATGATGTGGCATAAGTGCAATTGTTGATTGAAGCAACTGCTGGGATGAAGTTTGAAAATAAAGAAACTAAATGCAAATATAACTCTAGTTAACACAAATCATGGCTTCCAACTTTAACGGTCAATCCCTAACTAAAGCAACCAAATTATAGTATTACAATACCTATAACCTTTCTCAACCATGTTACTTGTGCAAGTCTTATCATCACCACTAGATTGATGATGGCACTTTCTACAATATCCCCATTGGTGATGCCGCTTGCAAATGTTACTTATACAAGTCTTGTTATCACCACTAGACTAACGATGGCACTTTTCCACAATATCCCCATTGGTGATGCCACTTGCAAGATTTCTAAGAAGTCGCATACCACTTCTTCTTGCTCTATTCCATCAACCACCATGCACCAATCTACAACAATACCATATGAAATCAAAGGCCTATTTAGGTTTAAATGGGTTTTCATATGAGTTTGACCATGGAGCGATTAGGGCTTTCTAAAGTTCTCTACTTTATTATCTAACTACAAAGCATGTTTACTTCAATGATATTCAAAATAGCTAGCTAGTCTCATTTGTATGTACACATGGAACATTTTGGTTTTGTACTTTTGTTTTTGTTTCGATTCTCTTTTCTTTTTTTTTATTTGGAAAATGGAACTAGATGGTTGAGTAGCCAGTTCCCATTGAATGTGTGACCAAACATCAATTATTTGGCTGGTTAACATGGTAATTAGATTAGGTGCCAACATTCATGCTATGAGTATGCAAACCCCTTCAATGGCTGAATAGATTGAAAGAGGAGAAAATTAGAAAATTAGTATGAGGGAAAAATTATGATTCAAATATTACCTTAAATGGCTAGAGATTGGCTCAAATTAGGGCTGTAGAAAAGACAAACAGAAGCCAAGGAACCAGAACTAGTTTAGTTGTCAATGGATTTCACTTAATATACAAACAGAGGTCTTTAAACAAGAATCAAAGTTGCGCCTTACTTTATTTTCAAACTTCATCCTAGCCATTGCTTTTATCAAAGACTACACTATGCCACGTCACCCTCACTTTAACAAAATATCTCATTTTGATGTCACTACAAAGACACTTCACACTTCTTCCACTTTAAAGGATTTGCGTCTTTAATAAACTAACAATTATGTAAGAAATCATTATGTATTAAATAAATGAATATAGAACCATGAAGAAAATTGAATGAATATATAATAAAAAAGTATTTTATGAAAAATTACAAATAATTTTATGTTCTTTTGCAATTTAGTGATATCATACTATATTTGTGATAAACTAAGTTAATATCATTAAGTCTATTTTCTATAATACACAAAAATTAATTTATTTAATTATATACATCAAATATAGTAGCTTCTAATGCCACGGTGATCTTTTCTCCTTGCACACTTAACCTCCTTAGATTGGTTATTTTCATTAGAAAGGCAATCACCATTTTTTAAACCCTTAAGAAATTGGTTAAAGTCGATTTGACCTTGACCAATAGCTTTGGCAAGCTACACTAAGCTTGCAGTATAGCCTAGCATAGGCCTGTCATGGTAATGTACCAAAATCGATGGCATTGCCATGGATTTTTAATTTTTTTTAAATAGAAGTATAGGGAACATAGGTTTGAAAACTTCCCCTAAATTGACTTCCCTAAAACGATAGCATATCCTTGTAATATTTTTGGCTAACATGGATTTGAAAACCTAATTATATATATAATAGTGTCTAGCTCAAAACTCCATAAACCATAAGTCATAGACAAACTATACGGGGGTACTTCCTCCATCCTCTCTCTCTCTCTCTCTCTCTCTTGTTAACTTATAAAAAGTAGATTTGATTATAGGTTGAATTCATTTAAAAACAAGTCAAACTTGTAAAAAAAAATTCAAAAAAATTAGACCTAAGTTTGGATCTAATATTATTAAAAAAGTCGAGCTCAAATTTATTCCAATTAAAAATAGGTGAAACCCATATTGTTTTGCAAAGGTTGAATCAACTAAAAGAAAAAGATAATCTATTCCTTCTAACTTTCTTTGAAGTGCAGTGCGGCACTTTGTTAAAAGTAAAGAGGGGGAACAAAATGTTAAGTAATAAAAGCTAAAATATAAAACTAATGACACTTGCTTAGTGCTTAGTTAACTTTGGCAATTGGCACCTAAGGAGAGATAATTGGGTTAGTGCAATGATATAGTGGCGGACTAAGCGCATTGATGTATGAGGAAAGAGAGTGAAATTGACGTGACATCAAAAGAAGATTAAGATGTCAAGTTTTTTGTCTTGAGTCATAATAAAATATTAATATTATTAAAATAATAAATAAATTTATTATTAAACAATGAATTTAAACTCAAATTAAACTTAAAAAAATTTAAGCTATTTTTATTTAAATTTTTAAAAAATATATTCTTTTGTATTAGAATTTTTTTTGAAATCACATATATATTTTTAGGTTAAATTTAACAAGTTAGATAAACTTCTCAAATTATAATTAGATTTAATACAAATTAATTTTAAAATTATTATTTTTAGCATCATTGTTAAAAAAAAGACATTTATCTAATATTAACATGTATTTGACTTAAATATTATTTTAATTTTTAATTACTTTATTTGTTTTAATTTAATTTTTATTTTTAATTTGATCATTTAACTTTTAATGTATGTCCCATTTATCATGTCTTTCGTTACATTCATCAAAAATTAATTTGAGACACAAAAATATTAGAATGCCATTTTAAAACATTAACAATCGTATATGAGTATGTTACTTTTCTTTTTTGGGCTCCCCAATAGATTAATTATAAATGGGTTACTAGTGTGAGTATTTCAGATATCCAAGAATACTAGACAAAAAAGTTTGATACTTCAACAACATTAAATATTGGATAGGGTTTAGACAGTAAAATTAAATATCTCAAACGATTTTGGGTGTACTTGAATTTAGCTTTTGCAACCATTTCATACTAATGGCCAAATAGGATACATGATATCCGCCAATGGCTTTGGTTCACAATGACAATGTCCTCTGTCTCTAGGCAGAAGATCAGGGGTTCGAACCCCCCACCCCCCACCCCCCACCATGTAATAAAAAAAAAAGATGCATGATATCCAATAAATATATATTATATATAAGATTACGTATAAAAATATATTATATCCTACAAATTTTATTCATTGCTTAATTTTTTTGTTATATTAATATTTTTCATATATTGTTTAAAATAATTAATAATTACAGAAGTTTAAATTTTAAAAATATAATTTAAATTGTATTTTAGAAGGTAAATATAGGTATTAGCATTTAAGATATTCTTTATCTAATTTTCAATATCATAACCTTTATAAGATTTTTCAAGTAACCAGTGAATTTGAGGATCGAGTATGTCAGCTGCTGAGAGTATTATAAATGTAAAATTTTTCAAAATTGGACATCTAAAATTTGATCAATTACCCACTAATTCTGATGCACCACAATCATCAGGATCACTTCAATCTTTACCATAAATAATTGACATTATTAGAAACTGAAAATATATACAAACTAATCCAATATCATAACCTTTATAAGATTTTTCAAGTAACCAGTGAATTTGAGGATCGAGTATGTCAGCTGCTGCGAGTATTATAAATGTAAAATTGTTCAAAACTGAACATCTAGAATTTGATCAATTACCCACTAATTCTGATGCACCACAATCATCAGGATCGCTTAAATCTTTACCATAAATTATTGACATTATTAGAAACTGAAAATATATACAAACTAATCCTTACACTTATATAACGTGTCACTTCAGCAATTAATATGACACATCAGAGAGATAACGAGCTTCAATGGTGGAAGGACCAGCACGTAGCGAATCCAGAATTTATAGGGAGTAACTAATGTAGAATTATACTTTCAAGGACTGAATAATCAACTCTTATTTCACTAAATTGTGAATATAATCCAAAAATTAATATCTAATTAGCATTAAATTTATGAGTCTTAACAGTTTTATTTAAAAAAAATGAAAGAAATACAATGATATTGAAGGGTATTGCAAAATTGTTATTTTATAAAACAATGGCAATCAGTGAGGCCTCTTACACTTAAGTGATATAAAATAGATCAATTACACAACTTAATTCTTCAAAGGAAAATTTAAATATTGAATCTTTATAATTTACATTAATTTTTAATTTAGTTCCAATAATTTATATTTTAAAAAAAAACAAATCCCTACAATTTTAAACTGTTACAAGATTAATCTCTATACTTTACCAACATTAATCACAAACTCCCTATAGATGCCAGCTGGTCTGACTGTTGTCAGAAAACGTGTGACGTGCTGATGGTGTGTGATATGGCTAAACACTTGGACAGAAATGTAGTAAAACGCTGTGTAGCACTCAACCTATGATATACTAAGCCATGGCCAAAACGCACAGCTCCATATAATAATCCAGCTCAGATATGTCAAACGCACAGCAGGGTCATTAGACACGCAGAATCTCGGGAACAAATTAGAGAGCAGCATCGTTCTTTTTTATGTTGTCTTACAAAGTATCTCACGAACGAAGCAGAGAGTGCAGCAGCTAGGGTTCTGTCCCAGTGGGGATTGACGCACAGCAAGATTGACCCACTTGTGTAATGAATTTGAAGAACTCTAGGGTAATGAAAGTTTGATTTCTTGTCATTTGTTGATTTAAATGTTGCCATCTTTGACTTGAACAAGAGAAACATCATTGATAGGTTCCCCCGTGTACTTAAAATACAAAAAATATACAAATCTCCGGTAGTTGAGGTCTTGAAGAGATATAGTCGTATCTTAAGCAACTTTACTATATGCTTTGACTGTTTCACTGTGAATGTTGCCTATGTTGCACCACTTGAATAATTCATTTGTGGTAAAGGGAGCCTTTTCTGTTAGCTAAGCATCTTATTAAGAAGTATACATTTTTGTTTATCCTTTCAGGCAAGGAGCTGTTGGAGTAAAGGAGCAGAAAGTTAGCATGGGAGTGAGACCAGGAAAAGAACTTCAGGCACTTGCAGAAAATAACAATGCTGACCCATGCATATCAATGCAGGTAACCTAAGCAAGTTTCAAATTTTAGTTTCTGATTCTCTTTGATTATCTTCCTAGTTAAAATTAAACTACACAACCTATCTTCGATGAACACTCCCGGCTAATGTTAGACCAAATAGTGTACATGGATTGAGTATGGAATAATAATTAAGAAATGGAATAAAGCTATATGCTTGGGAGTTTAGACGGTATTGACCTAACTTGAAGTTCATTTCAGTAGTCTTGAGTTGATGTTAGATTATTATGAAGGTCTGAATCATAAATAAATTAATCTGTTTGATTAATACAATTTGTTATAATTTCAGCCCATTATATTCCTTTGTTTACCGGTACTGAATTTGAGTAAAACCTGCCCCAGCTGATCATTCATCTCATGGTGTGAGTTTTAGAACACCTAAACCATTGAAGGCTGTGTGCAAATGACCTTTGAGCCTAATGGTGACTCTCCTTATTTAATAATAAGGTAGAGAAGAGAATCCGCGGGAGATTAACACAACTTACTCAAAGAAAAAAGTTTTTGTCTTTTTTTTTTTTTTCCTCGTTACCAAGAAAGATATCTTTGCTGTTTAACCTTTCTCCTTTGGTTCAAACAGAGTCAACCAGTCAAAACTATCTGGTTTAAACAGAGTCAACCTATTAAAACTATCTGGTTTAGTTGCATCTAGGACTCTAGTGTCTACAGATCAGGAGGAAAAATCACTTCCCTCGCAGCCTAGAAAAACAATTAATGTACAAAATATGTGGAGTCAATTAATGGATCAAAGAGAGCAGTAGCTAGGGTTCTGTCCAAATGGGGATTGACTCACAGCGAGATTGACGCAAGGAGAGAGAGGCAGCTAAGGTTCTGGTTCGTTCGCAAGACCCTGTGCAAGGCAACGTCAAAAAGAATGATGCTGCTCTCTCTAATTCGTTCGCAAGATTCTGTGCCCCTAATGACCCTAATGTACGTCTGATACATCTGATATGGAGCTGTGCGTTTTGGCTGGGGCTTAGTATATTAGGGGTTGGAGTGCTACGCAGCGTTTTGCCACATTTCTGTCCAAGTGTTCAACCATGTCAGCACACACTCAGCCACATCACACGTTTTCTGACAGTGTTAGGCCAGCTAACACCTATAGGGATTTTGTGATTAATATTAGTAAAGTATAAGAACTAACCTTATAACAGTTTAAAATGATAAGGGTTTATTTGAAAAAAAATAAATTATAAAAACCAAATATTTAATTTTCCGTTCTTGAAAGATATGCCTTCTCACATTATAATTTAAAATTTTTTCTCTACTTAGATTAGTCCCTTAATTTATAATTCACTACACTTTAATCCCTTCCTTTAATCAAATTACATATTTACTTTCAAGAAAACTATCATATTGATTCATAAAGGATTTCACTGACATCAATTTAATTTTAATTTATTGCCATCAATTTAATCCGAATCAAGAAATATATTACCATCAATATAAACCTAAAGATAAAAATGCTGTATTTTTTTCAAAAATTAAGGTTAAAGTAATGTCAATAAACTTTTAATGACTAAATTGATAATGAAAAAAATCTTTTAAAGACCAAAATAGTAGTTTATTCCTTTGAATTATTGATAACGCGGTTAACTAAATCTTTTCAAATAAAAGGTTGCGTACCAAAATCGTTTCACATCAGCGTCAGATGGCTCCGGTCATGGAACAAACATGAGCGCCCGAGTCCAAGCAAAGGCTTAACAACTCGTTGAATCGAGTGGTGTTCTTGGTCAAGAGGTGAAACATGGCAATGTATACGGACACAAATCTAAAAACATTGTCATTTTCCACCTTTTCTGTATTTTACCTTCCCATTTATACTCCTCGCAAGTCATACCTTTAAGCACCCACCCATTGTTCAATTACACATTGGTTTTCCTATCATTAGTGGAAACACTCACTCTGGCCCAAGTACTGCCGTTTCTTGACTGCATGACTAGCGCAATGAGTATCTAAATGATGTATTTGCAACACTAACAACAAAAATTTCCAAATCAAAAGACAGGATTTAATGGCCTGGCTTAAATGACCTAACAAAACGATTTTCTTTCTGACAACTACGTAATTGTCATATATACATATACATGCTTGGAGAAACATCAAACCTATTAGCACAAACGCGGCAATTCGTAATTCCCTCGAGAACACCGAATCATACAACCATCACAATATTGCAGGACCCAACAAGGAAAAAAAAAATTGTTCGTGAAGGTCATATTTGTTATATCTGCGACAATCAAGTTACAGACAGAAGGGACTTACACTGCATGAGAGCAACATGAATAACTCGTGTCAGATATTTCTTTCAGCCTTGCTATACTCAGTAGAGGAGACCCCCTTCCCGGGCTCAACAGGAAGAACATCTACCACGTTCTGTACATCACAATAGGTCAGACGTCAACAATAGAATGGCGGCATACTACAGACGGATGTCACGGGAGTTAGCTTTTGTGAGGGCTTTGGCAAAGTAATTGCGGATCTCTGGTATTATACGCTGAACCAGACAAGAGTGCCTGCAACCATTTGGTGTACAAAAATTTAAGAAGCTGACAAAAAATACTTTTTAAGACATTTAACTGATGCAATGATAGACGTGAATTACAATCATTACTCATAATTTAAGTATATACCAGGAACCGAGTTCTAAACAGCTATGCTCTAACCAACCTGCTGAGGCGGAATAATCCAGCTTATTTCAAATCAAAGGCCGGATACTACTATCAAGATCCATCTATAATTAAGCCAGAGACCCACGTCTACCATTTCCAACACCACTCACAAGCAAGCAGAATTAAGAACAAGCAGTTACAGAAAAAGGACGATAAGGACCTAGCACAATTTTGAACATATGTTTTCAACTGTCATCCCCCCTTCAACAAAAGGGAGAAGAAGGTAAATGACTCTTCACATTTTCATAATACATTAAAACGTTCATTCCAATCTCAATACTGTGAAATGCCACCAAGAAACATCCACTCGCCCATGCCCAAAAGCCATGCCTCACCTCACAAAGCAGTATGTGGAATTCTCCATGATTTTGAAGAACTATTACGTATTAGTTCCTGAATATAGCAGGCTAAATAATCATGATTCAGGATTCTAACAGAATGTCAATATCTAAGTAATACCATTGAAATATTCAATATTTAATTCTTTTCTAGGTCAACATTCTCAAACAAAACTGCAAGGAGCTTAAAGATAGTGAGCAGTAATAAAGTACGTGCAACTAGCCTCAAAACTTTCAGCTTGCTCAAGATATTTCTTCATAAAATGTATCATAATTACCAAATTAATAGCCGATGACAAAAATCTATAACAGCGTTCCATAGGTAAGGAAGTATCAGAGAAGCAAAGACAAGGTTGAAGAGATCAGATATACCCTGGTCTGGCACTCAATTTATCAAACTGCTCCATAATAAAAAGGATGCATCTGTGCCTCAACGATATTGCATTGTAGGCTTCTGAAAGTTCATACATGCTAGACACATTCTCCAGGGATATATCCTAAGACAAAAATTGAGCATAAGGGAGCCACCTACAAATCTACTATTACTACAGAAATTTGGAATTTTGTATAAAAAAAAAGACGGCCCAGTGCACGAGGCTCCCACTAGGTGGGGTCTGGGAGAGTAGAAATTTGGAATTTTGTATAAGTATATAAATTAATTTTCTTGGCTCACCTGTGCTATTGTGTACTCACAAAGTCTCTTAAGTCCTTCTAAGAGATATTGATCAGCTGCACGGAGGAGATCTTGGGCAATATCAAGAGTAACATCAACTGATCCAGTATATATGAATCTGGACAAAAATTATATGAATAAAAATATTTAAGTGGCTTGAAATTATTAGAAGATTTCACATAACAAATTTAATTGAACATGAGTGCAGAATTTAATAGACCTCATCATCAGCTCAAAAACTTCCCATCTAATATTTGGAATCTCTATGTCTCTTGCATCCTTCTCCTGTCAGAACACATTCAATTTAGGTGTAAGGTGTATATCAACAGACATATGTCTATCACATCATTTTTTGCTTCAATTTAGAAATACAAGCTTTGGTCATTATAAATTATATCCAAATTCACAAATCAATTTGCCAGTCAAGACTCAAGTAACTACATCCATGAGATGTTGAAAGAGAATAAACACTAAAATTATAGGTAATACTTCATGTAGCTTGTGAACTAAGGTAAGCCAAAAACAGCTATTTCTGGCTGATGCACATTTTCATAAAGTAAAAATGAGGTGTTTGTTATGGTTTTCCCTTTTTTTTTTGGTTTTTTTTATACTCACCCTATAACCACCGTCAAACATAGCACGAAATGCATCTGAAGACGCAAGTAGACAGATTCTGTGAGCATAAAACCGTTTCCCTGCATTGAGGAATGATTACCCAGTTAACTACACATGCAAACTGAAGCTACAACCACCAAACTTTAAATAACTTATATTTTTCAACAACAACAGCAAGAAAAAATGAATCTGAAAAACATCAACCTTCAACCAAAAATGTAACATCAGACAATGTAGCATTGTTTACAAACTCCTCCCCCAAATACACCTGCAAGAAGAATAGTCTATCATCATAAAAATTCCAACTTCATGAGTCGTCTTACTTTGTAATGTTTTAGATGAGTGAGATAGTGCAGGTGGGAGCTGTGCATCAGGTATCATGCAAGTGGCAGGCATATAAAGGAAATAATCATCAATTATTAACTGATAAAGGATCAGTATTCACATATCAACTAAATGCGCCGTATGTTTATAAGTACTCACCTTCAATGAGATATTCACATCAACTTCAAGTCTAAAAGGGCATCATCACAACATGCCACATACAAATAAATGCAAACATGAAAAAAGGCCAGTGTCGTTGGCCAATCAATACTATATATATCCCAAGATGAAATATAAAATTAAGTTTACAATTATTGGTAATCAGATACTAGAACCCATATATAAGCAGGCAAACAGCCTGACAGCACACAACTTCAAATTTTAGCCTTTGGATGTGTGAAGTTACTATCAGCATATAAAGGAGAAAATCTAGGGGAGGATATGAAATTATCTAAACCCTCATTAGAAAGGGAAATTTTGAATTTTGTGAACAAAGGACATCAAGGTACAAGTAGCCTCTTTAGATCACATTAAAGACTTGCTTTATTACACACATGTGAGAGGATGAGCGAGGACAAGCCAACTGGATATAAGCCCACCTGTGGTGTTGGAGAAGGAGGGGCAGCATCTATTGGTGACAGAGTCGTTGCTTTATTGGCCAACTTGCATAAAGCAACAGCACCATCAAGTTGCTGCTTAGGACTAGAAGAGCCAAGAAGCCCGATAAGAAATTCCAAACCTACATGAACAGATAATGAGAGCTACAAAACAGAATGACCATAAAAATGATTTTATGCAGAAAGAACTAACATCCATAAAAATATAAAATATCTGTAAGATGTGTACCGTTGTTATCAATGAATATAGTTCTCTGATCATCTGCAGAACAAAGATGAGCAAGAGCCAAAGCAACTCGTCTTTGGACAGCCTTTTCGGAAACTCGCATAAGATATAACAAATGGCTCAGGACCTACATGAAGAAAAATAAAGAATTACAAACTTTGTGACTTGGTAAAGTAGTAGCACGCTTAAGGAATTAATTACAATTAATGCATAAAAGTAACGTGGATATTATGTGACATTCAGCTTACACGGCCATGAATCTTCTCCTCTAATCTTTTCAATGTCTTCGCGACACAATCTTTTGTTGCCTGCAATAGAAAACAATCAAAATATGTCCAAGGGAAGATTTTTTCTTTTCAATTTTTACAAATACAAATAGAAACATGCAATCATGATGTACTTTATTCACATTGACATAAATAAGAAAGGGCAAAAGCAAATAAAAGAGAAATCAAAGCTAATGTCTAGAAATTAAACAGGCACACTTACTTGAACAATAAACTCTCCATCCTGAAGCCTCTGAACACCACCTACCCTAATGAAATCAGACACATTATCCTATGGGACAACACAGTCAATTAACATTGTTCTTAGATAAGGTGTTTTAAATCAGCTTAAAAACAGAAGACTTCAATTTTATAAATAAATCTTAGTTATATCATACCTCGTTATCTGCAAGGCCATAAAGAGCAAAAGCAGCATTATGTTGCAAAGAACCATTTTTCGAGTCAAGGAGCTTAAGTAATGGCACTAAGCCACCATTGTGTGCTATACCAGCTTGGTTATGGGTGTCCTGAGTCAAAATAATTATTTTCAAGCCAAAGGAAATCATGCCCAAAATAACTTAACAGCCAACATACAAATGAAAAAAGTGCACATCACTTGTACTGAAAAATCTTTAATTAGAATACTAAAATGAATTCTACACTCAGAACTATGACAACTATATAATAATAATTACAGATGGTAAGACAAGAATATGAACAAGATATGTCATTTAAAAGCTACTATCAATAGCAACAAATTGTTTCCATATTATGGTGACTTTACCTAGTCAACATACACGAGAGCTGCAAATTGGAAAAGAGAAAGGAAAAAAGATAACCTGTGCCAGTCTTCCCAAAGCAAAGGCAGACATTTCTCTGAGTTGTACATCAGGGGACTGGAGCATCTCTATCAGAGGTCGGACAGCACCTCTCTGAACAATGTGAACCTACAAAAGCCAAGTAAAACAAATTATATGAATGGAAGCATAAAAAAATAATGTTATCATTGTCATGCATTATCAGAGATATTTTAGCTTATCTTAACCCTAGTCAATATTCTAGGACCAAAGTACCCTTAACTAGTAGGACGTAGTCCAATCATTAAAAATTGGAACCATAAAACAAATTCTACCAGGCATCAATTGTTATGTCCTCCCCTCTTCATCATCCAGACAAACAAACATAGATGAGGTATAAAGATATGGGATCTTCCCCTGTCTACATCTCCCCCATCCTCCTTCAGTACAAGTCAGAAAGATTAAGTTAGCACAGTAAAGTTCATGCTTACCTTACAGTCTGAATCAGTTGCTGCAAACTGTCCAAGTAACAAGGCAGCTTCCCTTTGGCTCTCAGAGCAGCAGGAGCTATTACATTTAGAAAAATATATATATATGTTATAGAAAAAGTTAATCAAAGAATACCCTTCAAAGCTATATGTCTTATTAACATCATTACCTGTATAAAAGGATCTTTAAGGATTTAATAAAAATTATTATAGAAGTGCTATGGGTGAGGGGCTAGGGGGAAGCAATATGGCAAATTGCCTAAGTCCAGAACAGAATATGTACCTAAGTAATCCAATAACAGGTTGTAAAGCCCCAGCAAGAAGAACTTCTTTCTTTATATTAGGGGAAGAGTGTACCAGATTTCCAATTACGCCAACCTGTAATAGAATCAAGAAACATCACATGCAGAAACATAACATGCAGCAGGTATGATATGTGCAAAGACTGAGCAAACACTATACTATTGCAAAATCTGTTTTATAATGGATAGAAGTTGCAAAAGCCATACCGCTTCATAATGAATAGCAGCATCTTCAGAACGGAGCATTAAAATTAGAGTTGGAAGAGCATTGCATTCAACAATCTGCCAAGTCATGATGTTGTGTGACTTAATTGTATTGAAGTTAATTTCAAATGCACAACCTTAAGGACAAGCCAGTTACCTGATTTTTATTTTCATCATTTTTAAAAGCCAAGGTTCGCAGTGCACCAGCAGCCGCTCTTTGCACCTTTGTATCAGTAAATTCAAGCAACTCAACAAGTGGTGGAATTCCACCTTCCATCCTACATATGGAATCCAGATGATGATGATGATGATAATAATAATAATAATATCATTTTAGATTATAAATTTGATGTATTCACCAAAAAAGCAAACCTGACACGGGTTTTAATGCTGCTGTTCTCATGAGCAAGATTAGTGATCGCATCTGCAGCCCTACGAATGACACTATTCACAGCACGGGAAGTAGAGCAATTCTTATGTCTCTTCAACAGATCAACAAGATGCTTTAAGGCACCATTGTCAACAATAAGTTGTTGATGTTCTGGCTGTTTGAGGAAATTTAAAATAAAAAGGCAATTTTAGCAATTATATATGTGCATTGCACAAAGTCCGGTTAAAAATGACAAGCTTGTAGTCATAACACATATTGACATGCAAATACAAAAAAATAAGATAAGACCCATACTATGTGAGACAATTTACATCCAATAATTAGGGCTATATTTCAGCCTGTACTCAAGTCAAAAGAAGATATATAAAAGGATGTTCCAAACTCAACAGTAACTACAACCAAAATATTTGTGAAACATAGCCTAAGTGATTCCTAGAAGGTGCTTCATGAGCTCAGGAATTGGTGAAAAAGAAGGAACCATGTGCATTATTAAGAAATAAGGATGTTTACAATAGATTCCTCTAATTATAAAGCCTTCGTTTTCACTTTTCATCATGACTTCTAACACCATCCAGTACTTGGTTAGTTCCAAGGCACTTCCTATGTTGTGTCATTTATCCCCTTCTCTCAAAAGGGGTGGGAAGCAACGGTTGTGTCAAAACCGAACAAAACGGGAACTGATGGTTGCTGATGATATAAACAGCTGTCATATCCATTAGCCACCTCAATGTACGTAAAAGAATTGCCAATTCAGAAAAGTCGCCACTCAATATGAAGATCACGCTCAACATTCCACATAATGAAGAGTTTACTTGGTGTATTTAGCATTCCAAGATCAATGCATAATTAACACTCAAGACGCGGACATATGAAATATGATAGATGTTACCATGGAAACAACATCTTAACCACAGTTAGTTTGCAGCACCATATTAAATATCAGCGTATACTTCAAAAATTGCAGAATACAAGGTAAAACAAGTAAAAGCGACAAGGTATAACGTACTTTTTTTTTCTTTTAAATTCCTGAACCATAGTTGAAAGCACAGAAGTCAAGTTACCTTGACGGCAAGAAGTCCTAAAGCGAAAGCACTCCCTTTCTCAACCTCGTGCTCAAATGGCTTTTGTCCACGATCGTTTTCACTCGAAGGCGGCGCTTGAAGATGCTTAACCAAAGCCGGAATAGCGCCTCCTTCAACAATCACGTTCACTACTTCCTCTGCAAACACAATCACCAAACACCAAACATCAATCTCAAACCGTTAGACAGGTACACACGCATGCAAAAGATACACAGAACAAGAACAGCATCGTAATTCATGAAACTCAAATAAAATATAAAATGCAACGCACGACGAGATCGGAGAGCAAGCTCTCAGGGAACTTTATTTACCATTCTTAGCAAGCTCGGCCAGGACGTGAGTGGCGCGCTTAGCCGCGGCTCGATCGGCTTCCCGCCATGAGAAATTGGAGTCGAGGATTTCAACCTGCGTCGTGACCTCAGCGAGGAGGGCGTCTCGGGCATCGCCGGTGGGAGGCGCTGAGATCTCTCGCTCGTCTTCGAAATCCTCCTCCAGCTTGCGCTTCTGGCCTTTCCTCTCGGGGAGGCTCTGATCTTGGCGTTTGTGAAGCTCCATAGGAAGGAGAAGAAAGGTCTCTCGCAGAGAGAAAAAGTGCGCTGGGAATGGATTTAGAGAGAGACGGAGGCTGATCCGAAATGAAATTTGGGATTTGAATAGATGGCAGATCAGAGGGGTATTTCGGGAATTCTAGAACCACAAAATGAACCATTCTTCCGGGCTCAGTTTTTATATTTTTTTCTTCCTTTACTTTCTTCTTTTTTTTTATTTAACATTGCGGGAAGAGCATTGTCGGGTTCTAAACCGGCCGCATTGCTTCCGGTTCTGAAGGGTGACCACTACGCACTCCTCTTTTCCCAGGTTCGATGTTCGGTTATTCCACTCCCGCTGGTTGAAGGATTAAAGGACGTTACTTGCTAACGTGCGCGGGCTGCGTTTGTGATTTGATAGACTGGGCCCACTGGAGGAATAGGAGGCCTACGTGACTGCGCCTTGAGATAATTGTGGCAGCCTGCTGTATATAATTTATGGACCAAAAAATGTATTTTATGAAATTGAAATAAAATTGAATTTATAAAATTTTTTACAGACTCTATTTATAATATATTTTATTTTTTTTACCGAGAACAAATATTATTACAAATCATACTATAATTTATAATATATTTTAGAGTAAATTACATAAATTTTTTATGAATTTTATTAAAATTAAATAATTTTTTATATTTTTAAAATATATATTTTTTAGTTTAATTTTAAATTTTTTTTATTAAAATAACCTCTATTAAAAATATATATAAAGAGAGTATTTTAGTTAAAATATATATATATATATTTAGGTCTGTAAAGAATATTTTAGTCAAAAAATAAAATTAATTTAAAGTATAATGTAATTGTTGTTTTAAAATAAATAAAATATTTATATAATTTCAACAAAACTAAAAAGAAATATGTGAATTTTACCTATGTCATAAGCACAAGAAAAGTCATGGAAATTACACTTATATTAAATGCTAATTAGACCTCTCAAATGGACCTAGACCAATCTGTGACAGTGTGGCAATTGGTTTTGTACAAAGTAAAAGAATACTGTCTATCTAGTTGTATGTAATGCCTATTACGTTTTTATAGCCGTTATTTATTATTATTTAATAATATTTATCTTTTTTTAAAATTCAAAATTAAAGTATGGACACCAAACTCTTTTTTATTTACAAAATATTTTTTTTACATTTTTATTTTTATTCTACCTACCAAATGAGTTGTTAAATTACTCAAATCACATCTTTAATGGGCAAAGACATATAGATTTGTGATTAAACATACTGATATGCTTTTAATAAAGAAGCCAAACAAAATTAATAAAATCTTAAGTATCTTTTTTTGTATTATTTTGTTAAATTATTCATAAAAATAACAATTTTTTTTGTAAATTAAACAGAACAATTTTAGCTTAAGCTATTATACTTTTTGATAGAAGGAAACTTTATACTATCTTATACATTTATTAGTTGTTTGACATGTATTAAACTGCATATCAATAATTTTTAATAAAGTTTTGATAAAAATAAAAACTTTATTTTTAAAAGGTTTAAAAATAATAAAAATAAGCAGTGAGAATTTAAATAACTTCTTATTATCTCTTACATATAATTTAACTTTTTATTCGCATTTTTCTAAAGCATACTATGTTTATATTTTTATAGTTTGAAAGATCAAAGATCTCAAGGTTTGTACAATAGTATGGATTTAACAAAAAAAATATTAAAAAAAAAGAACTAACAAGCCGTGAGGTAAAAAAATTGCATTTAAACAAGCTTTACTTTGAATAGCCCAAATTGTAGTGCTTACAACTTGTTGGTCAACTCGTGAGTTTGTACTTATTTGATAGTACTATTAAGCCCTCTTTGGTATGCTAAAGAAAGGAAGAGTGGAATAGGGGAGAGAGAGAAAGAAGTCGTGCCAATTTTGACCATTCAGGAAGCTGACATCACTTTTTCATACGATTCGATGCTCCAGCATTTGTAGGAATATTCAATCCTTCAAAATATAGATAGAAAGCAACCTCCATGACAGGAGAGGAAAAAATGAAACCATCTTGCCCTTGACCTCTGCATCCTCTTTCTCTGCTGTCAAGTTTCATGCTCCCGCCAACAAAGCCACATCCAATGAGCTATGAATCATGGGAGATTTACTTGTTCAAGGTCAGATGGAGATTTGTCGTCCGCCACAAGTAGATTCGTCATCATCCAATGAAATTGTTTATGGATCTGCAAAAATTTGAAACTCTTGCTATTCGATGAAGCTGAGATTTTATTGTTTTGCAATGGGTTTGTATAAAAATTTCAAAAAGGTTATGTGTTTTACTATTTATGTGAATCTGCGACGGAGTTGAGATTTTAATGTGTTTTACTATTTTTGCAAATATGAAAAAATTTTAGGGAGGTTGTGGATGGAGTTTTCTAGAGGGGAGGTTTAAAAAAAAAAAGAAAAGGGTATTAAAATGTCATTTTTTTAAGTTTTTATCCCTTTTATTATTTCCTTCAAACCAAACATTGAAATGTAAATTTATCCTTACTCATTTTCTTATCATACTAACTATAAATTAGACATTAAAGATTCCCTTTCAATCTCATTTTTATTCTTAACAAAATATTTTTTGCATACCAAATGCAACCTTATAAGTATTAGGTCAACGTCTCACAGTTATGTAAGAACACAATTTGATCATGACACAATGCCCTTAGGTCATGTTTGTTAAAGTAAATTTTTTTTTAAGGGAATGAAAAAAAATTAAAAATAAAAATGAATTAAAATCATGTAATTTCAAATCACGTTTGAAAAGGAGTGAGAATACCTTTTAATTTTTATAAGAATGGAAATGAAACATGAACAAATGACCAAAATACTCGTAAAGCTAAAATCATATTTTTATTAATTACCATAAAACAATAAGAAAAAATTATAATTGAGAACTTTAAGAGCAAAATATTTATAATTTTATACTAAAGTATCCTGAATTTTGAAATTATTTCGAATGATCCAAAGATAAAAAATTTTAACTACATAAAAAAATTAAAATTTAAGATCACAAGTTAAAATTTGTAATCTTTAGATTCTTTGAAACTTGTATGGAGAGATTTCGCGCTGTAAATTTTGTTTAAGGATGTGGCTTTTCACAAAAACTACTTATACAGGACCTTTAAAAGTTTGCTCTCTTCTATATAAATAGGAGTAAATTATTTTTTAAAAATGTTTAAATTACATAATTTGCTTATTATAAAAATATACATAAATTTTGATAGGTGATTCAAGTATGAAACAAGTAACGTACTTGATTTTGGCGTCCCAAATTTTTAGGCCTTATAATTATATAATTATACCTATAATTTATATAATTATAAAAATGTTATATTATCTTTATTGACAAAAGAATCTAATTTATTTTTAAAAAAAATTACAAATCAAGGCGCCAAAATTTTCTTATTGTCCAATAAATATGACTATTCTTACTCATATTAATTAGTTAACTTAATCACTTTCTAACAAATCCTATTTCTTCTCTATAATTCATTTTTCTCTTAATATATCTGTTTTTCAACACACAAACTATAGCCTTTTTCTACTTTTAATGACTAAGTGCATTAAATTTTAGCAATCAATTATTTCTTATAACTTTTATTTTTTCTCTTCTTCCCAATGCACTAATGTACAAATATTTTATTATAAAAACATTTCTTGTCTTTTTCACTCTCATCCTAATGGCACTCAAATTCTCTTTTATTACATTTCTTTCCCATTTTAGTCGAAAGGAAACGACAGTTATGCTACTTTTTATTAAGAAGCAATATTTAGCTTTTTTTTTTATTAAAGTGCTCCATTGAATGATCTCTTTTACAATCAAGTTTGATACTCAAATTTCATTGTTCTAACCTTTAATTACTTTGTTATTTTTAATTTGTATTATAATTTTTAAATTTATATTCTATAGATATATATTTTTTATTTTCATACTCCGCTGCCCTGCACTATTGTATTTAATAGATTAACTATATTATCAATTGAAAAATAAATATTAAAAAAATTGGTTATAAATGTTTGATTTATAACTTTGCATCTAAAAAAAACTAATTAAGAATAAACTTTAAATAAAAACTTTTATTAATTTGATTAAGTAAATAAAAATCTTGTGTCAAAGTTTTGCTTTAGGCCATAAAATATGTTGAGTCACCCCCACAAACTTTCCTTAAAACTAAAATATAACCAAAATAGTTTGAAGAATAATAATAATTTCTTTTATTAAAAATATAACTTATTAATTTTTTAAAAAATTCCTATTTCAATGTTATTTATTTTAGGTTAAAATTTATAATTTTTATTTTATTTTAAATATAAAAATTAATTATTTTTATATTGATCAAATACATATTTAAAACTTGTTCTATTATATAAATAATAAATATCATGAAATTTTGGTCAAAATACATATAATTTTAACTTGTTTTTTATTATAGGAAAGTCAATGTAACATTTTTTTTATTTCAAAGGGAGAATATAAATTTTTAAAATAAAAGAAAAAATTGTACAATTTAAAGAGAAATGTAATTTACTCTATAAATAAATACAAGCTATAAATTTGAGTTTTTTACCCTCCCATTCAAAATCATACATAAGACTCTTATCTTGCACGGCTCCTAATAAATAAAAGAAAGAATATAAGCTCCTTCTTCAACTTCTTTATTTTTTTAGCATTCAAAATTTAAATTCACAACCAAAATATCATAAATCCTTTAAAAATTACATTAAACAATATGAAACCTTCTTTTATCTCTAGATGTTTATTTCCTTTATCTCTTCCATATTTTTCTCTTTTTTCTCTTTAAGTAACTCTTTTTCCATGTTTGTCTATAAAACCTCTCATTTGTTTTTATTATTATTTTTATTTTTCTTTATTGTTCCTATATTCAATAATTGTTTACTTCGCCATGAGGTTGAAGACTTTGAAGATTTTGGTTTGCTTCATCAATGGCAAGCCTTCTAAGAGTTTGATATGAATAGAAAATCATATAATTGTTATAATAATGGTGAGTATGGTTTCAAAAAGACCATTTAACTTTTTCAGAAGTTTCACTAATAAGACTAGACTAAATATGGTATCATCAACATCATCTGGCCCAATGAGTTATCACTATCTCTGTCATTAGGTATACACGTGTTAAGACCTTGTTTGGTACATTGTATTAGGCTTGACAATATAAATTAATATACTATATTATGAACTTTTTGCTTGTTTAGTATAAGTAATATATTGAATAAATTTATATATCAAATCTCTCTTATACATCAAAATAATATATAACTTAATCAAACCTTATGGCTTATTTGGTATACATTATTAGAAGAATGCTTAATAGAATAAAATTTGATAAAAATTTAAAACTATATAGTGTTTAGTGTTATAATATATAAAATAATATATTGTATAAGACAATAATATCATTTATTTGGTAATGTACTGTATAACACTAATAGGATAAAAATTAACTATTTTGACAAAATATCAATTACTTAAAAAATATATTATACTTATCTAAATTTATTATATTATATTAATTTTTTAAGAATGAGCATAGATGAATAAGACTATATATAGTGCACGGTGGCTTAGACAATCTAATCTCATATTGTTGTTACATTGGGCTAAATAACCAACAAACAAATTAAGCAGATCAAATGGTGTTAGCCATGTTAGCCAGTTTCTACCACTTGGGACAATCATATGACTTTAAAAAAAAAATCTATTTTATAGGCACTTATATTATTTAATATATATATATATATATATAATTTTATAAGGACTTATATAACATTTTTATTTTTTAAGAATCAAATTATATTTTTTATCAAATATTTAAAAAAAAAATAGCTCAGCCAAATTGAGAAACTCATATGGCCATGCTTAACACTAAATCAATTGGCTAAGTCTAATACTAAACTAATTTTTGACGTGACTTGTTCTAAGGTTGTTAGGTTTTTTTTTATTTATAAAAACTCATGTAAAAATGTTCTTATCAATAAAATATAATTTTATAAAAACTTAAATACAAATTATATTTTTAAGGTTATAATTTTTATCAAAACTAAAAAAAATGCCCGACTAGTCTAATCCCAACTAATACTAATTGAACTAAATTAGGCTTAAGCATTAGGTATAAAAAAAAGGAATCTAGTATAAAACTGAATTTGACACTAGATCATCCTAATACTTGACCCATGATTATCCTTATTAGGCTAGGTCAAAACTTGACCTAACTTAGCTAATAAACACCCTTATTATAAGTGAGAGTTAGGATCAAAAATCATTAATAAGACCTTATACATTAAAATTTAATTAGGCCTAATTATACCCCTAAGGATTAATTAGGTTATACATTATGATGATGTATAATATGAGTTTGATATATATGCTTATATAATACATTAATTGTACCAAATAAATAATAAGTTCATAATATATTATATTAGTTTATATTATCAAGTCTTATATGCTATACCAAATAGGCTTTTAAAGAGCGAAGTTAAATCTAATTATATTTTGATATATAAAATCTTATTAATATTTTTCCATTTTAACCTTTATCCGTAAGAGTATCCATAGGTTGGGTTGAATTGGATTTTGGCTTAGCTTAGTGCCTAATTTAGTTTTGCACCAAACTACTTTTTTTAAGCTTGCTATTTGCGCAGAAGTCGATTGGTTTAGTATCAAACTAGTTTGTTTGGATTAGCTAGGCTACTTTTTTTAAATTTTTGGTAAATATTATTAAATGAAACCTAAAAGGATAATTTTTCATATAAACCCCTATAAAATTATTTAAAGAAAAAATCATAAAACAGAGCCAAACTAGACTAATCTAGCTAACATTGTAGCTCGATGGCTAGCCTAGTCTAAATTATCTAAATTTTTCTTTTGGCCTGACCTAATGTTATTGAGTAAAACTCGGGAGAGGTGATCATGGATTGAGTTGGACCCATCCAAATTTGCATTAAGCCTAGTAGTTGATTTGCCTTGATCTAGTTTGGTCAAGTATTGAGATAATCATATCACCTTAAAAAAAAGGTAAAAATTATAAAATAACCCATAAAAATATAAAAATATTTATATAAATTATGTAAAATTGCATTTTATCTAAACAAAATTCATATAAATTCCTATAATTATTTTTAAATTAATAGGATTAGACTGAACTAACCAACATGTCAGTCTTGTTATGCTCTTTTTTTTTTTTATCCAACTTGATGTGATTAGGCAAGATCAAACTTGTTGGGTTGTTGAGCACTATAATCACTCATAGAATTATGGGTGTTCATAGGTTAGGTTAAATTAGACTTTGTCCAAGCTTAGTGTTCGGTCTAATTTTAATAATTTTAAATAGGTTTTAAAATTAAAACCCATCATGTGAGCCTAGCTAAACTAGGCAAAGGCAAGCTAATATCGAATAGCCTTTTTTTAACTTTTTTGAATTTATTGTAAAAATTATAAAATGACATTACAAAATAAATTTTTAATATAAGTTATTGTAAAATTACATTTTACTCTTAAAAAATTAAAGTTTTTATATAAACTCCTTTTTTTTATTTAAATTTCAAGTCGAGTTAAGATAATATAACTCTTAAGATCAAGCCAATCTATTTTATGCCCCGACCATCCCTTTTTTTTCTGCTTAAGCTAACCCAGCTTGATTTGACTGAGCAAAATTAGGCACACCAGGTCTTCGAACCCAATGTACATCCCTATTTGAAATTGAGCTAGTCAAGCCACTAAACATTATGTATAGCCTTATTTACCTATTATTTCCTTATCTTTTTTTAAAAAAATAATATAACATAATAGATTTGAATAAATATAATACATTTTTAAGTAAAAAGGTATTTTTGTCAAAAAGCTAATTTTTATCTTATTCATTATTATGCAATACTTTGCCAAATAAAGGATAATATTATTTTATATAATGTTATATGAAACATTATATAATTTTAAAATTTTATTAAATTTGATTGTATACCAAATGAGCCCTAAGTAATATCATCATATTTGCTTTAGGTGGCATTTTAGTTCTATATTACTTCTGACTTTTTTTTTTTTGGTAATCTACTTAAATAGCTTTCTGATGGAATAATTTTCATTTTTGTTCATTATATATTTATTAATATTAGGTAAAAATGTGTTACGATTAACTTTTTTTTTAATTTTCATTATCTATTTTAATTTTAACGTTTATATCTTAGATATTAAGATATAATTTTTTTATGTATTCATGGAAGTTTTCAATATGTATATGAATTGTCTAATTGATTTGTAAAAAAATTAGAATTATATGCAATTATTTATATCTTCATTTTAAAGTTCTCTAATAAAAAAATTGTTATAAATATATGATTATTTAATAATAACATAACAAATATATAATTTAATTAAAGAACCATTCAGATGTTTATAAAAATTAAACACATATTATGTTATTATTAAAGAGTCATACACTTATTATATTTTAATTATAAAATCTGATAATAAAAATATATAAAAATACACATAAATTCTTTTCCTTTATAAAATTTCTCAAAGTGGATAGATTAGTTATGATTTTTTAGCATGCTTTCTAAAATTTACTCTTCTAATTGAAATCATTAAGTATAATTTCTTGCATTTAAATATACATATTAAATATTTTACTTCTCATACTTACTATTTATATTTATAAATAATTATTAATGGGAAATATAGTTATTAGTTTGACTCTTGATCATAAAAGTCTCCTTTTGCTGTTTGCTTTCACCAATTAAGGACAGGTGAACGGTGGATGGGGATATGTGAGAGTGGGGGCCACATGATCGTAAAGACGGAAAATTGTAACGAAACGGAGAACGGAGGTGCTCTGCCGTCAATTTCGAGAAAACTGTAAAATAGATAAATACAAGCAGATAAAAAATTTAAAAAAACAAAAACAACAATAAAAACAAAAAACAGATAGGTTATATTTAATTACGTCCAACAAGCAAAATTTATTGTCTTTCTTTCTTTGTCCGCAAAAATTACATTGGATTGCTTAATACGCATGTGAGCTCAGGAAGACAGTCACCTCAATCTAAGATATAATTCAATAAATCCATAACCACTCACTTTTGGAAAATACAAATATATAGAAATAGGCAATAGACCCCAATAACATAAGAGCAAAATGACATTACAAATAAATCAATGCCACAACTCATCAAAATTACAATTATAAAACTGCGTAAGATATATATTTGAAGGAAAAACACACAATTTCCATCCCTATGCGACAGTTTAGGAGTTGTTTGATATATAAAATATTAGGTATAAAAATAAAAATATAAAATTAATAAAAAACCATCATATCCACGATTTAAAATAATAATAAAAATAAATAAATACTGTTAAGAAATTATAATAAAGCATGGTTAAGAAAATCGAACCGGACCGGCCGGTTCGACAGGAAACCGGTCCCTAGTCCGGTCCGGTTACTTTAGAAAACCGGGCAACTACAAAACCGGTGGAGAACCGGTCAAACCGGTGAAGAACCGGTCAAAATCGGGTTGAACCGGTCCATTCCAAATTCTTTTTTTTTTTGAATTTTTTCTTATATAATATAGTAATTCATCTCAAATAAATTTAATAAATTAAAAATAAAAAACAAAAAGAGAAAAAAGTTTAAAGATAGAGATTTTTTTTAAAAGAGAGAATATAAAAATAATAAAATGTATATATTTGACTATTTTTTATACTTATTTTCTATTATATTTATGTTTCATTTCTTAGTAACATTTTTCTATAATATCAAAGTATTTAACTAAAATTATTATTTATCATTTATTATTTAATAATAAGTAGAATCTTAATATAATTTAGAAATTATAAAATAATTTTTGTAATATCTTAAAAAAATATTGGATTAGTAATTAAGTAGTAAAAATTTACTAATATTTATTTGTTACATTAAAATTTTAATATATAAAATTTTAAAAATATATATTTAATTATTACCGGTTCGACCACGGTTGAACCACGGTTCGACCAGTGAACCGTGAACCAGTACCTCTACCGGTTCGATGATCGATCCGGTTTTAAAAACCTTGTAATAAAGACAATACATATTATATAAATTTTTTTTTCTTATCAAATGAGGTGTTATTGTAACTTCTTTTCCTTACATATAGAAAGTATTGTTGCAAACACAATGAGTTGAAGAATATACCAAAAATTTAAAATTCTTATTTGAAATATTCGATTCATTAATTCAAACAATCAAAGTGTTTTCATCAATGAATATTCAAATCCAATAAATTTTCACATCTTTAAAATCTATTATAAAAATTACATTCTATTAAAAAATAGTTGTTTCAAGCTCTAAAATTTAAATTAAGTTAAATAAAAGAAATAATTAATCGGAAATTATACTTACTTTTTAAATTAATGAATACAATTTATTTATTTATTGGAACATTTGTTATTATTTAATATGAAATTTTTATGTATAAATTGAACTCACAATGTCTATTAGTTTAAACGATATAAGTATTAAAATTTTTAATTATTTTTTTGATACATGACATAATAATAATTTAAATATATAATTACTTGTTAAACTATACACAACTTTCACCATTATATTACCATTTAATGTTTTATTTTTTCACCAATTTTTATTTTTTATAATATTATAATTTCTCTGGAGCTCACATTAAGACCACATTTAAGATGCGAAAAAAGAAAAGAAAAAATAAGTAGATAAAATGAGAATAACACTTATGCCTTTATTTATAAAAATAATAAAAATTGAAAAATATTAAGAAAAGACAAATATAGTTAAATAATAATTATAAAATAATAATAATTTTTTTTATTTTTCTTTAGATCATTTCCTCCCTTTATTCGTTTACCATGTGCCAAACCAAACGTGGCATATCTTTATCTATCCTCTTATTTATCTTTATTACTTTGTTAGTTTAATTGTTATCCTTATAATTATTATCTTTATCATCATTTGGTTTCACCTTTCAATTATGATCATTGTTAGATGAGAAGTGATGGTTTGCTTGGTATCTGAAAAGTAATATTTATTATATATTTGTTATTATTATTTAATAATTTTTATTATTTTTTAAAATAAAAATATAAACATTTTTTCATCATATTTTTTTTATTTTTATATCTAATTTTTTAATACCCAATAACTCTTAAATTTAAATAAATCTAATTTAACTTAGTTTAAAAGAATAAAATATTATCTCAGCCTTATATATATATATATACATATATATAATTTCGCACAAATTTAACTCATTTTCTCATATTATTTTATGATATTTCTTGTGTTATGCGTCAATTGATAAAATTTTATCTTTGAATTATATTATTATATTAAATTAATCTCATATTATTATTATTATTATTATTATTATTATTATATCCATTCTATGAACTGTTTATCTCATTGTCCAACACCTAATCATTGGTCCCAACTTTTACAAGTTAAAACCATCCAAAAGTCAACCTCAATTAAGATTTGAGGCCCCACCCGATAAATGCCATTTGCCCTGACTAGCTTTTGCGACCAAACTAAAGACGGTTGCCGTCTCTTGACTCTGACTACGGCCATGGCCTAACTGTCCCAAAGTTTTTTCCCGCGTCACCTGTCAACTTTTATTCTTTTCTTTACTCCTTCCTCCAACTGCATTGCCTTTTAGACTTTACCCCTTCCTTTCCCACTATTCGTCCATTGCATGACTCACCCACAGACCCCTTCGATGTTCAAAACCCAGAAACGTATTCATTCAACCATGCCCTTCCTCTTCCATCTCCTCTTCCTACCCTTCTTCCTCACCCTCTCTTTCTCACAGACACCCCCCAAAGGTGATGGTCACAAGACTCTTTCTTTTTGTTCGTATTCGTTTTTTATATGAACGGTTTCTGAAAAATTCATGTGATTCGCAGGTTTTCTGATTGATTGTGGAGCTATATCTTCGTCCAACATCGGCGGTCGTGTATGGCTGCCGGATGCGGAGTTTATTTCCACCGGGACACCCAAGAACGTGACCACCTCTCTTCCGGTTCCTACTTTGTCCACCGTTCGGTCCTTCCCTCTTCGAATCAAGAAACATTGTTACAATTTTCACGTGTTTCGCGAAGCACGATACATGGTGCGGACTACGTATTTCTATGGAGGGGTCAACGGCCCCGAGCATTCTTCCCCACCGGCGTTTGATCAGATCGTGGACGGGACTTTCTGGAGACTGGTTAATACCACAGAGGACTATGCAAATGGGAATTTTACTTACTACGAAGGGGTTTTCTCAGCTCAGGGGAAAACCATGAGTTTGTGTATCAGCTCAAATACTTATACGGATTCCGACCCGTTTATATCGGCTTTAGAGCTTGTGATTTTGGGTGAGTCCCTGTACAACGCCACGGATTTTAGCAAGTTTGGGCTCAGTTTGGTTGCAAGGCACAGTTTTGGCTACTCTGGACCCACCATTCGGTCAGTAAGAGATGTTTTCTTGCTTTCTTTTCGATGCCATCAGTAGTGAAACTTATTTGCCTTTATCAAATTATGGTTGTTTGATGTTTTTTGTATTATTGTGGAGTTTACTAGATTTCAAGTTGTTAAGCTACCTGGTCTTCCTTAGAACTGCTACCTTAAGCTAAACGCATAAAGTTTCTTTGCCATGCCACAATGTTCTATACTGAAAATTAAGCGGACACTGTCAAGGGATTTTTTTTTTCCCTCCTTTCAATAGTTTGGTTAAAAGCTACAATGATCCTTGGTAGAAACTTTATTCAAAGTAAATGAACGGCTAATAGATTACAACGCACTGGAAGAAACTTATGAATAAATTTGCAGCACAGAAATCAGAATTTTGTAATCAAGTCATCGCCAGCTATATATTGGATTTGCCACATTTTTAATGTTAAATTCAAAACTTGTCCTTTTAGAAAGTGCTTTCCACTATTTTTCCTTCTAACGTCCAATGTGTGGGTTCAACAGATATCCTGATGATAGGTTTGACCGATTTTGGGAGCCATTTGGAGAGAGTAATTCCGCCAAAGCAAGCAGCAGCAATGTTTCTGTTTCTGGTTTTTGGAATCTTCCACCTTTGAAAATATTTGAGACACAGTTGGGATCTGATCAATTGGAATCCTTGGAGTTGAGATGGCTTCCAAAATCACTTCTGAGTTCCAAATTCTACATTGCTCTATACTTTGCAGATAACAATGGATCATCATTTGGGGGTTCAAGGATTTTTAGCATAAGCATAAATGGGATAACTTATTACCACGATTTGAATATGACCTCAGCTGGCGTTGTTGTCTTTGCCAGACAGTGGCCTCTTTCTGGTCCTACGACAATTACTTTGACCCCTGCTGCTAGTTCTTCGTTGGGTCCTTTGATCAATGCTGGTGAAATTTTCTATGTGGTGCCACTAGGAGGAAGAACTTTGACTCGAGATGGTATAGCTTCTGGTGCCATCTTTTTTTCTTTAAAATTAAGGCCAGTTTCAAAATATTTTAAGGCCAGGACACAGCATTTCTAGTAAACCAGACATTAGAAGAGTGCATTAAGCACAGGAAAGAAAGAGAGGCATTTCTTCAGTGCCTACTGCCAATGCTAGTTAACTATTTATACCTAAGATGTTTTCCACTACTCATTCAAGTGATGATAATCAAGTGAATGTTGCAAATTTCAAATTAGCCCTGTATAAGTAATGGCCATTTGTAAGATGCAGTTGACTGGTTATATTATATTTCACATCCCAACCTTCGTAACATGTTATAGCATAGTAACAGTATACTTGTCTCATAATTATAATTATCCCTGGTTTTTGAAAGTTAAACTTTCTTTTGGCAGTTATGGCTTTGAAACGGGTAAAGGAGAGTTTCCAAAACCCTCCACTTGATTGGAATGGCGATCCTTGTATGCCTCGCCAGTACTCATGGACTGGCATCACTTGCTCTGAAGGTCCCCGGATTCGTATAGTGACTTTGTAAGCTCAGACTTCACTTGTAATAGCTATAAGCCTATAACAGTTTGTCCTCTCTTATTACTGTTGTTCTGTTTAAATTAATACCTTACTAATGATTTCCTGTTATTTTCAGAAATTTGACAAGTATGGATCTTTCAGGGTCTTTATCGCCTGACATTGCCAATATGACAGCTTTGACTAACATGTAGGTCTTTTAGGTTAAATATATGAGCTCATGAAACTTAGCTATTACTTTATGCTGATTGGCAAATTATTGCCTTCTTACAGCTGGCTTGGGAATAACAGTTTGTTGGGACATATTCCTGATCTCAGTTCACTGAAGTTGTTAGAAACATTGTAAGTTGTTTCTCTTTTTGTCTTTACCTTAAATTAAAAAAAAAAGAAATCAGATAAGACGATTTATTTTTTAGCTTATAATAAATTCCATCATTGTTTGTGCATATATATCATTTGATAGCAACAAAAATACTCTTGTTGGTGCTGTTGTAGTCATGAAGTTATTAATTTGATCTTGCAAATGGATGAAATCTGAGAGAACCTTACTGTATTTGTTAAACTCAGTACTTTCATTTTCTTATCCACTCTTACTGTATTTTAAGGCACTTGGAAGACAACCAATTCAGTGGAGAGATTCCCTCGTCCCTGGGGAACATCAGCAGCTTGCATGAAGTGTAAGTTCTACTCTATTGAGATGTATTAAAGAATACAAGCTGCTTGCTTTTCCTTTTCAATGTGTTAAGTTTGGTCCTCCCCTTTGAGAGTATGAAAGCAAGACTCTAAGATTGTGACATAAAGGAGGTCTGTTTGAGAAATCTCAAACAAAAAATCCCCTTTTTTGAGCCTCTATTATTGGGAGCCTAACACAATGTAGCAGGGACCGTAGGAGATAGGACCTTAAACGATTAGTAGATATTAGCTCATAGAGTGATTTTCATACGGAATGAGATTTATCAAGTTTCTTTCCCTGTCTTAAAATGCTTATGAAGGGGAACCATAGAAAATTAATTAGTCTTAAAGAACCTTATAATGGTAGAAACACTGGGAGTTTGGTAAGGTTTCATTACTATCTTGTTCCTTTCTTATTCAAATTCACCCTTGTTGGCAAATACAGATACAATTTATGTCTGTTCTTACCACCCTGAAATTTGATGTGAGAGATGACAAAGAATTATTGACATTTTCGAAATTAAATAACTTCCACGTTTAGGGAAGATTGATGGAATGAAATTCATGAAGAAAAATGCTGCAAACGGATGCTAGAAAGAGTAATTAATGCATTTAAGTAATTAATGCATTTGTCTAGAACAATATAAACTTGGAAAGCTGAGACTTAGGCATCATCCTTTTATGATTATGACCTTTTCTAGGCTTTTACAATGTTTAGCCAGCATGGTGAAACATGGTCAAACGCTTCCCCCAGATAAGGGAAGTTATGGAGAGTACTTGTGGTTTAGAGGTGCATTGAAGAGACAAGAAACTTGATTGTACAGTTGTTGCATTCATGCATTCCATTTTATACGAAATATGCCCCTCATTCTCTCTGTCATTCTCAGATAAGAAAAAGAAAATTTCTTTATTACTCTAAAAGTACAACTACAATCTTGGATGAGTAAATTATGTACCTTTGCTTTATAATTTTCTTTATCTTTAGCTTGCATTGCAAATCATGGGAACTAAATATACAATATATGTCCAGAGGAATCAAAAACACACAATTTCCTGGGCTATTAGTAACCTTGATTAAATTTACTCATCTAAAAATATAATAAAAATTCCTGGACATAAAATTTACTCATCATAATAAGTAATAACCTTGATCTCAATCACGATCCATTAGTTCTTGGACTATTACAATTGGTCTTAGAATAAAAAACTAAACCAAAATAATGAGATTTTTTATCTTTACGCTTAAGCTTTCTTGAATTTATTGCTGCACGCATCAATTTCTTTCTTCATTTTTATGCTTTCCTGGAGTTAAAATTCCGCTTCTAAATATTGGATTAGCTGATTGGGTTCTGTTTGTTGTTGCAGATTTTTACAAAACAACAATTTGACTGGTCAAGTTCCAACAAACCTCATTGGAAAACCTGGACTTGACCTCAGGTAAGTAAAAACTCCGCATTCTTCCTTCAGCTGATTCTTTTTTTTTTTTTTTAATCAATTTCTGCTTTGCTGAGTATTCTATTTTTATCAACAGGACTTCTGGAAATAGTTTCTTATCACCTCCAGCACCTTGAGCAATTTGCTTCATGCTTTCCATGTTCAAGAAGAACCCATTCCTTTTACCGAGAAATTTTGATTCTAATACTCTTTCGTGTATAGATCCTTTCTCCCTCAAAGAAGCTCTGTTATCATTCTAAATTTCGCCGGAAGTTCTTCTTTTTCTTCTTTGTCAACCGTTCAACTGAATATTGAAAGTCATATCAGCCTCCTCGTCCATGTATAGGCAATATTCATTATTTTCTTTTTTTTTTGGGCGGGGGGGGGGGGGATTTTGAGGATATCATTGCGCCATTTGTATTGCATTATAATTTAAGTGTGGTCATTTTATGGTTGACTCTACAATCAATGTTATCTTACTTCATAGTCCTCGATTTTTGAAAAATCTTACACTGATATTGGTTTCTTGAACTCTTGTCCAATGGCACTACCGTTAGAAGTTTTCTTCGTATTTATTGACCATTCTATACACTAGAAGGGAGAAACAAATTTAATTTCACCCTCATCACTCATGACTGCAAGTTAAACGAATAAGCAATTGAGAATTCTTCAGTCTAAATCTTCATTTAGGTGGCACACTCATTGCTTTCTCTCTCTCAATAGTTTAATGCTGGTTAATATTGTTTCCGTTGATCAGATCTCTGTGGTTGGTGGGTTCCCATGTGGGACTCACAGGTTAAGCACCTCTGCATCTAGCATGTGGCTTGACTTGCTCCTTGTTAATATGCTACTCGGACGACCAGAAAAGGGTTAGCTTCTATTGATACAAAGTGAATGCACAATTCAATAATCACTTTTCTTCTCTAGGCCTCAATCCAAATAGAAGTTAGAATGTACATTGTAATTTCTCAGATCCACCTGAATTAACACTAATCTATCACGAAAGCATAATTTGTGGGAATAATAATAATAATAATAATAATAATAATAATAATAATAATAATAAACTTATTTGAGAACTCTGAAGATCAAACTAAACTTGAGTTCCGCAATGTTTCTTATCTTCATCTCTCCAATCTTCCCTTCTTAAGTGGAAACAGAGGCCGCAAAGCACTACTTTTCACCTGTGTGCAAATTGGCACGTTAATCATAGGTCTAATTCGAATATTAGCTGACCTTGTCCTCTCCAACCCTTTCTTTATCCTCTTCACATGCTTCTCTCTATTCCTTGCCCCTTCTTTTGCTTCTTCTTTGTCAGCTATATCTGCAAAAGAGCCGGAAGAAGAAGATGAAGACGAGGAGGATGAAGAGGGTGATAAGGAAGAAGCACGTTGCTTCCTCAACCTCAATAACTCTTTCCATAAAACTGTGCATTTTGGTGGCCTTGGAGATGGGTCATCATCAACAAGCCAATTCACTCTACTTTCCTCCTTGTTCTGCTCTTCTTCTTCCTCTTCCTCTTCGTCTCCATCTTTGGCTTTGAGGCTGATCTTGCCCAGCCTCTCTAAATGCTGCCTCTGCCAAAAGGGAAGGAGCTTTCCTTCAAAGAAAAGCTCATCAGCAGTTGTCATGGTATTGTTACTCACATTGCTTGAGAGAAACTCAAATTCTGCATTCCTTGCTCTTTCACGTTGCTTCTCTTGATCTTTCTCATCCTCAGAGTTTGGACTAAAGGAGATGAAGTTCTTTTCATCTAAGAACTCTGCTGAGAAAGAGATTCGGGGACTGGAAGGAGCATCGATAGATCTGGGGGTTTCCTGAACAGGTTCAAGAGAAACCATTTTTTGGTGTTTTGAGGTAGAAAGTGATGACGCTGAGGTTATGGACTTGGGGCAGTAGGTAGCTCAGGTGGGTTTAGGTTCATAGCACGAGATTGGTGGATTTATAAAGGAGAAAAGGGAGGTGCTTTAATGTTTCGTCTATTTTTAATCTCTCCTTTTGTAACTGTTTGGACGGTGAGATTTTAAAATTCTAATGGTCTGGTAAACCCGAAACAAGCGATTTATGGTTCTTTTTAAAATATAGGGACAGCACATGGACGCCTTGGGAAGTAAAAGACAAAAGCTTTTTCCTTGGCCAGTCTTTGCATGCAGTTCTGAGCTAAACTCCGTGTTGTGATTCTGCATGCTTTTGTTTCCTATTTTACATTATTCTTCCCATTTGCCATGATAAAAGGAGGGAAAGGAGTAAAAGTTTTCAAATTCATGGAGGGCATTCCCAATTACTTCAACTTGCCCTCTTCACTTTTTCTGGGATTGTAAATATGGGTTAGTGAGGTTGTCTTTCATGAGAATATATATTACCTTTATTATCACACTTCTTTAAAGATTAGTAAGTGATAAGAGATGTGTGGAGTTAAAATAAAGTTTTAAATATAAATTATTGTAAATTATTATGGTTAAACAGATATTAAAAACGTCAGACTCCATTAAGTATGAAAATAAATAAATAAATAAAGAATGAATCCGACTCCTGTACAAATTGTCTTGGGATTGGAGGCTTCAAGAAATATGAATATAGTTGATGTAGAGGTATAAAATTTTCTGTATAAAGAAAATTGTTTCACTTGTCTTCATTTGATGATATCTGTGGTAAACTCTTGCAGATCAAGTGAGTGTATATAGACATTGTTCAATCAAATTGCTCAGAAAGTTTATAGTGTATCTCTGAATTTACAGAAGAATACATACAAAAAAAGACAGAAGGGGATTAGATTACTTACGAAGTTATATATCAAACGGCTTAGTCAAAGAAAGATGGGATTGTTAATTTGGCTCCCTCCAGCATACAGGGATTACAACATGGGAGGTGTCCCAAGCATGTGGCCACATGAGAGTAGTTTGTTGGCATCTGACAACTAGGTTAAGGATTTACTAGGTCACCAGGAAATGACCAAGTTACCCTTTAAATAAGTTGATTACAGCTGGTATAGTGTGTTAATTCTTCAATATGCAGATGGGTTTATTGGCCTATGAAAAAGGCAAACAAGTTGTTGATATCATGCCCAACTCTTGAAAAGCTTTTATATTAAGATTTGGGCAGTTCTAATTAATTCCTGACAGCTAATGAACATTGGAGTAAATCTTTCAATTATTACATATCGGTTCCTTTTATTTTAAAGTACATTATCCTCGGGCATTCTGTGGTCCTCCCCTGGACTATAATTGAAGTGGACAATACTGTTGAATACCAACAGTGGAAAAAAACCAAAAGCTTAACATGTGATGGGTGATTAGTTTAGAAGCCTAACCATGCAGGTCTTTATAAAAAGTAAAGATTCTTGTCAAAATCTATGAAATTTAATGATATTAACAATTTAATCAAGATTGATCATTTAGCCAGTTAATATGCTACTTGTCAAAAATGAGAATGGGAGTAAAAATTAAAATTTTGACTACGGATGTCTCATCAAATATTATTTTACTCAAAAATTTAAACTGGACAATAAAAGGTTATGAATAATTTTATTATTTTAAAAAATATAATTTCTCCCCTCTCGAAAGATAGCTTAATTACATGTCCCTTCCTTCTATGATAAAAATATACATAGATCGATCTCTCCTAATATTAAAAAAAAAAAGCATTACAATTAAACCTAATAATTTGACTACAATATCTGCATACGTATTACTTATATGGTTGAATTGGAGAAAAAACATTGCACGGAGGTAGCAAGCAATGTGGAGAAGGATCTTATTATCATTTTTCTTATTCTTAATTCTTATTTTGTTGATTTTTGAATTTATTATTAGAAGAGGCCGTGCATGTTTTTGCAATAAAGGAGATGTTTATATAACTAATTCATCTCTCGGGGAAGAAAAAGTATGTTACTCTTTCTTCTTCAACACTGCTTTCAATTGTTCGAGGTCTAAGATTCACACTGCTTTCTTCTTTCACACAGCACAAGGTCCTCAAGTAATTCTCACCAGGAACTAAGCTTTTTACCCTCCCAGGAAAAGCTTTCTCTCATTCTTGAGGTATGCAGAAGCACCAAGAAGAAAAGGAAAAGTTTGGCAATCAAGTGTAAAGATCATGGCTTTCTGAAGCATTTTGACTAATGAAATCACTCAAGTAGGTCCCTTGAATAATTGAAACCTTGCTGTACTATTCCCAACTTACTCTGTTACAGACAATAGTTAAAGAGTTATGTGACAAGAACCATACAGCACCTTCCCATTCATTCATTCATTGATTTTATGGAAAATGTGATCACCCCATGTGTTGCTTTAGGGAAAGAGGGACCACAAATTTTTTTGTCTTTTTGGTGCTTTGGAATTTGCATGATGGAGCTGAACTGGTTGCACTGTGCACGTTTTAAGAGGAAGGACCCGCTACTGTTAACAGGGAAACACACCATGGAGGCTGAACTGTACTAGAAGGAAGGGACCATAGACTCTTTGTATTTTATTATACAAGATTCATGATGAAAGAGAAGGAGACCGCAATATCCTTTGACTATGACCAAGTTGGTGCTTAAAAAATTTGAGTTCTGATGTTGTCAAGGAATAGTACTAGGTGGGCTTAATCATCTTCATCTTGAGTAACCTTAAATCATTTTGTGATTTTTCTCGGCCTCTAAGCTCTTGCTCTGGTTAATTTTTTGAGCACAATCTTTAAATTTATTCTTAATTACTACTTGTGTGAATTAAATTCCCATTATTCATCGAACCAATGGTTAAAAGTAGAGTGTTCATAAGTTCATTTTGATTTGTTTTTTGTTAACATCGTCGTTTTAGTATTTTATTGGACCTTGTCATTTTTTATTTCTAATTTGTTTGGTTTAATTCTTATTTGATTTGGTTTGATTTGATTCTTTTTTTTTTTTGCCCAAAAGTGATTTTATTTTATTTTTAAGATTTTATTATTTGTAATATGTAAATTTTAATTTTTAATATCATACATCTTTTAATATTCTAACTAATAATAATGTTAAAATAATTTATTATCATATATTATTTTTACTTTAAAAAAATATCCCTCATAATTATGTGTAATTGAATATCATATATAAAGATGATAAAATAATAACATTTTTAAAATAGTTTATTTGATAAGCTCATCTAAATGTAAGTAAAGTTAAAAAATATATATCAATAATTTTTTTATTGATATAAGACTTAGGCATGATTTAGACTTAGTTAACAGAAGTAGAAAAAGAAATCATTGGTTCGATTTTAACAGAACCAAACTTGACAGAACCAAAAATTAAACCAAATTGATCAATTTTACAATGTTCAAAATCGATTTTAACTTCTTTGTTTAATCGGTTTAGTTCGATTCAATTAATTTGAATTAATTTTGATTACCCTTAGTTGGAAGTTCAGGACCAATAGATTGAGCTTTTCTAAACTTGCAAATCGCACCAACAATGATTGAGTTGATTTTTTATTTATCCAAACTAAACTAATCCAAATATGCAGTTTGGTTTTGAGTTTGGTGGGTTGACAAGCTTGTTGGGTACTTATGATGATAGTCTATTTTTTTTAAATCAAAAAAAGAAAAACGATTTGTACTTTCCATTATCCAAAGAAAAGCAAAAACAAAAAAAAAAACAAAAAGTAAAATAAAAGGAACAAAAAATTACTAATAAGCAAGTTAATATATATAAAAAATTTATTTTGGTACCAAAAGAAATGAACAAGGTGGGTGTGGCCTTATTTAGTATTTTGGTATGGCTAGCTAAAAGCCTTCCACCATTAACAGGATCCATTGATGTTTTTGGATTCCCATGTAGAGAGGGAAGTCCTAGTATGTCTGATGAAAGTAAAAGGGCTTAGCATGCCTAGTTTTACTTGGGTACATCAAGCTAGGTTAGGTATGATATCTGAAAATAAGAGCTAAGGCGAGTTAGTCCTAAAAGCCAATAAGGCTCGATAATTTAAATAAAAAAAATTTAAAATATTTTTTTTATAAAGACTTATATAAAAATTTTAACTCTTTTCAAAGGCAAAATACAATTTTATAAGAACCAATGCAAAAAAATTATTTTTTAAATGTTATTTTATAATTTCCATAACAAATTTTAAAAAAATAAAAGAAAAACTAAATCAACCACTTGATACTAGTCTAGTTTTGTCTAGTATTAGATCAGACCGAGTCAAGCTTAGGCAATACATGGGCAATAGATTTTAATTTTAAAGACAACTTAAAATCGAGTCAAGTACTATGCTAAATCAAAATCCAACCCGAGTTAGCTTGAGTACACTCTTAAGTGGAAAGGAGTTGGTTTGGACCAAAACCAGAGGTGAACATCAACTTGACCAAATTAACTAGAACTAAGTTGGTGCAAAAAAAAAAGTAAGGTTAGGGTAAGCTAGGCTTTAAGCTAGCTATACGAGCCAGTTTGGCTTGCCCTAACCTATCCCAATGTATATATAATTAAAAAAATGATTAAAATAAAAAAATAGAAATCATTTTATAATTTTAGCCAAAAATTTTTAAACATATTTTGCAAATTATAAATAGTCAAGGGGTTAAATAGTCAAGGGGTGAAAGTTTTTGTTAGGTTTTTCTTAAGTATGATTCTCATATTCAGATAAAATAAGATGATATAAAAATATGTAATTTTAGGATTGAAAGCAAAAAACTTTAAAATTAAGATAGGAGATGGGCATTTTTAAAGGGAAAAAAAAATAAGTGAGACAAACTATTTTTTTGTAGTTTACTTCACTTCATCTCAAAAAATTATCTAAAATTTTGAAAAAAATCAATTAAATTGCTATGCTCTAAGTTATAATTTTTTGAAATTTTATCATTTATATTTGCTTTTTCTTCTTATTTCCTCCTTTGGACCTATATGTTTTCATTTTTATTGCATAAATCTCACAAAAATGTATTTAAATAAATGTTCATATGCTTAAAATGATCAAATTGTTACAAAGATATAAATATTTAAAGCTTACAAGTCCTTCAAAGTTAAACAAAAAAAAAAATTGTATAAAGCTTGGTAAGACTTCACTCAGCCAACCTAGTTTATGCTAAGCTAGACACTAGGATGAGCATAAACCTAATATAACTCATGTATAGCCCTTACCAAAACTAATAATGTTTATTTTCAACTATTAAAACATTTGTTAAAAAAATATTTCTAAGGGAGGTACATATAATTCTCTGGAATTATAATTTAATTATAATTTTTATACTTAGAAAGGGAAAATGATATTGTGATGAAAAAAAAAAAAGAATTACAAAGTGGAAAGCATATTGAAGGCTTGGTTTGTGCTAAATATGTAAAACATAATGCAATTTCTGATTTATTTGGTAATTCTGATGTAAAGAGATTATCTTTACATAAATTTAATACAACGTCTATTATACTTTGTAATTATTATTTAATAGTACTTTATTTTGTAATTATTTTTTAAAAATAAAAATAAAAAATATTTCTATTATTAAAATTATTTTTAAATTTTGTTTGTGATCGTAATATTTTTTTATACTAAAATTACTTTGTATTCTAAAAATGCTAAAGACATCACTGTGAATGGAAGATCTCTTTTCGTCATTAATGAATTCATAATTTTCTTTAATCCCATCAATTACATTAATGTTCACATGATGTATACGTAGTTCTTCATTTGCTAAAATAATAATAATAATAATTCGACGCTGGCTAGCCAGGACGCACAAATTTATCAGTTATTTGATTGATTTTTCACTTGTTCCTTCGATGATGATCAATATAAAACTATTTGATTGATTTCAAAAAATTTGAAAGAAAAAAGATTGAATTAATAACTTTTATGGGGACAAATGAGATCTCATCCCAAAAAAGAGAACAAATAATCAGAGCAGTCGACAGAATAATAAATATTTTTCAACTAATAAATTGTTTTGCAAGTATGAAATCCAGTTAAAGAAATATATATTCAGTGTGTCATTGATCTTAGGGGGAAAAAAGTACTATATATATATATATATTTGCGCTTATTAGATCGAGTATGGTTTATTTCTCCAGCAAATTTCGAAGTTTGAGAAACCCCAATGGAGATGCCATTAATTATACAAAGTTCAGCTGTTAACATGAAGCTAAAATTATTATCAAGGAGTTGAATACAATGACCGTAGGATCTATATAAGTTCTTTGAGAATCTATGACTGTATATATGTACATATATATATGTATGTGGGTATGTGTATACATAAATGAAAGTAAATTGTTGTGTCAGGGTGGTTTTATTCAGAGTAATTTATATAACTTTTTGCTTATAATTTTCTGTCGAAAACTCAATGAATGACATGACATGAAGTGATTTGGGCCTTAATGTCGATTTGCCTCGCTCATATGGGGTGGAGGGAGAGGTAGATAAATTACCTGGAATGAACCTAGTAGATTATTTGGGATTATATGAATTGAGTAATAGAGCAAAGAGAATCCGAGGGCGGGGCCATTCTATTATGCATGAGATACGTACGTGACATTCTAGAAGATTCTATTCGCACGCTAGACAATTATGAAGCCGCCACGATGCGGCACAAATCAATATGCATGTTTATGTGTGTTTATATATATATATATATATATATATATGTATATATATATATATGTATGTATTAATTATTATTAATTTTATGTTTCAATATAATATTTAAACAGTAGAAAAATTGAATAAAGCGGTATCTATCTTAATATATGTGTTAACCAATGAATTGATAGTTATTTAAATTTGAGTAAAAAATATATACTTGCTTTAAATTTTGTTAAAATTATACAAACCTTTATTATATGTTCAAAATATCCTTTAAAAGAAAAAGTAAATTACATAATTTTTTTTAAAATTTTGTTAAAATTATACAAATTTCTCTTCTATTTTTAAGGGAAGTCTATGTATATTTTTTAAAGTAGAATGAAGGTATGTATAATTTTAAAAAAATTTAAAAAAAGTTTATATAATTTTAATAAAATTAAAAAAGAATTTGTGTAGTTTCAATAAAATTTTAAAAAAATTATTTATGTTTTAAAATAAAAAGAAAATTCATATAAGCCAACCAGTCAAATTTAAACCACGCATTACAATTTGATCCAAAATTTATCTAATTTGGCTATTTGCCACGTTTGGTATCTGAAAAGTTAAGGATAGAAAAGGAAAAAAAAAATTATAAACAAAAAATACTCATAATATTTTTATTTTTAATGATTGAATAATTATTATAAAAAAATATTAAATAATAATTATAAAGATAAAATTAAAATTTTATCTAACTTTTTTTTTTCATTGGTTTTTTCGTCGCATTTTCTAACTACCGAACGAGGCATTAGTAGCCAAGTACATGAAAGTTGGATGGAAGAGGTTGAACAGTAGATATAGAGCCTATTCAAACGGTGCTTTGTTCATCGAGCAAGCAGTCGGAGGGATCTCATGTGCCCTGCATTGTTCTGCAATTCTTATTTTGTGATGATTTCACTTGAGAGAGAGAGGAAGGAAGGGATGAAGAAAGTTAAATGTAGGAGAGTAATTTTTGGCTGACATGGCTCAAAATGGACCATAGATATATTAAAGGAAGGTTGAGACGAGGAGAATTTCGTACTCTAAATTTCTCAAGAAAACTTAGAGGACCTTGATCCACAACCAAGGTATAAAATAATATTTGAAGTTGATAACATAAATTCTTCTCATATCTTTAGTTATATCAATAGGGATTACATTCTCTTTATAATAACTAACAAATTATTTGAATGGTGCCAAATCCCAGGGCATAATAGAAGATGATATGCCTCATAAATAGGGAGTCATCATATTTTTTAAAGAAAACTTTAATTTTTTTTTAAAATTTCACTTATTATGCAATATGCTGTACCATGCAGTAGATAAATCGATTTTTGAAAGAGGTTTTTTTCCTTCCAAACAAATATATTCCTTTTATCTTAAAATAATGAATGACACTACAGCGAATTCTGGTGAAGGGAAAATAATTGATCCGACATCTGGAGAGACAATTCCAAACGCCAACGTAACTACTTGTCCTTTAAATAGCCTATTAATCAATATTGTACTTGCTGTACTATGAATTCATGAATCAATCCATGAGAAGTATAGAGGTATGACGGAAGCATAAACTATAATCTGAAGCATGTAACAGTAATAGGATTATCATTTAATTTGAGTGAAGCGGAAAGTCCATCTCAAAGGAATAACTAGTTGATAATGTGGTGTCAACAATTGCTCACTCTTTAGATCGCTCCTTCTTTCTCTTGATTATCCACTATTGGTAAAGGATTCTTTCAGCACAGATTGTCTTTTCTCAAATTGTTTCTAATGCTTTGGTGAGTCTTCAATGAAAACACCTAACACTAATAAGCAATTATTGGTGAAAATTTTTTCTACTTAACACAGGGTATATAAATAAAGTGGTAACGGATGTATAGATTTAAGTTTTAGGTCTCAATAATTACCTGATTAACATTGCATACTCTTTCAAGAGCTCACGTCTACAATGACCCACTATATTTGTCCACTTTGGATAACTTCTACTACCAAATATCTATTTTCCAAGTCACTCTTTGTCAGATCGTTACTTCCACTTGGCTTAATGAAAGTACACAATATTGAACAATTATTGAGATCAAAGGTGATGAGCTTAATAACCAATAAGCTAATATCTTTAAAATTAAGATAAATTCTACGATGCTTGTGGTGACAAAAACCAATTGAATGAGGACGACTACGATTTTGATACGGAGCAATCAGGCGATGGATACACAAGCAAGAGCAGAGAGGCAGGGAGATGATCTTATACCAGATATGAAAGGGAAAGATAGAAGCGTAGAACGCATTCATGGGGCCTTTTCCTTCAATTATTGACAGCTTGTTATGTGGCAAATGGCACGTGACCTGTTTCTGCAGGCTCTCGCCAATCTGTAATTGACATTTTAACCTCTTGTGCTTCATGAGATATTGCTTTCCACACTAACATGATTTATCTCTTAAAAATTGAGCCTAGGAATTTGGAAGCTTGAGATCTTATAATATCTTCTTAATATCATTCATTGTTTATGTATTTAGAAAAATATTTATATATAATTTTTATTTATATATAATTTTTTTTCTCTATTCTCCATAGCTTACAAAACTACAAACAAGAGAGAGTTTGTGAGATTCTAGACCAAATAATATCCTACAAGGCCCCACATGGCCACCCTTAGCTATCATTTGCAACATTGACTTCCCTAAAATTTGTATAAGATAAAAAAAACTCCCATATGCCACTTGCAAATGCCACATTTGTTTCTTGTTATTTGATTTGTTTAATTTTGGGTATTAATGCTATCCTTTTAGCGAACCAAAAAGTGGGAATAATCATATTCAATTCAACACTTAATAAGAAACATCCGTCCCCTGCAGCTCCGTCACCTTTTAATAAATAACATTTATGATTTTATCTGCCATGTGGCTATAAATATAACTACTGTTATTGTATAAGCAATAGACTATAGGGCCAAAAAGATAAAGGATATTAGCTCATCAATATAACTCTACTTGTTTGACGTAACATAGTGGTGTTATTTGCTTTCTCCTTTTTACTGTTTCATATTAAGTTTTTCTTTTTCTTTTGTGGGGTTCAACATTCAGTCTACTTCAGTTTTGATGTATAATTGTTTGTTTTTCATATTTATAAAAGATGGAGACAATGAGCAGGGTCACGTGGTAGTCCAACATGCAACTCTGGCCGTGGTGGACCCGTCGGAGGAGCACAAACAAATGGGACCAAGCTAGGTTCTTGTGGATGCCAAAATGGTACATTGTGAATAGGAAAACTTTCATTTTATCTTCTGAATTATAACTTAATTTTAAAATAAATATTTAAATTTTAAAATATAACCCTTTATTTCTTTAAAAAATTACACATGTTAACCAATTGTTATATTTAACGTTAACAATTATTGACAAAAAATTGGATATCTGCGTGTATTATTTAATTAATTTCATATTCATCTTTTAACCATTGAAATAAAAATAAAATTAAGCATCTGGGGCGCAAAAAGCAACCAGCTTTTACGATGGAAAAAAAAAAAACTAACAACATTTGGATGGGAAGGATGGGTGGTGTAGTATAATAAGACCGAAAAGCAAAAAATAAACTTTTGAAAAGAGCAATAGAACTACCATGCAATAATCGCATCCAGTGCTATTAAAAAGAAAGAAATAAGGGGTATGAGTGTTATATATGTGAAATTTATTACACTTTTGATACTGCATTATATATAATAAGAAAGAAAATAATATTAAAAAATAAAAATATATATAAGGTTTACTATTTTTCTTTACTTATATTTTTAATTACATATTTTATATTTACTTATTAAATATAAAAAATTCAAATTTGTACACTACTTGTACCTTTTTATCTCTTATTGTAATCTGTGCGGTATTACAAAAAATTTGAAGCGTTGAGCTACAGTGATAGATATGAGAGTGGTATTATTCTGAGTCTTTCATCGGGGATTCGTGATCTCTTGCTGGATAAGCAAGTAATTAGTTACGTGTTTTATTTCCCAATAAATAGATGTGTGTGATTATTCACGATGATTGGGTTGAGAGGCAAAGACTGGGAAACTGAAGAAGGCTCTGAATTTTGGCAGCATAACATTATTGAATCTCTTTTTGTGTTAGATCATTGTCACATTCCGCGTCCGCGAGTCAAAAAGCTGTACACTATCAAACCAAATTATACCAGAATTCCCACTTCTTCATTTCATTGCATTCATATGATATTATTCTTTTGGTTCTTCTAATTATTTTATCAATTAAAAAAATTCAAAAACCATAAAAATGTATAAAATTATTTTACAAAAATATGACAAGAAACTTTTGAAGTAGCTACTCTATCTTCATCATTAATTATTTCAAATTATAACTAAGGCTTAAATATACTTTCAGCTTAAAAATGTCAGCTTGATCCGCTTAATTTTAAATCTACATTAATATTTTTTTAACATTTAAAAATAATTTTATTAAATTATACCATCTTAATTCTATTTATATGCTAATGACATGATAATATTAAAGTTAATTTGCTTACTTAGATGAGAATTAAATCATGTGGATCAGTTGAATAATAAATAATCAAGTGAAATTACACTTTAGTTATGTAATTCTTTTTTTTCTAATATATTTTATCTTAAAAAATTCAAGTGAAATTTATAATGATATCACTTGATTAGTTGTCATCTAAATAATTTATATTAGCAAACTCATATTCATATATATATATATATATATATATGTAAGCAAAGTTAATCCCAATGTCTTATTTTTTTTTATTATTGCGTGAATAGAACTAATAATATGAAACTTTTTAATTGTATTTCTAAATATTAACATACAAAATGAACTCAATTAAAATGAAATGAAATTAAAATTAAAAATTTTATAATATTAAACAGACCAAAATAATTTTAAGTCTATGAATAAGTTTATCCACAGTGCTTAACTCTATTATATAACACTTTAGTGAGGTTGGCAAGTTTCTCACGAGTCATATAATACAATTTTGATTTTGATGTGTGTCATAGTAGGTGTAAGTAAGTATTGATAATTCCTTATTAGTCAATAATCTCACCATATCACCCCGTCACGTGGCATCATTATTCTCAGTTGGGGAATATGCCAATGTGGTCGTTGGTTGCATTTCAATTTTTTAAAATATGTAATTAAAAATTATTCGTAAGATATTTAGACAAAAATTCAAAATTCTTATAATTATTATGATATATATATATATATATATTAAACACTTAAATATATTTTTATCCTTTTAGTTTTATAAAAAATTTAATTTGGTCTCTTTTGTTGAAAAACAAGTAATCTTACATTCCTTACTATTTAAAATAATTTAATTTTGCTCATCTATCACATTCTTTATTCAAAATTTAACACAAAATCTAACAATATGGTGAATAAGAGGCCAAATAATCGGAGTCTAAATTAATGATATTTGGTAAATAAATAAGTTAGGAGACTATTAAATTTTAGATAAGTGATGTTGCATAGAAACATTATTTGATCTTTTTGAAATATGAGGAAAATATTGTCTCGTTTTGAATTAGGAGGAACTATTGTGAAACCAATGAGGCTAAAAGTGTATTTAGACCTACATTAAATATCACATTTATCTCACTCTAATATTTTATGGGTAAATTACCCTTTCATTCCTGGGGATACTTAAATCATACAACTCTCTTAATTGTCTTATAAATATATAATTCTCTCTTTGAAACCAAAAGACCAAAAGATACATTACAATAAAAGGTAAGTTATAATTATTATTTTCAATTGAAATACAATTATATCAATTACATACTTATATAATAATACAAAATAATTAATCTTAAAATTTAACAAATTGTAAAATAGTTTGATTAAAACATAGTTTATTAAAAACAATGAAGATACTCACGAAATAACTTTTTAAATTTAGCTAATTTATAAATAATAATTTAATTAAAAAAATTTGCATTAAAATTTATTAATAAACATAATTATTGCAGTAAATTCAATAAAAATTTAAAATAAATCCATTTTTACAATAAATTAAATTTATGATTTCAACATAAAATAAATAACATTAAATAATTTTTTTAAAAAATTACATTTTAAAGGCAAACATTCACAAAACTCTCCTAAATTTTGGATAATATATAGATAATTCTTTTGATATTCAAAAGTTGATAATGGACCTATCCAACTTCAAATTATGTGTAAATAGATTTTTATTTTTAATTAATTCATTATTTCATTAATATAACTAAGATATATTAGAAAATTATTTGTATATTACTTAAATTTTAAAAAAATTATTTGCATATAATTAACCCAATGTTCAAGGTGATTATTTGCACAAAAAATAAAAAGTAAAAGAGTTATTTAATTTGGCATATTACCTTTCCTTTAGTAAATTAATAGATTTACTAATAATAAATGTTATTTATATGAATTTAAAAGTTTGAAAAAATCTATTGAAGTTTTAAAAGTCAAAAAAGTTATTTATACATAATTTAAAATTTTAAAAAATTGTACGCATTTTAACCTATTTTTAATTAGTTATATCTTAATAAAAGAAATCCAATTATTTTTAGTGTATTTTAGTCATATTTTAGTTTTAGGAAACAAAGTATGTTTTCAAAACAAATTGAAAAGTCATGTTATTTGGATATCTTTTGAGAGAGAGAGAAAAATAATTTACTCATATCTTTTTGACAAGTTTCTAAATATTTGAATAATTAAAATATCTATTTTAAATAAGTTAACAGATGAGAAAATGGGAGGAGAGTAGCAACGAGAATATATATGTAAAATCAATAAGAGAAAATTTTGATGGTGCCTACGACATTAACGATCTATCTGTTTGATTAGCAAAATATATGGTTTTTTCTTTTTTCTCGGAAAGTGTCTAAATCACTAGCTTGCTTTAATTATGAGAGATTTAGATAATTTAAAAATAATAATAAATTCAATTCTTTATATTGATATTTTCTGTTTTTCAAAGGAGATAATTGTTGCCATTAGGTTTTTAATGAGATTGAATGAGCAAAAAAAAACAATTCATTCTTCTGTGTATAAGGCGGAAAGTTTGAGAAGGAAGAGAGACAATTCTTCATTGAAAAGAAAAATTATGCCTCCGATATCACACTAAAATCAGAATAAATCCAACGAAAGAAGATAAGAGAATGAATTCGCAAGATGAGTCTTTATTGATTTGATAATGAGTTGTGCGGGGTTCCCATATATAAAACCCAGCATGGTACAGAAAAAGAATGGGTACTATAATAGAATGAGTTAACCAATTATCTGACTGACTTAGACACTCTCAAGCATCATGACAATGTTAAAAAACAAAAGATTGCTCATCTATTATATGGGTGGAACAAGTGAAGCTTGAAAAGTGATATTCATTCTATGTGATTTGTACAATATTCACTTCACTAATTTTGTTTATTTATTTACTTTTTATGGAAACTGCTTATTTAAATTTACATAACTTATACATATGTGTCTTGGTTAGGTATACGCAGATAGAATCAATGTTCTGTCATGAACTTACGATGTAAAAGTGTGTATATAAAGGAAATAAGAAAAAGTGTTAGTGTGACTGATGAAACAACTTTAGAAGTTTTAGTTAGATAGTATTTAAGTTCGTGTACGTATATTTTAATTATTTCGCTTATATAATTTGGTTAAAAACAAATTATTTACATTAAAACTATTAAAAAAAATTTTGTGGCCCAAACCAGGTTTTCTAAAATCCTAAATTCTCACATATATATGCTGTTATATATAGATATATATATATATATATATATATATATCAAAACTCAAATTCTTATAGTTTGATATGGTTATTTCTGATAATCTTATTGTGATTAATAAGAGTGATTTACCATTAAATATTTTACTTCTCATAATTATTATTTGTATTTTTTCTAATTATCAATTAAATGCATAATGAATTATTAAAACTCTTACAAGGATATTTCAGTTATGAAATTAATCATTGTTAACCTTTTATTTTTGCTTCATTCCCAACTATACAATAGAGCAGTTTCATATTCACTCATATATGTATATACATATCTTTTATTCTAACTCCAAAAAAAAAAAACCGTGCTTCATTTCTGACTAGTTTTTCATTAAATGAAAATTAGGCCTAATGCTACTTGAATTCGTGAGTTTTTGGTTTTTATTTTTTTTGAACTTTGTATATTGATAAAATCAGCATTTTTTGGTTGATAGAAAGAAAAGAAAATTAAACTTAATATCTCTTATATAATTATTGCAAAATTTTTATTGCTGTACCACTTCCAAGAGCATAGTACATATTTGAGGCATACTCACATTAAATTGGGACAGAAACGTTGAGAAGTGACAGTAATGGCCATAGTGGATTCAATTCAAATTCAACCAACGAAAACCATATGGGCAGAATTCAAATTCAAAGCTAAGTTAGCATTACAATGAACCTTCCCATCTGCTTCTTCCAAACAATAAATGCACATCTAAATAAAACACCGTCTTATCCCATCAAAAGACCTGAAGAAAAAGAAATTTCCTTCGATCTTACGCACATGCATAATATATTCAATTTATACATATCCAGTCCCCAGTCTATTGGATTCGGAGTAACATTACGGTAAGTATCAAGTACTTTTGCTCCTAAATCAATTAACCAAGTCAGCTAGAATCCAGAATCAATCAAATGCTATCTTATTGTTTAAACACTTGCGAATCATTTCCCTGAAAACCTCGATTCAGATGCTGCCAAGTTTTCGTTACAGATCAGAAAAGTTACCAATAGTACAGTCACATGCAGCTTTTAGCCTCGCTTTTATGTCAGTTTCTCACAGAGAAAACAGAGAAGAAAAAAAGAACTCTTTTTTTTTGTTTTTCGGTTAATCAGATCGTGGAAGACTAAAAACAGAGACAGAGATCATAAAATCCTCTTTGGCTTATTAGATTAGATTTCGTTACTGACCATTGCCTTGTTCTGAATCAAAGAGTTCTTGCAATGCGCGATCGCACCTTGGATTGCGTTCTGCAACTCGTCCATGGAAGAAGTGTCTCCGCAATACATTCCTCCTCCTCCCCCAGCGACTCTGCCTGCACCACAGCCGGTGAACCCGCTTCGAGAAAGCACGCCGGAGTGGCTCGGGGACGATCTCATTGACGAAGGGCAGCTAGAAACGCAGCTTTTCCTTCGTGGGTACCTCAGATTTCCCGAGAAAGAATGAGCAAGCACACCAACACCCCCTGTTTCTTTCCTCGCTGTTTTCCCGCCAACCTCTGTCTCCTTCGTCGATCTCTCTGTTTTCGCCAACACAGACGACAGTACCGTCCTCTGTTGCTGTTGGTGCTGCTGCTGCTGCTTCTGGGACAACTTCTCGTACAACGGCTTCACCTTCTTCAAATACTTCCTTATAACCTCTCTTGCGGTGGCGCTCATCCGCTTCACCGACGACGCGGATATGGAATCCGGATCACGGGTTTTACCCGGGTCTTTACGGAAAACAGAGGAGAATCTCGATAAGGAGAAGTACTTGGACTTCTTGATATGGGTTTGAGGATTAATAGAAGAGGGGTTATGAAGACGCTTGAACTCGTCGTCTTCTGTTACTGAACTCGGGCGGGAGGAGTCGCAGTCCGGGAAAAGAGCGACGTCGGAGATGAAGGAGGAGTGAGAGTCAGCGGAGCTGCCGGAGGAGTCACGGGCGCCGCCGTTGGTTGCAGTGGTGTCGGTGGAGGAGGAAGAAGTGCTGGAGGAGGAGAGGAGGAGGGTACGGACCATGGAGATGCGGGGGGACAGGTGGAGAGGCAAGAGCTGGCCCTTGTAGAAGAGCTCATCGGCAGGACAGAGGGCGGTGGAGGATTTGCGAGGAGAAATGGAGATGGTGAACTCGAAGTCGGAGGAGGAAGAAGACGAGAAGGAATGGGAAGGTGAGGAAGGAAGCGTGTAAGATTTGGGATCTTTCGCTGTTCTCCTACCCATCTCTGTTTTTTGGTGCTCTACATGATAGACACAGAGCGTGTGTGTGTTTCGAGAACAAAATTTTGAGCGAGGATATAAGTGGTGCTATTTATAATGGTTTGGAGGAATCGTCAGGAGGATGTTATAAAAAACAAATCTTTTACAAACGCTCCATTGGTGGCGCGTCAACCGCACGCCCCACCACTCACTCGATAATTACTGTGACCCCTCACCATTAACCCAATATTTGATATTAGATGGATGCAAGGAAAAGTAAGTTACGATTTATTTTTAGTATATAAGAGGATTTTAGCCTTTGATATTATTTATATTCTCTTACCATTCTTACCATCTCACGCATATTCAAGTGGATAGTTACTCCATGTGATTTAATTAAAGTACTCCTTATATCTATCTTAGATGAAAAGAGTATATCTAATAAATGCTTTTGGTTGATAGGTTGTCTTATGTACGCGACTTGTTCAGTGTACATTAAAAAAAATAAATGTGTTGGTTTATAATAACCATCGTTCGTTGTGGTAGTAATAATTGTTGAAATTTGTTAAAAAAATTTGTAAATATTGTAAATATTCAAATAATTAGTTATAACGAATTAACGATGTAAGGTTATCAATACTTTTCAAGTGATCATTACTAATGCCTTAAACAATCATCTGGTCAAAAATATTGAAAATCATATATTGTAACTATTAATAATTAAATACTAACATATTAACAAATTGTTATCAATACATTTTAACAGTGATTATGAACACAATAAACATCTACTATTTATGTTTATGATGTAGTTAATTTTTAAATATGAATATTAAAACCCGCCTAAATATTATTGTAGACATTGTACATGATCTCAAGGGATCATGTGTTGGGAACTTTGTGATTAGGTGTCACGTGCTTTAAACGTGAAAGGAGGATAAATCATGGGTTGGAAAAGGTTGCCAACTTTATTTTATGAGGTGTACCTTAGTGCAAATTGGAGGAATGGACCATTCAGAGTTATTGAAGGTAATACCGTAATAAAATGAGGGAAGACAGTGTAGTAATAAGTGGTGACAGCGCGATGACTCACAACACAGTTGTACATAGAGAAACACACCAATTATATTGCGAGGAAAGTTTAGCGAATCAATTTTAGAGTGTAGATTTTATTAATAATTACTGAACAACGATTCCGCAGCATTAACTAATCAAATACGGTTTGCCTTTTTCTGAACCCACGATCCAAAACACCTTCTTTTTCTTCTTCTTCTTTCTCTTTCCCTCTCTCTGTACTGTGCTCAGTTTGTTGTCAGATGATATGGATCCAAACCAAATGGAGGCATATGCTTTCGCCGCAGGATCCGTCCCATTTCTTGTGGCAATTATGAAGCTTTGTTTACAGGCTAAATTATATTGTACTCCATTTTTTTTTTCAATTACGTACTTCAATGATCTCATTTTTGCATGCCTAAAGCCTATCTAGGTTCTTTTTTATCCCTATACATAGCTTTCATTACTCACTTTGTACAGCCCAAGGAACGTGGATGATGATTTATTTATATGTAAACAAAACTTTTTGTTTTTGTTTACATTTATGTAATAAAATGTTGGATTATTAATTTTAAAACCTATTATTTGAGTACATAAGTTATATAACTAGAAAATAGAATTTTAATATTGGAAATTACATATTTATAAGGGTGTGCATGATCCGATTGACTGATCTTGCTCACTAATGTCAGGTACGGATGAGCAAAGAAGTAAAAAACAAAAATTAATAAGGTTGGGTCCAAACAAAATTTGAGCCAATATTTTATTCTTATTAAGTTCACCTCGACTCGAATTATATATTTATTTATAAAAAAATAATAATTAAATTAAAAATATTTATTTGTTAGAGCTTTTTTATAATTTTAGTTAAAATTTTTTTAACATATTTTATAAATTATAGATAACTAAAAAAGTCAAGGCTCTACTAAAATTCTTTGGAATAAGATTATTACATTTAAATAAAATGAAATAAAATTTAAAAATACATATTTTTTGAATTTTTAGCTAGTATATTTGTATTTTTTTATTTTCTCTTTTAAACCCATTTTTTATGTCTATTACATAAATTTTTTAAAAATATATTAAAAAGAATAATCATATATCCAAAATAATTGAGTAAATATAAAAATATGAACTTTTAAAATTTTAAAATTCTTTAAAAAAAATTTAGTTCAATTTGACCCAATTAATTTGCACTTGACCTGATAACAACCAAGTCAAATTTCTACTAAGTGAGACCTTAAAACAAAATTTTTGTTCCAAATTTATATTGAGATGGGACTCAAGTTGAGACGCTTAGGTCCATCTTGACTCATATATATCTCTATGTATCTAAATTGAGCAACCAAATTTAATCTTTCTTATATGTTGAGCCAAGCATGTCTAAAATCGATTACATAACGTCATGGTACATAAGGAATCATGTACAATACACAACTCCCAACCTTTATAAAAATACCTTATGGTAATGTTGCACTCACACACCATTTGTATCACATATCCTATAACCAATAAACAATCAATTGCTCTCCACCTATTGTTCTTTGATCAGGTACAATTACTGTGACGCTCTTTGACAACTCACCTAAAAATACTACAAAATTCTCACAATAATAATTTTGATCCATCGCTATATTTACTTAGACATTGACTGAAGCTTCTGTTAAAGCAACTACTCCTTATAGTGTTTACTCTTTTGTTTTTGTAACCATTACTTTGCCATCGTGCAAGGAGTACCACCTTCAAAGGTTCTTTTTTTCCTTATATAAAGGCTAGGGGCTAAATAAAGGAAACCAATAAAAAATTGCATTGGGTATATAAATCCCTATCATTCCAACAAGCAAAATGGCTACCATATTACAAAGAGTTTGTATAAGTAACTAAATTGATTTCATGATCAAATCCTAAATTGACAAGAATAATCAACACACATATTTGCTTGTTTCTACTTATTTCCCAATTATGTATAATCAAATCTTTAAGTGAAATGAAAATGCTATATAGGTCAGCATTGTGTTTATAAGGCATGAAGAGACTCTCCACTAATAACTTAGAATTATATTCCTATATGATTTTAGGGACTCCTTTGGTTGGCCAATGTAAAGGGAAAAGTAAAGATAAAATTTTGAGTAATATATATTATATCCTTTAAATAATTATTCAATAATATTTATTTATTTTTATTATTTCTTTTAAGTATGAGTATGAGAATTATTTTTTATTTTTAAAATTACAATTTTTTATATTTTTCTTTATATTATAATAATTCTACATACCAAATAAAAGTCTTAACATAATTTGAGCTTGTGCAAGCTTTTAACATTTAAATGCTTTCCAATAAACCTTCAAAGCTTATTAAGGCGTCTTATATACCCATAGAAAACTATGCAAGAATGACAAAAGAATTAAATATAAAACTTTTGCTAACTACTTAAAATTTGGACAAAGCTTTATACATAATTTTTTTGGAGTTTGCTATCAAATTTATTAATAAAAAGAAAAATTATAGTTTACTATTATATGATTGGATGTTAAAAAAAACTTGTATTTCATATAATGTATTTATTAAAAAATATAATAGTAAACATTGATAAAACTTTTTTACGAAAGTTTGCCCCCTAAATTTTTTATCATTAAACTTCACTTTGTATACCTATTGCGTATAACCACGGACGAGAAAGTACATTAGGAATGTATAAAAATTGGGATAAAGGAGGACCACTCCTGGGAGAATTGACAGGTGTAATTGGATTACATATTCCAAAACACGGTTTTACACCAATAAATATAAACAAAAACAACATAGTACTTGAGTGGGATTCTAGATACTAAATAGGAGAGCGTGCCAACCCTGGTTTGGAAATACGAGGAATTGTTTCATTTCTTGGTTAGCAATTCGAAGCATGCACCCATAGATTAACGGCCTCTTAAACATGATTTGTGGTTCACCATACAAAAAGGACATACTTCATTAAGATTCACGATAGTGAACTATGTCTCCGCTTTGGAGAGATACACTCCCATACGTTATATGCTGATGCTGTAAAAAACATTTAAAAGAGGAACACAAAGATTAATGGGCCAGTTTGGAATGACATGGACTACTTGGGTTGGATTGGCCCATTTAAAGAAAAACTAAGCATTTGGACAAACGAAAAAACAATAACATCCAGATCCAGTAGTCAATAACAAGGTACACTGGTTTGCTTTTCAGCCTGTTATACTTGGTTGGTCCATGAGCAGAAGTGCCAGTAGTGTATCATCGGTTGATATCACTTTATTAAGAGCTTTTTTTTTTGGAGCCAAAATGTCACTTTGTTAAGAGTACAGTTCGCATTTTTATAATAAATGCCAAATGATTTTTCTTTATTGTTGTTAATGGCAATAGAGAGAAAAAAGATTTTTATAATACCTTAAAAGAGTTATATAATTGGAAAAGAACAAAATATTAAATTAATATTTTCCTCTAATAACTTGATTTAAAAATTTTAAGATTAGTTTTTTAAATTTGAGGTTGTATAAAAATAGTTTTTTTTTTTATCTTTTATCTCGACTCATAAATGTTTTAAATTGTAAATTTATTAATGTAATTGTCATGTGACTTTACCTATGTTGTCTTGTATTTTAAAATTATGTTTGGATGAAGGACAATAAGTAGAATGACAATAACTGAAATATTTAATTTGAGGCAAATTCTTTGATTCCAAAACCTTTCATTGTAAATCAAAACCCAAATTGTCATCCCAAATTGGGGGTCTGGGAAGAAAAAAGAAAAAAATGATATAATTACAATTATATTTTCTTTAACTACAAAATTACTAAAATTATATTATAATTATAAATATTATATTAAAAAATAATTTAGAAGTCATTTTATTCCATAAATGATTTATTTTCTGTTGTCATTAAAATCTAAAATGATAGAATGACTTATGATTTTATATTATACTTATTGTCTTTTCATTTCATTCTATTGCCTTTTGAACTCCCAAACATGTCAATTGAGGGTTTTTCGGAAGTAGAGAGGGGAAGAATGTTAACAATCATGAGTCAACAAAATTCCTTTTTTTTTAAATTTATTTTATAGCTGTCTTAAATTATCAAATTCATCATTGTAGTATGACTTTAACTATCCCAAGATAGCACCTTATATTTTAAGTCTCAAATGAAGATTTTGAAAAAGTGGGTAATAAAAATATATTTTAAATTCTTTATCTTAGTCTCACTTTATTTAGTTTTAATTTAGTTTTTTTTATTTTATCTTAAGTTTTGCTTTTGTCTTTTAATTTTACTTGGTTACAATTTGATTCTTTAATATTATCTTAAATTTCACTTTTGTTTTTGTATCTCATATTTTATGTTTATCCCTTAATTTTAGTTTATTATAATTTGGCCCTTAATTTAAAAAAAACTACTCAAATATTTGTCTCCTTTCACTTTTTATTTTTATTTTCTGTTTATCGATAAAAATAAATCTTATGAAATATAGTAATTTCTATTTAAATGTTCAATTCTATTTCTTGTTTTTCCATAAGTTAAATTGATCATAAATAAAATTAAATGATGAAAATAATATATAAAGTAAAATTAATAGAGCAAATTAGAATTAAATAAAATTTTAAGACGAAATTGAAACTTAATGCAAAGTTAGAGGACTAAATTGTAACAAAATAAAGTTAAATCGCAAAAGTAAAAACTAAGATAAAAACAAATGATCAAATTAAAACTAAATAAAGTTAATAGATGAAAACTTTATTTTAATTTTGACTTATATCTTTTAACTTCATATGATTATAATTTAATTCTTTAATTTTATTTTAAATTTTACTTTTGTTATTTAATTTTATTTCGTACTGATTTGATATATTAACTCTATTTCATACTTTACTTTTATCCATTAATATTATTTTGTTATAGTTCCTTTATTTTTAAAAAATTACTTAAATGATTTGTCCCTTTCACTTTTATTTATTTTTATTTGTTTATTGACATGAGTATACCTCACAAAATATAATAACTTCTATTTGAATATTTAATTCTATTTCTTTTTTTTTTCACAAGCTAAATTGATCAGTAATAAAATTAAGAGATGAAATTAAAACTTAATACGAAGTTAAAAGACTAAATTGAAACCAATTAAAATTAAAGGACAAAAATAAAAGTTAAGATAAAATTAAATAATTGAATTAAAACTAAAATAAAGTCAAGAGACGCAAACTTTATTTTAAGTTTTAATTTCATTCTTGAACTTCATTTAGTTATAATTTGATCTATTGGCTTTATCTTAAATTTTATTTTTATTATTTAATGTCATTTGGTACCAATTTAGTTTATTAACTTTACTTTATATTTTATCTTTATCCTTTTATTTTATTTTATTTTAATTTGACTCTTAATTTTAAAAAGCTACTCAAATATTTTCTTTTCCCTTTCACTTTTTATTGTTTTGTTTGTTTATTAACATGAGTAAACCTCCTAAAGTATAATAATCTTTATTTGAACGTTCAATTCTATTTACTGTCCTTCCACAAGTTAAATTGATTATAATAAAATTAAATGATGAAAATGACACATAAGATAAAGTTAATAGCCTAAAATGAAATCAAATGAAATTTAGGGATGAAATTGAAACTTAATGTGAAATTAAAGGACTAAATTGAAAATAAATAAAATTAAGAGATAAAAGTAAAATTTAAGATTAAATTAAAATAAAATAAAGTTAAAAAATGAACTATCAAATAAAATAAAAAAATTTAAAGTATATTTTTATCAACAAAATTAAGAGTCATGTGTGATGTCATTTTAGTAAAGAGTTATTTTAGCAATCATTGGATTGATAAGCTTAAAAATTTAAGACATCTATGAAATGAAATGGAAGATAAGTAGCTAGTTTAACATATTTCAAATTTTAAAAATTAATTTAAAACTTTAAATAAGGTTAAAAGATTGAAATATTATTAATTTAAAAAAAAAGGTCGAAGAGGATAAGGAGAAAAAGGTAGGTTGGGAACGTGGGTCGGGTTGGCTTACCAAGGACCAACCTGACCGAACGCAGCCAGGAAGGAACTTTAAATGAGAGCGATGCTGATTATCTTTCCTTAGCTCCTCTTGATTGTTTTTGACCTCCGAAGGCAAGCCATTCTTGTTTCGTCTACTTTCTTTCAAAACCCTAATTTTGATCCTAATCCCAATCTTGAACATTGATCTCTTATCATCAGATCGGCTTTGCTGCTAATCAGGTTAGCCCTTAACAACCGTTACGATGTTGTTTAATTGCAAAATTTACGTTTGACGAGATATGCATGATGAAACTTCCGGCTTGAAAGTCTATGCTTTTTTGTCTTTAGTGGCACTAGATGTCATGGTTGATATAGAAATTGGTTTGTTATGATGGCTTTTTCTTGGGGGACGACTGATACAGGTTTCTCAGGTCCGGTACTTTTATGAGTTGAAGATATATATATATATATATATATATATATATTCAGTGAATTATATCATTGGTATACCAAACGTCCTCAGATTAATATTTTATTATATGAGATTATCGCAGTTTGCGCGAATAATGAATCGGGTTAGTTATAGTTGGAACTTACTCCTTTCAGACGTTCTCTTGAGTTGCTGGATGGCTAAGGCTGAGATGAGGATTTACGTAAGCAGTTGGCTTATCGTGGCATACAAAAAAAATTCATGAGAACATAATCAACATTGATATTCAATTACAATTGTTTTATGTTTGTCATTCTTGTCGCATTTGCGGTGAAGTTGTAAGTGCATGTAACTTCATGTCTAATTTTGGTGACTCATTGGATTCTGCAGGGATAATGTCTTTCATGCGAGATTTTCAGGGGGAAGGACATACATTACATGGTGGTTATTGGTCCACATTTGATGGAAATGACTATAGCAACACTAATAGGAAAAGAAGCAGGCACAATTATTATCATAACTATTATAACAATGACTACTGGGCAAAATTTGGGGAGCATAATGGCAATTCTAAATTTTACAATGCAGATCATGCTAATTATGTGAAGTATGATACTGTCCCATCATCTTTGAAAAGAAGAAAATATTCAGTTTCTACTTGGGATGAAAGCTGGAGATACTGTCTTCCACCCTCTGTCCACGACAATGTCCCTTCATCCTACACTTTTCCAGCTCCTCTTACAAGATCTAATGCTGATACCTCTACATCAGCTCACTGCAAGCGTGATTTCTCTAGGTTTGAAGACGATGAACCCGTCTTCATGTCAAGGGATGAGATTGATAGATGCTCTCCATCAAGAAAAGATGGTATTGATGTACTTCATGAGACACACTTGCGTTACTCTTATTGTGCCTTCCTTCAGAATCTTGGAATGCGGCTTGAGTTGTAAGATTCAGATCTTAATTACTCTATTCATTACCCTTTTTCATCCTTAAATTTAAAGCTCCAATTGTATTGTATGTGTTCTTAGAAAAAATTAATGGTTATGATCTTGGTACTTGTGGATAAAACCATGTCCTATTCTTTTGCAGGCCTCAAACTACCATAGGTACAGCTATGGTTCTGTGCCACAGATTTTTTGTTCGACAGTCACATGCTTGCCATGACAGATTTGTAAGTTTTTAATTGCTTTCTAGCTCTGACTATTTGCTTGAAGTATCTTAGAAATGTTCTGGTATTGAAACTTTAATGTGTACTTGCTATAAATGGTACAGTGGTATGTACTATTAAGATATTTGTTATTTCAAGTTGCACCTGTATATTCAAACAAGGTTTTTTATTAATGTTGGTTTTGCTTTGCTGCAGTTGATTGCTACTGCTTCTCTTTTTCTTGCTGCAAAGTCTGAGGAAACACCACGCCCTTTGAATAATGTATTGCGAATCTCTAGTGAAATCTTTCACAAACAAGATTTTACTTTGTTATCCTATCTGCTTCCTGTTGTGAGTATATTCTTCCTTTTTTTACACTATATTTGCTGGTGGAAGACAACTATTGCCTAAAGATACAGTCTATTATTTTGTCTATATATATGGTTGATATATCCTATAGTTACTCATGGATTATTACTTTAGATGGTGTTGGTTTTCATGCCTTATGACAATATTATATCTCATTAATGAAAAATTTTCAGATTGATTTTTTCTGTCAAATTAAATATCAGCACCAATGACTAGTGAGTCAATGTAGCTCTTGGAGGCTTACTAAAATGATCTTTAAAAAATCTGTTTTGTTTCAGGGGTGGATATTGCCTTCAACAATATAATAAATGTAGTTTATATATATATATATATATATTGACATGAGTTGAGTTATTTTGCAGGATTGGTTTGAACAGTATCGTGAGCGAGTGCTTGAGGCTGAGCAGTTAATACTGACTACTCTTAACTTTGAGCTCAATGTGCAGCATCCATTTGCTCCTCTTACATCCATTCTTAACAAATTAGGTCTATCACATACTGTGTTGGTGAATCTGGCATTAAACTTGGTCAGCGAAGGGTGAGTTATCATTCTCAATCTCTTATTTATTAGACATATGCATTCTGTATTTGAAGCAGTGATGTTTGGTTGTTTTATTTATTCATTTTGAGCACTAGTTGGTTCCTGCCAAATTTGATCTCATACTTACACACCTTCAATCTTCTTTCCCTTCCATGTCTTTGAAATGTTTTGACCTGTTGTAACTCTTCAGGTGTCCCTTTTTGCTTTGACTCGCTCTTGTTATCTAACACACAGTGATTGGACTGGAAAACTTAGTCTGGGAAACAGGATATGGGACATTGGGTGTTAAATCTCAAGCAAAGTCATGTTCTTGAGGTCTCAAGATATAGTGGCTGAGAAAGATACCTTGATGTCTGCCCTTCTATTTTTGGTTCAAGATAGTGTTGATTCTCTCAGTATTTGTCTTTAGAGCACAAGCTCTGTGTGGTTATTCTGTCACGGGATATTGATTATTTTGGCATGCATACAATTGCAGGGTCTTCACAAGATTAGCATGCTGGCCTGTTTGATAATCATAGCTGGCGGATTGATATGCTCTTCATGGAAAGTTTTGTTTTTCCATCTGAAGTTGAACTGCTGATGTCTAATGGATTGCTTTACCCTGAAAATGCCCCATCCATTTTTCTTTGGGTCACCCAAGATAGGCACAAGACACCCAACCCAAATTTTCTATCTAGGCCAAGCTTTTATGCTGGTGACCTTTGGCCAAATGGCTCATCTTTGGCCTTTTAATAACGTGGGTGGAAAGAAGATAATGGACTCTGAACCATGTTGGGCTGGATAGGTGATCTGACAATTAAAAATCAAGAAAAAGGAAAAAAAATTCTGAAATTTGGATACAGACTGGGTCTTCTATTGTCATGATTTAAAGCAAACAGAATTTGGATACGGACTGACTCTTTAGTCCTGAAACAATATTATAGTTGGTCATAGGAGGTGTTTCAACTTGGTCCAATTTACTAAGGTGGAGGTAAACTGTGATGTTTCTCCAGTAGTGCTGCTGGTTTTTTCTTACTAAATTGGGTCAGCCTTTTGCTAAGGTTTTGTTTGTTCTCTCTCTTTTTGCTTGAACAAAGCTTTTCCACTTGCTTTTTTAACTGATCTGAAGGAAAACTGTTTCTGGGCAGGGTTTTACAGATTAAATCCTTTCTTTTGAAATATTTTACGATGTGGATAATATAGTTGTTTTTGAGGGATGGTATTTGTAGGTATCTCAATTTGCCCCATCTTTTTATTTATATTGAATATTTGGTAACTCAGATGGACTATTTTGGACGCATCTGTTTCCTGTTCCCCTGGCATTTTTAAAATTTTTATTCTAGATGTTAGAACCTGAGGGCTTCAATTCGATTCTAGTTTTAACCTAACCTTTTTTTCCCTCCCTCACAGTTTGATATTATGGTGCCATTGATGCAATCACTTAGTTATTCAATGATTGTAACTTGAAGTGCCTTTGTCCATTGAGTCACATTGCTGAGTTCGTATTTCTTGTTTCTTTAAGTTTTTAACTGACTGTCATTGGAATTTATCTATGCCCATAAGTTAGTAAGGTATTTAAAGGCATTCAAAACATAAAGAAAATTGTAACTTGAAGTGTCCTTGTCCATTGAGTGACATTATTGAGTTTGTATTACATGTTTCTTAAAGTTTTAACTGAAGTTTCTTTGTCCATTGAGTCACATTATAAAGAAAATTGCAGAAAAACATTGAATTTCTTCACTCTGAGTTGTAAGAGTTTCACTTCCTTTTCCATTAACAAGAATAATTTTATTGTAACACTGCTAAGGGATTGAAACCCAATAGATGGGCGATTTTTGTCCACGGTTTTCATAAATATTTTTTCTGAAACATATGATGCACCCAAAAAATTTCTGTGGTTCTAAGGGGAGCCCCTAGGTTAAATGTAAGTGCTTCCTTTGAAGTAGATGTCCTATAGCCTAGATATTTGTCTATATCAATTAATGGATTTTGTCTTACAAGATTTTTATTTTGTTGGAGGACGACTTCTTATCATTCATCATTGTGTTCGTTCTTTCTATCACCTTATTTGATAAGGTCAAAACCCTATTTTGATCCTACAAGTATATTTAATATTTTACGTTGGTCCTAGAAGAATCTTTTTGTTCTAAATAAATCCTTAAGTTTTCAAGCCATTTCAAATAAATCCCAAACCCTAACTCTGTTAAACAGTTTCATTAACTCTTAGGTGGCATTCTACTTGGCTTTTTTCTTTTTCCTTTTCCCCTTTTTGTATGATTGGCATCCTTGTCATCCTTCCTTCTTTTTCCTCTCACTTTCTCTCTCTGCTTTCTTTTTCATCTTCCTCCTTACAGCCCGTTTGGTTGGGGGAAGGAAAGAGATTCTTTTTTTATCTTTTTGCAATGTCTATTATGTCTTTGTAATCATTACTCAACAATTTCAATCCTTTTTTATCACTTTTTTAAAGAGCATGAGGGTCGTTTTCTATCATTAAAATTACCTTTTTCATTCCATTCCTTTCTATTTCGTGTACCAAATGGGCCCTATCTGTTTCGAAGAGGGAATCCATGTTGGAGAAGAGAGAATTTAAATCCAAGGTGGATTTTGGCCCCCAAATTGAGGATCTTTGTTTTCATTTTTGATCAAAGAAGAAGAAGGAACAGAGATTGCGGAGGTTTCATTCTCGTTTTCGTTTCAGTTTATTCAACTTTATTGTTGCCCTAAGATTTGCTTTTTGTTTGGTAGGACTCTGTTTTAGATTTATCCCTGTTCTGATTTTTGAGGTTTTGTCACTGCAAAAAAATTGAGCTACAGCAACTTACTTTTTTCTAGATTGCTGTGAGAGTCTCATTTGGTTGTGTTCTTCTTGCGGAAGAATTTCTTCCATCTGCTTTCTTCAATGGTTTCATTGATTTTGGATTTCGAATTCTCTCCTCTGCCAAGGCTTTCTTCTTTGCCATGGATTTCCTAAGAGAGAGAAAGAAGAGAGAGAAAGTGAGAGGAAGCAGAAAGAAGGCTAACAAAAATGCCAATTTGGCAAAAAGAAAAAAGCCATGTAGGATGCCACCCAAGATGGAACTGTTTAACAGAGTTAGGGTTTGGATTTATTTGGAATAATTTGAAAATTATGGTTTTATTTGGAGCAAAGAAATACTTTTAGGACCAATATGGAATGTCGAATGTGCTTTTAGGACCAAAATAGGATTTTGACCTATTTGATTATTGCCTGCACTAGCGCATTGGCCAGTCTATGTTTGATGCTTACACATGAAATTTTGAAAACCTAGGTATATGGCAATGTTGTATTCATGGAACAGTATAGAGTGCCTGCTGGTTTGCTGTAAATTTGTCATTCTTATTTGAAATCTTCTTTCGTCATATTTGTTGTCACTTGTGACTAAATTTTCACCTTCATCAGCATCTTCATGACCTATCAATACCACCAGTGGCATCCATTTGTATGGAGGGTTTGTTAAACTTGAGTAGATCAATTATAAAAGAAAGCTTTCTTTCTTGTGAGTAAATTACTCAAATGTATACACAAATTAGAGCCTTGTTTCTTGGATGGGTTGAGAAGGGGCTATCTTTTTCTTTCCCCTTTTGGATTACAAGATAATAATTTGGATCTTAATTGGTTCACATTGTTCTGCACTGAGTGCTGTCAAAATTATAATGCAGTTCATCTCTGTCTTGTGCTCACAATTGAAGAATAAGGACGATAAGAAGAGGATAGTTTTCTTTTCTTGCTCTTCTCCTGACCTCTCCGGTCCCTCAAAGGAAAGAAAGAGAGGGAGGGGGTTGGTGCAGTGTGGCCTAAGTATCTTCTTATAAGCCACAAAAGTACACTTACTCAAAGGAGAATTGTGTGGAAGTTTGGCTTCAACAAAAGAAAAGAGAGAAAAAAGGGGAGGGGGGCCTAAAACGTGTGCCAATTTTGTACGGCACACTACAAGCAAACTCACGCATTTTTGTACGAATGTCTCCCATATCTACTTAACTATCGACAATGCTGCCAGCTACTTAGAAGCAAACTGTTGTGTCCAGCACTTATCAACAAACTTTCTGCTATTGTATATTGATTTTTTTTTTTTTGGGGTGAGGATAATTCAAACTTATGCCTTGCTTGGTATACAGGGTTGTTAGGTACAGAAATGGAAAAAGAATGAGGATATGGGATATGAATATAATGGAATAATTATGTTTGGTATGATATAGAAAGAAATGTGAATGCCATTTCATTTGTATGTTTGGTTGCATAAAAATAGTATAGGAATAGAAAAGAATAATAAGTAATAATCCTCGTGTCCCTATTTAAAGTAGTGTTGGAATGGGGGAAAAAGTGATAATAACAAGGGAATAAACTTTGCATAAACTAAGAATAGCAATCACTCTCGATTTGCATGCTTATAGGATAGAAATGAATTCCTTCTCCAATCCTGCAAAATGTGTACCAAACGGGATTATTCAATGGATTCCTTCCTCTTTTCCTTCCACCTCTTTTTACCAAATGGGGCATTAAGATTTTTTAATGCTTAATATTATGTAATGATGCCTAAAGTTCCAATTTTTATCTAGTATATGGATATTATTCTGTAATGTGGAATTAGATGCATTCATTATAAGCATTCCAATGTGCATGTTAGCAAGCCTGTCCAGGTCAAAATGTTGAGCAGAAGATGTGGCATTGGCATTAGCTTTGAAAGATTCAATTGTTTGCAATGTGCGGGTCTCTTTATATGCTTTCTCATTTTAATTGCATATATTTCTGGAGTTAAAAGCCCCCACAGCACAGTTGGGCCTGGAAGTCTGATAAATTCTCTAGATGAGTGTAACATAATGCTATAGTTTGGTACTCTGGACAATCCTGCAGAGATTCTTGGATTAATATTCTTCCTGAGTTGCTGCCTTTCTAGTTGGTAAGGAAACGTTAATTTGTGTTTACCACTTGGTATGAATGTTCAATTCTGTTTGTATTATTTAGTTTATATAACTGTTCATTTTTAGTTGCTGGTATGATCTCTGTTATGGTGGGAATATATGCTAAGTAGTACAAGAATCTGCTTCTCTTAGTGTTGCCCCAGATGGTTAGTTTGACTATTTACATAGCTCATTACTTGTGCTGAGGAATGCTGGTGGCAGTGGCGTGTCTTACATGATCTTCTGAAGCTAAAAAATGTTGTTTTGCAGGCTTCGTAGTTCTCTGTGGCTTCAGTTTAAGCCGCATCATATTGCTGCTGGAGCTGCACATCTCGCTGCCAAGTTTTTGAACATGGATCTTTCTGCTCATCAGAATATATGGCAGGAGTTCGAGACAACGCCAGCCATTCTTCGAGGTACTCCTCTAACTTCCTAGTTACTTTCAAGCCACAGTGTTGAATTTATTCTGTTCTGAAATGTTTCGTTCATTAGCACTGGATAAGTGAATTGCAGTTAACAATGGCTAACAACTTTCTTTTAATCTTTTATTTAATAATAATTATTGGTTAAGAATGATTCTTACTTGGATGCAGATGTGACACAGCAATTAATGGAGCTCTTCTGAGTGTGTAAAAGTACATGATTATAGTTAGCCTTCAGGGGGCACGGTAGATTTTGATTGTATAATTCGAGTCAGGAACTGAGTAGAAAACAAGTCACGAGATCAGCGTTATTTAGGTTTTAGTTTGATGTACAAAATATTATTGATTGGGGTGTGTCATTTTAGTTGTGACAAGGGTAGTTTGGAGGTTTTAAATAAAGAGTGATCCATATATCTCAACTCGTTAGTGCTTCAATTAATACTTATCTGTGAGGTGTAGGTCGCCCAGGTTCTATGATTGCTTCATCAGATGAATGCTGGACAAAATGTAGAGCATTCTTTGCCTTGTGGGAAATATACGTAATACTGAATATGCAGTTACATTCTCATTCTCTGACACGTGAACCTCTTCTACTGGGATGGCAGGTATTGCAAAAAAAATTAAAAGGATTGCTGTGGCTCCTCGCAGCAGAGGATTGGAGTCCTTCTAACACATTTAAATTATATGATTTTTTTTTCTATTTTAAAAATATATACTCTTTCTTTTTTCTTTTCTCAAAATCAAACGATGTTGATCCTTTTGTAGCAAAAGAGTGACAATTATATCTAGGTTGACCAAAATTTCCTTATATTATATAGATATAACTAATATTAAATATGTTACTGGCCAATGTAAAAATAGCTATTTTTTTAATTTATAATAAATTGAAATTTTAGTTTTCAAAATAAATTGAATAACATTAAAACTAAAGTTATAATAAGTTATACTTTTAATAAAAAATGAAAATTTAAGATATTTTGATTATATTAGTTTATGGGAGTTTATATATATATTTTCATAATAAATGGCAAAATTGTATAATTTAAACATCTCACCGAGAAATGGAGAATAATTTACTTTTTATATTTTGACATATAATTTAATTTGAAATTATAGCTGAATTAAATTTAAAATTTGAACAAAATATTTATTTATTAAAATATAAATGACAATAATATACAGTAAAGTATAGTATAGGTAGACTTGCCAAGGAACCCTTTCAGCAGTTGCAGGGATCCGCTAACTTTTTATAAAATTATTAAATTCTAAACAATAGATCACAACAAAATTTTAAAATGATTATATCTTATTTCTTTTAAATTAAAAATGATCATATCAATAAATGAATATATTAAATTATGTATGATAAATATTTTAAATTGATTATTATTAAATAATTTTGTATAACATAAAATGTGTGTGTCTTTGTATATCAATTCCAATAACTGTATTTCTCAATTCCATTGCTTTATGTCTTTTTACATCGGAGTATTTCCCAAGATTTGATTTTTCATTTCTGTACCACAAGATTTGACCAAATCAGAATGAATGCGATATTTGTGCGGAGTCGTTGATTATAATGATTTTTCTCTAAATTTGGTTGAAATCATAATACTTTCTCGTCAAGGTTATAATAAATGTCCAGAGTGGAATCACACAAGATGTCCAAGCTTTGATTTGTTCAGTTGAGGTTCAGCCTATTGTAATCTAAGAAAATATAGAGAAAAAAAATTTAAAACCTCAATTTACCAAACATTGATAGATTATATTTAACTGATCCGTAAAATTTTATTTTGATTCTTCAGATGGTATATTTATTAATTTAGTTTCTTATAAAATTATCTTTTAATTTAATCCCTCACTTTTCAATTTGATATCTCATAACTGAGTATTTATTATTTTGATTATTCATAAATAATATCCTTATATTAAATTAAGAAATATCCATATACAAGAGATTATTAATGATAAATTTTGGTCCTGTTACTTAGTATGAGCATGATATTATCTTGTTAGAAAAAAGATAAAGAAAAAAGAGAGAAGGGATAAAAAGAGAGAATATGTGTCCCATATATATTTTCATTCTTTTGTATTAATCTCTTTATTTTTTTTTTCAATAGGATGATGCATATAGTAAGAAAGAATTTAAATTATTATTGATAATTGTTTTATTTGTGATGGACTAAATTAAAAAATACTTATATATAAGGAAATAAATTAAAAAATAATTTATTTGTAAGAGAACAAAGTAAAAAAAAATTTGGTTAAACTATTCTTATAAGTATGTTAGAAATAAATTTTACCAATATATATGGATATATAATATTAATATATTTATATACATATCAATATAATTTAACCCATCTAGTTTAATAAATATTTTTAGTTGAATAATATTAAAAGATATATAAAAAGTAAATAAGTAAAATAAAAAATAATTCTTGTGTTATAAATTTTAAAAAGATAATTTAATAAATAAAATAATGATTATAAAGATATACCAAATATTTCATAAACTATATAAAAAACACATTAAAACACATTTATGTTGCGACAGACCGAATGTTAGCCTCGGCTTAGAAAGCATACTATATGGTATGTACAATGATAGAACCCCAAAAAAACAAAAGCAACAAGGGTGGAATATGGATTATTGGGGGTCTCGTATAGTTTGGATATTTTCAAAACAAGATATTTATTACATCATTAGCTTTTGTTCGTCTCAAAGCTGGTTGCTTGTGGGGTCCAGAAAAGGTTACTTTCTCGCGCAAAGACCAGGTCCCACAAGGGCCCTCGCAGACCTTTTCTTTTTTATTTTCTTCCTTCTTTGATTTCCTCGCAGTGTGGTTGTAACACGACAATTAGACCAAATAATTGTTCAATTATGGGCCCACTTAATAGTTTCTTTCTTTCAGATCTGTTCAATTTTTTAGGGTTACTTTTCGAGAGAATTATAACAAAAGATTAAAAATAAAGATATTGATTTTTAAGGATCTATTATTATTTATTTTAAAATAATTATTACTAATTTTAATAATAAATAATTAAATTTAATAGTAATAAATTTTTAAAATAAATTTTTTATTTTTAGATCTTTAAATATAATTTTTCCTCAATTTTAGGCATACTTTCAGAATTTAGAATTAGTACATGCGTTCTGGTAACGGGATCGGCACTGACAGGTACTGGCATGGATTGAATTAGGATCTCCTTCTTGGTCCAAAACAAAAAGAAAAATTAGGATCCTCTTTAAACGGTGAAGTCGAGAAAGACAGAGAGTGATTTATTTATTTATTTTAAATCTGTTCCATGTTTTTCAACTTTAGAATTTTTTAAATTTTAGAGGATGCTGATTCGGCAGAAATTTCACCTTTGAACTAACATCAATTTATTTGAGGTTATATAATTAATAATATTAAGCTCATAATTAATTATTGAAAAGCCACCATACTTTGTCTGTTAAACAATAATACTAAATCATAAAATTTTTAAAACATTAATATTTATTTTTTGAAAATTTTAATGTAAAAATAGCAGAGAACAACTAAATATTCATAAAAATTATTTTTTATATTTTTTAAGAGAAAAAGACAAAATTATCAAAATGTTAACAAAGACATGTAAGAACAAAAAGGGAAAAAAATTATATATAATTCTTTGTATTTCTGTTACTAGATTTTTTTTAATTAAAATAAAACAAGTATATGACTTTACAATAATATTATGAAAAACGTATGATTTTTGCAAGAAATTGTATAATTTCTTAATTAAATTATATACTTCTCAGAATATTAATAAAGAATGATATATTATTATTTTTTAATTAAAAAATATGATAATAAAAAATATAATGAATTATATCTAAATCTAATCCTAACAAAAATTAGTTTCAAATTAATTTTTTTTATTTGAAATTAAAAATAAATGATAATTGTAACATTTTATGTAACTCACTTATTACAATAAATTTTATTCAGGTTTTTAAACCTTGTATCATCTTTTTATATATGTACATAGCATACACATGCTCAACTTCTACGGTTTCCAACCTTTTTAAATTAAAAAGAAAAAATGGTGATAAAGATGAACATGTAGGATCTAATTTTGGCTTTCATAATTTTTTTGGGTCAAAAGGCCTTATATTAGATATCTTAGTTTTCTTGAGGGAAGGTATTCAAATTATATACTTTTTATATTTTAAAAAATATAAACCTGTTTAATATAAAATTAAAAGATATTTTATATTTATTTATTTTTATAATAAAAAAGTTATAATTATATTATTTTGATCAAAATATTTGTATATTATTAAGTTATAACATAATAAGTATTAAAAATATATTTGACTAATATGAGATAATTATTTTTTCAAATTTAAAATTGTTTGATAAAAAATTTATTGTAAACAAAGAATATATTTCACAAAATATTTTTAAAATTTTAAAAATATATAATATATGTTAATAAACATAAATATTATCATAAATTTAATAAAATAGTAAAATTAAATAATTAAAATAAAAATATAAAATTATATTTTTAATAAAAATTAATATTATTTTAAAGATATTATGGTTATATTCTAATTTTAAAAAATAAATATATAATTCAAAATTAAAAAAAAAAGGTATACGAAAAGAGTGGATAGTAGGAAAAATAGAAGGCGTATAATACTAATTTTATAATTACCTCAGTTTGCGTGCCGCGTCCTCGTCCCCATCTCATCTCTATCATTTTCCTTTTGAATAATTCGATCGTTCCCGATAAACTACCACCAACATCAAGAGAGCGCCATTTAGATTTTCTTTCCATTCTTTGTTCCTAGCTTTGAGCTTTTCTGTCGTCCATGGATTCCTCTCCTGCTCAACGTCGCCTCAGAGCCATTCAAGGCCACCTCGCCGCCACCACTGATTCTCCTTCCCAGATCCGACCCCATCTAACCGCCGGCGAGTTCGTCCTTGGTACTTTCTTTCTGTCTATCTATTTTATATGTCTGATGCTTGATATTGCACACGCGGAGCTCACTTGGAAATTGGATAGTGGTGTTACTGTGTAGAAAGGTGGGTCCATGTTTAATCTCCGTAGAGCATCCAATCATGCGCTTTTCTTTGTAGATGAATATCTCTTGGCGACATCCAATGCTTTAGTTAGTGGTAATATCGTTGTAAGTTCATTGGTGGGTCACTAACTTTATGCCTCATCAAGTGAAAATAAAGAAGTGTCAGCTCGTCAAAGTCTAGAACAAGGTGTGCTTATATTTCGTTGGTTGATCCGAGAGGTTCAGCATTTTTTTTGGGGGGGGGGGGGGGGGGAGGGGAGGGAGTGAGATTGTCTTGTATCACTTCCCTTTTTTATGTGAAATTTCAACATTCCTGGGGATGTGCAACAGGCAGAAAGAAAATCTGAATTCTGAAGTGATAGGATGAGGGAGCCAAGTTAATACACTTTCTGGGGATCAACTTTGTGATATGCTTTTCAAAGACGGTTCAAACTCCACTCATCTACTCTAGGAGGACGCTGTTTCTTTTAACTGACAAGTGACAATTGCTTTTTTCTTTACTTGGTCTTGGAACTGAATATAATGAAGAAACGTTTTCAATTTTAAAAGCTATGGGTAGTACTATGATGTTTTAAAGGTTTGGAGAAGGAACTATTGAGCGACACTCAAAGTTGGATGAACCTGAATGGTTTTATTTGAGAATTGTTGCTTCATATGTCGGTTCCTAGGATCCACTTCTTTGAGCAAGACTGTAATAAGTGAGATGAAGCTGGATGAAATAAATTTTGGTAATGTGTTGTAAGTTTATGAATACCAATGTATTATTTCTTATAGATGATCAATTTGGACTTCTTGCAATGTATCAAAACATCAAATCAAAAGTAGAACCTAATATAATAAAAGGCATTACATATGTTTTTTTTTTGTTCCATGAAGAATTTCACTATAAAAATTTCTTGTTTTATTTCAAAACAAAAGCTGCAATAAATAGAGGAAGTAGGTCACAAAATATTAGCCAACCAATCCTTAACATAAAAGGAAATAAACATGTAACATAAAGCCTTATAAAACAGGAATAAAAGAGGAAACAAAACATTTGATTTCAGTTCACAATAAAGTATTATGATTTTACCCATGAATCATATCCTATTAAAAGTAAATATCCGATAAGAATCATGGGATTCTAATACTCCCCTTCAAGTTGGCCATTGCTTGGAGATACCATTGCCAATCTTCTTTATTCTTGGCATCTTTATTTTGATTTCTGACTCTTTGTCTTCTTCTTTCCCCCACTTTGTAGCAAGAATCTTGGTTATGGGCATCCTCTCTACAGCTTTATGCAACATAGAGATTTTGGTTTTCCCTAATCATTAATGTATGGTTTTTTTATTACGCTAACCACCAATGTATGATTTTTTTTTTAAATTTGTAATTGGTTCCATTTCATGAATAACAGTAACTATTCTTCATTCTTTTTAAACTTCAGTTTTGTTCCAGTGTTGTAATGCACTGAATTTTCTTCAACCATGCTAGCAAACTTTTAAAGAAGGCCAAGTTGATTAGTTCTAGGCAAATAGTGGTGAAGAACAGCGCGTGGGACAGGTTTCAGTTGCGCATGATGGCACATGGAGGGGCAGCTAGCTGATCTATTATGGGATTTGGCTGACTAGGGCCTTCTGAGGATAGTGATAGGAGGTGTGGTGTCTCCCATGATGTCAGAATGGTGATTCTAATTTTTGGATGTTTCTATTGAAAAGAAGATGAAGGAAGAGCTCCAGAATAGTGCGTTTCAGTGCCTTCTGTTGGCTAAACTTGGCCATGCTTTGTGTTAGACAAACTTGGCTTGCCTCTTGGGGCTTTGATACTATGAAGAATTTCACTTTGAAATTTCTTATTCTATTTCAAAACAAAAGCTGCAAGATATAGAGAAAATAGGCCACAAAATATCAGCTAATCAATCCTCAACTTGAAAGGAAATAAACATGTAACATAAAGCCTTATAAAACACATAAAAAAGGAAACAAAGCATTTGACTTTAGCCCACAACAAACTATCTTGATTCTGCCCATGAATCACGTCCAATTGATAGTAAATATTCCAGATGATTCTTCCCATGAATCAAGGGATTCCAACATTCCATTGCTCTTGATATTTTATTCAGATCCTTGTGTTTTTTTTTTCTTTTGGGAGACAATTAAAGGAGGTAAGATTCTATATTGGGATGTCATTTGTGCATTGTTTGGTAGCACATCCTATAGTTTGTTTATATAAGGAAATATGACTTTAGAAGCGGGAAAACTGGCCTAATTCTGTGAACACCATTGTTCATATTATTCAAAACTGATTACTTTCTAAATCCTGTTATTTTGTAGGACTTCCCTTGAATCTAGTAAAATTTTAAATCCATTTAATTATTTCATCTGCATGATTTGTTGATATTATTACTTTACCTCCTTACAATTTTTTTCTTTGTCAGGCTTGTTATTGATGTTACTAGTTCTGATATTTTCTTCTGAGCAGAGCAAGGATACAGTGTTGTACTTCCAGAGAAACTACAGACAGGAAAATGGAATGTGTATAGGTATGACCCTCCCAATTTTCTTGATATTACTTTTTATTCATCATTCTAGCTCCACTGCTAAGACATGATTTATAATTATTGTTGCAGATCTGCCCGTTCACCTTTGAAGCTGGTGAGCAGGTTTCCTGATCATCCTGAGATTGGTACACTGCATGATAATTTTGCGTGAGCACCACCCCTTTTTCTCTGCAAAATTCTAATATCAGTTGATAAATCTCTTTTTTAACAAGTAATTTTAGTGAGCAATACTTTCATATGAATTTATTTTTCTTGCCTTAAGAGTTGATAAATCTCTTTTTTATCTCTGTCATTACAGGCACGCAGTTGATACTTTTCGAGATTACAAATATCTGGGAACTCGGATTCGGGTCGATGGAACTGTTGGGGAGTAAGCACCTCAATGATTAGCCTCTGAGGCTTTCTGGTCCTTCTTTGCTTTTCCTACTCGAGCTTATTTTTACGACATTCTCATCATTTTTGTTCTTCCTGCACTCTTAAGGTACAAATGGATGACTTTTGGAGAAGCGGGTACCGCCCGGTCAGCAATAGGTTCTGGTTTGGTTTATCATGGAATCCCAAAGGTGACTGCTAAGCTATAGTTTTATTATTGATTAATGATTTTTATTATTTATGATTTGTCACTTAACATCATGTACTTAATGATATGTTCTTATACAGGGTTCCTGCATTGGGCTATATTTTATTAACAGACCCGAGTGGCTTATTGTTGATCATGCTTGCTCTGCATATTCATACATATCAGTACCATTATATGACACTCTTGGTTTGTTGCTTTTCATTTAATAGGGAACAGTTCTGCTTTCATATTTACCTTGTTCTGTCTTTTAGATTTAACTGTAAGGTATTGTTTTCTCTGTAGGTCCTGATGCTGTCAAGTATATAGTTAATCATGCTACCGTACAAGTTATATTTTGTGTGCCTCAAACATTAAATTCAGTAAGTATATGTCACTACTCAGCTTCAGCTAGTGCTTGATACAATGTACCTCTTTATTATGTTGCAAATACTATATTGGTTTAAGCATCTCTTCAAATGGCCACTATGCCTGTAAAAGAGTAAGATTTATTGCATTGCTGCATTTTGTGTGCCGCAGAAGAGGTCCTGAATCTCCTAATGCAGAGTGAGATGCACAAAGTTGAGACCTGAAAGACAGAGGAAGATTGTTTGATGGAGTTTGCTCTCCAATTTTCTTAATTTCTGTTTAATTGATAATTGGTTGGCAAACTGACAGACAAATTAAGGAAAAGGGGCATAGAATTGGTTGGGGTAAGGGAATATGAAGAGCCACTCCTTATCTGAGCCATAAAATTTTATGGTTATGACCTTGAATCGAGCCTATTCAATGCAATAATTTTCCTCTTTAAATGTAAAGGCATTTATTTGAAAAAAGGTTATTGAATTTTTACTCTCCTTATCTAAGACAATTCTTGAAAAGTTGTGAGTGAAGCAAGTAAACTCTTCAAGCACTACTATAGTCCAAAATAATGAACTAGGCTTACCCTTCATGCAATGTAATAGTTATCCCGTTCTTGAAAAGAAATTAGTGAATTATAACATTGTACTTTTTGTTTAAGAAAATAAATGTTTTGTAAGTGAACCAAGTAATCTCTCCAAGCATAGTTGGTATAGAGGAAAACGTAACACAATTGTATTCAATTCAATCACACTCATTACATCTGTATATCCCCCTATTTATACTAATAGAGATACAATTGGGCCTTTCTAACAGCATTAACAAATTAACAGACTAACAGATTACTAACTATTAATGCCAACTGATACTAATCCCATGTAAATGATCCTTATCCTCAAGGATTGGTACAAATTCAAAAATTGAGAAATTCATTGATTGACAATTGCTGATAGGTGTTATTTTGCAATAGCTTATAAGAATTTACAATTTGTAAATCCTGGGGCGGGTTGCCCAATTCATCAATGGCCCTTTGGATTGGGCCTTCTAATGCAGCTAATCCATTGGAAATTGGATTGGGCCCTCTTTCCTTGTTGAATCTTCCTCAAGCTGTAGTACTCTTGGCCCAATTGCCCAGTTTGTTGGTGGCCATTTGAATATTCATGCCACCACAATATATGGAAATAGTTGACTGCCTATGCATTTTACACTAGCGGCATGTGATAATCTCAAACTCTCTGTTGTCTTAAGGTTGAATAACTCCAGCTTCATAGGGTCCACCTTCATGTTTTACCATGCCCATATTTATTTCTATCTCCATGTCAAACCATCCTTCATCTTTGAATAGAGGCATGTCCTCAAGTAGGGACAGGTGGAAGGAAATCCCATCATCTCGCTATTTTTGCTGCTGGTGGTACCTTCCCATTTGGTCACTAGAACAATCCCAACCGTAGATTGCTTTGAATTAGCATAGGAAGAAGAGGAAGAAGTGAGAAGAATTCTCTTCATGCTTGCATACATGGCGACTCTGATATCTAAAACAGAAGTTAGTTTCCAATTCTCCTTCCCTTCTTTCTAGGTATGTTCTAGGCTTGAATAGCTCAGACGATGATCTTAGTGCCCATTGGAGTAGTTCTAACCTCAACATCAGAGTATCCATCCTTGGCAAGCTCTTGGGTCAAAGCCTTGTTCAACTTGGTGGAGAGAACTCCATCACTGACTAACCATGATCTTGAATAAATGCCGAACTCTCTAGCATTGTGCTTCTCAATAAGAAGGATTTCGGTAACTCTAGCAAAACCCACGCATTATAGGTGGTGAGCCTCTAGTTGTAATTGAAGTAGGTAGGGACAACTTTCTTGATGCTGTGACCTTGAAAATCCTTTGTAACCTATTTTTCTTCCATCTCTATCATTGTAGAGATGTGTTTGAGGGTAGAAGTATTTTTGCTTTTTTCCATTGTAGCAACGCATGATCTTCATTGGACCAATGGGTCGTTTGTGACTTAGAACATGTGGTATGGCTCCATGGAAACCACTGTGCTTCTAAGATTCGAGAACCCAAGACTAAGAGGAAGAAAACAACTTTAGAGGTCTTGGTTCGAGCCTACCCTTGGTTGAATTGCAACTTGGGCAGCTATACAGCCTTACATTGGCAATTTCAGTCACTTCTATTAGCTCTTGAATCATCGTGGCATTCATAGTGTTCTCGTTCTTGGTTTCTACGACTTCAAGGAAATCTTTGGTCCAATTCTTCATCCTTTCCCTCTTGTTCTTGGGTTCTGCATTCCCGTTGATTAACGCATCATAGACTCTAGCAAGAAGATTCTATGTGTTGACATCTTCACCATCCTCAACTCCTTTGCTGTTATCCTCTTCATCGTTGTGATTGGAAGACTCTTGCATCTTCTGATTGTCTTCTTGGGTCAGGATGTTCTGGAATTCATCTTCTTCTTTGGTATCAGACTCAACTCCAAGCAAATTCTCTTGAATTTCAATGGTTAGAGGATCTTCATGAAGGGTGGTCTATGTCTGGCTCCTAGGCTTCACCTTTAGTCTAAAGAAGTTTGCTGCGAGTTTCTTTAGTTGCTCGTCCACTTGTGCAAACTTCACAATTTGGTAACTTTTGTTTCCACCACTGTCATCTTGTGCTTGAGCTTGCTGAGTTTGTCTTTAAACCATGCTTCTTCGGCCATTCCTTAGGAATGAAACTGCTCTAATATCAAATTGGCACAGAGGAAAGCGTAATACAATTGTATTCAATTCAATCGCACTCATTACATCTATATATCTCCTTATTTATACTAATAAAGATACGATTGAGCCTTTCTAACAGCATTAACAAACTAACATACTAATAGATTACTAGCTAACCATTAATACCAACTAATATTAATCCCATGTAACAATAATGACCTCAAATAGTGAGTCAAGAAAGTCTGTCCTGTGTTTTATACCATATTTCAAATTTTGTAGGCTGGATTTTAATGGATAAGGAAAAGTAGAGAGGTGGGAGAGGGTCAAAGGGGTGAATCTGCTCATTCAGGCACTATAGTTATTTACCTACACATCAGGGTATACATGACTTACAATGTACCATATTCCTGATATGGAAGGGATGCCATTTTAATTCTATAACATGATAGTTTAACTTTAATAGAAACCCGTTAGATATGTTTTTTTTAAAAAAAAAAAAGAATCTATTTGTGTGCCTTTTGAGGAAAACTCTTATCTGCAGAATGGTTACTAGTTACTACAGGATTTTAATCCCAAACTCCTGCTTACTTTAGGAATAGAGTATGACTGATAATGGATTGAAAGTTGCAGTTAAAGGTTCATGATTTTTTAATAGGCTTGGTTACCAAATTATACAAAAGCACTGATTACATGTTATGAGGTTAATTACTTTTTTTGGGGGGGGGGGCAGAGCAGGGGAAGAATTTTGTTATTTAGAATGTGATTAGCATCAATTAATTGGTTCTCCTGAGATTGGAAAAATAAAAAAAAAAGATATTTTATGCGGTCTTCTCCACTATTGTTTATATCATTCATGACTTTGAATCTTCTTTAGTGAAATTTATGTATCTTGTTGCTTGACCTTGCAGCTGTTGAGCTACTTATCAGATATTCCAACCGTACGTCTAATTGTGGTATGTATTTATGCCTGGTGTTTGCCATTAAATCTTCATGCACAAAGTAATTATTTGCTAAATTACAGTTACTACACAGGTAGTTGGAGGTGTGGATGATCAAATTCCGTCACTTCCATCATCAGCTGGAGTTGAGATTATTACTTATTCAAAACTACTTAATCAGGTACTCTATTTTCTGTTGCTGTCAAAGATTGTTGATTTTCTGAAGTATTATATTGTCTTCGTATTTTATTTTATGCCTCCCTTGATTAGTGAGAAAATATCACTTCTGTTGTATTCTCTCTCTCTCTCTCTCTCTCTCTCTCTCTCTCTGTGTTTCCTCTGCATTTTTTTTGCTATAGTTGCATATTACAAGTTTCAGTTTGATTTTTTAAATTACTTATTAGAGATAATGTAAGATCATGCATATTTACTCTTTAGTCTGAAAAGAACTCTGTTGACATGGAATCCTACCCAAACATCTGCTAATTCTTTAAATTATTCTTTGCTTCAAAGGCCAACATTTCTTTCCACTTCTATTATAATAGTTAGCATATAAATAGCATATGTTCTTTATTGAGACAAATACATGTAACTTGGTGCTTGCTGTTTGCATATAAAATACATGCATATTGCATGCTGTCTTGTGATAACTACATTACGAAAAGTTGTTTTAAGAATTGTCTCTGCACATACATTTCCTTTTTTTTAATGCTAATTAAACTTTGTGTAAACATGATAATCTATTTTTTCCTTTTTATTTTTATTTTCAGCTGTAGTTAGTTGTTTCTGATTTTTATTTTTGTAATAATAATGGGTTTGAAATGAAAAGAACATGCATATATTGTGGCAAATTGGTTTTAAAGTTTCATAAGTTATTGTTTTTCTGTGATTGATTTGATCTGCTGCATTTATTCTTTATTACCTCATTATTTCTGCTGTTTTGATTTAGGGAAGCAGCAATCTTCTGCCCTTTTGCCCACCAAAACCTGATGATGTTGCAACCATTTGCTATACAAGTGGTACAACTGGAACACCAAAGGTGTGTAGGTTCCTTTAAAATTATTGCCGATTGTTCAAAATAGTATTTATTCTCCTAAATTGCTTTGTTTGCTTTTAGTAGCTACATATACATCTTTTAATATTTTTGCTGAACAAATTCTGGTCAGGGGGCTGTCTTGACCCATGGAAACTTTATTGCAAGTGTTGCTGGGGCCACTTTAAGAGAAAAATTCTATCCTTCTGATGTGTGAGTTCTTTTTTTATGTCTATTTATTTGTTATACAACAATTGTTTCCATTTTTCACTCTAATTGTTTATTATTCTTACTGGTCTTAACCAGGGTTTCTTTTTTTTTTTTTCAGTTATATATCCTATCTCCCTTTGGCACATATTTATGAACGAACAAACCAAGTCATGACAGTATATTTTGGGGTTGCAGTTGGGTTTTATCAGGGGGTGTGTATCTTGAATCATTTAAGCTTCTTTCTTCCTTTCATTTTTGTTATGCCAATTTATTATGAATGAGAATATGCATTTCCCAAATTATTGATGCATTATGATTGCTGCTTTTGATTTGTATTGCATGGATCTGGTGCTTACAACTACTTAGTATATAAAGAAGCTAGAAATACTGAATTACCTTATAATATACTGTAGCATATAGAATACAATAGTTATCAAATAATTACATATTTAATGGGCGGGACGACAGGATCTTTTTTTTTGGGGGGGGGGGGGCACATTTAATATCTTCATACTTGGCATTCTATGAAATGCCGCATCATTCTGTGAAAGAATTGTGTATGAAGGGCTTTCATTTCTATTATTTTGCTTGGGTTTTGTATGATTTAATTTTTTGTACAGGTTATGAATGGGATCCAGCTTGCAAGATTCTTCTGAATAATAGCTAGCTTTTCTGCCAGAATGTTAAGCTGTCTAATTATTTTTACTGTCCCATGCTTGTTGATAACTTGTAAAGTCAAGACCCCCTCTTGACTTTTCTGTGATCTTTGAATAGTTAACTATATTTCACCATATGCTGTAATATTTTCTGATAAGCTTGACATGCTTCTTTGTAACATTCACATGCAGGATAATATGAAATTGATGGATGATCTTGCTGCCCTAAGACCTACTCTCTTTTGTAGTGTTCCTCGGCTTTACAATAGAATATATGCTGGGTACAGTAATAATTCTATGCTTTTCAGAATTAGCATTTGGTGTGCTTCTTGTGTCATTTAGTTGGATGGTTTTGTTTCGCAGCATTGTTAATGCCGTCAAAACATCTGGTGGTCTGAGGGAGAGGCTATTTAATGCTGCCTACAATGCTAAAAAGCAAGCAATATTGCATGGTAAAGTGCATTCACAATGACTTATACACTGCATGCTGTGAATGTATTTATATATTTTGCCCAATGTATTCACTATGCTACTTGATTCGTTTTGTGCCCTTTCGATTGATCCTGAGGATACTTGAACAGGATTGTGCCATGTTGATATTGTATTTAAACAACCTCCTTATATAGTTACATCATGTGCTATTGATGGGCTAATTGTCCTTCATACAGCTTTCATTTTTTTCCTTTATTTTTTTTTCCAATTTATATTTTGGGGGAGGAGGTGTTGACAGTGGAATTATTAAATATCTTGTATATCCTTAGACGGTTGAACTCAAATTTCATCTTGAACAATAGTTGAAATTCCATTTAATTTTCATGGCTTGTGTTTTTCTTTTAAATGAAGTGGCTGGATAATAATTCTTTTGGGCTATAGCAGGGGTGGCTGAAAATTATAAAATTTTGGTTTTTCCTTGTAAACTTACAGCTTGGTGTGGACGTCGGCTGCTGATCGAGTTGTTTGTCATGATAATTCTGGTTGGAAAGCTGCTATTCCTTTTGTATGTTGATAATATATTATTAAAAAAATGCAGTACTAGTGTTGCCAATGGCAGCAAGCCCCAAAACTGCCTTGGCGCCATCGCGTGTCTGGTGCCATATTGAGGCATGGGAGACATTTCAAAATATGTTTTGAAAATGAAAAATTTTATAAAACACACAAGAATTTAGATAAACAGGGACGCTACAACAATCATCACAATAATAGATTTCCAAGCTATTAAAGTAGAATTAATATTAAAAAGTATGGTATGCAGCTGCAACACATAACAGAAGTAATAGGCACAAGTCACAACCAAAAAAAAAAAAAACTGAGATATGAAAGTTAGAATTATCATCCTCATCCCCCAAATAATCAGCTCCATTGCTTTCATCACTACTAGTGGCCTTAAAACTCTCTTCTTCAATGTCATTTAAAGAGGAGGGGCAGATACAGAGAGTGAGAGGTGTTGACAGTAAATTAATTTAAATGAAAGGAAAATTAGAGATTAATGCAGCTCTCTGGTGACCTGAATGAGGATTTTGATCGGGTTTGTGGGGATTTAAGCCGAAGGATCTGGTGTGAGAATGCAGAGAAACAATTGTTCTGGTGTGTTATTATTATTATTATTTTCCTCCTCCTTCTTCTTCTTTTGCTGCTTTATTTAATCATAGGCACTGCCAATGGACCTTGTTACCCCTAAAAACAAGGCAATGTGGATGGATGTGAGAAATCTCATCTGCCTACCACTGGGGGTTTTATAGCAGGAAGCCCCTAAAATGCCAAGATTCTGTCAACATGGCTGCCATTGACAATGCTGGAGATTACTGGTTGGATTTTTTAGATGACCTTTTCTGCTTCAATTTTTTCCCTTGCTTTTGCAAGTGCTTAGAATTATGGTCACCATCAGTCAAACTTTTGCTTCTGTTTATTCAGGTTTTGACCTGTGAACTGAAAATGACTTATGTGAACCAGTGGCTATAAAATGGCTCTGATAGTTCAAATAAAATATTTATCACTTACCAATCTCGGTCTCCTGGGAAATTGTACCATAAATTTGTGATCTTAATTAGGCATAATCGTAGTATTTGTGTGCCCCTGTATTTCCCTCTCAGTGGTTCCTACTTCCCAAAGAAAGTTTCAGGGTTATACACATGGATATACAAAGACTTAAATACCCTTACTCTTAACATTTCCCCTTAAGTTGATGCATTGATGTTAATCATGACTAGCTCATTATAGATATAGTCAACGCAGGGCCCATTTAGTGCTTGAGTAAAAATATCGCGTGGTTGCTTTCCAGTCCTAACATGACTAGTAGAAATTGTGGAATCCCTCATTTTCCTCCAAGAGAATTTTAAAATTCAAATGATTTATTTCCTTTTTTGTAGATGGTCAACTTTGGGATTGTATAGCATTTATGTATAGCTTTTATAGCTTTTTATTTTTTCCTGATTCTTTTCCCTGCTGCTGGCCAACATCAGGAGGGTTATTTTCCCATTTGTGTTAGCTCTTCCCTTATCCATCATATGTAAAAGATTCAGAGCAATATACAGAACTTTTCTCTACATTTTCCACTGAAATAATTCCTTGTTAGATGACCTTCTCAGAAATAAAATGACAGGCAGTTCTTAATGCTTTGTTCACTCATTGAAAATAGGATTTGAGGCATTATGATTATGATGAATAGAAGTAGCTTGGTTGTTACCCTATAGTAAGGAGCTTCCAAAACCGGGCTCACCAGGGACCTTGAGCTAGAACTTGATACTCAGATTCTGTACTTGATTACTTACTGCTCTATATTGCTTATTTTTTCCTAGAAATTGGAATACATCCAAAAAAGACACAATATCTTGAAGTTGATTTCCTATTCATTAGAGATCCTGTCCGATATGCATATGAAAACCCTGATATGCTATTATGGCCATGATTACTATACAATATGCCATGCCTTGGGCTCTTTTAAGATATTTTAATATATGCAAAACAGCGGACATATCAATAGTCCTTGCAAGGACAGAAATTGACTTGCAACTCTCATTGAAAACCATTATGCAAATGAGTAAAAATGAGGCAAATTCTCTATATTTTTGGATTGTGAAGCAAGTTTCCATCATCTGCCATGAACTTCACATTTGGAACCATTGGAGCATCACAAAGCTCAGGTTCAAGCATAATAGTATCAGCAAGTTAGTCTAGGATATGCTTCCTTTGGGATTGGAAGGTACCTCTTTTGCCTCTAGCAATCTCGGTCCCAAGAAATCTTTCAAATTACCCAAGTCTTTGTGATTTGTTTTGAAGAATAGTTTCAATGAAAACGGTAAAGTCATTCTGAGTCATCATAATATCATCCATATATACAAGTGGAACGGAACCAGAAATAGACTGATGAAAGAATTCAGAATGATCATAATCATTGTTACTCCTCAATCTCTTTATCGAAGCATGAGGAGACTGCTTTAAGCCATATGACAACTTTTAGAGTTTGCTCACCTCTGCAAACTCCTGCATGGGGTAACGTTTCTGAATAATCAATCCATATGTTTGAGCATGCCCTTGGCAGCCAAATGAGCTTTTTAGGTGAGCTATAGAACCTTCAGGGTTTAGTATAACAGTTAAAATTTATTTACAACCAATATCATGTTTTCCATCTAGAGACTCACCGGATGCCAAGTCTGGTTCTGTTTGATAGCCATCATCTCCTCGATTACTGTTTTCCACCCAGTATGAGACTAAGCCTCTGCAACTGATTTAAGGGTTATCAGTTATCACAGAATCAAGTGCAGATACAAAATACTGAGAAGAGGAAGAAAGACCATCATATGAAACAAAGCAAGCAGTTAGATAAGTTTGATTGCATTTTCCTTTGCAAAGGGCAATAGGAAGGGCGAAAGACTTAAATACCCTTATCCTTAACAAGTCTTAACTTGGGCTTACATTCAGAATTTACTAGTTTCTTACATTCTTTTTGGAAAATGTACTTTTTTCTCAGGAAATTGGTTTTAAAACATCCACAATGATGACAAATTAAGAAGTTGTTTGTTTGATAAAACTTATAGATCAAATTACCTTCGTAGATGATAACCAGGTAAAATTTACATTTCTCTCAGAACAACTGTTGCATGATTCCTCTAAGAACTTGATTCTTATCTGCTAATGAGTGGCTTGTCTGTAAATGGGGTGTGGGGGTGGGATGCAACAATCATAATTCTGGTGGCATGGTGTTTAATACGTTCCTTGCTCTCAAACTCATCTATGAGACAAATGCCTGTTTGTTTGTGTTGGTAAATGAGTGATTATTCTTGCCTTAATTATTCTGACTGTTGCTCCACTTTCTGTCTTCCTTCTTAGGCTGCCTTTAATTCCTCAGTTTGAGGGATTAAGGTCAACCATTTATTTCCCCTTGTTTCCTTTTCCATTTTCCGGTTTTTTCCCCTTAATATCCTATTGTATTTGATTTTGTTTATTTCCTCTTGTGGTACTGATTGTAATGGGCAGCAGCTTATGCTAGCCCTGGACCTATTTATTCTGTATTTTCTCTCTTTGCAAATAATAAGAAGAAAAGTATTATTCAGTTCTATTCTTCTTGCTTTTTCTTCAGTCTGTGTGCACTTTGGTATCACTTAAAACAAAACCTACTTTAACTACCATAATTTTTCATTATTTCAGGAAAGAACCCATCTCCCATGTGGGACAGATTAGTTTTCAACAAGATTAAGGAAAAACTTGGAGGACGAGTTCGTATAATGGTGTCAGGTGCTTCACCCTTATCGCCTGATATAATGGAGTTTTTGAAGATGTAAGTTTTTTACTGTTGGTGTATTTATTGCTAAAGAGGATTTTTTTTTTTAACAAAAATATTTTCCTGGTCCAATCATGTGTTACAACTTCTCAACAGTTGCTTTGGTGGTCGAGTGGCTGAAGGATATGGAATGACAGAGACTACTTGTGTAATAAGCTGTATGGATGAGGGTGACAACCTTTCTGGGCATGTTGGCTCTCCTAATGCAGCTTGTGGTGAGTAATTGGTGTTTGTCTCCCCCCCCCCCCCCTTCTCTTTCTTTTCCTTGGAGTTGCAAAATCCCACAATAAGTGGTCCAAAGTGGTATTCTTCTCTCCCTTGGTTTTTCTTCTGACTTATAGAACTATAGTATTTTATTTAGTTTGTAATCCTTATTAATTTATATCTTGGGTCATTCTTTATGTGAAATGGTGAAAGTAATGGCAATATGCTAGTGTTAATCAAAGAAGATTGTTCCAGTAGAATTACAAATGTAGATGGAGAGAGAGAGTTGATATGGATAATAGGAATAAGAAGGAACCAAAAGAGGTTTATTATTATTATTATTTTAATATTTCATAGGGCTGAACAGTGGAAAAAATCTTTTAATCCTGTTGGTTTCTGATAAAAGATTATCTTGGCTTAATTCTAGCAGATGTGAATAAGTGTTATTTCAATTGCTTGGTTCAAGAATTTATGCATCAGCTAAATTAATGGGCCTATAGTGCAAATGTTAGCGGGCTGCTGAAGTTTTGTTAATTATAGTCTTGTACTTAGATTATCCACTTAGTGCATTCTTATTTTTATTATTCAAAGGACATATTCTGTTATTCAAAAAAAAAATTATTTAGAGGACATAAATTATTATCACCTACTAGACTATGTCAAAATTTATAATAATCATTGTCATCTAACTGAACATGAAAAAAAAATTCAACACTTATTTATTCTTTTTTCTGTAATTCAAAAAGAATTTTAAATTTAGGTCCTATTCAGTTTGTTTTAGCAGTGGATTTTAGTGCCTATTGCTACAGTTTTTTGCTTTTCTGTTTCAGAGATAAAACTTGTAGATGTTCCAGAAATGAGTTATACATCTGAAGATCTGCCCCATCCCCGTGGAGAAATTTGTGTCAGGGGTCCCCTTGTTTTCCAAGGTTACTACAAAGATGAAGCTCAGACGTAATCACCTTGCCTGTTCTGGGCTATTCTAAGCTAATTTTAGCTTGTCCTGTTTAAAATTACTTGAATATTGAATCAATTTGAGCAGGAGAGAAGTGATTGACATAGATGGATGGCTGCATACTGGAGATATTGGGATGTGGTTACCTGGTGGTCGTCTCAAAATTATTGATAGGTGAGACCATTTTAAACTATGGACCATGTTTTAAAATAAAAATATGGCTACTTGAAGTATCATCCATAAAAAATTTATGCTAAAGCCTTCTCAATCCTGTGCCTGCAAGCGTGCTCTGTTCATTGAGTAGACTTAAATGACTTTTTAGGGCAAACTGGCTATTGATTGTTGCGTTGTTTGATGGGTGCTATTGTTAATGAGTAGAGATAAAAGCTTAATGTTACTTCTAGCTTGCAGACTACCTTCATAAATGACAGGATAGGCAAAAATGCACAAGCTCAATTTACTTTCTTTACCTTGATTACATAATGGCTTGTATTTAGATTTACTAATTTATAGGATCTGTTAACCATTGCTTGTGCAAAATATGATGATTGAGGGAAAGGAGAACAAATTTAACTTCCTCTTTGTCATCATTCTCTAAAATACAGGCTGTGCTTTCTTGTAGTAACCTTGACTACCAAATACATATTGTTTACATGTGATTTCTTTAAGAGTTGGTGCCTGTACCATTCCCTTGTTTCTGCCTCCCAGTATTTGTGAATATTGCACATCTTCCTACTGTTTTTATCCAGGATGATCCATTTTTACTTCTAAGTTTCTCAGCACACCTATCACAATTTTGACTACATTTATCAAGCATAAGAATGAAAGCTTTGCATTTCCAATATAGGAAAAAGAATATCTTTAAGTTGGCACAAGGAGAGTACATTGCTCCAGAGAAGATTGAAAACGTATATGCCAAATGCAAATTTGTGGCACAGTGCTTTGTATATGGTAAGGAATTAAGGTCTTACAATTTTGATGTGTGTGTGTATACGCGCGAGTCTTCTATCTCTTCCTCTTCTTTCTTCCCCCTCTTGTTTGCTAATGGTTAATTTTCCTTTTGTAGGTGATAGTCTAAATTCTTCTTTGGTTGCTATTGTCTCTGTGGATCCTGATTCCTTGAAAGCATGGGCTAATTCTGAAGGCATTGCGGTAGTTTAACTATTTTTCCTTTGAAAAAAAAAAATCCTTTTAATTCATATACGTTTGCTAAGAGCTGTTATCATATCTGCCAAGAGAAAAAATTATAATGTTGCCTCTTAACTGCGCTCTTGGCTTGAGTTTGAGCGGACTGTTATAGTTTTTAAGGAGACCAAGCACAATTCAGATTGAAAATTGAAGTTTATATGGTTGAAAGATCTTTCACATCTATTGTATATATAGCAGCTAGGTCAACAAATCATTGAATTTCTGTGGAATCTGGATTTCGTAAACTGAAGTTTTACTTTTGTGTTTGAAAATGAAATAAGGAAAAGTGGCTTTTTTAAATCAGATAGTTCCTAGCCAATCAAATTAAAACATTGTTTGGAAAAAAGTATGATTTGGAATTGCCGTGGATTTTGTGAGGACAAATTGATGAGAGAAATTATTTAGCCTAGTAAATGTAGAACTTGCATGTATTCTTGCTTGCTTTTAGTTGTATTCCAAAATAGTGTGTATTTGGCTGACATCTTGACCTCAGGAGTGCTAGCTCACTTGCTGCCACTTAGATATATTTCAACTTGCTTTTTTTCCGGAATCCATTGTAGCACTTTATTGTGGACTTATGGTTCTATACAATATATGGCCGACATATGTAAGATAGCTCTTTTTAATTAATTTTCTAAATAAATCACATAATAGCCCCTTGAGGTTAAATGAAATTATGGAGACGGTCTGTGTACTTTTAGATACGAGGAGTAGTATATTTTATGCTAAAATTCAAAATAAGGTAGGTCTGTTTAATTTCTAAATACAAGGGAGGAGAACCCTCTAATCTCATCAAATTTCCAGTTAGGTAATATGCTTTACTGAAGTTTTATTTTGCTGAAAGTGTAAGTTCTGATTTAAAGAGCAGTCGCTATGATGTGCTTATTCCCTCATTTGTGGGCATGGATGTAGTATGATGATTTAGCTCAACTTTGCAATGATCCAAGAGCGAGGGCTGCTGTCTTGGCCGAGATGGATGCTACCGGATGGGAAGCTCAGGCAAGTTTATCAAATTGTTGCTATTATGGTTTCCCATTTTATACATCTCAGCATTAATTTCTAAATATCTATACCTTTTCTTACTGCCCTGCAGCTTAGAGGTTTTGAATTTGTAAAAGCTATCACTTTGACCCATGAACCATTTACTATGGAAAACGATTTGCTGACTCCAACATTCAAGGCAAGTGTTTAGTATCTATATGACTTGATTGTAATTTCAATAATAAATGAAGGGATTCCTGGTTCGACCAAGTTAATAATTCATGAATGAATAGACTGGTACATTTTCCTAACATACTTATATGTTTGTTTATTCATAATTGGCTTAGTATTCTTCTGTAAATCAGGTCTATTGAAGATATATATTTTTTTAATGTATGTGTGCATTCATCTTTTCAGATTAAGAGGCCTCAAGCAAAGGAATACTTTTCTAAAGCAATATCTAATATGTATAGTGAACTCTCCAGAGCTGATCGAGCGTCTGCCTCGTAACAACCCCATCTTGGAACAGTGGCATCAAGTAACTCGTTGTACTGTGTTGTATTGATTCACAAAAATAATGCTGGAATTCCATTAACATTTAGGAAAAATTGCATTAAAGGATTCAAATTTTATAAAATTTATAATAAAAGATCTTAAAAATTGAAATTATCTTTAAAGATCAAAATTACTACTAAGTTTTAAAAGATTTATTATTAGGTTTAGGAAACTTAGTAGTAATTTTTCTAAACTTTATAGTAAGTTTTTTAGAACTTGATAGTAATTTTAATTCTTAAAGATAATTTTAATTTTTAAGATCTTTTATTTTAAAATTTGACAAAATCTGAGTTCTTCAATGTAATTTTCCTTTAACATTTGTAGTGTTCTTTATGTGACAGCTCTTTAAATATTGTTTATTACAATACAAAGCATTCAAATTTCATTTGGCAATGCCTCAACACTTGCCATCAAAAATCAGCATTGTGTTGTATGTTAAATCGCATAACTCCTCGATTAATTTATTCAGTTCATTTTAATTTCATCTTCAACTGAGATAAATATTACCGTGAACGGTTTTTTATTTGTAGAGTCTCGTTGACTATTCATGTTGCGACCTTTTCAATATTTGTGTATGGAAAAGTTGTTAAAAGAAATGTTAAAATCGTGTTTGGTAAAAGTGTGGTTTGTAAAATACAAAATTGTAAACATAAAGTACAATCTAAGTTAAAAGGTATGATTTTAGCATCTAATATAAAATAATATAAAAAAAATAGCAACACTTACAAACATGCCCTATTTTGAATCGCATGCCAACAAAATTAGCCAAATATAACTTAAACATTTAAATGTAATATAATACTACCAAAATTTTTATCATTTCATCTCGAAAAACCAGGGTTCTTCCTTTACAATACGCAAAATTGAGAATATGTTGCTTTTTGTCGCACCAGAACTCAAACAGGCTGCAAAGATGTTTCTTTCTTTTGCTTGTTTTTACTTTTTTAATAATAAAATATTATTTTAATCCTCTGAAGATGATTCCAATATTAATTAATTTTGTTTATATTTTTATATCACTTAAGTACTTAAAATGATAATTTTATTTTAACCTTATAAAATATTTATTTACTAAAAAATTATATAGTATCAAAATATGAAATTGTAATAAAATTAGACTAGTAAATGTTAGGATGATAGGGGGAAATTTTTTGGCAAATTTAGAAAGAGCTCAAATTTTTAGCCATTGAATGTATTTTATGTTATGAAATTAATGGAAATATAAGAAATATAACAAAAGTAAGAGAAAATTGAAAGAAGAAAGAAAAATATAACTTTTATTCACTTGGATATTTCGTATTTCAAATATTACCTCTATTCGTAGACTTTCAACCATAAAAATAATTCCTTTGAGTTATAATAACATAAAGGGAAAAAAATTAATTTATATAATTGTACAATAAAAATCATATGGGAGTTATAAGTTATATCCATTAAACATAAAAAGAGATCTTATGGAGTTATTTTTTAGAAGTTATGAATATCCACATAATTATATAATTTATAACATTTTCCATACAATTTTTTTTTCTCTTTTTTTCTTGTTAGCCTGTGGTTCTATAACTAAACAAATCCCAATATCACTAAATAATCTGGTGTTATGACATTATTATTGTAATAAGTCAAAACATACAGTATTGTTTATAACAAGACACTAGAAATTAATTCCACCTTTCAAATTATAATTAATATAAATTTCTAAATAAAATGAAGACCTTGTATCCCTTCATTTGCCATGGCCAATCTCACATTTTGGTCTATTTAAACTAGTCTCATAAGTGAAATCTCTACCTAGGCCCACCTTGATTCCAATGTCTATTCATGGTACTAGTATGCTCTTTAGTCTAAACATATTGTAGAAAAAATGATGAGAATTTGCAATCTTTGTAAAAAATAACAATTATTTTAAAATCTCATATAATAGTTTAGCTATATAAACTACAAAATATTCTTTATAACTCACTCTTCTTGTATCAATATATGATTATACTTAGACAATCAAAGCAAGTTATACAGAAACATAAAGAATCATCTCAGGCTTTTAATATTTCACCATATCTGTACTCTAGTCTTCAATTATCTTAAAAGTGATTTGAAAAGTTTTTTTTTTTCAATTCATATCCAAAATAAAACAATAGTTACATTTAAAATTAACATGAGACAAGATTGCTTCGGACAACTTTACATTTCAATTGAGGTGTCCTTTAAAGTAGATTTATAAAAAAATTATGCAATCAGAAGTCACCTTCTTTTTTAGTATCATCTTCTGTTTTTTTTAGGATCCTTTCTCTGTTGACGGAGACTACTTCTTTTAAAAATGTTATCTCTTGAAATCAATTTTTTTTTAAGATTATTTAACACCTCGCCTTACTTCAATTGCATTTTTACATTTTTCTTTCTATCATGACTCATATACAGTACCAAAATTATACTAATAATGACATATTGATTTTTCTTCCGTTATTTTCACATATGGTCACAGAAATCATGATATAATTTTCTGCCATTGTTTACTTAAGAGTCATGAAAATCAAGTCATAATTTTCTACGTCATACCAATAATAATTTTCTATCACATATGACATAAGTAACATGTAGATGTACATATTGTCCAAAAATAATAATTTTTTCTTTGTCATTATACGTGTATATACATTACCAAAATTGTATTATCATATCTAACCTTAAAATAATAACTATCACTTTTCACATAGAAATTACAAAAATCATAAAATATTGGTTTTTCTGTCATAGAAATAATAATTTTTTGGTTACATGACATACGTAATGTACAAATACATATTTTTATACATGTACTAATTATTATATATATGCAATTTAATCACATATAAAAGTACAAGCATATTTGTAATAGAAATACATATATTAAAATATAACTTCCATCAACTAGAATCTCATCAACATTACAACTACATTTTTAATAAAATTACATATTAAAATATTACTTTCATAAACTAAAATAATGTTAATATCCACCAAAATACCCAAACTTTTATACATATAGTAGGCTATTAGAAAACCATGTATATCAGCTTTTCTCATGCATGGACAAGAATAATTTTGCCTCAGTTTACATTAAAATTTAAAGATTAAACTTGAGGAAAAGAGTAAAAACTAGAGTTGCTACTCTTTTTTTTTTTACTAATTCACGTGCATGAAATAAGAAAAATAAAATAATTTTTATCTTAGAGATTTTTAAACTAGTCTTTAGCTTAAAGAATAAACTTGAGAAAAGGAGTAAAAACAAGAGTTGCTACTTTTTTTTTTAAACTAATTCACATGCATGAAATAAGAAAAATAAAATCAATTTATACCTTAGAGGATTTTTAAACTTTAGCTTCCTTCTTCCTTTCTTTTCTCTCTCACTGACGTTGCTCTCTTTCCATTCTCAATTTGTTACTTGTCCCAAATTGATCGTGGAGTTTGAGGGTCTCGGCCACTTTCCATAGACGAAGAAAAACAAAGCTTCCATGCTAAGTTATCAAGTCATCATGCTCTGCCTTAACTAGTGTGCGTGGGATGCAAGGTTTTCATGCGATGATTTCTTGCATTAAGTGGGTGGAATTGTGCCATGTGTCAAGCAATCTGTTTATGTTGCGGACTCATCTTATAGGTCCTATTTGCTTCACTAAATCTTGAATTATGTAACCATAAAAAAATGTATTTGCAACTATATTTATTTTAATCATATCTAATATGATTAAAAAAAACAAATACTTTTACAGTTTGATTATATAAAAATAATGTTGTAATGGAATAATATGTCAATAAATTGATAAAATTGCCCTGATATAAAAAATTATTTTCTTTAATTACTGTCTGGAGAATAATTGCAGCTTTAAAGTGTGTTTGGATGGAAATTTTTAGAAAGAAAAAGGAGAGGAGAGAAGAGAATTTTTTATTTTAAAATTTATTTTATTATCCCTTAATTTTTTTAATATTTTAATTTTTTAATATATTAACATTTAATAAAAATTAAAATAATATTTTTTTCATCAAAAATTTAAAAAAAATTAAAATTCATAATTTTTTAAAATATTAATATAATTATTTTTTATAAAAAATTTAAAATAATATAAAAATAAATTTATCTAAATATAATTAACCCCCTCCCCTCCCCTCAGTTGTTGCAAACACAGCCTTAACCTATGTTTGGATGGAGTGAAAAGAAGGGGGGAAAGAAAAGGTCGAGAGAAAACAGAGGAGAAAAGTAATTTTACCCTGTTTGGATGGGGGAAAGGGAACCAGGAGGAGAGAAAAGTACAGTGAAAACAGACGTGGGTCCCACAAAAAAAAATTCTCCTCAAAACTGGAGAGATTTTGGAGAGAAAAGAAGACGCGCGTGCATATTCCGACTACATTGCAATCGAAAAAATATATTCAGGAGGTGTAAACAAAAAAAAAAAATTAATTTAAACAAATTTTTTTAATTTTAATTAATTAATATTATAATTATTCATTGCATATTTTATTATAAAATTATTTAATAATAAATATACTTTATAAAATAAAAATATATAATTTTAAAATTATTAATAAATTATATTTTTATTAAAAAAATAAGTTAGTTACACCCAAACGTAATCATAAACAAAAAAAATTAGTTAAAATTTATGTATATTAATTAATATTATAATTATTGATTTAAAATTTTATTATAAAATTAATAAATAATAAATATATTTTATAAAATATTTATATATTTTTAAATTAAAATTAATAAATTAAATTTTTATAATAAACAAAATTAAAACCGACTATATTACAGTCAATTTTTAATATAGCCAAAAGGCAGTCGAACATGACGTTCGACTACCTTTTCGTCGGATGGGATGATTTTATATATCTATTTCTATAACGTTTCAATGATGAAAATAGCGTTAAAATATTATTTTAATATAATAATATATATTAAATTAAAAATATTTATTATATTTATATATATTATATTTAAATTAATTAATATATATTAAAATGATATTTATAAATTTTTAAAATAAAAAAGTATATTTATTATATTAAAATAAGTATGAATAAATTATTTTTAATTAATTAATTAATATTATAATTATTCATGTAAAATTTTATTATAAAATTAATGATTAATAAATATATTTTATAAAAAATTAATATTAAAATAACTAAATTAATTTTTTAATTAAAAAAAAAACCAAACCAACTGCAGTCAATTTGGCTACGACCAAACAGGACAGTCGGATGGGATGATATTCATCCCATCCATATTTTTATATATGCATTGTCATGCATTGGCAATATGTATTTTTGTCCGAATTATCGTCTTCTGATTCTAGAATTATTCTTTCTAACTTGTAAATTTCAATATCAAAATAGTCAAATTCTTCATCTATATACCTATTTGATTCAATAGGTTCTAAGTTATATTCCTCGGCTAATTCTATAAGATTCATCATTTTTTTATTTTTTGGTTTTTTACAATTTGTTGCTATATGTCCTAATTCTCCGCAATTATAACATTGACATTTAGTATGATATTTATTATAATTAATTTTCCTTTGACCTTTCTTATAATAATTTCCTGGTGTAAAGGTTTTTCTAAATTTTGATTTCTTTTGAAGTTTTGATTTTGGATATTTCCTAAATCTATATTCATAACGTTTATAGGATTTTTTCTGATATTTTCTTATGGGATATCTTTGTTTAGGTGTACATCCCCATTTATGAGGTGTTTCGAAATTACTACATTGAAGGATTAATTTATTTGTTTTATAATATTTATGATTTCTCCAAGCTTCCTTGTATTTATTGGATAAATATTCCCTAAGGAAATCTTCTCTTCGTCCCATGGTGTCTACATATGACATTAAATCTATTATATCATTAAATGTTTTCTTTCATGCAGAGGTCTTTTCTATGGCTATTGGGTACACAGAGCCACTCATGGAAGCCAAGACCTTCCCCCTTCAACTTAGTTCAGCACAGCCTTCCATCGTTTTCTACTGGAGGCGTAACTATTCCCATTTCTAATTTATCATTCAAAGGATCTCTAATCCTCATTCTAGTATTGACACAGAGGAGTATCAACTCAATATATATGGAGGATAAGTTGAAATACTACACTTAATCTTTGACGAGAAGTTTAGCAAGTCATACCTTTAATCTGCAAAATATTCTTCTTTTATTGATGAATGCGGAAGACTACAATGGACTGTGCCCGGAATTCTTAGAGGAATTCAGAGTTATATGGTTGCTTAAAAGACTCGTTACTAAGACTTTGTAAGATTTTTCATAAGATCAAATCTAACTGAAATCCAACCAAGTATACCAGAAATAGATTTAACCCAAAACTTAAAAAATTTAGTACTTGTAGAAATCAACCAAGAAGAAAAATAGATAGAAATAATAGCTTTAATAAATCCAGAGATTACAAAAAGTTCAATACATATAAATTATACAGATAACAATATCAAGATACAAGAAAATGAAACTATAGCCCAAACTATGTTAAGATTTACCAAACGAAATATTATAAAAGTAAAATTGTATGTTGACTCAGAAATAAGAGATCAAACCCATAAAATTATTTTAGGAAAAGACTTCTTAAAATATGTAAAGCCATATAAAATTCAAGAAAATAGAATTTTAATAAATATAGAACACCAAGTAGTAATTCTTGAAAAAATCAAATTGATTTAATGACGTTTTACTATATATTAATTAAATTTAATTACCAAAAATATCAATCACGCAAATACCATGCTATGATTGATACAGGAGCAAATATTACAACAGCCAAATACAACGTATTACCCCCCGAATTATAGAAAAAAGATAAACCAATAAGAATGAGTAGTGCTGGAAAAGAAATACATTTTATTAAATTATTTGCCAGAGATATTACAATACAAATAGGAGAATATGAATTAAAGATTCCACTTTTACATCAGTATGATGAAACCACTCCTGACATAATTTTAGGAATGGATTTCTTAGGAAAATATATGCCTCTACATTTTACCGAAAAAATTCTAATATTAACAACTCTATGTAAACATCAAGCTTGGGCAATTAGGATACAAAATTCATATAATAGAACTGACACCAACTTTAGAAGAAAACTATTGGAAAACGAAATCCAATTTATCCCTAATCAAAAAGCTATTGATAATGAAGTCACAAAATCATTAAGAAATATTGAAAGACAAAAAACCATTGAAGAAAGAATACTCGAAAATTATAGTGAAAAGCCTTTAATCCACTGGGAAAAACCAAAACCATATGCCAAAATAAAATTACTTGATTACAGTAAAGAAATCTGTAGTAAACCATATCCTTGGGCACCAAAAGACAAACAAGAATTTATTATGCATCTAAATAAAATGAAACAGTATAATTTAATTAGGGAAAGTAGATTAAATTATTGTTCGCCAACTATGATTATCATGAGCGATGCGGAAGTAAGACGAAATAAATCTAGAATGGTCATTAATTACAAAAAACTAAATGAATTAGTTGTTAAAATCGTTATCCAATTCCAAAGATTGAACTTTTATTTAATCTAATAAGAGAAAAACAAATCTTTAGTAAATTTAATTGTAAATCAGGATTTTTTCAAATAAAATTAGAAAAACCAAGTAGGAAATATACTGCCTTTCTAACCTCGGAAAGATTATATGAATGGAATGTATTGCTAATGGGATTCCATAATAGTCCAAGTATATTCCAAGAACACATACAAAGACTTTTAGCACCCATTAAAGATTTTGCTATAATATACATAGATGATATTTTAATATTTTCAGAAAATAAGGAGCAGCACGAAAAATATTTAGATCAATTTATGAAAATAGTTGAAAAAAAAGAATTAATATTTCATCTAAAAAAGTAGAATTAAGAAAGGAAAAAAATACTCTTTTTAAGGCACTATATCAACTCTAATGGAATAGAATTACAAGAACATATTAGTCAAAAAGTAAAAGGCTTTACCAAAATTACAAATAAAAGAGAATTACAATTATTTTTAGGACTAGTAAACCAAGCTAAAAGTTTTATTCCCCATCTATCAAAATATACTGTTCAACTTACAAAATTAACTGGAGAAAAATTTTCTTGGAAATGGAATGAAGAAACTGAGCAACTTATTCAAAAAATTAAGAATTTATGTAATAATTTATCAAAACTAACAATTCTAACCCAGGAAAACTTAAAATAGATCATTTACACAGACGCATCAGAAAATTATTGGAGCGCCGCCATTTATCATAAAAATAATAAAGAACAAGAAATCATTACCAAATATAATAGTGAAAAATTTAATGAAAACCAAACTAAATACCACTCAACTTGAAAAGAATTTTTAGCAATAGTAAAAGCTGTAAAAAAATTTGAGTTACTCATTGTTAATAGTCATTTCATTATTCGAACCAATAATATTCAAGTAAAATTTTGGTTAGCAAAAGGACTAAGGTCTAATAGATTATCAAATAAGATGTTATATAAGTGACAAGCCGATTTATTGTATTATGATTATTTTCTCGAATATGCAAAAGGAAAAAATAACTTGATTTCTGATTTCTTGAGCAGAGATAGAGCAGTCTCAAACAAGTAAAGCTACCAGTAATCCGCAACAAGAAGAGGAAAACTCGTATCCTTACATTATTGCGCAAATAAATGCTATCGAATTAAATACCAGTATTTTGTCTTCTCAGACAACTAATCAATTGAATAACATCAGTAGCACTGTGAATTATCTCACTCAAGCTATGGGTAACTTTAGTTCCCATGTTGGTGAGTTAGAAAAATGAATAATCCAACTAGAGAAACAAGTAATGAGTATTTCCCCTACTCCAACCCCTCATTCAACACCTCAAAGTCCATCAACACATATCCCATCTACTCTATCATTTGCAGTCATCCTAGAACAGGAAACCAAACAAGCCCAAGAACAGGCCCAATCTAGTCCACAAATAGCGTCATCTTCAACCTCGAAACCAATAAACCCAATCCAAAGAAATTTCCATAAACAGTTTGAATATTTTCAGATGATTATCCAAAAGCTTAATCAATGCCGCATATCTACACCAACCATTAAGTACATTTCCCATTATTCCATAAACAAAGCCGTCATTATTCCAGGCACAAACCCACAATCAGTTTATGCTTTATTTAGTTACGAATTAGTTCACTGTATATATCCCTCAAAAGAACTTTCAGAATTATCCCTGTTACCAAAAGTCGTCCAGGAAGCAGTCAAACATTACCACAATATCATCACCCAGCACACCATGTACATGAGATGTTATTCCACAATAGCAGAAATAACCCCAGAAAAGTTTTATCCTCCGATTAATCTTATTAAATTAGGAACAACAAAGAAACCCTTCGAATTCTAAGAATTTGAAAAATCCCTCATCGATCAAGAAGAATTTCGCCCTCTTATTTCAAAAATTAGAGCCCAAGAATTTGACACTATTTTCTCAGAAATGAGTCAAACTTTATCCAGTGAAAAAGTCCAATGGACGTACTTCATAGGTCAAAACTCATGTATTTACTCTGTAGGAAGAACAAGTAGAAAGCATCGATTATTTATGAAATTTTATGAAAGAATAAAAATAAATCAAATGGATAATACCAAAGACACAAAGAAAAGAATATGCCAGCAATTAGCAGAATATCCTTCCCATACATGCATTTACTGTAAAGACAAAGAAAGATCAGTATGAGTGAAGTAAGGACTCTTACCCTAACAGGGCCACAATAAGTGGTTGTATGGTTGAGACTCCATACGTAAAATCGTAAACCACGAACCTGATGTGGCTCTAGGATCGCCCCGCTGCGTGCGCCTGAAATGATGGCCCGTATGTAAGGGAGCGTCGCCGAGTTGACACATTATGGTTTCAATTTTATTTATGGTTTTAGGTTCAAATTTAGATATTTCCATTTTTTCAAATATTTCTAAGGCTTCAAATATATTCATAGTTTTTGGTTTAGATTTAGGTGCTTCTATTTTGGGTATAAAATGTAAGAATTCTAAGAAATCTAGGCTAGCATATTCATAATTTAATTGATTCATTTTAATAATTATAACAATAATTAAGATAGGAAGTATGCAGGCGAGTGAGTAAGCAGGTAACTAAGAAAGCAGATAAGCAAGATTACTATGACTTGATCTAAAATTTCAGAGACTAAGTTTCATATTTCCTTCTTCTCATCCATCCATGATGCTTTGATACCAATACTACGACAGTCTGGAATGAGCGAGATCAGTTACCCGTTCAAGGAGTAATTTAGACTTAGGAATAGAGGTTGACCGAAACTAAACCGGGTCATGGAAGAAACTTTACCCACTTTCATGTAGAGGTCTTTTCTATGGCTACTGGGCACACAGGGCCACTCATGGAAGCCAAGACCTTCCCCCTTCAGCTTAGTTCAGCACAGTCTTCCATCATTTTTTACCGGAGGCGTAACTATTCCCATTTCTAATTTACTATTCAAAGGATCTCTAATTCTCATTCCAATATTGACATAACGGAGGATCAACTCAACATATATGGAGGATAAGTTGAAATACTACACTTAATCTCTGACGAGAAGTTTAGCAAGTCATACCTTTAATTTGCAAAATATTCTTCTTTTATTGATGAATGCGGAAGAGTACAATGGAGGGTGCTCGGAATTCTCAGAGGAATTCAGAGTTATATTTTTCGTATGTACCTCGTGTGTTTACAAGTGAGGATTACAAAACTTTATATAGACAAGAGGCATTTCTCTGCCGCACCAATACAATAATTGAGTCACTATTCTTAGATTCTTTGTGGATAGGATGAGGTTGCTTTGTGTCATTTCTTCTTTTTTGTTGTCAGTCGTCAATCGTCGATAAATAGCTTTGAGTTTCTTTCTTCTACTTTGTGTCATTTCTTCTTTGTCTTTTTCTTAAGTCATTTCTTGCTTTTGCTTTTTTATCTTTCTACTTTAGTCACGTCCTTATTATTGGATTTGTCCTTTTCTTCTTTTGCTTTGTGTCGCGTCAACACTTTGGCACTTCTTCAAATTTTGAGAATATTGATGCTTGTTGGTGGATTACTCTGCTCTTCAGCTGATCTTTCTTTGTCTTTACAGTAAATGCATGTATGGGAATGATACTCTGCTAATTACTGGCATATTCTTATCTCTGTGTCTTCGGTATTATTCATTTGATTTGTTTTTATTCTTTCATAAAATTTCATAAATAATCGATGCTTTCTACTTGTTTTTCCTACAAAATAAATACATGAGTTTTGACCTGTGAAGTACGTCCATTGGACTTCTTTACTGGATAGAGTTCGACTCATTTCTGCGAAAATAGTGTCAAATTCGTATGCTCTAATTTTTGAAATAAGAAAGCGAAATTCTTCTTGATCAATGAGGGATTTTTCAGATTCTTCGAATTCGAAGGGTTTCTTTGTTGTTTCGAATTTAATAAGATTAATCAGAGGATAAAACTTTTCTGGGGTTATTTCTGCTATTGTGAAATAACATATCATGTACATGGTGTACTGGGTGATGATATTGTGGTAATGTTTGGCTGCTTTCTGGACGGCTTTTGGTAACAGGGATAATTTTGAAAGTTTTTTTTAAGGATATATACAGTGAACTAATCCGTAACTAAATAAAGTATAAACTAATTGTGGGTTTGTGCCTAGATTAATGACGACTTTGTTTATGGAATAATGGGAAATGTATTTAATGGTTGGTGTAGATATTCGACATTGATTAAGCTTTTGGATAATCATCTGAAAATATTCAAACTGTTCATGGAGATTTCTTTGGACTGGGTTTATTGGTTTCGAGGTTGAAGATGACGCTATTTGTGGACTAGATTGGACCTGTTCTTGGGCTTGTTTGGTTTCCTATTCTAGGATGGCTACAAATGATAGAGTATATGGGATATGTGTTGATGAACTTTGAGGTGTTGAAGGAGGGGTTGGAGTAGGGGAAATACTCATTACTTGTTTCTCTAGTTGGATTATTCGTTTTTCTAACTCACCAATATGGGAACTGAAGTTAACCATAGCTTGAGTGAGATAATTCACAGTGCTACTGATGCTATTCGATTGATTAGTTATCTGAGAAGACAAAATACTGGTATTTAATTCGATAGCATTTATTCACGCATTAATGTGAAGATAAGAGTTTTCCTCTTCTTGTTGCGGATTACTGGTAGCTTTACTTGTTTGAGACTGCTCCATCTCTGCTCAAGAAATCAGCAATCAATAATGGATTATAATAATTTATAATTTTAACTGGTTTGTATAATATTATCCTTTTCATTTTTTAATCTTTTTTCTTTTGATTTTTCTTTTCTAAATTGAGAAATTTTTTCATCTAATTTTATTTTTCTCATTTTTGTTTTGTGTTTGGTTTTGAACCTTTTTCTTTTTCTTTTATTTCTTTTGAGGTTACATTTTGTTTGTTGATGATGAAATTCACAATACTTACTGAGAGGAAATAAAAATTTTAATGGACATCTCCAAGCATATAATTTCTTCTTGTTATTTGAGGTTCTTGAACATCCATATTCATTTCCTGATACTAGGTCTTTAGTATTGAATTCAGCTTCTCTGTACTGTTCAGTTAAAGCTCTTGGATTATTAGGTTTATGCAACTCTTTTTCTTCTTTTTTATTTTCTACTTTTAATTCTAATTCTTTATTTTTGTTGGTATCGCTTAATTCGCTTAATTCTTCTATACTGTCCAATTCTAATTCTTCCCATATTTTTTGAAATTCCTCAAAATCTATTTGGTCAAATTCTTGAGGTTCCCTAATTTCTGTGGGATTGTCTTTACCTACTTCTTGTATCATATTAATCTCATCTTTTTCAGAGATATACTCATATCTTTCGCTAGACGTTGATTCGTCTTCTGATTCTAGAATTATTCTTTCTAACTCGTAAATTTCAATATCGGAATAGTTAAATTCTTCATCTATATACCTATTTGATTCAATAGGTTCTAAGTTATATTCTTAAGCTAATTCTATAAGATTAATCATTTTTTTATTTCTTGGTTTTTTACAATTTGTTGCTATATGTCCTAATTCTCCGCAATTATAACATTGGCATTTAGTAGGATATTTATTATAATTGATTTTCCTTTGACCTTTCTTATAATAATTTCTTGGTGTAAAAGTTTTTCTAAATTTTGATTTCTCTTGGAGTTTTGATTTTGGATATTTCCTAAATCTATATTCATAATGTTTATAGGGTTTTTTCTGATATTTTCTTATGGGATATCTTTGTTTAGGTGTACATCCCCATTTATGAAGTGTTTCGAAATTACTACATTGAAGGATTAATTTATTTGTTTTATAATATTTATGATTTCTCCAAGCTTCCTTACATTTATTGGATAAATATTCCCTAAGGAAATCTTTTCTTCGTCCCATAGTGTCTACATATGGCATTAAATCTATTCTATCATTAAATGCTCTTCTATATTCTGTTATAATTGAATCTGATAATAATTTTGGTAATTTGTAGTAGAATAAATCTAAATAAAATCTTTTTTGTTCATAATTATTTAATCTGGCTTCATAATAGTATTTTTGGTATTCACAGATATATTGATTTAAAATTTTTGGTTCTAGGGTGCAAATTTCAATTTGATGTAATTTATTTATAGCTCTTTCTATTTTTGTTTTTTCATTGGCTCCTACACTTCTTCTTAGAAATTCATTTCTTAAGACTTGTTCGTAATTTCTTAATACTGATGCATAAAATTATTTGTTTGTTGTATAATCTGATACTTGTCTTACTTGTTGTCTAAATTCTTCTGTTAAACTTTTCTACCATTCTAGTACAATACCTATAAAACTAGATTCGATTATTAGAATGGCTGATTGTGTACTTGGTGTTCGATTTATTAAGGCTATTAATTGGGATTTATTTCATTCTTCTAATCTTCTTTCTCGATCTAAATTATAATCTATATTTAACCATATTCCTGAATTTGAGATTGGTTTTGTTTCATATTGCTCTAATGGAGGGGGTACAAACTTATTGTCTTTAGATGGGGTATATATAGTTTTGTACATAAATTCATTACTCATATCTTTCATTAGTTCTTTATGTTTTAATTTTTGTTGTTCAATTTCGGTTTCTTTATTAATACTAGTTCCTTCATCTCTTCTTTGGTATCTTGAGTCAGATAAGTTAGGTGGATTAAAGGATTGATTTGGTAGTTCCTCAATTTTTGCAGTTTGCATATTTACTTCGTAAGTGTCTTGTAGACTTAAATAACTTAATTCTTTCTTTAAAGATTCTAAATTGACTTCTTCTTGACTCATTTTTCTTTCAATTTCTTTTTGGTCATCTGATTCATCTAATATCCTTATTATATTAATTTGTTTTATTTGTGGTTTTTCTATTCTTGGTAGGTAAGGTAGGAATTCTATTGTATCATAGTCTATCCTATCTAATCTTCGCATAAATGCTAATCTTTCTTCATCTATTTTTTGACATTCCTCCGGTGATATATATTATATATTATATATTAATATAATCTTTCTTCATCTTCGCATAAATGCAAGGAAGCTTGGAGAAATCATAAATATTATAAAATAAATAAATTAATCCTTCAATATAGTAATTCCGAAACACCTCATAAATAGGGATGTACACCTAAACAAAGATATCCCATAAGAAAATATTAGAAAAAACCCTATAAACGTTATGAATATAAATTTAGAAAATATCCAAAATCAAAACTCCAAGAGAAATCAAAATTTAGAATATATATAATATATTAAATTAAAAAATATTTATTATATTTATATATATTATATTTAAATTAATTAATATTTATTATATATATATATAATATTTTATTAATCTTATTTATTTTTAAATATTGATATATATATATATATATGTGTGTGTGTAAATGTAAAATAATTAAATGACATAAAAGAATATAATTTTTTTAAAATACTTCATTTAATGATAAAATTAAAAATATTATGTAATATAAAATTATTATTTTAAAAATTAATATATATATTTTTTATTTTCTTTCTCTCCATCTAAACAGACCTGATTTTTTTCTTCCCTCATTTTTCTCCCCACTTTTTTCTTCCATTTTTCTCCTCCCCCGTCCAAACACACCATTAGAGACATGCAAATACACAAAAGAAGCATCGAACCAAATTCAATCAAACTATGCTAGAGATGGATCAATGGGCAGATGTAGGAGAGAGTAAAAAAATTGGTCAATACATAGAACAACCCTCTCCTTTGCCATGGGAGCACAATAAAGCTTCAAACAAGCTTCGGTCCCAGATCTGACGACCTTCAGTCAGACAAGCTTCAAACCAGATTCAAGGGTCAATAGAAGATTAACGCGATATATCTAGAAAACGAAAGCCTCAAAATTATAAATCTGGAAAAATGGTGTTCCTGCCATGGGAGCTCAATGAAGCTTCGAAAATGCTTCGACCCACCATTTAACATAATTTCCTAACATTCAAACAATCTAGATGCAAGATTTAGTCCAAATTTGCGTAGTAATCAAAGAAAATCTTCATATACCTTAAAAAATGAAAACCTAAAATTTACATATTTGAAACTTGTTCTTCTAGTGAAATCGACGACCTTTCAATCGATTTTGAGCGTGCGAATCGGCTCGAGCTTCGATGGCAAGGACGGCTTGAGCTTTGACAGCGACGGGCGGGCCAGACGCCGGCAGCCGATGATTGATCTGTTGCGGGAACAAACAGGAACGAAGACGAAAGGCAATTGCCGTACAAGTGCTTCACTGAATACGTTGGGCTTTCCCTTCCCCATTCCATGTAATCGCCTCCACCGAACCAAACGCGAGACGCATAGGGAATGTGTCGACATCGCCCATGCATTTGCCAAACCAAACACAGCCTATGCTTTAATGTGTCAAAGTAATGTGTGGCTAATGTATGAGGTGATGGGTTCCTTCAATAAAGTCATGAGACGCTATAATAATGAGGTTGGCATGCGTATAATGGTGATTCAAAAGCAGCGCCATTCCACTCCATATCTTTTAGTATCTTTTGATATCCAATATAATATACATATATATATATATATATATTCGTTTTGTTTTAAAATAATTAATGTTTAAGATAATTGTATAAAGATTAAAGAAATTATTAAAAAATCTCAAATGTAAAAAAATATAATTATATTTGGCTAAAACATATTTATATTGAAAAATGAAAAATATTAAATTATATCTCTTCTTTTATTATTGCTTTAACTATCTTTCATTTATACACATTCTATCTTTTTTCTCATTTATAAAGATAAAATTGTAGAAAAAATTAATGCTTTCTTAAAATTCTAAAACTACAATTATTTTAAAACAAAAAAAGTTTCTAAAATATTATTTATTTTGAAAGGAAAAAGGCATATAAAGATTCATTATGATTTAGGGCCCGTTTGTTTAAGCTTTTTTTAAAGAAAAATCACTTTTTTCTTTAAAAAAAGTACTTTTTATAAAATTTTAAGATGTTTGTTTAAAATTTTAAAAATAATCAGAATCTAAAAAAAAATTAAATTTCTGATTATTTAAAAAAACTATTGTGATTAGCTTCTTAAAATTAAAAGTCGCTTTTTAAGTAAAAAGTACTTTTTATAGTTGTAACCAAACATTAATAATTTCTGTTTTTTATAAAAATCTCTAAATAATAAATCACTTTTTTAATTAAACTAAAAATCACTTTTTTCTTAAGCTTAAACAAACGGGCCCTTAGCTAGATCCTAATTAATTAGTTAAATACTAATTATATGGTTTTAATCCTTGATTCTAATACATATATTTACTTAAATTTAAACACTACCTAATAAGTATATTTATTTTTAAAGTACACATATAACAATTATCATGTGATATTTTACTACAAAATCAAATAGGTATATATTATTAATTTTAATTTGAGCTAAACATGTCATATAATTTATTTTAATTAACTTTGTAGAACACGAAAATATCACAAAATTAAATAAATATATTTAATAAAATGTTAATGCAAATATGTTATCTTCACATAATTCATTTTAACAATGATAATTAATCATGTAAAATACATAATTTGTATATATATATATATATTGCATAACTTACTATATAATTTATTTCACATAATTAACCAAATAAAATATGTTATTCATATATCTATTTATATAAATATCCTAATTAGAAGAGGATTTACAATACTTGTTATAAGTTGTCTCATTAAAATTCTTACCCAAAAAATCTAATGGGACAAAACTTAGTTAAGAGAAAAAGAGCATAATATATCTTTTACTTCCCCTGATAACAACTTCATTTTATATTCTTGAATTGACGCATTTTCAATATTATACACCAACTTCTCAATTATAATAGCTACTAATACTTTAGTGAATAAACTTATTAGATTATTGCATGAACAAATTTATTGAACATCTATATTATTATTCTTTTGAAGACCATAAATAAAAACAACTTTGGTTAAATATATTTTGTTTTATCTCATTTAATATACTTTCTTTTAGTTGAACTATATATACTACATTATTTTATTATAAATATTGTTGAAATCATTTTTTAAAGGTAAACCATACATCTCTTAGACATATTGGGTCATTATCCTTAGTCAAACACACTCTTGATTCATTTTATGCATTACAATTATTTTTGCATGATTTAATGGGGTAACAACTAAAGTTTATTTTGTAAAATGCCATGATATAATTGTACCATCACATGTAAATAAATAATTTATTTGAGATCAAACTTTATGTAGATAAAAAAAATCATACATTTGTGCAATTAATTAATATTGTGATTCATATTCAATTGAATAAAATAATATCATATTAATAATCCCTCAAATATATTATAATAAATATTTAATTTCATTCATTAAATCTTGGTAACAAACTTATAATAAATGCAATATCAAGTTGTGTATTATTTGTAAGATACCTAATGCTCTTATAACACTGAAATATGATCATTTAGGATCAATAAGTTTTTCATCATTCTCTTAATGATGGAAAGGGTATTTATTCATGTATAACAATCTTACAATCATTAGAAATTTGGAATATTTAATGGATGTACTTTACCTATACAAAATCGCTCTAAAAATTTTGTTAGTATAAATTGATTGATGACATATAATTTTTTTTTTGTTAAATGTAAATCAAGATAAAATTTTGTTTTTATAAGATCTTTCATATCAAAATTTTTAAAATAATTTTTCAAAGATTTTCAAGAGCTTCAATAATTTTTAAATTATTAACATATATAAAAATTATGACAAACTCTACCCTCTTTTTATATAAAAGTACATGAGCAAATTAGATCATTTTTATAACACTTTTTCAACAAATATTTATTGAGACAATTATACCATAAAAGACCAAACTATTTTAATCTATATAAGGATTTATAGAAGCATATGGTACAATTTTTCAGGGAATCTTTACATACTTATGGTATTTTAAATATTTCAGGGATTTTTATATAAATTTCACTATATAACGAGTTATATAAATAAATTATAACAAAATCTGTTAGACGCATATTAAAAATTTCATATACTATCAAATTAATAAAATATCTAAAAGTAATTATATTTACCACAAAGAGAGTATGTCTCTTCATAATTAATGCTAAACTTTTGCAAAAGCTCTTGCATTATGAGTTGTGTTTTATATCTAATAACTTTAGTTTTTTCATTTTATTTTTGCACAAATATCCATGTGTATCTTATTAGCTTTACACTTTGCATTTGTATTATAGGTACAAAAGTTTTATGTTTTGAAAGTGAATTTAATTATGTTTAGATTGCATCTTTTTATTTTAACCAATCATTTCTTTGTCTATATATTTCAATAAATTTAAATTTAAGATTATTAGTTTATTTTAGTATTTCAACAATAACATTGTATAAAAAAATATTATCGACGGTTGTATCTTTTTGGCTTTATCTTTTTTTCTTATAACAACATAACTTATTGAAATCTCTTTATTATTTTTAGGTACTGAAATATAACACCCCAAAATTAATTAAGATATTAATCATGGGTTTGAGTTAATTAAGAATAATTAATATGGAATAATCGGGTAAGTTAAGTGAATAAAAATTTTGGAGAGATTAATTATTAATATGAGTTTGAGATTTAATTGAGATAGAAACTTCATCTAGGCCCAAATTAATGTAGGAAATTATGATAAGAAACTAACGGAGGCCCAATGAGTTAGGTGCAGACCCAATTTAATTCAATGTGATCGAGGCCCCATATCCACCTTTTATAGACTTTTATAATTGGCCCAACAACCTTTGTGCAGACTCAAATCCTTTGAGCTCTTAAAACTTAGTCTGATCCAATTAAATTCTGCAGCTCAACACATAAAAGCTGGTCTAACAATGCTTAACTCTGAAGCCCACTTGATATTGGACCTTTGGGTCAGTCTATGACCCATATTAGACCCAATTTAAAACCCTAAAAATTAACTTAGCCACCCCCATTTTGCAGAACACAAGAACACAAAAGAGAAATTTTGAGGTTTGAAGGGAGGTTAGGGTTTGGGGCAAGAAATCCACCATTTCCCACTTCTAAAGCAAGATTCAGTCAATGTAATAATTGTATAACTTAATCCCCTTCTCTTTCTTTTCATTTTGACCTGATTAGTTTTTCATTTAGAGTATTTTCACCATACCTAAAATCTGAAATGTGGTTATTTATGATTTTCTTGGTGAAATTTCTTAGGTTGAGGTTGAGGGTGTAATTAGGTAAGTATAAACTCTCCATTTTGATGCATTTTCTACTTGTTTAAGACCCCTATAGTATACTTATAGTACGAGCCTTAATTTTTTGCAAATTTTCTTATGATTTGGAGTGATATATTGATATTTCTGGTTTAGTGAAGGCAAAATCCGTAATTTGAGGCTCTTGGTGATTGGGTAGGTATCCCTTAAGTAACTATTGATAACTTAATACTTTAAGTATTGGATTATTATCACAAATGATGAATGAGATAGTAATAGACTGATAAAAATAAATATTTTCTGATATTGTGATTTTAGGAGGATTTTGGTATTATTGTAGCTTCCCAACTTGTTTACAAATGAGGTAACCGAGATTATATTAATTCCATGCATATATTTATTTTAATTTCATATTTGTTGTACATGAATGATTTGAAATACTGAATGAATTGGTTGGCTATCTATTGTATTGTGATTGGACCTTGTGAGTCTATGGTGGAGCTGTGGTACAGCTGCCACCCGTGTATGTACTTTGATCAGGCACCTGGTTATGATCAAACCTCAGATACACTGAGTTTTGGTTGTGCTCATTTAGGAGTAGGTGCCGTGAACGAGCCTCTCGTGGTGTTCTTGGCCTTTAACATATGAAAATATGATTGCTAGTATGAGATAGTAATCATGATAGCCTCATTATTTCATTTACTGATATGACTGACATGTTTTATGATGGCATGTTTTATGATGTTTATATGAAATCATGCATATATGTTGATTAAACTGGAATATATGAATGGAATTGGCCTTGGTTACTGAGATTTGCATCTCACTCTGTTTCATGGGCTAAATATTTTAGGTGAAAGTTTTTCGGGTAAGGATAAGAGCAAGCAAGTGGATGAACATCCATAAGCTGAGACCTGGTGTGGAGAGTTACACTTGGTTTGAGTGAAATAAAGTATATGCTACTTTTGTTAACCTTTGTATAACATCATCATGTATCTGTATTGCCAAGCGTAGGAGTTTGTATTTTGATAACATATAATGTAACTAATGAGAAATAGGCTTCATATTAGTTGTTGATGGATGTATGAGCTTATGACACTTATTATGGCTTGTAAACTTGTGTTTTAACTAACTATCTAAGTAATGAAATCATGTGATATATTGATTGTGGATTTAAGCTAGCGATGCATGAATTATTCAATGAAAACATGATTGAATTACCATTGTGAGAAATTTATAAATTTGTTGATATAAGACCAATAAATGAGTAGGAGAATCCACCTTTAAATGTGGGATGGGTAATGATATAATGGTTGGGGCAAATCAATTATATAAATGCTATTAGAATCTCATAACAAGTGAGAGAGTGACCCTAGAAAGCCCCTAGATAGAGAGTGGAGAGTATGAGACAAGATTTTTGGAATTGTAGAATTAGAAAGAATTTCGCCGCGGCCAATAGAGGCGAAGTTGCACAGGGAGAATACCAGAGAGCAATTCGCCGCAGTGAAAAGTGAAATTAGTTGCGGCAAAATGTGAAAGGCAAAATTGGGAGTCGTCTAGAGGGTAATTTGCCACAGCGAACTTTTTTGAGAATTTATCGGGCATTCCAGATAGGAATTAGTCGCGATGAAAAGGGGAATTGGCCGAGGTCAATAGTGAGAGACGAGCGAGGTAGATTCTAGGAGGCTTCCTCGCCGCAACGCCATGTAAGTTAGCCACGATGAAAGTCCAACTCACCGCGACAAAATCTATGAAGATAAGGAGTGAACCCGAGAGTAATTGGCCGCAACGAAAGGACATTTAGCTGCGGCTAATGGTCCTAAACTTTCATTCTAACCTAACAAATCTTAGTTTTTCATATGGTAACTCCAAGGGATGACTTAAAAACATTGGTAGAAGATTCTTGTGAGTTGGAATTAATAGGTAATAGAATCAAAGGCTTATAAATGAATATTTGTTTCCCTGATGTACATGAGTACTTATAATTATATGATTGATGACTATAATAATATTAAGGTTCAAATTTTTCTATATTCTTAAATATAATTAGTCGTAATGTCTTGTAACCCTAATTGATGATTATTAATTATGTATTTAACCTTAATTACAATGATTATAAGTTAAGGTTATCACATAAAACCTCTTCTGAAATTTTATGATTAATTATGTTTTGAATCTCTTTATGAATACACCTCTTTTCAATATCTCATCTTGGTGATTTGCTTTTTTTTTTTTGAGAATTTTTATCTTTAGAAATGATTGGTCTATCGCACTTTAAGCATGACCTATTTTCATTTGCATTAATAAGATTGTCCTGCTAGGATATAAATATGAATTGGAGCATTTTTTTGTCGATAAATGAGATTTGGAAACTCTCTTTAAGTTAACAAATGCATTTAGTTGTTGATTGACAGTATTTTGTAAATGTATTCTTTTTTAGAAATTTAATTCATATTACCTTGTACAAAAATTTAGATGAGATAATGATAATACATTTTATGTAAATTTTTTAACTACTTATTATCTCTCTTTTTAATATTGGGAATTTTGTTTTGTCAAATTAATAATTGCCAAATCATGCCATAAATAAAAGAAGATTCATAACAAACACATATTTTCAACCTTTTTCAAAGATTCATTTTTGTGCATTACGTTAGAGCAATTAGAACATATATGACACACTTAAAAATAAAAAAATAGAAAAATATTTGGGTCTTGATTAAAAGCCAATTGTAATATAGAAAATTTATAATAACTTGTTGGTTTTATATTAATAAGTGCTACTACATATAAAATTATATATTCCTATGTCAAAATAAAAGGCTTTATTTTCATAAGTATTAGTTTAACTATTAATTGGAGGTGTTTAATGAATAACTATATTAAACTATTTTGTGTATAAACATGAGCAACATGCTTTTTATTTGTTATTTCAATAGACATATAATAATCATTAAATGATCGAGATGTAAAGTTACTAGTATTATAAAGATAAATTATCTTGATTGCATAATTTAGAATTGCATTCTTAATTGAATTACTTGAACAAACACTTTTGCAAATGCTATATTATGAATTAATAACACATGTAACCACGTTATGGGTACATCTATAAAAAATCATATAATATTTGAATGGGCCACATGGCAATGAATGGACTTACACACACACACACACACACACACACACATATCCTTCAATACATTCTACAAAATGTAGAGGATTTAGTCCCAACTTTAACTATTAATAGTTTAATAATCAATTTACTTCGAGAACAAGTAAAACATTAGAATTCTTTGAATTGAATAATCTTTTAGTTTTTCAATAGATATTAATGTGAGATTTGAATAATATTTTTTATCATAGTTAATTTAGAATGGTTTAACTAATTATACCAAATAATAAATGTATTTAAATAAATAAATTTATGATTTACTATAACACATGTTTTAATTGTTTTAATATTTATATAGTACAAACTAAAAAATAAAGTAGACAATTTTTTAAATACACATTTCATTTTTCAATTTTTTTCTTTACAACTTTACTACGATATCTATTATGGTAAATATTTTTAAAACTTAATAAAATGTGTCATTAATAATAAACTTTGTTCCCTTAAGTGATAATACAGTAACTCTTTCAAAACCTTTAATAGTTATGTACTACTTGATATAGTATTAATATTGACATTATTTATTATTAAATAAGACAAATATTTTTCATCTTTAAGTACTATTTGAGAGATATATATTTTCATTATGGATCTCACATTTAATTATAAAATGAAAAACATCCATATTAATAGTAAACTCCAATATTGCTATTATAGTAATACATTCAAATTATCGAATATAGAATAATTAAGTTTTCTTGCACATAATTTCATAATATCCATCCATTAGAAAATTTATTACTTTTGGTGTATGTATTATCTTTAAATTATTTCAATGATTGCAAGTCCATTTATAAAGTATTTTTTATCTATTTTTTTTATGAAATTGGCTAAAAATAAAAATAAACACTTTACATAGTTTGCAAAAATGCTTGATTTTGTTCTTTAGATTGATAATGACAAAATAAATTCAACATTAAATACTTATAATAAATATTTTTCTCATAAAAAATTAATCACAATAAATTCAAGATAATGCATTATTTTTCTTAATTCAAGTGTTATATGAATATAAGATATTTTTGAAGTGATATATACAAAGAATATAATTGTATATAGAGAATAAAAGTTAAAATATAAAATAAATACATTATACTTAGCTTACCAGTCATATACATCAGAAGAAATTATAGTTGGTCTCATCTCTTAGGATATTAAAAACTTGCACATAAATTGTCATAATAAAACACATTACTTTCATAATATAATTATTCAACATCTTATAGTATTTTAGGCTTTAGGGTCACTTTTGACATTTTTAAATTAAAAAAATGTATAGTCATATGTCTTTATGACTTTTAGTCATTGATCATAATTTTATGTCCTCATTTTGATAACTATAGCAAGTTATTATGACATTATTAGCTTTTAATAGTTAATTTGTTCATAAATTATAAGTTGTTGTTAACTTATACATAGGTCATAAAATTCTTTGATAATATAAAGTACATAAATTATTAGATTTCTATGGTGAAAAGTTTATTATAGCTACCAATTTATCAAAATATACCCCCCATACACACACACACACACGCCCGCGCACACACACACACATATATATATATGCACATTATTCAAACGATCAAATTATCAATTATAAAACAACCAAAACTAAAAGTATTATAATTATTGATCTTCTAATTATATTTAGTTTTTTAGCTTTTAAGATATTCGCTAATATCAAATTAATAATCACATGAATATAAATAAGCTTTTAATTTATAGATAAGATAAATTATTAAATCTATAGATAATATAAAATAAGAACAAAAGATTTATTACACATTTTCTGCAATAAATAATAAGGTCCAATGATTGATGTATTGCACCAATTTGTTAGAAACTCATGTTGGTAATATGCTATAAAATTAATAAAAATATAAAAATAGAACAAGAGTAAGAAAAGAAATTGAGAAGAGAAATGAAAAGACAATTTTTATTCCCTTAGATACTTAATATTTAATGAATAATCTCAATTTATAGGCTTTCAATTATAAAAATAAATTTATAAGTTACAGTAACATAATTAAAAAAAGTAATTCACATAATTATATAATATAAATCTTTTAAAAGTTATAAGAATCATATCATTAAAATAAGAAGACATCTTAAACAGTCATTTTGTAAGAGAAATGAACATTCATATGATTATATTATTTAAAATAATTTAAAATTTATAATAAATAATAATTTATTATCTTATACAGAATGAATTTGAAGCATATCCAGCCATTGGGGAGCCTCGTCTCTACACGTTTGTATCCAAAAATTTGTTGAGGGAATTTTCTTTTTTCAAAATTATAATTGAGAATGACGTGGCGAAAGTGAATCCTCAAATCTCTCTTTTGGCTAGGCGGATGTTGGCATATTCAAGTCAACTTACATAATGGAATGTCGACCACTTCATGAATGTGCTCCAAACACAATGCCTAATTATGGGATGTCCACCAGCTCATGAATGCGCCCCAAACACAGCGCTTTCCACCCGCTAAAACTCAATCCCACTTGTGCATGAATCATTTGTACGTAGAATGCATTATTATTATACAAAATGATTCACTTTTTAAAAGAGATATTAAAATAATATATTAATGGTATATATATTTTCAAAATATAACAAAATATTTTCTTACTTTTAAAGATAATAAAATACTTTTTAAACATAAACACCAAACACTATTGATGTTTTATTACATTTTAAAATTTATATTGCTTATAATTATATTTTAATTTAAAGGATAAAATATAATTTCTTCTTTTTATAGTGAATGGAAAACCACGAAAGCAAATGTATTTTCACAAATAATTTTAACTTGTATTGGAGATTTTTCTTTCATATATTATTCTAATAATCTTAAGCTTACTGTTCCATTAGTTTGATTTGAAAAAAAAAATCTTATAATAATCTCAAATGCCTTTTTTTTTTTTTTTAATTTTAAGTAGAAGATAACACTAACTTTGTTAATTGAGAAGACAATAAAACAAAAAATCTTGTAATCACTAATGAACCCTAGTCGCCTTAAGTTAACTTGCAACTCATATACCCCGATCTGTAACAAAATTTTTTAGACCTGAAAATAAAACACTTGTTCTTAAATAACATGAAAACATTCAGTTTTTCTGTTGTCGTGTTGCCGAATAAACGTCACCAGTGACATCTAAATTTTATAGCACCTATTGTGAAATAGGAGATGCCTATGATATATTCAACTATTATTAGTTTTTTCAGTCAAGAATATTTAAAGAAATTAAAATAAGATTTAGAAAATAGGTGAACCTTCATAAGCTGTAAACTCTATAACTTGAGATGTTGTCCTCTACCTAAGTGGACTCGGCGGTAAGTCCACATCAGAAAGACTCACAGGTAATGATTCCATGCATCGGCATTTCATACTTTCTTGCAGCAAATGTGTCAGTTTTTTTTTTCGAAAAAGATCCAACCGTTGATCGTAAATACTAATTGTCTTGGACATAGGACTTGTCTGCGAGCTCTAAAATCTTGTCATAGTTTCGCCCGTATGAGATCATTACCCAAAAATTTTCCATCCTTCCCTCGTTTTCTTTTCAGCACCACGTTTCGTTGCAGGCTTGCAGCTTGATTAGGAACCTGGAATCAACAGTCGCAAAACACCATCACGAGGGAAAACGACGAAATTAGGAAGAGAGAGAGAGAGTTGCTTACGATTCTACGCACTCAGCTGCTTCTGTCGTTTCTCTCTCTTCTGTTTGTGGAAGAAAATTTCAATTGCTGCGAGAATTCGGAAATAATAGCTGATCTACATGATATATGGTTTCACGAGATTGAATCTCCAATTTTGTGCCAAATCTGAAACTAGGAACCGTGTGATGCGGGATTCGGGATTCTAGGGAGTTGGAGTTCGATTTTTGACGATGTTGTCTAATCATTTTCAGAACGGCATTGAAACGGCGAAGCTTGTTTGGTCGCGGATTCCGAACTCGGAAGAATCGCAGTACCTCGATGACGCCGCTGGCCTCTTGAAGAAGAACGATGGAAGCGGCGTTGAGAGTCTTGACTACGAAGTCATAGAGAACTATGCTTACCGGGAAGAACAGGTTTTCCCTTATTTATCAATTATGCTCGGATTTATTGGATATTTTTTTGGGGGGCTTAATTGAACGATTTTGAGCTTTGCTTTGAGATTTGTAGGCGCAAAGAGGGAAGCTATATGTGGGCTACTTACTGGTGGTGAAATGGTTCTTTGCCTTGCTCATTGGCATCGGTACTTTCTTGATTTTTCATTCCATTTACATGCGAACGCCTTTTGAATTTTAACGCACATTTCGTTTCACTTTTCTACTCATTAATTCTGATTTAGGATAGCAATTTCTGTTTATATTTTTTCCCTTAAACTCCTGTCACTTTAGCTGATAATAGTGATACATATAAAGTATGTTTTTACTTTGTACATCCATGTATTTGTGGATGTACTTGATTTTTAGAAGCAAGTTGGCTACTGAACGCAAAAGAGCAAGAAAAAATGACACGGAGACTGAATTAATTTTCAGCACTTGATCATTTGATGGTTGATTTGCTGGTTCCTCAAAGGTTGCATGTTGAATTTTTCAAAATTCGTTTCTCTTCCTCAATTTGGTGATTAGATCCTTGGTGACACACTTATAGGCAGGCACACATTTGGAAGTAGCAATATATATATATCTATTTTTTTTTCATTGCGGGGGAAAAAATAGTCAGCATGAATAGCTTAGTTCAATATTGCACTTCTTACTTGCTTTTTTATACTAAAGGATTAGCTCTTTTACAAATTAATAATTTGTTAATCATATATATATATATATATATATATATATATATATATCATTTTTCTCTGCTTGCCTGCAGGTACTGGACTTGCTGCCGTTTTCATCAATATTTCTGTTGAAAACTTTGCTGGATGGAAGTACTCATTGACATTTAATATAATTAAAAAATCATATGTGGCTGGTTTCATTGTATATGCCCTTATCAACTTGGTTTTGGTTTATTCATCTGTATATATCATCACAAAATTTGCACCTGCAGCAGCTGGTTCTGGTATTCCTGAAATCAAGGGTTACTTGAATGGTGAGTTCAAGTGTTTCTGGATATGTGCTCATTCAGTTTCAACAAGTCCTGTTTATGCTGAGAGTTGATTTCCATATATGCTGAGAGCTGATTCTCATTTATGTGCAGGAATTGATGTTCATGGCATCCTTCTTTTCAGAACCTTGATTGGAAAGGTTTGATGGATTGTATTGTCCCTTCTCTTTTCAGTTAGTATTTTGTGTCTGTCTCTTAATTGTGAGATTCTTCTTGCTTTTACAGATATTTGGAAGCATTGGTTCAGTGGGAGGTGGCCTTGCTTTGGGTAAAGAAGGTCCTCTTGTTCATACTGGTGCATGTATTGCTTCTTTGCTTGGACAAGTAAGCATATACTGCTCAGTGTTATATTGTTGTTATTCTAGTTTTTTGCTTTTTCCTTTTTTTTCTTTTCCACCTTATCGGGGTGGAGTGGAATAAGAAGTACCAACAATGTTAGTCTCCGTCAGTATATTAAAGATTGGGTATTCAGATACTGGATGCAAGATATGTTACACGTATTTTTCTCCCTGAATAATCAAATTACATTGGAGTTTGAATTTTTGTTGTTTTGAGGTCCTGTTAACTGTTAGTAAGTTAATGCACCCTCTAAAACAGAAGAAACAGATACTCTGGAAAGAAGGAAAGGAGAACAGATTTGTAGAGACAGTGAGGATTATATTCATTTGATATTGAATTCTTGATATCTGACTTATTCAATTTCTGATTGTCAAAAGACAAGTGCGGCAAAATTGAATAGATATATAACTATAAACTATCCATTTCAATTATAGATTTTATTGCACGTTGTATTTGAAGTTTTAAGGCTAAATGTTAGATTGGATATATATCATTTTTTTTTAATTTTAGTTAACCAAAATTATTCAATTGTGACTATAATGAACTAATGAAAATAAATATTAAAAAGATTTTATGTAGTCTTGGGCAATTTGTGTGGTTGATGCTGCAGCTACTCAATACGTTAATTTCAAAGAGAATCAAATGTTGTGTGATTTTGTTGTTCGTGTTTTTGGTTTCCTTTCTTCCATTCTACTTGCTCACCAGTGTGATGAATTGTATACTCTACTTCCACTTCCAGTTACAACTCTTCTTCTTTCTTTGGAAAGGAGCTATACTGTTATCTCTTGAGCCATCATGGTGCTTTTCTGTATTCACAGGTTTAATTACACTATTGCCATGGTCCATGGCTACATTCATCATCTATTTTAATAAAAACACACACTACAAAGTTCAGGTTTTTGTGCTGTTTGCATGTGGATATTTCTATATAGAATCCACTTTCTGACATGGTTGTAATAAAATTCATCATCCCAAAGGACTTTAACTATGAAGATGAACTTCCTATGATATGTATTTATATGTTTGTCTACATGCAACCAACTAAAATCATGTTTTGATGTCATGTCTTGAGCAGGGTGGATCCACCAAATATCATCTAAGTTCGAGGTGGTTTCAAGTATTTAAAAGTGATCGAGACCGCCGTGATCTTGTAACTTACTTGTTCCATTTAATCCACAAGTCAGCAATAACAACTGAGTAGAGCACAGAATGCACTTTTTATTTTGTTCCATGTTTTACTCCTGGCGATCACTCTTTTACCAATCCTGCTCCAATCTAAAACAAAAGGACAAAGAAAGTGCTCATTTCCATTTTTCTAAATTTTTTGAAGGTAACCTGTGGGTGTGCAGCTGGAGTTGCAGCTGCATTTAGAGCTCCAGTTGGTGGTGTTTTGTTTGCATTGGAAGAGGTTACATCTTGGTAAGGATTTTAATATATGTTCACACAACTGTATTTTCCTAGAGCATGTGCAGTAGAGATCTTGTGTCTGTATTCTTACATATTCAACAACTGTTGTGGATTTATGCCTACTTCATAAGTTGTGCTTGTACATATATGTATCTCTTTGGAAGAAGCTATTGAGTTAATATATAAATTTGTGTATGTTAGAATTTAATTTTAACATTTTGTGCATTAATTTGTTTCATGTGCTCTTGAAGGTGGAGGAGTCAACTGATGTGGCGTGTCTTCTTCACTTCTGCTATTGTAGCTGTCGTGGTGCGTACTGCAATGGGGTGGTGTAAGAGTGGAAAGTGTGGCCATTTTGGCTCAGGAGGATTCATAATATGGGATGTATCAGAGTTAAGATCTGAGCTTTATACTTTTTAACTGTCAATTCAGTATTAAGATTTTGCCTTTTCCTTTCACCTTTGACTGATTTTATTTTTTTAGTGGTCAAGAGGATTATTCCTTTGCGGAGTTATTACCAATGGCTATCATTGGGGTTATTGGAGGTTTGCTAGGTAATACCTGTTACCTTCATTTTGTCCTGAATCTTATATTGAACTTCAGTTGGTTAATTTAATTAACGCCAATGATCTGCAGGAGCATTGTTTAACCAGCTCACCCTTTATGTTACTTCTTGGCGCCGAAATTATCTGCACAAAAAAGGGAGCCGTGTCAAGGTATGCTGCTGAATTTTGATTGATCATGATGTTGCCACCTGCCCCTCCTTCAATATAAATAAAATGAAAGAAAAAGAAAATAAGGGGAAAAAAAGAAATAAAGGAAAGAAGGTGGTTATTTTGATATATTATTGTTTATTCTGCAACTAGTACAGTTTTTCTCACAGTTGATTCCTTAACTTTTTTCTCCCCCTTATATTTTTCCTTATGTACAGATTGTTGAAGCATGCCTTATCTCACTGTTAACATCAGTTATTTCATTTGGCCTACCGCTACTCAGAAAATGTAGTCCATGCCCTGAATCTGATCCTGATTGTCCTCGGCCTCCTGGAATGGATGGGAATTATGTTAATGTAAGACCATTGGGATCCCGTCCCTTAAGTGTTCTGGTTGGTTCTGTATAATTCTATGATGTGTTTGATTTTCTTAGTTACAAGTTTCCAGTTTGAACTTGTATTTTTCATGAGTTTTGATTATTTTATCCTAGTGGACATATTTTTTATGATAGTTGATGACATAGTTGAAACTTGGATGAAGTGAAATATAAGACCTTATATGATATATATAATGTTCATAGTTGTAAGGAAACCACGATAAAATCTTAAACTATTAGATGTAGGCTTAGAAATAGGCTTTATCTCTAGAACACCCACACATGTGAAAGCCCTTTCGGTTGCAGCATCTAATTCTTTTTTTACCCCAGAAAAAAATATTGCATAATAAATTATTTGTATCCTATATTAAAAAATCTTTTCTGCTCTGTTCATTTAAGTCTTCTTATTGCAAGAACCTTTCTCCCTTTTCCCCTACCAGTAAGAGATGTTTGGTTAAATTGTTATTTGGATTAAATTGGGCCTTGCGGATTCAGTCATAATTTTGTTTTTATTTTTGCTTTTTTTTTTTGGCAGTTCTTTTGTAGCAAAGAAAAGGAATACAATGATCTTGCTACTATTTTCTTTAATACGCAGGTTTGAAATGAATATACAGAAATCTTTCTTATTTATTATTCGTTTATAGTTCCTTTAATACACTGGATTACTTCTCTATTGTTTCAGGATGATGCCATAAGGAATTTGTTCAGTGCAAAAACACTACATGAGTTCAGCGCCCAAAGTTTATTAACCTTTTTGGTACTGCATTCTTTACTTACCGTTTCAGACTTTTCACACATTGGATGCTTTTTGTGATGTTTCTCCATATTGTACCTAAAATTAAATTGTTCTATGCTAGTTACTGGTTGGGAGGCATGTCTGACTTGTATGTAAATATTTACCAAGACCAGACATATCGACTCTCAAGTTTTGTTCTTAGTGTCCAAGTTGCAAAATTTAAATAATATAGAATATATTCCCTCTACTTACAAGCCTTCCCTTTTATTAGCAATATATAAATAAATGAATTAATCAGACTTAATTTATGTTTTCATCTTCCTTCGTACATTAATGTCCAGAAAAGAAGATAAAAAGGTTATATGGGGTGTGTGTCTGTATGTCCTTTTTTTTTTTGTTTTTTTTGTTGGGGGGGGGGGGGGGTTGGAAAAGGTAAATGAGTGAGTGTAGTTGGAGATATATTTTTTCTAAATTGTGTGACTGCATTTTCTTATGACACTAATAGCACAAATAGAGCAATTTTATTTTCCACAGGTACATGCTTCCTGACCAGGAATTCCAATTGATGCTTTATCTTCATGTTTATAGGGACTGAGAACTTGTGAGTTGTGACACTTTATTTATTTCTATTTTGATCATTTTCTCCATTATGTGGCAGGTTATGTTTTATACTTTAGCAGTGGTGACATTTGGTACTGCTGTTCCAGCTGGTCAGTTTGTTCCTGGAATTATGATAGGATCGACATATGGACGTTTAGTTGGCATGTTTGTTGTAAGACATTACAGAAAGCTCAACGTTGAAGAGGGAACGTAAGTATATTGCTTGTTTGCTTTTCTTTGAAATCTTGATTAACTAGATATCCTTTTCCTTCCTACCATATACATGCTTGTAGGTTTGTTCATAGAATCCATTGTTTATCATCTGGTCAATCCTCTGTATTATTTTTGGGGTAATGCATGAATTGCCTGCCCCCTCCATCCTCGAATTGTCTGCCCCTCCATCCTCTTCTCCATTTGTTTCTGATGTCTTAAATAAAGATATACTCTCTTTGAAGATCTGGCTGACAAAAGGAACAGTGACACTTGGGTTAATTCCGAAATAATAAGCCATGAATTTGGATACCTTTTCCTTGGGCCGTGGGGGTATTATTTTATTATCTTATTTGACTTTTGCATTTTGTTTGTTTCTCTCTTGACCTGCTTAATAAGTTGCACAAAGATGAGAGAAATGGGAAAATTTTCAGAATGTGAAATGAGAAGGATGGTTACTACAAAACAATTTCAATTTAAGATTACGTTGTTTAGACAGTCATCCTTTATAACATGAAACTTTTACGTTTTAAACTGGCCACTGCCTAGTGAAGGTTGAAGATATATGGTCAATGTATCATCTATAGCAGCTTATAAAGAAGCTGTGGCTGCTAGTCATATGGAGGGTGATTAATGGATCAAGATTTTATATTTAAGGTTTATAAAACCTTTTAAAAAACTGTGAAATTTATTTGACTGATGTTTCACTTAGCAAATTCTGTATGGTTATTAGAGATCGGGCTGCTTTGTTGCGTATTTGATTTGAAGTCCTTTCAGTTTATTGTGCTTCTCTTTTTCCATTTGGAGGATGTTTTATTCTCCTATTTGTAACTCCCTTCTTAATAAAATTTTGGAGAAAACTTAGGTGAAGTGTTTAGGTGTTTGCTATCAATTCTCCTATGAAAACATGACAAGGGATATTTTTTACAACACAACACCACATGATTGGGCTTTTAAAAAAATTCCCCCATAGATTATTTTTAATTGAAGAACATAATAGCAAATATCTGAGGAACGTTACCTAAGTCTTGTCCTAAAACTTCTTCTTCTGTCCAAAAAAAAATGATGCTTAAATTTGTTGGAGGCTTAAGAGGGGAATGGCTATTTTATATTCCCAATCTTTGTAGCAGGGGTTACTCCTCCTAGTAATGACATATGGTGTGCTAAGAATTTTTTGTCCTTATGCAAAGCAGCCTGGTAGGAGTTGGGGGGAAATTTTGTTAGAGGCTTCAGAAGCTAGGAAATTTTTTTTCACTAGTTAGTGTTGCTAATGGAAAAAAATGGTGCTGCAGTTGATCATTCAAACATCTTTGGTATAAACTAGCCTATGCTTTAAGGATTATGTATTTTTATGTAGGGAAATAGAAGTGAGGAGGAGGTTTAAGGAAATAATGTGGAGGACTTTTCCTGGTATCGTATGCTTTAAGGATACCTTGGATCTAGTGCTAGTTGATATTTAAAGAAGTAAAAAGCTCAGTTCTGTGTCACCCTTGTGCTTCTGCTATTTATACTTTTATATGGAAAATGCATATAATTTTTGCTATTGGTGCCTCTGCTATTTAGAATGATGTGCTACATAACTGCACTTTGTATCGTTCCTGAAATGTACTTGTGATACCTGTCTCCAGGTATGCTCTTCTGGGAGCTGCATCTTTTCTTGGAGGTTCAATGCGGATGACAGTGTCTCTCTGTGTCATTATGGTTGAAATCACAAATAACTTAAAACTTTTACCTCTTATTATGCTTGTTCTTCTTATATCAAAGGTATGCATGTCAAAATTTACTTCTTAACAGAAAGTCAGAAATGTCACTTTGAATACACTAAGTTTGTGTTACTACAGGCTGTTGGTGATGCTTTTAATGAGGGTCTTTATGAAGAGCAGGCACGACTGAGGGGCATTCCATTATTGGAATCAAGGCCTAAATATGTAATGCGCAATATGACAGCAAAGGAGGCCTGTGGGAGTGGAATGGTGAATGCAATTCTGATTTCTTTTTAGAAATTGCTTATTAATTATTAGTTTGTATCAAATGTCAGCTAGTTTATGTTTTTTGCTGCTAGTGTTTCCAGCTGTGGAGCCATTTAGAACATAGAAAATATGTTTGGACCACCTAAATTTGAATGTCTAATTGAAGTATGGGGCCATTCCAGATCTTTTCAAACATCAACAGCTTGTTAGCTTTTGGGGGGGGGGGGGGAAAGGATATTATCCAACAGTCAAGGAAAATTAAGATAACTGTATCAGTTTGTTTTTTGGGGGCATGGGCCTATAAAGAAGAGAGAGAAATAAGTATTTTGTTATACAATTGGCTTCTCTTGTATGAGTTACTTTCAGCAGCTTTGCCAATGTGCAGTCACATCAAGAAAAGGTGCTGATCATGAAAATGCCACCTTTCTACATGTAGCAATTAAATTATTGTGGTGGATGCAATGTATAATGCCTAATGTGTATGAAATAGGGGCTCCCCACTAATGCGGTTATGCTCCACATGCTTCTTGCTTTAATTGTTTTGGCAACTGATTGTATTCTTAACTATATGTTGCAGGTGGTCTCCTTCCCTCGTGTTGTTAAGGTTGCAGATGTAGTTTCTATTCTTCGAAGCAACAAACACAGTGGCTTTCCTGTATGTTTTTGGCTCTTATATGATCTATATTTTTTAATTTAATGCCTGGCATTTTCTAAATTTTGTTTAATATTTACTATGCACAGGTGATTGATCACACAAGAAGTGGAGAACCACTTGTTATTGGATTAGTACTTCGGAGGTGAGCATGTTACATTTCTCCTGCTTCTGTCTTCATTTATTTGGTTTTATAGGCAAAGGCTTGCTTTGCTGGAAAACTAAAGTTTCATTATCTGTTTCTTCTGTGCAGTCATTTATTGGTAATTCTGCAATCAAAGGTTGACTTCCAGCATAGTCCTTTACCCTCTGATCCCCGAGGTGGAGCCAGGCCAATACGGTAAGGCTTGATGGAACTTTTTAGGTTTGTCCTTTTCCTTCACTATTCTCATGGCTCTTTTAAACTTCAGGCACGACTTTGGTGAATTTGCGAAGCCTGTTTCTAGTAAGGGAATGTGTATAGATGATATACTCCTAGGTTCAGATGACTTGGAAATGTACATAGATCTTGCCCCATTTTTGAATCCCTCACCATATATTGTGCCTGAAGATATGTCGTTGACAAAGGTATGATTTTTTCATCCTTTAAAGACACTTTCATTTGCATTCTCCTTTTCTTATGTCAAATAATTATTATGTCTTGCTGACTATACAGGTATACAATCTTTTCCGCCAACTAGGGTTGAGGCATTTATTTGTTGTTCCACGTCCATCTCGTGTGCTTGGCTTGATAACCAGAAAAGATTTACTGATTGAGGTAATCTTCTCAGTGGCTGTTGAATTTTTAAGTGTGTTGGAACTGCAGAATATTAAATATCTTACTTTGTAATTGACGTGTGGGCAGGACACAGAAATTGTGAATACAGTAGAACTCCAGTCAACTAGAGTAAGGTCTCTGTGATGCTTTTCCTGTGTTACATCTATTTTAATTAATGTGAATTTAAGTATTTAAAGATTTTATGTCAAGCATATTTTTCAGGGTCTAATGTAGTTTTTGTTGTTGAGGATTGCTACAATGCCATAAAATTATGTTTTGGTGCCTCTTTGCAAATGTTGATCTGATATTTTATAGGGTCTTGTAATTTTCTGTCAAGGTTTGCGCTTCAATGCAAGTTGTCTTATTACCATGATTCAGTTACCTATGAACAATGATTATTCTTTTCAAATAGTGCGTTAGAGCATAAATAGAAGGTGATCCATTGGTTGTCAAGGTTTACTTTTCTATGCATGCAACTTGTCCTTGATGGTCATTGTTCTTTTTTCTCTCTCTCATTTTCACTTCACCTTTTTGTAGTTGTTTGTGTGGGTAAACATTTTATGACTGAATGACTTTAAGAGAGATGTCATTATGCATTCACAGTATATTGCTGTAATTTTCTCTTCTAAGGCAGGATTATCATTAATTCCTTGAGTAAATACTCTACTCGCAATAAATTGACTTTTGAATATTTTCTGTCCATGATTTTTTCATTACAGTAACCAGCATCGTGATAAAAAATTGATGACTAGGAATGCAGAAGCTGAGCGCCCTTTGCTAAATGGTCTACTGGTTCAGGATCAGATTTCTGTCTAATACAGCTTGCAACTTTCCAACAGATTAGGCCTTTCTACATTCAATTTTCCTTGTTATTCATTCCTTATGATTTTTCAAATTTATGTTTATAAGTCCATGGTTGGACACGTTACCCTTTAGTGGAGGGGGTTGCAGATAGCATGCCCTAGAATTTTGTATATTATCCACTAGGGAAGGGCGCGAGAGAGTTGATTATTGATAGCTGAAGTTATTAGAATTTTGTATCAGAATGAGAATGTGTGAATTTTCTTTCCCATCTTAGTGATATATTGATGGATGTGATTACATTTCTCGAATTACTCGCAATTTATATGATGACGTATTGGTTCATATATATATATATATATATATATATTCTTCGTCAATGTATGCCTATTGGCATTGTCTAGGTGGCTTTGGAAGGGATGCAGGAATCATGAAAATTGACATAGTATAGAGGCGAAATGAATGTTGACATCCTTAGTTCGCTTTCATTTATTTTATCTTTTCCTTTTCCTACTTCAGCGTGGAAAATTCTTAACCTTTTTCTAGTTTTTCTACTAGGATGTCCGTTAGCGTGACTTCATCTGTGTCTAAAAAGGAAAAAGACCTTAATAATCTCTAGATATTTTTGCAAAATCTTCGATATGAAAAGTCTCTCAGGAAATGGCAAATATAATTTTCTTTAATGTCTGATTTTGTTTTAGATAATTTTAATCATAAATAGATACAAAAGAAAGTTAGAATTGGATTATTAAGAGTTTAATATATTAATATATTTTTATAATTTAGTTGGTTTATATATTTTTTTAAATTTTTTATTTTGCAGCGACAATTATTTGTATCAATATATGAGAAAACTATGCAAAACTTTATTGAAACCTTAGTTAATTTATATATAATTTTTTCGTCAAAAATTACACTTTGTTTTCTTAACATTTTGATATATTTTCTTTTAACTTATTTTTTACCAAAGAAATTAATTTTTTGTACAACATCAAATGTTAAATTTTACTATAAGATTGTAATTTTATTTTTAATAAAAGAATAATTGTTAAGTAATTTTATTTTTAAAAGAAACATATATTGTGTAGAAAATTAATTTTATTAATAAAAAATAGGCTAAAATACTTTTAACATTAAGTCATGTAGATAATTTTTTTGATTTTTAAAACTTAATAATGGATTATTTTAAAATTTTAGTTATATACAGATAATTTTTATCATTGGTGAATTTGTTAATTTACCAATAGAAGAATGTTGTGTCTAATTAAATAAATCTCACAAATTTTATTTATTTATTTGTACAAATAACTTTTTTAATGTGTCACATTTTCATTAATGAAATAAGAAATTCACTAATGGCAAAAGACTATTTGCACAAAATTAAAAGTTTAAGGAAGTTTATTTTTGAGTTTTGAAAATTAAGAGATTATCTATACATAACTTAAAATTTATAGAGATTTTGTATATTTTGACCTAAAAAATAAATTGAAGGTGAATCGAATATAATTTTTAAAATAAAAAATTATATTAGATGTAATTTAACTTTAAAAAAGTTAATATAATTTCTTTTATGTTAAATTACATAAAATTCTCTTGATTATGTATAAATAATTTTTTAACCTTTAAAATTGACAATGAAAATCCCAAACATTCAAATTTATGCAGATAACTCCTTATTATTAATTAATTCATTATTTTACTAACCAAATATAACATTATTATGATGAGTCACGTGGTTGATAAAACCAAAATAAAGGACGACGTGTCAAACAACCTAAATGTTGGGGACCACATGCATGCAACAATAATAGGTAGCTTGCAAAGGAGTAACCGCATGTGGAAGTTATTGTGGAAGTTATAGGAGTAAGAGGATAAGTAGTTGGATAATAATCATAATTAGGGGGTGTGAGATTTATCAATATGTTTTTCTCATCTAAATTCTCATTTTTCTATCTAAATATTTCTTTTTTCTCTTGCATTTGAAGTTTGACTATAACATTTGGTGTTTTCATTAAGGCATGGCAGAGAATACTTGCTTGAAAGATTTTATCAGCTGAGTTGAAGCGCATTTCAAAAGTTCTTGAAAGTACAACTTAACTATATGCAGGGCATATGGAACGGTTGGAAACTTCTATTGTTCATATTAATCATGTGGAGCATTCATTGGATACTATTATGCATGTTATGGATTATTTAACTGGAAATGTTGATCAACTTTAACAATCATTGGTTGTGTATTCATCATCATCAGAGTCAGCTAGTACTCAAGTTACTTCTTTTTATCAACATATTCAGATGCGATTAGTAAAGTTAGATTTTTTGTGTTTTGATGAAATGAACCTTTTAAATTGGATCTTCAAGGTCGAGCAATTCTTCTCATATTATGACACATATAACCCACAACGTTTAACCATTACTACTGTTCATATGGAAGGTGTCGTAGTGTCGTGGTTCCAGATGTTACAGAAATCTAGATAAATTTCTTCATGGGCTACACTTTTCGAAGCCATTGAACACCAATTTGGGCCTTCTCAATTTGAATGCCCACGAGCCAAATTATTCAAACTTTCTCAAACTAAGTCTATGGCTTCATATCATCAAAGTTTTATGATACTCGCTAATAGAGTTGTTAGGTTATCAGATGAGGCCTAACTTGATTGCTTCATTAGTAGATTAAAGCCGCATATATGACAAGATGTCATAGCCCAATATCCTCAGACATTGCTAAGGGCTATAGATCTTGCATGTTTATTTAATGAAAAGGATGCTATTGCACCATATTCAGTTTGGTCCAAACCCACTTCAATTGCCCCTGGTTCTTATAATATGAAGAATATTCTTTTAGTGGGAATCTCTAATATGGTTTCAACACCAAAATTGAATCCAATGCCATTATTATTGACTTCTTTTATCAAACCTATGCCATTTATTAAACATATATCTCCTGTAGAGATGTAGATTCATAATGAAAAATGACTATGCTATAACTATGATGAAAAGTTTTCTTCATCTCACAAGTGCCCAAACTGTCAATATATGATATTATTGACAAATCCAAATGAGCCTGCTGTTTCACAGTCAGATGAGATTACTGAGCAACCTGCAAATTTAAGTATGGGTGATGTTTCTATTGTTCCACACCTCTCATTTCATGCTTGCCAAGGTTCTACAGGTGTTGCTATCATCCATTTTTCTAGATCTATTAATGGAACTGAAGTTTAAGTGTTATTAGATGGAGGCAGTTCTAACAATTTTATCACTCCACAAATAGCACATTATTTACAATTACTTATTAAACCTGTTCCAATTTTTTGGGTTCTTGTGGGTGATGGTAGTTATTTGGAAAGTTAGGGGATTGTTCATTCCTTGAAACTCACCATTCAAGGACATCAATTGATTTTTCCAGCATATGTTTTCCAGGTGGTAGGATTTGAAGTAGTGATGGGTGCATCATGACTAGCAACGTTGGGTCCACATATGGTTGATGATAGTTCCTCTATCATTAAGTTCTATCTAAATGGCAAATTTATTATATTATAGTCGCATAAATCCAATTTTTCAACTAAGGCTCACTTTCATCAATTTAAATGTTTACAGTCAACTAATTCTATTTCTAAGTTATTTATTCTTTGGTCATCTATTGTTGAAGAAGATGTTCATGCTTCACTTGTCCTTCCAACAGACATTTTTGAAGATTTAACATCTATTTTGAGAAGGTTCATGCTGTCTTCTCTACTCTTCATGGCCTTCCACCTTCACAAGGAAATGATCATTCAATTGTTATGGAATCAACCACTACTCCAGTGAAGGTTCAACCATATAGATATCCATATATTCAAAAGGCAGAGATTGAAATTATGGTGAATGAAATGTTATAAGTGTATGTTTGGATTGATGGTGAGTAAAATTGGTTTTGGTAAACTTGATTTTGCAGAATTAATTTTGTGTAAAAGTGAGTTTACATTAACGTGAATTATATTTGGAAACTTTAGTTGAAAATTGATTCTAGTAGAATTGATTTTGTTTGGATATTATATACCAGAATCACTTTTAAGTGTAAAATTACCAGAAAGGGTAATCATATTACTTTGTTTGATTTATTCTTATAGCATTACTTTCTTTTTTTAATAGCATTTAACAAATGATATAGTATAATATTTTTTTTCTATTGATACTAGAATTAAATATAAATTAAAAATAAACATTTTAGTTAAGTTTACAAATGTGCATAGCATAGAAAAAGAGCATTACAATTAATTGAAACTATTAGTTATTTTGCTCATGTAATGCAATTTGATCTCGAATAGTGTCCCAAAGTTGATCCATTTCAGATGAAGAGACAATGTTTAGACTTGAAAATATATTTAGGCCAATGTGCTCATCAGTTTCTCCTTCAAATTGGCTTTCATCTTCAAGACAGCTGAACTCAATATCTATTTTAGAATTCCTTCTAATAAAATTATATATAGCCATTGTCGCACTAACTATTTGCACTTGTGTTTCAATTTTGAACTTTGTCATACATCACAAAATTTTAAACCTATTCTTCCATACCCCAAAAGCTCTTTCTATAGTACACTTTAAACTTGAATGGTAATAGTTGAATGCCTCATTATCATTTTTAAATTTAGAAGAACGTCTAAAGTCAGCGAGATGATAATACTCATATTTATACTAACCAATGTATCCAACTAGGTTGGATAGCCAACATTCACTAGATAAAATTTACCTAATAAATAATCAAGGTATTACACATTAATTGTTGTAAAAAAAAAATTATAACCATAGCAATGAAGGCATGAATATACCTGGAGGAAAGGGAAGTTCATGTTCAAAATTGTGAGAGTATGAGAAAATACACGAGCATCATAGGCAGTGCCTTCCCATCTAGGCAAGGTAAATGTGAAACACATGTCTCAATCACATACAGTCATAACATTTTATGTTGGATGCCCTTTTCTACCAATAAATCTTGGTTGTTCACTAAGGCTAACCATGCATGGTACACGAGTTCCATTAATTGCTCCATTGACATTCTTGAAAAATGACTAGTATCGTAGGTTGTTTCAAATCTTCAGATGGGCTAAATAGAATACTTGATCTCGTGGCTTAATGTATTTGAAGGCCAATATCAAAGCAAGCAAGTAATACTACATATAAATGCCTACTTATAGTCTCTCCTAAGAGTTGAAACCTTTCTTGTAGCATTCTATTACATACTCCATGGCCAACCATGTTTAAAAACATCGCAACCATCTCTTCAATTCCCATGTGTGTAGTGTGGTTTAACTCACATTCAACTAATTCAATGCAAAATTTATGAAACACATATTTTTTCATGTGAAACATCTAATAACTGCAAGTAGGATGCCCTTGCAATATTTCTTGAACCCAAGAATGACTAGTTCACTTATTCTACATGGTTGTTTATATAAATATGTCACTGTGTAGTTATCAATTAGTGCAGCCACAAGAGCTTGTTGCTCTCAAGAAAGAACTTGTGTTGTTTCATTTTTCATTTCTCTATTATGGGATGAATATAAACCAATCAAGTATAGTTTGAATATAATGGCACACTACAATCACAAGTCCATAAAAGCACAAACTGAATACAAAAGCACAGTACCATCACAAACCCATAAAGCAAAGTCTGAATACTATCACAAAACATAAAACACAGTTTGAATACAAAAGCACAATCCAAATAGAAAAGCATAGTACCATCACAAACCTATAAAACATAGCTCGAATACAAATTCTAAGTCAACTTATGATGGAGATTTCATGAATGGAAGTAGGTTATCTATTGCATGCCAAAGACAAATCAACTTCTGATCCTCATAACCACGAAAGGTGGCAAACATCTTTCGATTTTGTTTATATATCATCATCTGATAGCAGTTTGCATTTCACACTAGATCACTGACAATCTCATTGATTAAGTTTAGCTCAGCCATCACTTCCTTCATTGGTGTTCTAAGTGGTTCTATAAGATTGGAGCGATATGTATCTGCAATGACACTTATAGTGTCAGCTATCTTTGATGTTGTAGGGACTTTGGCCTTACTTGTTCGTTCGCTAAGGTCAACTATTTTTCTCTTCCCACCACTTATATGGCCACTAATTCTTTGGGATGGGTATAGATTGATATTTCCAACTGTTTCAGTTGCCCTAACACTATCATTTTTACTATCACCATATCCTTCTTCTATATTTAGTCCAATATTATTTAGGCTAGAGCGGTACTCATCTTCACTTTTAAGCAGGCCACTAGGGAATGTCATTGACGATGGTGCTTATACAAATTGTCTAGTTGTAATTACATCTTTAAAAAGTATAATTAACTCTTGGGTAAATGAAAATCCCTTATACCTAAATTTCCCATATTGTGGATTTTTCTACATGTATAAGACAATTCATCACTTTCACAAATAGTCAAGCAAAAATATTGCAATTAACTCACAAATACGTGTTGATGCATAACGTACCAATTTCTTCTTCTCCCACCACTTATCAAATGCATTAACAGTCATTTTCACACTATCCCACCCTAGTCCTATTTCTTTAGTAAAAAATTTATGCCATTTTGACTATTCCTTTTGTTTTTCAATTGAACTCTGTCACAATTTCGTCTAATCAATCCATTGAATTGCTCAATGGTAGCCTTCCACCCTTTCTTCGTTAGGGTTGTTCTATTGTGTTCTTTCTTTTTGACTTGGTGCAAGCATGTTTTAATAAAATGCTTAGTTGTTCTTAGATCTCACACATCTTTTTTTTTAGAACTTATTTTTCTATGTAACCAAAAAAATTATAAACAACTAAGGCCCAACATGCATAAATTTTCAATAGGTCCACATACATTAATAAGTAGCAAAATCATTAATATTATTAACAAAACTATTAAGTCTCAACAATGTAAGAGAACAAATCAAAAGAATAGGAACCTAGAAAATGCATGGTTCTTAATTATGAAAAAAAAGAAACAAAAATGTAAAAGAGCACATCCACAAAGGTATTAATAAAAATGGGAACTTAGAAAATGCATGGCTCATGTTGTAACCCTAACATGTGAGAATATGCTTATGTTGGCTCTTATAGAAAACAAATTTATGTAACATCTTACTTTCTTTTTTCTGATCACCTTGCTTCCACGACTTTTCAAGTTTGTGTTTTATTTAGTAATTGTATTGTGTTGGAATTTTACTGTGAATTATGACGTGGATTAGAATTTGAAACATAATGTCTACATATATGTTATTATGTTTATGACCATGTCATTCGTACATTTAATTGGCTTGTATTATGAATCTCTATTGATTTGTTTAGTTGAAAGCCACAAGCTTAAACATTATTTTTGTAATATATAATATGTTCTAATATATATATATATATATATATTAAAATTAATTATTAATATTACTTTTGTATAGTTATTTGGATTAATTGTAAGTTGAATTGATAGAATTAATGACCTGTAACTTCCTAGACAAAGTTTGAGTTAGGTTTTAAAACTTACATTTTATAAATAAATAGTATTTTTTTTATTTGCAAAATTCTAATAATTTAATTTTAGGCAATTATACATCATTTTTAAGTAAGGGATTTTTATCCAATTAGTTGCACTTTTTTGTTATATTTTATTTATGTATGTCCTTATTTTGAAAATTGATGTCTACGTTGATTTTTTTAAAAAAATATTATACTATATATTATATAAAGAACACTAATGAAAAGAAAATTAAAAAGAATACTATATATATGAAAAATTCCAAAAAGATAATCATGTAAATTATATAAATAAAAAAGGAATTATGTTATTTTTTAAAAAGATTTATAAATGATTAATAAAAATAAAAATAAATAAACAATTGGAAATTAATGTCTACATTGATTTTTTTTAATATTATACTATATATTATATGAAAAATACTAATGAAAAGAAAATTAAAAGACTACTCGATATACCAAAAAAAATAAAAGGATAATCATATAAATTGTATAAATGAAAAGGAATTATGTTATTTTTTGAAAGATTTATAAATGATTAATAAAAATAAAAATAAATAAATAATTGAAAATAATTATATACTGCTAAGAATATAAGTACTAATTGTATTTTAAGTATACAGTATACAAATTCCAATAATCTTTATATAGGTGTGTTCAATCACTATCTTAACCTTTTCTTGCAATAAAATACACTTAAGTTAAATCAATTTAACTTTATTAAGTAAAGATCTTGATAAAGTTAAAAAAAGAAATTAAAGTTATTTCTTTAGTCAAATGGCTTTATATAAGCTCATGAACCAATAGGAAGAAGAGGCATACCAATCAACCCATCACTCCTAGTTGGCAACAGGATGATATAATGCAAGATTAACCTAGACCATTGAAGTGTTGATCCAAAAATATGTAACATTATTTTGTGTATGTAACCAAGACTTCTGTATTTTTATATTTAATAATATACCATGTATAGTTGTAATTGAGGTCACCCCACCTCCTTCTGTATCAACTTGGCTGCTTTCATCTCCTAGTCCATTTATTTCAAACATCCCTAGATCCAAATATGTTGTTAACCTTTATGGTAGCCAATTTAAGAAAATTGAATTATATGTCAAACACTTTTTATTTTTTAAATCAATAGGATTTCAAATTGTTCATTTGAATGGGGGAAGAAGAAACCCTTCTCATTGGATGATCATGATGCTTCCCATAAATGGAACTTAAGATACATACATTTTGGAGTCATATATTTAGTAATAAAATGATGTTACCTGAAATAGATCAAAGGAAGAAGATGAAGAAGCAAAACATATGAGGCATAGAAGCCCGAAACTTTGACCTGGGACATTCGAAATGTTCACCTCTGCTATATGTTTGTAAAATAGAGTCAAACAGAGGAGCAGAGTCCCATACGTGCAACAAGGCTGGCAGAGATGAGATCTGAACACAGACGAAGGACCACAGGATGAACAAACTCTGCATTTGTTTTATCCTCAGACTAGTTTGAACTTTGGGTATAAAGGACATTGGCTGTTGGAGATGTTAATGCGCCTTTAATACACCTATATCTGCATTGGCAGAAAGTAAGTATGAGTTGCTTCAACCCAATGTGATTTTTGGACGTCCTAAAACCATGGTGCAACATGATAAATGCAGATCTAAATATGGTGTAAATAAGCTTTTCCTATGCAAACCAAGGTTTAGACCGAAACGTGGATGGATGAACACTGATCTAAATACATACTAAGAAGGGTTGATTCAACCTAGCATAAGTCCATTTTCAATCCCCATACTAGTTAAAAAGAAAAATGGTACTTGGAGATTTTGTATTGATTATAGGGCACTCAATACTATCATTGTAAAGGATTCATTTCTAATTCCAACTATTGATGAGTTACTTGATGAATTACATGGTTTAACTATTTACTCAAAGTCAGAATTACGTTTCGGCTACCATTAAGTATTAGCTTGACCTAAGGACTGTGCAAAGATAGCCTTTTGAACTCATAATAGTCACTATAAATGGATGGTAATGCCATTTGGCCTTACTAACGCCCCAGTGACATTCTAATAAATTATGAATGATATTTTTCGTTCATTCCTCTAATGGTTTGTCCTTTTTTTTAATGATATTCTTACATATAGTGCTACATGGTTTGCACACTTGCAACATCTTATTGTGATTTTAGAGCAATTATTGTAACATCAACTTTATGTTAAGTTGTTTAAATGTTTATTTAGACAATTTCAAATTGATTATTTGAGGCATGCCATTTAGTTGTTAGTGTCGAAATGGATACCTCTAAAGTGTAAGCTATCATGAATTGGCTAGTTCCATAAACTTTAACTCAACTTTGTGGTTTTTTAGGTTTGACTAGCTATTATAGATGTTTCATACGTCAGTATTTTACCATTGCATTTCCTCTTACCCAGTTGCTCCAGGAGGATAACTTTCATTGGTCTCAGGATGCTCAACTTGTATTCAAAAGTTTAAAGTATGCTTTTTCTGCGGCCCTTATTTTGGCTTTACTCAATTTCACCAAGTCCTTCGTTATTGAAATTGATGCTTTTAAATTTGGTATTGGTGCAATTCTCAATCAAGACAATCATCCCATAACTTATCTTTCTAAGAAAATATCAACTCGCATGAGTGCCTAATCAACCTATATTTGTGAGTTGTATGTGATTACTTAAGCAATTGCAAAATTCTAACATTATCTCTATGGCCACTACTTCATCATATGTATGGATCAAAGAAGCCTTAAGCATCTTGCAGACCAAGTTATTCAAACCCTTGAACAGCAAGAGTGGCTTCCCAAATTGATGGGCTATCAATACACAATTGAATATAAATCGGGTAAACAGAAACAAGTTGTTGATGCTCTTTCTAGATCTTGTTTCCTTGCACTTTCAGTTTCTCACTTTTCTTTTATTGATGATGTTTATTTGGCGGTATGAGGATCTTTTGAGTTGCCAGAACTTATTCACAATCATCATGAAAATCCTTCGAGTATGTCGTATTATTTTATTCATGATGGATATTTTGGAAGGATTGTTTGGTGATTCCTCATGGTGCTCAGTTCTTTATTGACAAAATTTTGAAAGGTTTTTATTCTTCTTCAATTGGTGGCCATTCAAGTTTTATTAGAACCTATACACACATAACAACTTTTTATTTATTGGAAGAGCATGTGTTTAGATATTTGTACCTTTATTCAACATTGCTTGTTCTGTCAACAAGCAAAAGTATCTCAGTTGCATCCTTTTAGTTTGCTAAGCCCATGACCTATTCTTTATCAAGTTTGGGAAGATGTGGCCATAGATTTTATTACACACTTGCTGGTTGCTAAAGGATCTTCAGTGATAATGGTCGTGATTGATAGACTCTCCAAGTATGTTCACTTAGCATGATTGCGTGCCAATTTTACAAGCTTGCAAGTGGCTAAATATTTTGTGCAAAATTTCTTTAAACATCATGGCATACCTAAGTCAATTGTATCTGACAAAGACAGAGTTTTTATCAGTACATTTTGGCAGCATCTTTTTTAGTTGCAAGGCACCACTTTATCTGTGAGTTCTTAACATCCATAAACTGATGGAAAATCTGAAACTCTTAATAAGTGCATTAAAATGTAACTTTGATGTTTTGTGCATGAGCGTCTAAAGTTATGGGTTTAGTTTTTACTATGGGTAGAGTTTTGGTACAATTCTTCCTTTCAAGCATCCATTGGAATGACTCTTTTCAAGGTTGTATATGGTAGGGATCCACCTTCTAATATTCATATAACCCTTTTTGTTGATACTCCCTATGATGTCTCACACCAGTTGCAACTTTATGATGCCCTTCTCAATCATTTGAAGACCAACTTGGTGCAAGCTCAAGTTCGAATGAAGTATTTTGCAGATATCCATCACACTGAAATTCACTTTAATGTTGGTGATTGGGTCTTCATGAAATTACAGCTTTACCATTAATATTTCATGCAATTACGCAAGTCACATAAACTAGGTTTATAATATTTTAGCCCATTTCATATCTTGGAAAAAATAGGCTCAGTTGCTTATAAACTCTAATTACCACCAAAGGCTCAGATACACTATGTTTTTCATGTTTCACTACTTAAAAAGTGTATGGGTAATTTGTAATGTTTGATTTTTGTTAAATGACGAAAACAAATGCGTTTTCAAAGCAAGCCCCTTTGAGATGAGTTATTTAAGACTAACAAAAATTAGAATACAATTTTAAATAATGAAAAATGAGGATTTGAGCCCTGAGTAGCCAAAAAACTGGAGTGCAGTGATTCAAAAAATTTGTCAAAAGGTCAATGATATTTTTGTAAATAAGTATTATTTTAGAAAAACATATAGGAGAGCTTTTTAAATGAAGGTTTTGAGTTCTCCAAAATTCTCAGAAGCCTTGAGAACAATGGGAAGTTCTGGGACAGTTAAAACTTCTCAGGTGTATGTTTTTCAATGTCAGTTGATCCGAACTTTGACTTATTCATTTAAAAAGGTTTTAGCTTCGATTTGAGTGATTCCAAAGGCATTTTATAAAATTAGGAACTTAAATTTTATAATGAAAATGACAGTTCTAAAAAAGGAGCTAAAATGAAGTTAAAACACAATTGCCACGTATGCGGACATAAACATCATTTTTAAAACAATTTAGTCTTGATTCTTCCTTTAAGAAGGGCGTCCCACACACACTCTCTCTTAACCAACTTAGTGCCTCATCCAAAACAAAGAAGGGGCTGAAAAAGGAGACACACAAGGAGAAGCATAAGAAAAGGGAGAAGAAAGCCAAGAAAGATAGGTAAGTGGAAGGAATTTCATAATTTTCTCTTCTTTAAAGTTGTTCTCCTTTCTTTGCTCCATCTTTCTATGGTTTTGGATGCTTAAATGGTTTTGTTTTGACCTTAAACTAGAGAAGAAAGTCTAGGAACTCAAGGAGAAGAATAGAGCTAGGGGAGAACTTTTGGGAAAGAACTTGATTCAAGGTAATTTTCTTGTAAGATGTTGCTTCTTTTCCTTAGCTTCTTCTCGTAGATTTTGGCCTCACATAGAACCAAGAGAGGGGGGAGGTTTTTGACTTAGAGCAAGTATGAAACACATAAATTAGGTTATGGGAAAGTAGAATATGTAAAGAAATTGGAAGGGAAATCAATGAAATGCAAGAATGAAAAGTGTGAAGCTCTTGAATGGGATGAAAAATTTGATTTAATATATAAAATTCTTTGCATGTGTGAGTGTTTATTTGAGTTTCTAAGACCTCTAAGAAGCCTCCCAAGTATGTCTTCTACCAAGAAAAAATCAAGAAGTCTATGAACTCTTCCTCCCTTTTATGTTTCGACCTAGGCTAGTGAAATAGGTTAGGAAGTGTTTTAATTTATTCTAGCCTTGGTTTGAGACTTTATATGATGGTAGAAAGTTGAAGGAACCCTTGAAAAAAATTTAGAACTTATAGAAAGTGAGTTAGTGCCTTATATTTCATAATATGACCTAAAGAAGCAATATTTAGTTAAACTCTTTGTTTTAATTGTGTGATGACTCTAAGAGACTTAAATGGAAGAAAAGAATGGAGCCTAGACTTCAAATAATGGATGTTGTTTCATTAGGTGCAATTAGGAACCATAAGTGAACCATAAGACAAAATTAGAATTCCAAATAGATAGGTAGCTTTGAAAATGGTTCCAAGAGTCTAATTGGTTCCTATCTTGTGTATTTAGGCTAAGGGAAACAAGCCCCACCTAGTTGTGAGTGTGTAGTCATGGGAGGAGATCCAAATTCAAGAGAAAAAGTGTGCTTGTGTGGCAAAGGTAGCTCTCTCTACTTTCTCTTATGCATAAATGTGTATTTTTTTTATCTTTGAATGCATGTATGTGTGTTTCAAGCTATGAAATATGTTCTAGTATATGCCTATGTTCCATGGAACCATAGTGTTGCTTTATGTTTATAAATGATGTGTAGCATGCTTGCATTGGATTGTTTAAGTGTGGAGAAGCCAAGAACTCTCCAACTTTGGTGAGGATGAGCCAAGAGCCTTTAGAAATGGTTGAGACCAAGAGGAAGTCTCCTAAGAGCAAGTCTTAGTTTATGGCCTTTGAGGGAAAGGGTGAGGCAAGTCCAAGAATCTTAAAGAAAGTGGGTGAGACTAATCCACTCATTTGGCAAGCCTATGTAAGCCATGGGTAATTTGTAGAAATGCCAAGAATGTATCTTGAATCATTCTAAATGATAGTATACTCATGCATGAATTTTAAGACTTGTATTGCATTTTTTATGTATAATTGAATGGGAGATGAGCTATTGAGACTTTTTTAATCTCATTCCCTCCTTTCCAATGATCTAATATGTTAAGTGGGAAGATGAGAGGATGACATTCAAGTGCATGATTTTTGCTATTTTAAAGCCATTAAAGTGATGAATGTTGTAATCTAATGTTATATATGAATTATGACCCTTTGAATATGTATAATTATGTTGATGTATCATGTATAGATAAGAGATTATATTATGTGACCATGAGAATGCAAATTTAGCATGTAATGGCAATTTGTGCTTCTTGGAAGTTTGATATAAATGTGTATATGTGGAAGTGGCAGGGCCAAATTGGGATGCTTGGGGTTTGGGATCACTTGGGAAGTTCAAACAAGTCATAATCATGCTTTTAGACTTGCCCAAGAGGTGCCAAATACCAATGAAAGTCATTTGGATATTTTGGTATCTTGCATGGACTAAGAATTGACCAATTTAAAACCCTGTACCACTTTTTGTCCAAATGAACTCTTCTTGATATGAGATTTGGTATGTAATTAAAACTTGATGAAAGATTTTTGGGAAGTTAAAGAATAGAATTTTTTGAGTTCTTTAGAATATTTGATAATTTTTTAAAGTTGAAAAAAATTTTAATTTTGGTCTGATATACTATTCACTCAGGTCCAAAAATGATTTCTGTCACTTAGGGGCCAAATGATGTTCAATTGCTATAAAATTTTATAGATAGAAACTAGACACTCCCAGTAACTTGTGCCAACTAGAAGCACCCCATTTGGATTTCTAGAGAGGAAGAAATGAATTTTTAAAGATTCTGCCCAATATCAGGCGCTCAAGCTGACCTAATGTATTATTTGATTGGGTTTCGAGGTCTGGGCATACCTAAACTGGTCTAAAATTATTTTTTCCCTCTAGCTAACATTTGTAGTTTTCTAGATTAGTATCATTTGCATGGATTGAATTTTTATGGAATTAATTGGATATTTTTAAAATTTGCTGCAAAAACTTGTGACAATATCAGTAGATAGCTAGACCCTTGGACCTTTTTGAATGTCAAACGTTTCCTATGTAGTGTTTCATGGCCTATTTGTATTTTTAGCATAAAGTAGACGTGTGTGTCTTTCCAGAATAGCCAAGAATGTATGTTTTCAATTTTTTTAAAAATTAGTTATGAATTTTCAAAAATTGTGATAGAAAGGGAAGAAATTTAACCGAAAATGCAACTATGTATTTTATGCTTCCCTTTACTTTCTACGAGTTGTGGGCCACTTTTGGTGATGGAAATGAGTTATATCTATGTAATTAAATATGAAAATGTGATATATGAGTTCACATGATTCACAAGACACCAAATAGAATTTTTATACGTAGCGCAACGCGAAATTAATACATTATTTATATACCATTTCCTTGAAATCCTTAAGAAATGCATGGTATGAAACTTATGAATTACATAAGAAAGGCTAGAAAGCTATGGTATTACATAATCCTTGTCAGCAATATATTCGTTTGCCATTGATAACTACTAAAAAAGGTCTTCAACTTCAAGCCACAGATATTCTTGATGTCCATCGGACTCTTCATTCTGATGGGTTTCATACTGAAGTTCTAATTGCTTGGGATGGCCTTGTTCCACCTAGTTGGGAGTCTTTTACTTATATTCAAGAACTTTATCCAAGTTTCGACCTTGAGGACAAGGTCACTTTTTATGGACAGGGCAATGTTATGATGAGGCACATGACTGATAAAACCACAACAAAGGATGACATGTCAAGCAACCTAAATGTTGAGGATCACATATATGCAATAGTAATAGATGGTGAGTGGCTTGCAAAGAAGTAATCACATGTGGAAGTTATTGTGGAAGTTACAAGAGTAGGAGGATAAGTAGTTGGATAGTAATCATAATTAAAGGGTGTGGGATTTGTCAATATGTTTTTCTCTCATTTGAATCCTCATTTTTATGTTTGAATATTTTTTTTTCCTGTATTTGAAGTTTGACAATAACAAACACATCAATAACAATAAATTTTTTAAACTTTATTTTTTATGCAAATAATTTTTTTAAAATTTTAAGTTATGTATAGATAACCTTTATGAATTTTAAATCATGTATATATAATCTTTCTAATGTGTCACACTCTATTAATGAAATAATGAATTAATTAATAATGACATTATTTGTATAGATTTAAAAGTTTAAAAATATTTATTATCAAAATTTAAAAATTAAAAATTATTTATATATAATCTGGGTATGTGCAATTTAGCTTTTATTTTTTAAGGATTAACTGGTCCACAAAAAAATAATTATGCATTAGAGGCTGTGCTGTCGGCCGTACTGCCATAGCACATTGATTGGTCCATACCATGGGGCATGTTTTGGCGGAATATTCCAAGTGTAATTATGAATAAATAAAAATTAAAAAATTAAATATATTTTTATGTCTTTATTATTATGTTTTTAATAAAAATATAATATATAGATTTTTTTATATCTCAACATTATATATGATTAGATTTTTTTTTGAAATTTTTTTATATATTATATTTTTGTTAAAGAACTTGAAAATAAAAATCTAAAAGATTTTACCTAGACTTAGTTCCAAAAAAATATATAAGTATGTTTTATTAAAACAAATGTATATATATTTGTATTTATGTTGTCTTAGTTTATACATCATTAATCAATTCAATTTACTTAGAAATTTTACAAGAATTGTCCCTCATAACATATTTCAGAAAAATTCTTAAATATAAGTAAGTCAAAATAATAAGAAATAGACATGGACATACGCAGAAGGTAAATTTTACTAATAAAAAACTTATCTAATATATTCACATAATTATTTTTTATAGATTGAGTCTGCTGTTTATCTAAATATACTGATTCTACTTGTAGATGACACCAAACAATCACGACCATCAAAGAGCACGCTCTGCTACCTCGTCTTCTGGAGGCCGAGTTGGGATCATTATGTGCTTATCATCGTACTTGATGTATGCACTTATCATGTGTCGACGCGAAGACAAGATGACTCAAGTGAGACGGAAAGGAAAACATGATAACATATTAGTAAGATTAAACCACTAAAACTGGGAAGGATGAAATCGTAGCATAGAGAACTTTTTAATGACTTCTGATTCCCTTTTTATTAATTTCAGATTGAAATCACTCTATCTCAAATATGCCTCTTTTTCTAAGGAGGATGCCCACCTCTTTTCCATGCCCCTCTAGTACATGCCTATAATCTTGTTAAGCAAAAGTGTTTACAAACATGCCTATAATGATCTAGGCAAAGGATCATGACATGACCCTTTGAAGAAGCTTCCTTGACCATTTCCAACAAATTAACAAGCGAGAAATTTTTAGAAACACACCGCGTACAATGAGTGACAAAAAAATTCAGTAAAAATTCATTAAAATAAATGTCTCCGTAAATCTTATTATCTAAAACACTCATTTTTAATGAATTTTTATTAACTCTTTATACAACTAACTGGTTCACTGTAAGTATTTTAGATTTTCTCATAACAAAAACCGAAACCGAAGTAAAAAAAACACATGCTCATTGAGCATATACAGCAAGAAAGAGCAATTAAGTGCATGCAAAGAGTAGTGCCATGGCCAACCCCAGAAATCCAAAACCTCTCTTGAAAGCAATGAACACTGAAGCAGCCTTATTAGGAGTAGGTGCAGGTTCGTTATTTGCTACTGGAACTGCAGGAGAGGCCAAAGCAGAGGGAGCGGGAGCTCCTGCAGTTGCAGTTGTAGAGACCTTGGGGACGTTGATGTCAACCTTCTGACCTGCTTGGCAGTGACCAGGGACGCCACAGAAGAAGAAGTGGTGGCCATGATTCTGTATTACTATGGAGTCATTTCCAGAGTTGAAGGTAACCAGTGGGGACGAACCATTGCATGACTTGTACATCACATGCGTCACTCTCATCACATTATGGAATTGGGAGTTGTATTCGAAAACTGATATCATGACCACAACATTAATTAATTGATTAATTACCAACAAATTCATTCCTCTTTCCACTTTCATTAATGATCAATATTCATATACAATGAAGTTAAATACTATTACAAAAAGTTTTTAAGTAGACTAAATGATATGCGTGTGCGCGCGCGCACCTGCGCGGATGCGTGTGTGAAAGATCAATTTTTTTTTTTTGTTTTTGAGATTTTAGATATATGTATGTATGTTTAATCATAATTAGTTCAGCTTATACTATTATATACTTTTCAAAATGAGTATGGATTAGAATATCTCAAAGATTATGCTCCTTAATTAATGACTTTGGCATTATGTTTATGAAATATGATAGAATGTTGAGTAGATTCAAAATATAAAATATTAATAAATCAAATTAATTACAAATAAATATGTAATATGACAGATTTGTGTAAAATTTTTAAAAAATGTCTAACATACTCTTATTTTTTTATTAGTTTTATTTATTTATTATAAATGGGATCTATCTAAAAAATTTTCACGGAGTATTGTGTTTGTGGGACCAACCAACAACATTCTCATTGCATGTTGTTGGATTTCTTCCTAACCTTAAGGAGTACCGGAAAATAAATTAATGCGAACGAAAAGTGGAAGGTCATGCGAGTGAACACTATCATCATGATGTTCTAAAAGAACAAAAAACTTCATGGGAAAAAGATTATTGTGTAGGCAAGGGGGGGATATATAATAAAAGTCTTATGTAGGGCCCTAGACACACATTTTCTTAATGATAAAGAGGATTATAAATAAAACCAGACTTGCTTACTTAACAGTGAAATTTACTCCGGAAGGTTCCTTGTTGCAAAAATAAGTAAAACAAGAAGGGAACTTCAAACAGAGGGCAGCAGCTTAAATCCTTTTTACCACCAATCAATTTTTATTCACCAAACAGGGCGTTCTTAGAAACTAAAATATAGAATTGTAAAAAAGTGGCAAGATTGATATTCTTCTTTGACTCTGAAAAAGGAAACCCTGTTTTCTGGAAAATTTTGAACCCATCTGATAATATGTTACTGGAATCAGAGTGAGTACTTAGTACTTACTGATAGTGTCACCAACTTGGAAGTTCTTGGTAGCAGCCCATTTCTTGTAGTCTATATTGCCGATCGTGGTCCAACCAGCAGAGTCCCCAACCTTGTACACAGCTCCATACGAGACCTCCACAGCTGCCATAGCCACCACCATCAACAAAACCACACCTCTCTCTACCGTACCCATTCCTATACCTCTAAGCTCTGCAATTTAATCTTACAACCTTCTTCTGTGTTATCTTCAGCTTATTCAGCTCAGTTTTGAAGTTGTGGAGGCTTTTTTCCTCCCAGGGGTATTTATATAGCTTTTGAATTGTTTGGCTTTACGGGTTGAAGATTAGAACTTTGAGATTGGGAAAGCAAATGAATTTGGTCCCTTTTCCTACTAAGAATAAAGAATGTGTAGGTCCCTTGTTCTGGATGGGGACAGTGGGTCAAAGATTTTCTTTAAAAGTTACTTATAAAATTACAACATTATCAATTATAAAAGAATATGAGATTAATGATTCTGGTTTATTTTTCTGCTAAAATTAAGCTAAACCATGTATATTGTAATTATAATTTTATATAAATTAATGAAACACCTATCCTCTTTTAAAAGAATATTTTCTTTTTTATTTATATATTTTCTTGTTAAAACTACAACATAAGTGAAAGGACTCGTGTGAACTTGAAATTAATTTTCAATCAGATTTTTATTATTGGTTAGAGATATTAGTTGGCCCATCTAATTCCCTATCAAAGAATACTATTTTGGAGCAGTATGACCTTACTTGTGAATATGGTGGTGAATTGTCAGACTTGTAAGGAAAGAATGTTGGGAATATGGTATGGTTGTGTGTGCTGCTACTGCACTTCATCTTCAACAGAATACTTGAGGCTGCGATGATGACCACTTTTCTTCTTCACTATTTATTTCGGAATTGTATAATATTGGTAAGTATCATCATTATGGACAACCACCGTAGGTTGTTACCATTTGGTTATTACATTGCTTTGCACATGAGACAAGCATTAAGCATAACATTTCATTGCTTTATACAACCTCCAACTGAAAGCTACAATATTATCATTAAGTATATGCGCATCAAATCCATTTGCCAAGCAATTCCCAAAAGATAAATAAGGTATTATCTTTTGCCTAAGCTTGTCTTCTTTTAACACCCCAAAAAAGGGGAAATAAGCACAACACTTATTATCTTTAATTTATTATCTTTGCTTAGCACTGTACTACCAATTTGCTCCTTCGGTTATTTCCATTCCTTCTTTTAGATTCATTTTACTACCCCCCCCCCCCCCCCCAAAAAAAAATTGATCCAATGTCTGTCTTTATTTAGGTCTGTCGTCAAATTTCAAAGATTCTTGTGATCCGCACAAAATTTTAGAAACTTGACCTAAATCTCCACCTACTTAACCACTTGTGCCAAATCCCAAATCGCATTGGGTTCCAAAAAGCTATTGCAAGTGCTTATTGGCAATAGAGGGATAAGCTGCCAGATTTGCCCATAAAGCATTAGAAAAGTCCTTCTAAGATAATATTGGATAGGAAGCTGAGAAACCCATAAACTAACTTAGGTTCACAGAGCCCGCATTGTCTGCATGCACTGTAATAGTTAACAAAAAATCTTTGATCCGTTGGTGAAAGAAACGGACTCTTCTGCCAGATTATTGTTGTTTTACTCATGCTAAGGGTCTATCAATGCAGTGAAGGCAAAAGTAGGCAGTGTTATATACAGATAATTTGTAAATGCAACCCTTCTTCCAACCATAAAATAAATTTGAAATATCTAGTTGAATAACATTATCTCCCCGAATACCCAAAAACACACACACGCACACATAAAATGGAACAAAACAAACATCTGAAATATATTATACAGGCTTCCAAAACAGGTTAATTCATGTAAGTGATAATACCATATTCAACATAACTCCCTTCTGTGTTTAAAGCATTTACCATAGAGCCTAAATTACTCATTTGACAAACTCAAGTGTACCGATATTCCTCTAATTTACAACTGGGAAGCGGGATTAAATCCATTAACACGCCCATTGTTTACTTTGTCATCCACACGATCATCTTCAATAAACCTCTTCCAGAACCAATGCTGCTTCCATACTCTCTCTGTCATTTCTTCAATCGGTACATTCTTGGTCTCGGGGACCAAGAAAAGGACGAAGAAGGACATGATCAAGACCCATCCAGAGAAGAACAAGAAGATCCCAAACTTGAAGTGACACAACATGGAGAGGAATGCCTGTGCAATGACGAAGGTGAAGAGCAAGTTGACACAAACGGTCACACTCTGCCCTGCTGAGCGAGTTTCCAGTGGGAATGTCTCACTGGGGATGAGCCACCCAAGAGGCCCCCAGGACCAAGCGAAGGAAGACACAAAAGTGCACACCATAACAACCACTAGGATCGCAAACCCTTTTGAAAGGTCCTCTGAGTGGTCCTTCACTTTAATTCCTAGGATTACAGAAATCACCACTTGGGACAAAAACATCTGGACACCAGCTTCCAGTAGGAGCACGCGACGTCCAACTTTGTCCACTGAGTAGATGGATACAATAGTGGAGAGGACATTAACAGCCCCAGTAATCACAGCAGAATAAAGGGAAGCATCATTTTTAAACCCCAATGTGTTGAACAGGACTGGAGCATAGAACATGATAGCGTTTATTCCAGTGAATTGTTGGAAGATCTGTGTTTAATTTGAGCATCCAAATGTTAGAAAGTGAATCAAAAATTGAGCAGCCAGCTATGGCAAAACAGAGCACCAAGAGGGAAAAATTAAAAAAGGCACTGACCTGCAAGGCAATGGCAATGACCAGTTGGGGTCGGTTGCTGCGCTTGAGAAGATTCCTGAAAGGGTGCTTCACCTCTTTAGCCACACGGCTTGCCTCAACGAGTTCTAAGAACTCAGGTTCGATGTTCTCGGTGCCCCTTATCTTTTTAAGCACATTTTTGCCTTCTTCCATGCGACCACGCTCGATGAGACTGTTAGGGGTGTCCAATACCAAGAGAGCCCCCAAGGTTAGGAGTCCTGCTGGGATACCAGCCAAACCCAGAGATAGCCTCCAACCCCATCCACCTTTGATTCTGTCGTTGCATTACCAAACATCGATCAAGGTCAGCATCAGTATTAAATTATTTTTGTCAATTTAGCAGACTCAGTATAAAAAAATCAGCTAATTTCAACTACTGATGCAAAGAAGAGGACAGGACTTACTTGTTGGTGCCATAGTTGACAAGGCTAGCGAAGAGAATGCCAATAGTGACATTGAGCTGGAACAGTATATTTAATCCTCCACGTATTCTTGTAGGTGCGATCTCAGAAAGGAAAACCGGCACAGCCTGTATTCAAATTGACGCAAGAAGATGAGTGACCTACAGACTACAGAAAGTTTAAGACATTCCTCCACTAATGTGAACATATCTTAATCAGATTCCCACTTCCAATTTCAGATTCCTCCCACCCCGATTAGTTAATTGTTAAATCATCTATAAACCTTCTGCCTTTAATTGACTTAGACCAGAAGCAACTTAGTCGTATCGTTTGCATGGTTAAGGAATCAAGAGTAAGGTCCAATCAGTGACTGAAGGATAACATAGACTATTAGACTCAGATTATACAAACAGGGTCATTTAATACGTCTTTGTTCAGCCAAGGACTTTTTAAATGGAAATTCCCTTTTCTAAGGTCCGAAGAAATCGAGCTTGGTTTGTTCTTTCTGGATTTTAAGAGAAAATTATCCGATTATCGTAAAATATAATACGTTCATATAATTAAGCCAATGAAAACAGAGGTCTCTATCAAGTTCCACAACGTCATATTGTAGAATATAGTAAAAGCCAAAAAGGGTTTAAAAAAAACAGTGGATGATTAAGTCTATGCGAGGACCAAAGAAAGCTTAAAATGGTCACAAAAGTCTAAGTCTAACCATAAACTTCCCTTTCATTGGCGCAAGACAAAATCAACATTATTGCGGATTATCTGTCCCCACCATGACAATGCCCTTCCTGCCTTCCTTATTTTTTTAATCAAAATTTTTTTATTGTTAATCCTTCTGGTTGGTCAGATACGTCGGCCATGTTCTCTATACATACTCATGAGTTATATCCACCAACCAAAAACTGCAAACTTCTTTACGTCTTTGGATGAAAAGAGACACAGGAATATTATCTTACATCTTTTTGACACGGACAACTATCATACTTCAAATCATATCAATTATAGTATAGGGATTGTTTTACACATATAACCTCAACTGGAACCAACAATTGAAAAAAAAAAACCATTTTATTTATAGTATAAGGATTGGTTTACACATTTAAACTCAATTGGAACCAACAATTAAAAAAAAATCTATTTTGCAAATTTTCTTTCCTTCGAAAGAGTACACGCTAAAAAAATATGAATTTATAATCCCAAATGTTGTGGCAAAATTTGTTTTTATTACTAATAAACAAAACAATATTCTTATTAAGAATTGTTAAAATGTAATTCTACCTCAGGCTTGAACATATAGCTAGCCCTTGAATCATAGAGGGTAATATAGTAATTGTCAAAAAATGCAAAATATATGTTCAATAGACGGACCTGGTTAGCGAAACCAACACCACAACCGAGTAGGAGTCTCCCAATGATGAGCATGGCAAGGTTTTGAGCAGCTGCATTAAACACGGTTCCAGCGATGAAGAACAACCCGGCGATCAACATCGTTAGCCTCCTTCCCAACTTTCTTGTCGTATAGGAAGCGAAGAAGGTCGCTGTTAAACCCGCCAGGTACAGAGACGACGTGAACAATTGCAATCCTTGGTTGTCGTATTTGCAGTAATTACTATCCAACCCTTGGTCTTCCACCGTCCTTCGGTATACTGCCGGAAAGAATTTCTTCAAGAATGGCCGCATGGACGTCACACCACCTGATCCATCCCACAGTAACAAATATCATACATTCGTTACAAGTGATTAACGATTGGGCCATGGGTGTGATGGTAATTTGACAGGATAAAGCTGAAATTCCTAAAATACCCTTTATCGGATAAATGGTAGAGGGGTAAAATTTTGGGCAACGCGCTTCCGAGAGACTGCTTGGATTGGATTCCCACTATAGCGGGACGAAATCTTTAAATAACGTTTATAACCAAAATATATATATATTAGAAAAAAAAAAAAAAAGATGTTTCGTCTTGTTGCTTTTATCTACTAAATTTTAGAAAAAAAAAACCCGATAAATTTAGAAAAAACAAGAGAGAAACAATATTTTTTTAAAATTTTGATAACATGGATGAATATTCAAACAAATCTATGAAATATTGACATGTTTTTCTTTTCTGCTTTAACATTTTATAAAAGAAATTAACCTTTACAGGAATATACAGTTCCAGTCTTCTTGGTCAAATGAAAACAAAAAGGATAGGATACTGAAAGGAAAGAAGGAGTTAAAGAGAGAGAAAAACCTGAAACGCCGACGTCGTATCCAAACATAAGGCCTCCGGTGGCGGCCATTATGCATGAAATAATGACGAGCGGAGTGATCTTAGCTTCGAAGTCGCGGCCGCTACCCCCTTCGACGAAACCTCCTCCAGCCATGGTGCTTCAGATCCACAAAGCTCAACGAATCTATGAGTCTATCAGCAATGTGCGGAACAAGAAGAAGAGAAGAAAAGTAGAGCTAATGTTATGAGAAACGCCGAGTGGCTGAGGACGTATTTATAAGCGAGCACGAGGAAAAACAAATTGGACTATGCAAGTGAGAGCCACCGCGAGATCGTCCCACATGGCAAAGTCCTTTTTCCATTTGGATTTTTATTTTCTTTCCCTTCTTTTACGATGAAAAGTATAATATTTCAAATGTTATGACCTAACAAATTAAAATATTATATAGTATTCTATCAAAATAAGAAAAAAACTATTATATAGTAAGCAATAAAATTAGTCTAAAAATAATGTAAATTCAGATTATATGTATGTATTTAGAAATTAAGGTTCCAATCTAATTGTATAAAAAAGAAACGTAGCAAGATACTATATCTTATAGCACAGCGAAATTAAGTTTTCTATCTATTTAGGATTACAATTTAACGCTAACTACCAGAAAAAAAAAAATGGAATTGCTTTTGTTTTATGCTATAGGAGAGTAGGTATTTTCAAAGATTTGGTTCATCAAATCAGACCAATTTTACGTTTGAATAGAACTCTCGTATAAAAAAAATACATGTAGCTTATATGACCTCATTTTATATTCAAATATTTAAAATATTCTTAAAATTTAGAATATAAATGTGTACTTAACGATTCCGGAATTTGACAGCCATATATGAAAGCAATAGTAAACAGAACCATACATACCGTGTAGTATAATAATGTACACGCGTCAATAGCACACAGTAACAGCTAATACTGCATTCTATATTGTCTAATAATTAATTGGCAGGTACTGTGCGATATGTTTCAAACTGCTACGTCAGTTTTGACTAAAATAAAATGTATTAAATTCATTATATATATTAAAATTTGGCACGCAAAGTAAAAGACAAAAAAGAAAGAATCATATTAATATTTATATTTCGAAGATTCCTTGCAAAAAAAAATTTCCTATTGGAAACACATCTGTGCATATCATTATAATAAAAAAACTCTCCCGTCTTTATGCAAACTCTATTTGTTTCAACTTTCAAGCCTCATGCGGTTTGGACCAGTAGTTATATCAATTTTTTTTAATTTACATATACTTTTCTTTTGGTCCATAAAATAATTTCATAGAAGTTTTACTTCGAGTTATTTCGTTCAGAAGTAAGTATTGTTGTTGTTTTTTTAAAACAATCTAATTTTGTCCTTTTAGTTATATTTTTATCTAAAATTAAACACCAAATCAAACATTTTACTGATTTAGATATTAAATTTAAATACCAGATAACGATGTTAGGTCAATAGATAATATTTAAGTTAACAAATTTTTTAAATTTAGTGTTGAAATTTGACTAACGTTTAAGCCAACAAACCTTCAACATTAGAGTCAAAAATTGGATGATTTATGTGACAAAGGGATAAAATTAGATCATTTAAAAAAATAAAAAGATAATATTGTCTTTGTCTGTTTTTAAACTAAAATGATCAAATTTAAACTTTTATAAAAATAGAAGAACTAAAAACACATTAATCTTTTTTTTTTAAATTTGTTCAAAATAAAAAATTTGTTGAGATGATTTTAAAGAGTCATTTTTATATATTGACATAATATATTTAAAATTTTATTCTTCAAATATTCTTTAAAAAAATAAAACATAAAATAATGGTGTCTCTTCCTAATAACTAGCCTAGCTCTCTCACTAATTTATATTTGATTAAAAAATGAAAAAGAAAAAAAATGGATCATGCTTGTGGACAAATAAGGGCAAAACTATAGAGAAGAACAGGAATGAATTAGTGTTGGAAATAGATAGATGGAAGGAAGAGAAAGAATCAGAAAAGTGGGATTCACACACAATCTTAGTTTCCCCAGCAGGAGGAAGAGAAAGAGAATAAGGACTTGACAAGATAAAGGAAGTTAAAGTTACAACTTGCAGGGACAAGGGGCGCGTAACAAAATTAAACGCGTAAAATGGTTTGGTCTATATTGTTCTGAGAGGAAAAGAAAAAAAGAATTAAGAGAAGAAAAATACAAATCAGCCAAGTTCACCAAAACACATGAAAATGATACAGATTGACTCACTGTTGATGAGTCGGTCGGTCAATGGTCCAAAACAATCCCCCAGGTGGTTTTGATTTCTCCCATGAGTTGTTCCAATCGCTGCAGTAATTCAGACCGACACACAGAATCTCATACCAATTGCGACATGTTCCTTCGGATTCAACTTCAACCAAACCCCAATCTAAGCGAACCCAGCTGCCCATGCACCTTGAAAGAAAATCTTTTTTTTTTTTCTTTTTTATTTTGGGGAAACCATAAAATGTATTATAACCATCAGTACTATTACTATCGCTCTTCCTTTTAAATCCAATAAGTTTATCCACTCATGTCTACCCTCGTTAATTTACAAAAGATATTACGGCAAAATAAGAATAAAAACCAAATCAATCAGGTTTTTTACTTGCTTTTTATGCAAATAATTAAGGACAATTCACCATAAAAACGTGGAATAATTTATTTGCATAAGAAATTATAACTTCTTTTTCAATTATTTTAAAAGAAATTTGTGAATAAAAATTTAGAGATAAGTGATCAATAATGGTATCCCAGTCATCCTGACTCATTGCTGACTTTTAAAAGTCTATGACACATGCACTTAAAATTTTTATTTATTATTATTATTATTAATCTAAAACATACTAAATTCTTAAGGAAATAATATTTTTTGTTGGGTAATTAGTTTCTTTCAATCATGCTGCTGACTCAAGCAACAGAAAGAGAAGGTAGCTGAAAAGTGGGCATCCACGTGCGAAAATATATAACAAAATGACGTGGCAGATTATCTCAATATTATTGTTTTCACATGTGACTCTCACCTTAAGACGTGCGACGATGTTTCGGAGATGTCCATGTAGAAACATTTAATTTTTTTTTTTTTACTCAATTTCTTTCTCAGAATTTTTAGGACTTTCTGCAATGAATATGCAACTAACCCACCGACCACAACCAGAAGTTTAAGATAAAGCAGAGAAACGGATTAACATTATCCAAATACACATACTCTTTATAGTTAAAATTGAAACCAGCCACATTTTTTTATTATTTTCCCTTTCCCGTATATTCATTGTGCTATGCTATGCATAATTTGATTTGAGTACCATTTAAGGATTTTACTCTGTTATTTTACATATTATGTTATTTTAGATAATATTTAATACGTTGTTATGTGATAATAACATTTAAGATAATATTTTGATATCATTTCCTTACAAAAAAGATGTTATCTGCTAACAACCACAATTTTCTGTTAAGAGTATTTTATTTATTTTTTTAAATATTATCATAGTTCCCTTATCTTTCTATAATAATTAGCTCCTAAAAAAATTTTATTTTATAAAAAAAGCATCCAAAATATAATACACAAATTACATTATATTTTAGTTTTTTATAGGAATGAGGAGGAAATAAACTACATACATGTGAAAAAGTTTATATTTATATTTCTATTAATAAATAATAAAAAATAGTATAGATTTATAAAAAATAAAAAATAAATATTGAGGGTTAACATTTGCAACCAAGCATAGGAATTATCCCTAAAAAGTAATTAAACCACCAATTGCTACACCAAAAATAGGTACAATGAATATTATATTATCTTACACCATAATATCTCCATCATATCATAATATACAAAGTATTGGAAATAACAATATACTATAAATATCTTCTAATTGTAAAACCAAAAAATAACTTTCAAATATCACGAGAGAAAAATTTGTAGTGTTGGTTTAGTACAAATATTGCATATCAAAGTATCAATCTCTACGGCCTAATGGGCCAAATGCACTTGAGATTGGGTAATATTAAAACCCTGGAGAATTATGTACACCCACATGCAAATCCAGAAAAAACATGCAGTAACGTTCCTCAGACTCTCTATGCTAAATTTTACGTGGCCAACTAATTCTTATTATTTGACTAATGACATTTGCTGTAATGCACTAATTAATTCAGGACGTGGCAAATAAATACCTAGAAGACTCGCATGACGTTTACACGCCCTTTCTTTTCTCTGTCACCCTACTCTCTTACTGACTTAATCATCGAAGCACGTGTCAGAGCCACTGTGCGCTATCTCAAGTTCCCCTGCAAAACACCATGAACAGCTCGGCAAGCTCGCTTAATCACTACCCTGCTAGTTAGGAAAACATTCACTTGGAACAATATTTTAAAAAAAAAAAAACATTTCTGGAATCTCTGTGACTGTAGCATCAATTTCCATCCTTGAAAAAAAAGTTTTTACAAACAAAATATTGACTGTATAATATATTGATTAGTAATAACTTTCACACCAGGCAGACATGGGTTTGTGAGTCAGCAATTTAAATGAATTTGAATTAATATTGTTAGCTGAAACAAACATGGGAAGACGGAAAATGGTGTAGTCTGAGTTGGAGGCACCAGAATTGACCAAAACAATGTAGCAAAATTTGAAATTAGGAAGCTTTGACATTTGGATAAGATTAAATAAAGGAAGATAATAATAACAAAAAGTAATGGTCCAAAACTGCCAAAAAAAAAAGTCAAAGGCATATTGGTGTTCACGAGCTTTAATCGTAACGAAAATAATAGGAAGAAGAAGAAAAAGAGGCCATGGATATGATATGCAGTAAAGGGCCTTTTTATCCATAACGATTCTGGAATTTAAGAATAGAACCTCAGTCTTACGTAATTAGCGCATTTTAGATAAGCCCAAAAATTACAAACGCGACTTTTGGCTCTGTGGGTGAATCTTGTCACCAAAATCTTGAAATACCCTTTATTTATCCTAGTCACGTAATCCCAACAACCCAATATATGCTGCACCCATTTTCACCAAAATTTTATCTTGATCTTTCCCATATAGGTGTTTTTATATTTACATCTCTCATAAATTAATTATTTCTCAATTTAATCTCCCATAAATAAGATATTTTTTAATTTCATCCATCATAAATTTATTTTCTTAATTTGATCTCTCATATATAAATATTTTTAATCTAATCTTTCATAAACAAAATTAGTAGTGATAATTTTTTTGGTTATTCACGTATTAATGAAATTAATACTCAATTTATAATTTAAATAACAATAATTAAGTGATAAACTACAAAAAAATATATGTTATATGTCATTAAATTTATTAATTTCATATATAATAGATTAACAAAAAGGCGTAATTATTGATGATTTTATTTGTAAGGAATTAAATTAAAAAATATTTATATGTGAAGGACCAAATTAAACAAAATTCTATAAGAAATTAAATTAAAAAATACTCTATTTATAAGGGACTAAATTGAAAATACGATATCCATAAAAATCAAAATGGGTTTTAGTCTTACCATTTTCTCTCCATTTTCATGGATTATCGGGATTTAATCTTCGTCTAAATCTGTTGGCCCAAAAAAAAGTCGTCATCTAAATATAAACAGAAGCATCCAAATATTGAATTTTGAGCAAATGAAGAGACTACTTTTTAACATCCTCATCTGTAGGATATAACTTGAATATTCATTCGCCTTCGTATATATCTCATATGGTGCTTTTATTGAAGTGCGTACAATACAATACAGCCTTCATTTCGAGAATATTTCTTTAATATATGCACTTTATATAATACAGGTCTTGAGGCAAAGCAATGGATAACCAGTGCAATTGGCAATCTAATTGAAATGATTGATGATGGAAACATAATATGATAAATTACTTTTTATATAAACAAAAATAATGAATTTTTTAATGAAAATTAAAAAAAAATCATGAATTTTCAGTCGAGGCCATGTACTAATTTCTTTTCAGTTTTTAACCCCACATTTATAATTATCAAATTTACGTTCTTTATGTCCAATACTCTTGTATGAAAATGAGTTTCAAATTTCAGGTCTGAACGCGATTATATTATATATACATTTGCTTTAAATTTTAAGAAAAGAATACTTTACAAAAATAGTATACATTTCATAACACTTATCTTACATAATATGCCAATCAAGCCATAACAAGTCCAAGTTTTAATTTCAAATAATTTGGGCTAGAGCCCCAAAAATTAATATTACATCTTTAAAAATTGGACTAATGCTAAATGCACAAATGTAGTTCTCCATTTTTTATATCATTCAAATTAGTATCAGTATCAGTAATGTATATAAAAGTCAAGTTTTTTTTCGCACTATTGTTCGACTGTTTATAACTTGTTTATGAAAAGATTTTTTATTTTTTATTTTTTCCTTCCCGTCAGCTTCCATTTTTACAAGGTAGGATGCAGTGCAATTTTTGCTACACGTACGGACAGTGCTACGCATGCTAGCTGAAAGAAAAGACAAGCGGTTATCCATATTTTTGAATACACCCAACAAATTTGAACATAAATTCAAATCGCGCAAGAAGGTGTATATAAAAGTGGAGCATCAACCGTTATGTCAATGGATAATCAAATTATCCTCCAATGTAGAAAAAAGAGGATATCGTACTACTAATAATGCGCACTACTTTCTTATCGGCCTGCCATTATATTCTAACAGACATATTCTCCCAACAACAAGGAGGAGCTTAAATTCCTATGATTCCATCACAGATCATATTACAAATTTAGCTTGGGCCTAACTTAATCGCAAAATAGAGTTCATAGGAAGATGATGGCCACAAGTCTTATAAGGAGTATTTTGACTCAAATCCTGACTGATGTGAGACTTAACACATTCCCCCTCACACTCAGGACTAGACATCTGGAGCGTGAAGTTTGCAGTATTGGATATCTACGGGTGGCTCCAACATCAAATCGAGACTCTGATACCATATTACAAATTTAGCTTGGTCCTAACTCAATCCCAAAAGCTAGCTCATAGGAGGAGGATTGCCACAAGGCTTTTAAAAAGTACTTTGAGTCAAATCCTAACCGATGTGGGACTTAACAGATCATTTTCTTTGATCTGGACTTTTGTCTTTTTTTATTACTTCAATAGTTGAAAATTAGAACAAACTCAGAAAGTGAAGAATGAGTCACGATATCTATCTTTGTAGAAAATTCCCATCTCCACTAATTAATTAAAAATGAAGAGTGATACGTAATGATGTTGCATTGACTCTCCTAATAGGGAATTTATGGCTAAAACAACTGCCCCTTCACATTGAAGCGCAGTTAAATTAGAATTCAGAGGAAGTTGGATATATGCAAAGGTGGTTTCGCTCACTCGTAAAAGAAAATTTGATGTTCTTAAATTTGTTAATGTCAATAACTTGTGGTAATCGTAAGCACTCTCTCCCCAAAAAAATGCGAATCTTGAGTAAGTATATTTGATTTTTTTTATCAATCTTATTTTTACGAATTTTTGTATATATTAAAAAGGTTTGAACTATTCATATATATATATATATATATATCCCTCCTATTTTTACCACCCGTACTCCCTCTCAGATATTTACAAGTTCAAAAATCAGATATATATATATATATATATTGTTGTTCTTGTTCTTGTTATTATTAAAGAAAGGAAAAAGGATAAATTTTTCATGGACTAATAGCAGTAGCAGCATCACAAAATTCAAAGAATACATTGTGATGGATGCATCGAATGAATCAATTAATGTGGTATCGGACGTGTCATTCCAACCGTTGTTGAATTTGGGTTTACATCCTTTTAAGTAAATAATAAAGTATTTTTTAAATAAATAAATAAAACTATAAATTTTATATACACTCTTACTTATTTATTACTTTCTCTATTCAAGAATTACTTTACTACATAGTTAATCAAACAAATTTTAAATTGGTCAAACATGCAGCACTAAAGGAAAGGAAAAAAAAAAAACCAATTCAAATGATAAATCACATTCCCACTAAGTAATAAAAAGTTGAAAAACGCTATATATGTATATATTTCGCTGGCCAAGAGTTATACACGGATTTTGAGAAAAAGTGAGCAGAATGGTTTTTTAAAAGTAAATAAGCAATAAACCCGTGCATTCGTTGTATGAGAATTCGTGCCAGGTATGTATGTAGTGGCAGTGACACTGCATATAAAAGATTAATAGCAACAAATGCAATGATATTTGATATCAAAATAGTACTATCTCCAATTTTATATATATAACAAAAAAATAAGTAATTTACAAAAATTAAAAAAATTAGTTAAAAATAATTAATTTTTTTAATTTTATCTCAAATGAAAATTATTTTTTAAGAATATTTCTATTTAATGTATTTATTTTCTTCTTAAAATTAATGATAATTATTATTCATAATTTAAAAAACTCATTTAATAAAAGATATAATTAATATACCAAATATTAGTGGTTTATTTCTTATATTTTAGACTAAATCAAACGTTAAAAAAATCTCTTATATATGAAACTGAGGTAATAATATTTAACTTGTAACACAAGGATATACTTATTTATATTATTTTTTACAAATTATTCCAAATATTTATTACCTTAAAAGGTTCAGGACATCATAGATGTTTATTACTATAGTTAACAATACCTACTTATTTTAATTAAAATACCAGTGAATTTTTTATATAGATTTAAAATTTTCAAAAAATAAAAAGACGTTCAAATCCTCTCGATTAAAAAGATTTTTAATTGTGTCTTGATTGTGTAAATTCCTTCTGTTTGTTGAATTAGATGGCTGCCAGATGAACATGTTGTTGTCTCTCTCTAAACATATCATTTTGCTTAATTAAACAATGCATTTTGATCAATCAAAACAAAACCCTTTGCTTGGCCAAAATGCAACGTCGTGTAAGGGTGAAAACAAAGCTAAAAACTCAACTTATGGAAAAGCACCCAAGATCTTTTTTGTTTGTGAAGAAAGAAGATAGATCTAAACATCACATATCACTAAGAACTCAGCTCGTGGAAAAGTACCTAAGTTCACTTATGGAGAAGCACCCTGCTATATTAGACCATGGGAGGCTTTCTCATTCTCCCACATTTCTAGGCATTCAATCATGGCAATGGTTTGCTATGGGGTTCTTTTACTATAATTTTTTTTTTATTTTCAATTGAGAAATGATATCATGCACATCTTATTTTTACTACATCTCATCATGATCATTTTCATGCTTTTACTTAAAATTATGGCATGGTTTAGATGATGCCCTAAATGCTATGGTTTAATATGATGGCCTATTAAATGAAGCCCATGGTTTAATACAATGCCTTGTTAGCTCTTACTCAAAATTATGCTATTGTTTAAATGATGCCTTATATGCTATAGACAACATGAAATCTAATTTTTGCTTTGGAAAAATGAGAAGACTATGGACAACATGAAATATAATTTTGCTTTAGATGACCTTGGTAATTTTGAGTAGAAATATGATAGATTCTTGTAATCAAGATGAGATTCTTGTAATCCAAAGTAGTTGTGATTGATGATTTAAACATTATGGAACTTGATTCTTATGTTGATGCATAGCTTGTTGCTGAATCAATCTGAAGGTAAGAAAGTTGTTTTGTAACCATCTAGGAATGTCAAACTTCTATAGTTTCTATGGTTAACATTGTATAATGTAAAATTTTCTAGTTAAAAGGGCAAGCTTGTTCATCTACAACCTAAGTATTGGTGGTAACATTAGTAGACTTACAATCTATGTGTCCTGTTTAGCATGTTCCATAGTTTGGACAAGACAAAATTGTTTCCAAAATAATGCACCTTATATCTTCTCTAAAACCCAAAGGTGATTTAAGTTATGAGATTGATTAACTCTTGACGAAAAAATTCTATAAGATTATTTTGTACTAGATAATATTGTCATATACAAAATTCTATTCTCAGACTTGAAGCTACAATATGTTTGTCATATTATGACATGGTTTTTTGTTGTTTTGCTCTAAGGCACACATTATGAAGATACATCAATGAAGTTATAAGTTTTAAGTTTCAATAGCAACTAAAGTTTTAGGTTTTAATAGCAAATAAAATTTCAAGTTTCAAGGAAATTTAAAATAGAAATAATGTTGTATCTTGTGACCATTATGTATTGTTGAATTGTAATGATATTGTATAGGTCAATTTAGAATAGGAATGAAAATGTATAGTCACAAAACTAAAATGAACATATTCCTTACAATAAAGTGATGTATTTCTCTTTTAATGAAGTTGTACATGGCATTTTTTACTTTTGGCTCCATATATTGATATGTTGTACATGGCAAAACACAAACTACTAAGTATACTAATGTCACCATATATTACATTACAAAATAAATACTTGTAATATCATTACAAATTACATTACAAAATGCATAATTAACTCTATTTATATTAACTTTCTTGATTGTCTAAATTTGTAATATTACCACATAGGCTTGATACTTGAAATAATTGTACAAGATAATTAAGTAGTGCTTATATTGCACCAAAAAAGAAATTAGAACATTTTAATTATTTACCAATCAAAAAAATAATATTTAGTAAAGCTTATCATTAAGAAACTAATAAAAACTAGTAAAACCAAGCAAGCTCAAAGCAGCCTCATTATCCTACAAAAAAAGCGAAATAGTTTAAGTTATTCAACGAAAGCAAAGGAGTCGACTAATTAAATAGTGACAAGTATAACTAAAATCCTATGATAAATTGTTGATTGTGAAGAATATTGCCACTTGGAAGAGCTATGAGATGCAGTATTTCAGATTGCACTTGACTTGGAATAGCTTCGTTACCCTACATGTACATAAGAAAAATATGACTTATTTAATGAAAGCAAAGAAGTAGATTAAGCAAATGGTTACAAGTATAACTTCACTTTATAGAAGATTGTTGTTAACTTTGTGAAATATTAGCATTTGAAGCTTTATTTTTTCTTTTTGGTTAATGCTTAACCCAATGTTGGTAGTGTTTTGAATTGTTTCAACCTTCTCTCTTCTTGAACCCCATCATTTGTGCCACGCATTTAGTGTTGCTTGCATTCATTGTGATATTACTTGTGTTATTATCCACACTTATTTGCATGTTTTAAATCTTTGATTTTTACTTGCTCAACTTAACAATAGCTTTATGTAGAAAAAAATGTTTCTTTGGTATAAGACGCTTAAGCTAATATCTCTATAAGCTAAGGACAAATTTCTCTATATCTTCATGTGATAGCTAATTTGGCATCTCCTTTAACTTCATTCCCCCAGCATCATATATAATATTGCTTCTCTCTTCTTTTGTCCACCACTTTAAAATATATTGATCAGAAGCTAATTTAGCATTTATGACACTAAACACTTTTAGAATAAGACAACATAATATATCAATAGTCTCAAACTTCTTGTAAAAGCAATAAACTAACTTCTCATTGGGATCAAACAAAACTCTTCACTCTTATTTTTCGTGAATCAAAGTAATAACATACTCAAACAATTGAGAAGTTTTATTCTTGTGCTCTTACAAACAGCTTTTTATAACTCAAAATTGTGTTAGAAGAGGTAAACAATTATGGAAGTGTAAATCTGCACCAATTGTATTTTTTGCTACGCTTTAAATTCACACTTTTAATCATTATATTGCTTATCTTCTACCACGTCTTTAAAACAATTGAATAACTTAACAATGTCTAAGTGTACATTTGTAAAATTGTTGATATTTACCTTTATGCTTTCACTTAATTGTGTATGCTTCACATGCCTAGTGCGAAATCTCTTTTCATACAACATGTTGCTCATTTTTTTCTTTATACTATGTGTTTTCTTTAATCAAGTGTTTTTATGCACATCATATCTTATAAGCAAATTATTCTAAGTTGCCACAAATTATGCTTCATCCTCATAACCATACATGCGCTTCTTAAAGTTATTTAAGAAACAAGATTCAACCCTTATCAAATTGTCTAGGTGCTTGATGTCATTTTGTATCGAGTGCTATGTACATAGGCCACGATAAGTATCAAGCATCACCTCTCATAATGCTTTGGCCATGACTTGGTCCTAATCAATAAAAACAATTTAAGGCAATTTTTACTTATATGCTTCTAAAAAAGTTTAAATAGCCATTAAAGAGACTATGTTATTTTGTCATATAATAATGCAACCTTAAAAATCACCACTCATCAATAATAGTTGAATCCCAAGAACACTATGAGCAATTTATGTGCACTATTTATACAATGCATAATGTCAATTGAGATAACATCACCAAAATAACTATGATCAATAAACATTTTTGCATCTACCTAAACACGTTGGTGATTTGTTTTTCAAAATTCAATTGATAAGCATGGTAGAAGAATAGATTTTCCACTAACTTTTGTTACAAGTATTACATTAAATAATCTACTTCCCTATTTACCAAACTTCTTTGCCTTTTAGTGCAAAGACTGTTCTTTTGATCTGTGCAGTATAGCCAAGATTAGTTTTTCCTTCTACTTGCTTATTTATCAAATCAAATGAGACTCTGTTAAAGTTTGGCATCATTTGATAGATTAATCTGATGGTATTGAACTTTAGAAACTTTTTGTTGAGATACTAATATATAAGTTGTTTTGGAAAGATAATAAATGTGATTACGTTTTTTTATAAAGTAATGCACTCTAAATTTTCTATTCACGTTGACAACTTCCATCTTTGCTTTGCAAATAGTTCTATTATTCAAATGTGAATTGATTGTCAGATAATTTCTTTTGTCTTTCTTCCACAAACCCTTTTTATAGTAAGCAAACATACATATCCTAATAAAACCTTTTCTTTTTTGGCTCTTGTTGGCACATTTTTTTTTGGGACTCTAAATCTAACCCTCTTGCTATAATCAATCCAAAACTTTCAAGTGAGTTCTAAGCTATCAAACACCATCTACAATTTAGGTTTTCAATTAACTTCCATATTATATCAATGAGCATATAATGATGAAATTAAAAGAAGTAAATTTTGTTATTGCAAACATAGAAACATTGTTTGAGTAATACATTAACAATTCTTATGCTGCAACAACAGGGCATTTACGAAGGACAAAATGAAAACAAAATGAAAATTACTACAATTGACCTTTTTAACATATATAAAAATTACATTATAAGATATTTGTGTTGCCTTATGAGAAAAATCAAAGAACAAGAAAAGAAGATTTACCGGATAACATTAAGTTTTTTAAGTTTTCTTATCAAACAAGACTACATAGCTCTTAATATCTTACATTTAAAATAGGTCTATGAGAAGAAAGCTTTAAAAGGGGAAAATTTTCCTTTTGCCATCAACACTTCAATTGCTACCTCCTTCCAAGATCAGAGTGAAAAATGGTACCAAAACCATGGAGAACCAAGAGCAAAATGAAGAAAAAACACTAAAGATGAAGCTGCAAATGGCGGTGGAGGTCCCGCCAAGAATTTGCTATATATTTTGGTATAAAATGCACCATTTTATAGTTATGGAGTGCATCAGTGTTGGAGTTCCAAAATGCACTGGTGCGTTTTTAGCTGAAACAAAAAGTGTTACTCTAGCAACTATCGAATAAATGGCCTAAATTTGCACACTTGAGATGTAATGAAGGATCCTCTCAACATAAAAAAGTTGCTTAAATCTGGAAGCATAGGTTGTACACAAAGCAACTTTCAAAAGCAAAATGGAAAATAGTGCCGCTCGTAATTAATTATCATATTTATGAAAGAGTCATGATTTTTTACACCGATGACAAAAAATGAATTGCATAAAGCATTAAAATAGTATATTTTTTATTTTGAATAAATTAATATTATACTCGTGATATTATTAAAATAAGTTTACATATAGATCAATATATACAAGTTGTTTTTTTTAATTCTGAACTATATATTTTTAATATATAAAAGTATGTACTATTTTGAATATACATCAATCAATATAAATAATATTTTCAGTTCAATTATTTGTTATTTCAACTTAAATATATTAATCCATGTATAAAATTACTAAATATTAATAAACTACCTTATTTAATAGTAGCATGAATAAATGAAAACATCTAATTAAAACAAATAAAAAAAATGCACCGAACTTATTTGGTTTGCACAAACAACGAAATACGCAAGGGCATGCAGTACACAAATTAAAGGATGAAAATAATGGAAATAAGTACTTTTTTTATACACAAGAAACAAATGCACAAATAAATTTTCTCCGCATGAAAAATTAGCGCCTACTAATTATTATTTGCATTTTATTCTAGCAATGGAGAAAAAAATATAAGTAACCTCTTCTTTTTTTTTTTTTGGACACAAGAACAAGGGCGCAAATAAATATTCTTTATAAGAACAACACCTGCTGATTACTATGTGCATTTTATTAGAGCGAAAGGTCTCTCTGAATATCACTCCTGCTCTTCCTCATACTTCTTCCAAAACCAGTGCTGGCTCCAAACCTTTTCAGTCATCTCTTCGATGGGGATATTCTTGGTCTCTGGTAACAAAAATATGGTGAAGAACATCATCACAATAATCCAAGCTGAGAAGAACAAGAAGATGGCGAACTTCATGGAGCAAAGCATGGACAAGAAAGCCTGGGCAATTAAGAAAGTAAAGAGCATGTTGGTGAAGACAGTGATGCTTTGGCCAGCGGACCTGGTCTCTAGAGGGAATATCTCACTGGGAATGAGCCACCCGAGAGGGCCCCAGGACCAGGCGAAGGCTCCAACGAAGATGCACAACAGGACCACCACCAAAATAGCTAAGCCACTTGGTAAACTAGCTGTGTGGTCATGGAGCTTTAAGCCAAGCAATATGGCGACTACCACTTGAGATAGCAACATTTGGACACAGGCTTCCAGTAGCAGCGCTTTACGCCCTACTTTGTCCACGAGCGACACTGACACTAGGGTGCATAACACATTCACGGCTCCTGTGATCACAGCTGAATATAAGGAAGCGTCGTTCTTGAATCCCAGTGTGTTGAACAACACTGGTGCATAGAACATGATGGCATTGATTCCTGTGAATTGTTGGAAGACCTGATGAATAAACCAAACCAACGTGTTGAGATTTGATTATAGTTAGAAATATGTGTAAGTATAGGATAGATTAATTTAATAGAGATGGAAGAGTGACCTGCATCACGATGGCAATGATCAACATAGGACGATTCTTGCGCTTCATGAGGTTACTCCATGGGTTCTTGATTTGTTTAGCGACATTGCTAGCCTCAACGAGCTCGTTGTACTCTGGATCCACATTTTCGATACCTCGAATCTTCCTCAGCACCGCCTTTCCTTCATCTAATTTACCTCTCTCTATCAGACTGTTTGGAGTCTCATCCACTATTAGTGCTCCTACAGTTAGCATCAGTGCAGGTAACGCAGCCACTCCTAACGATATCCTCCACCCGTATCCTCCTTTAATCCTATATACATGTAATTGATGAGATTTGTATAATGTGAATGATTGATTATCATTGACGATTATACATGGAACTTACTTGGCGGTAAACCAATTGATAAGATTTGCTACAAGAATGCCAATGGTAATGTCAAGCTGGAAAAGGATGTTGAGAGCTCCACGAATTCTGGTGGGTGCAATCTCAGAAAGGAAGACAGGGACAGCCTGATTGGCGAAACCGACACCGCAACCTAGGAGTATCCTACCCAAGATGAGCATGCTGATGTTGACGGCAGCAGCGTTGACAATGGCTCCGACAATGAACACGATGCCGCCTATCAACATAGTGGGCTTGCGACCAAGCTTCCTGCTGAGGCCGCCCGCAAACATGGTAGCCACCAAGGCAGCAAGGTAGAGAGATGACGTGAACAACTGGAGGCCTTGGTTATCGTATTTGCAGTAGTTGCTGTTGTCTGCACTTGCTTCTTCGCGTGTTCTTTTGTATACGCCAGGAAAAAAATCTCGCAAAAATTCAGGCATTGCTGTTACACCACCCGATATGCCTATGTCATAACCGAACATGAGACCGCCAGTTGCGGCCATCATGCATGATATGATCACGGCTGGTGTGATCTTAGCCTCGAAATCACCGGCAGGCGCCCCTGAGAATCCCCCGGCCACCATAATGTTTTCCTGCTGATTCTTATTGATTGAAAATGGATTTTTGTGCCGTTTTCAAACTTTTTTTGCTTTTGGTTTTCCTTTGTTTCTCTCCTTTCGTTGAAGGAAGGTAATAATAAGGTTGTTGTTTTTTTGGGTTTTGCTTATGATTCAGCACTCTGTAGTCGTACTACAAATGTGAAAGCACGTGTTGTGGGGATTCTCAGACGCTAAACACCGACGACGATCGAGGCCAAGATGAAGATTTAAGTGGGAGGTGAAGAGTATATATACTTGGATTCAAAGAGGAGGGAGAGGGGTTCTGACTGGGATTTTATTTTTTGTTAGAATTCAATGGCTGTGGTTTTCTCTTTGACCAATGCAACAAATAAATTAATCTAGTCATCCTGCATTCTTGGATCAAAATATAAATCTTTATACGGGTTATATCTAAATTTAACCACCACTTCTTCTACCAATATGTTTTATTTCACTAATTTGACTGATTCTCTTGTGAGTTTTATCTATCTCCTTGTTTTTTCTTATCTGGATATATAATTTTTACTAAAGAAAAAATAGGCAACTATCAAAAACTCTGGCGTCCTTATAAATTGAGGCATCAGGACTAAAATATATAAGACTTGCTGTCACAATCTGTTTCTTCATAACGTAATGCACGAGGTTAGCTGGCAAGATATTAAAAAATAACTCATAATAAAGATATTGTATTATATCATGAAATTAAATAATTTGTGTTAGTGCATCTTTTATGCTTAATTGTCATTCATTGAACAATAACGTAAGTAAGTCGAGATTCATCTTAATTAATTAGTTTATATCGGTATCAATTAAATAAGATATCGGTGTATCTTAATCACGAAAAGTTATCTTAAAATTAATACTAAACCCTTTGAAGTATTCGGCTGTTCTTGCTTGTTTTTGTTAGATTCACACATTAGAAAACCATTTTTTTTTTGGGACAAGGGAAAATTAACTTTGTAGTAAAACAGAAAACTATCACTTAGTTTAATTGACACAATCTATTTTACTAAGCTGTATAACCACAATATTTATATTTTTTGTCTTGAAAATAAAAATATTTTAAATAATTTTTTTAACAACTGGACATTGTATCATTATTTTTTTTAATTAGAGAAAATTTACTTTGTTGTGATTAAAATAGAAAACTATCAAGCAGTTTAATTGACCCAGTTATTTAGCCCACAACAAAATCTATTTAAGACAAAATTTATATACAATTTTTAGGTATTAATATTTATTTATTAAAAATATAATAAATAAAATACTTTTAACATTTAATATTGCATAATTGAGTTTTTTAAAAGACATGTAACAAAAGAATCACTCACCCTTAAAAAAGAAAAAACCCTTCACAGCCCAAGAAGAGATGACTTTCAGAGAAAGCCCATGGTTGGGCCTCATGGAGAAAAGGCCCATCAGTCCCAACCTTGTTAACGTTTGAGTCAAGCCCATTTACTTCTTGAGTGGGCTTTACGCAGAATTCCCAACAATCCAAGTCTTCGAAACATTGATGAAGTTGGATTTCTTTTATTAAAAAAAAATTACCATGAAAGTAACAAGAATTAAATGCACTCGTCAAATCCTATCATGTAATTTCTTATTAAAAAAACACAGTCCATAAATTTAACTCAATATGAATCAACTATCTTTTAAAAATAAATTGAAAATTTCAAAATTGTTTAATCTATGCATGTTTCTATGTTTTGAGTTTAGACTTCGGGTCTCTAAATTAAACTTTAAAAACTCTCAGATATTTCAACAATTCAGTTATTCATGCTCAAATTTATCTTTTCTTTAATAGTGTAGTTCTTACATTCGTGATGTATACCTTTCAATTTAAAATATAAGTCGTTTTTAATAAATTTATATTTTTTAAAAAAATTAATTATATTTTTAAATTTTTTAAATATTATCATGTTTTTTTAATTTTATCCCTATAATTAATATAATTATTGTCATTAAATAAAATATTTTTAATATAATTATTGTCATTAAATGAAACATATTATAAAAATAATAATTATTATTATTGTAAAGTGATTTACATTTTGAACCGATGAGAGTATTTCTTTTATATATTTAATGAAAACAATACTGGTTTAGATTTACCTTGACAAACACAATTATTACACAGCTTCAGAGATCAAACTATTATAATTATAATTTAAAGTATAAGTTGTGCTTACATACAGCAGTGAGCATTGAAATTAATAATGATAAGGTTGAAATAAACATATTTTTACTTGAAAGGGATGAAGAAAATTTATTTTCACTTTCTCAATTGTTTAGAAAATATTTTGTTTTGTGAAGTTAGAAATCTGTTTATCTTTTTTTCTTTTTCAAATCAAGTTTACATAAATGAGTATAAGTGTCATTTGATTTTTGAGTTCGATGATCAATACTCACGATTATTTAAAAAAAAAAAAGAAACTATTGGCCACCATGTGAAAATGCTGAAAAACGTCTTTTAAACATTTCTGTTTTCAATCAATTTTGGAAAACATTTTTAGATAACTCTTTTTCTGAAATAGTACCAAAACATGTTTTAATCATTTTTTGTTTTCAATAAAAATGAAAATAGGAAACAAGATAAATTTATACTAATATTCTTTGGAATTTAGTTAAATTATAATTGATACATCTTTTGTTTAAAAAGTTATACTCAACTTCTTTTATATATATATATATATATATATATAACAAAAATATTCCCTCTAATTTCTTTTATATTAAAGAAATTAACTTTTTGTATAATATTAAATTGTAATTTTATTCTTAATATACCAATAAAAATATTTAAATAATTTAAATTTTGAAAGAAATATATATTATACAAGAGGTTAACTTTGCTGATAAAAAAATTGAAAGAAAATCAGTGCAATGTTTAAAATAAGAAGGATATCAAATGTAATTTAATTAAATATAAAAAATTAATGTAATTAACTTAATCAACAAAACCAAATGCACATAAATTTTGTAAATGATACTATAATTAATTTAACTTCCTTTTTTAATTATTAAAATTCATCATAAATATACATTCCCTTTCAGTTTTCATTACAATATTTACTTCTTCCACTGCCATAAAAGCACATGGTCAACCTGATGAATTCATGTTTCTACGTAGAATACACTCTCAAGTTTCATCCAAGAGAGATGAGTTAGAAAACATGATCTTACTGGTGCTGGGCTCTAAATGGAAAAATGGCTGATTTAATAGCCATATCGGGAATAGGGATAGATCATGGATATAAGTTATGTTTGGGAAACTTTCAGGCCAACTTCTTCAACTTGAAATTACTGCATTTACATTTTCAGTAAGCTCATATTTATTTATATTCTGAGAAGTCCTCAAAATCCAACCAAATTATGATTGGCTTTTCATGTCTTTGAATGGAGATGGATTTTGTAATTAATACCTAAATTTAATTTTCATTGAGAGAGAGAGAGAGAGCAGGTACTTTTTACTGGAGATTCTTATGAAGTTGGGTCCATCTTCAACATCATATGATGCTGACAGATGCAGTAGCAACAAATTTCCCAATGCTACCTGTCATGTGATGATTTCTGGGTTTTTTAAAATCTTGATTTTTTTTTTTGGTTTGCCAATTTTGGTAGAAGGGGAGGGATTATTCCTTTGAGATCCTTCTGATTTTTATCAAAATATCATAGTTTTTATCCATTTCATTGTGTTGTGATAAAAAATAATAAGGTTAAATTTTTTTTTTGATAGTTGGATTCAAATATCCCTAATTCTTTTTTTTAATTGATATCATTTGAGGTTTTTTATGTTTATTTTTTCTTTGGAGGTTCATTTTTCTCTATTTGAAGGAGGATAGATATGTTTCTCTTTTAGTTTTTTTTTTCTTCCATCATTTCCTTTTTGTTTTCTTTTAAAGAGGACATGTGCGTTTATAAAAAGAAAAATCATGAATCATTATTTATCATTATTTATACTTTAGGATGGGCTCTTATGAATTTATTCTTTAAATATTTTCATTAAAAATTTAGTATTTAATCAAATAATTAAAAAAATTATTTGTGAAACAGGTCTATATATACTTTATTTTAAATTGTTATATTTTAATCTATAAATAAATATTCTGTTGTATAGAAAAAAAAAATCTAATTTTCAGCTTAGCTGTCATAGTTGAAAATATAATTATGTGGTTTAAAAAAAATGTTTGTGTTGAATATATGAGTAAAATCAATTTTTCTATTAACTTGATTATTTATTTTTCTAAATTGATATGTTCAGCATTGTCACAAATTAAGAAGTGACATATCCCTGCAAAAGGTTCCAAGAATGACTAAAATCTAAAGTGGCTTTAATCTTTTTCTTTTTCAATAAAACAATTTCTCATCGCATGTCCACTATTTGGTAGATCAGTATGAGCTTAAACCCATCCTCACCACTTTGCACTTTGCATATTTTGAAAGCAATGCACGTGGCGTGTCCACGTGTTATGTCATAAAGCACAGAAAAAAAAAATAGAGTCCCATAAATGTTTGAAAAGAAAATATTAGAACAATTTGTCAATGCCATACGCTAGGATCTTCTTATACTAGTTTTTTTATAATTATTTCCAGCAATAAATTATAATTAATCATGAAAGGTAAGGTCAAAACAATCCAAGTTTCAAGATAGAGAATGAACGTGAACCCAACATATACTTAAATAATCAAATGGAATTTTTTATTCATTAATATATCTAATAACATTGCTTCCATTCCATGTTAGTTGTTGATTGGGGTACAGTTTAGAAAATGAAAGCCATGATAACATTCACCTTTATCGGGTTAAAAGCTAAGATCCCGTAGAAAAGGGTAGAAGATTAAAGTTCGGTTTAATTGTCAATAAAATTAAAATTAAAAAATGTTATGATTAAAGACTCTCAATTAAATATATTTATATTAAATAATTTTAAATTATAAAGTTAATTTAAAGAATTCAATGATAAACATATTGAGTTATTATTTTCTTATATAAATTAAATTTATGATTCTTTGATCATTTAAAATAATTTTAATATTTTTAATTTAAAATTATTATAATAATACAGTAATTTTCTCTTAAATTTTGAGTGGTGTGAAAGATATTGCATGAGATGACACTACACGCTTTGTGCCCCTATGTGGACCTCTTTTGGTTTCTTAGATTTTTGACTTTTAAATATTAGAGCTTCCCAGTTTTCAAAGGCTGTTTTGGACTACATCTCCCTCTGCGTGTATTCGTAGTTGGTCCATGTTGGAGAACCCTTTATGAGTGTTTTTTCTAAAGGTATGGGGTCCACATTGGTATCACATTATGCATTGATATATGCAAAGGTTTGGTCCCATTTGCTATTTCATTATTAGGTAAATTCATATACAATTGTTTACTGGGATAGTGTATCTTATTTTTAAATTAATGCTATTTACTCAATTATTTATACTTTGGTCGATATATATAATATATATAATTGTATTGAGTTTTTTTTTTCTTTTTGTTTACGTCAATTGATTTTATATTTTTTTTTTGTGAACCATTTTAAGAATGCATCTTTATTAACTTTTTAGAAATGAATATAAAATGTGTGAGATCTACTTTAATAATAGGTCCCACATCAATTTTATATGTATATATTTTTTAATCTATTTTCGTATATTTAAGAAAATAAATTTTAATAAAAGTTATATTATTTTAAATTAATTTATTGAGTTTGGTTAAAAAAATTAATCAATTTGTGACAACTCACTCTAACTTTGGTTCTATTGCATTTTACTTCTGAGTGAGTTTTTGCATAAGAATTAAGATTACTTGTCATTTATTTATTAAAAATTCAAACAAAATAATTGTTAACAAAGACTCAAAAGTTGAAATGAAAATTTTCTTTCTTGTATTGTAATAATAAAAATCTAAATAAAACCCGTTACACTAAATGCAATCTAATAAATAAGTACATCTAGTTAAAACAATAAAATTATAAATTTATTTACCAACTATCTAATTAAATTCCTTATCATTAAGCTTTATTTAATAACAATAGTTGAAGCTATTACTTAGAGAAAGAAACTTTTTTTAAATGCACTTAAACATGATGCACCTAAAAAAATCAGTGAATATAATTGAATTTATATCAGTAGAGTCCATATATAATATAAGTGAAATACACATATAAACTAAATTTTAATCATTAAGTATATAAATGACATGACGTATTAGATATACATAAGAATTATTCTAAAGAAAAGACTTACTTGGACATCTAAAAATTGATTTGTGGGATTATAATAAGATTAAAGTAGAGTATTATACAAGAATAATTAATTGGTGGGTGTTGGCAATTATTAAAATAAAAGCAGTGGTTAATAAATTATGGGTGAAATGGATTAAAGAATGCTGAGTTAAGCCAAAAAACAAAGATTGATTGGCTATCTCTAAATGTGGTGGTGGACTAGTGGAGTTCTTATAATAATAATATTTGTTTGTTTGTTTGCGTTTAGAGCATTATCTGATTTATATTATTTAATGCACCCAAACACATGGCGTTTAAAGCCAAAGAACCGGACATATGTTCACATAAATTTTATATACCCCTATTCTTATCTCCAAATTGATTCCATGTAATATTGCATTAAAAAGAGAGAGAAATAAGTAATAAGTTTTACTTTGTATGGATCCCACACCTTTATATTTTTCTTTTTAATTGTATAAGATGTAGTTATGGTAAAAAAAAAAAAAATCGAATTATGCTTATCTATAAGTTTTTTTATTCATGTACTACTGAATATTTAATATCATTCTATTACATAATTTAATTTCAAATTATAATTATAATTAAGGGAGATTATAAAAATAAAATTTATTTATTTATTAAATAATAATAATTTTTTAAAGGTTAAATTATTAACTAATTTTGGTTATCTTAAGCGAAATTCAGAGACAATATCCGTGCAAAATAAATTCAAAGGGTATATTTTTATTCATTTTATGTGTACCCAAGGGAAAATAAAGAGTAAATTTTGCACAATCAAAATCTAAGCATGAAGTCTAGTCATTAGCAAGAAACCTAAAAAGCATACATGTTTGAATTCAAAACATCATTCTTATTTGTCTAATGGAGTAAATTCTTAACGTAATAAACTCTCCAACCAAAACCATTTCTCTCTAATAATTATCAAAATGAATTATTGCAAGTTTTACCAAGTTATCCAAAATGTAAAGTCCACTTAAATGGGGTGAGTTTGCTTTCCTTGATTTCTGTTTTCGTTTGCATTAAAAACAAAAGAAAAAGTTTAAAAATATGTTTGACAGAGTTTTAAAAAAACAATATTTTATTGAATATATTTCTTAAAATTTGATGAACATGACAAAAAAAATCTGCAAAAATTTAAGCATGTCCATTAAATTACTCAAAAAAAAAAAAATTTTCCACTAAATGACCAGTGGTTAAATTAGAAATCAAGTAATATTTATGACTAACTTAGTCAATTTAGTTGAAAAAACTTAATTCCATAAAATACACAACAATTTATAAATTAAAAAATTTCCTAATGAAAATAAAATTTTAAAATAATATAAAGAATAAAAACTGAAATTATTTTAAAAAACCAAAACACTTGAGAATTTAAAAATTGATTTCCAAATTGTCTTTCCTTTGAGCGACAACTCAATGTGGCAATGAAGAATAAAAATAAGACTATTTAAATTGGTGCTAATATATAATTAAACATTGAGCAAAAGAAAACACAATTAATAATAAGTACTTCACATCTCTACAGTGACAATATTTAAAATATATATTTTTTAAAACTAAACTTAAATAAAATTTGTTAAGTGTTTCTTATTAGATTCGTTAGTAAAAATATAATATGGGGATAAATTGTTTAAAAATCTAATCATATAATACTAAATTATAACAAATTTCTCTCCCCCCCCCCCTCTCTGTATGTGTGTGTGTGTGTTGTATTACAAAAATTATATTTAAATTCTAAACTTATAACCTTTAAAGAGAATAATTAATAGAAATTCATAATGCAAACCAAATAAAAACATGACATAGCAAATCTAATTCTCATGGTTATGTAGGTATACGGTTTAAATTCTCATATAGATTACAATCCACGTTAAAAAAAAAAAAAAAGTCATTTAACAAGCTGGGATATAATTGGGTGGCCCAAAAATATGGCTCCAAAACTTGAAAAGGGTGGCCTATGCTTACAAAAGTCATTAAAACATTTTTTTTATATAAAATTAGTATGGTTAGTTTTTCATTTTCTTTGTTAGATTATTCAGTTGAAAAAAAAAAATCTTACATGCTCTAAATGTATGTATATCCAAAGACAAATATTTGATTCATACGAAAGGTTTTATGTATACACATTAAACTATGACTCTTGTGTATACATGCATTTAGTATATGTAAAAATTCTTTCTTGAGTCAACAATAACTTTATTGGTTCTCGCTAATTTTGTTCAATTTAAACTAGCTTGGTCAAGCAGCTTTTGAAGAGTGTTTAAACCTTATGTTTGATTGATTTTTATTTGATTTAACTTTATTAAATAGATAAACAAAAAAAGATAACTCAACCTATTTAAATGATAATGAATTTATTTAAGATATAAAAATATTAAAGAAATAATAGTGTAAAGTGTAGATGAATAAAAGATTAATATCAACTAAATAAGAGTGAAAATTTTCAGCATATATATATATATATAATTTTTTATTTAAATATTTTTTTTTGAAATTTTAATCACTTAAAAGATATGTATACCCCAATTTATACAGTCGCCCAATATTTTAAATATGAGGACATATCCTATTTCAATTAGTTTCTATTATTTCTTTAATTATCTATAATTTAAAGTTAATTAAATAATATATTGATATTTACATATAAAATTATTTATATATTCAATTTTGCTTGCTTTACTCCTGGCAGACTTCCGATTGCTAATAGAAGAGGCAAAGCCACTGCGGTAGAAGTAGTGGGAGTATCTTAAGTCAGCATAGTTCATTGCCAGAAGAAGAATATATCTGAGTATTACCATTGTCAACAAAATAATATGCATATTTAGATTAATAAATTTATTTTTTAATTATTTATAAAATCGATTTACATTATAAAAATTAATATGCTATTTTACATCACATGGGATAATAATTTGTTAGGAAATAATGTTAATTTGTTGGAGGTGCAGATCCTCTATGGCCAGTTGTATAATCAGCCTAAAATTGTATGTATATTTTTTATTTTAGGTTTCAAATTATAAATTTAAAGATAAACATTATAATTGAAACGTCACAAATTATAATTATAAAAAAATATATGTTAAATATTTAAAATATATTTTTCTCTCAATTATAATTTTTTTTCACCCCTAAATATAATTTTTATCTTTAAACTTATAATTTAAAACTTAAAACTTATTTAAAAAAAAAAAAACTCTAAAGACTGCATCCTCTGCCGCCTCTACAAGGATCTGCTTTGAATTTATTGATTCTTACAATTTAAATCATTTAAGTAAAGCAATTATATTAAATCGAAGATATTTTAAATATATTCATATAATTAAAATTTTATAAAAAAATTAGTTATAAAATAAATTTTGAAATATACTAACATATTTATATATTAATTTATGATTAATTTGGTTTACTTATTTTGAAGGAAGTTATTGAAGTTTTTTTAAAAAATTTATGATTTCTTGTTAATTCTTTTTTCACTGAATTGAAATTTAAATTTGATGCAGTCAATTAATATTTATGTTTCTAAAGATTGCACGTTTCATACTATAAATAAAAGAAAAGAAAAGTGGGAATTAAAAACAAAAGTGGGAAAAGGAGTTTGAATTTCTTTTTAATATATTGATAAAATTAATGATGTTAATTTTAAAGGGAAAAAAGTACAGAATATGTAAGTGGTGAGTCCAATTTAATATATGAGATCTAGATAAGTGATGAATCTTATATATTTTGTATTTATCTTTTAAAAAAATTATACCTTTAATCTTTATAATTTAATATTTATTGTTTACAAATTTTTTATTATATATTATTTATACGTTTTAAAGATATATTAATAAAAAATAAGAAACATTAAAAATTAAAATATAATTAACTTATATATATAGAGAGTAAAATATTGTTAACTATAAAAACTTAATTATAAATTTTTAAATTATAAAAATTAAATTAAAAAATGAATAAAATTATAAAGATAGGAAAGGATAATTTTCACTTAATTTTTTTCCTAAAATTAATTATATCAATTTTAAAAGGAAAGGGAGAGATCATACGGGGGAGAGAAGAGAGTGGCGTTGCCTGTTGTGACGGCTAGGGTTTCTTTCTGTGCACGGTCACGAAGGCAGCCACGTAGGTCAGAAGAGCTGACGCAGCAGGTCACTAGACACGTGGCTCAGCGAGAGAATGAAAGTGTCCCCTAAACGACAAGATAGGGAAAGAAAGGATCCATTGGGGTGGGTCAACCATTTCCGCGGTGGGCCCCACTCTGACGTGGCTCGAAATATAATATTTTATAGAGTTTGCGCTGGGGATGAGAACATGTAAAAGAAGGGGTGAATCGTGACCGTCGACGAGGCTCGGGAGTGGGTTTGGCGGAGAGTGAAATAGCGGAAAGACGATGAGATTGGAGCATAAAAGAGAGAAGCCAAGAGAAATAGGGGAAGAGGGCGAGGACTGGAGCAGCAGCGACGCACAAAGAGAAGATAAGAGGAAGAGGAAAGATCTCTCACAATTCTCTTAACTCTTCCGTCGAAAACGATCTCTTCCACAACACAATCAATTCAACTGCGAATTTTGGTGGCTGTGAATCTTTTTTACCGATGATTATGGTTCCTCTTTTTTCCACATGAAAGATGAGGTGAATCTCGTGTTTGTGGATGATTTGGTGGTGGCAGAGAATCAAGGCGTGGAATGGACAGAAACAGAGAAGCGAGGAGAACGACTATGGCTGCGAATGGTGGCTTGTCAAGAAGAAGACACAGGAGCAACAGTCTCAGAGACTCACCAGGTTCTGAATTCAATCGGATCTAAACTCTCTGAAATGTATATTCATTTTGTTAATTTCAAAGAAAACCCCCTTTGTTATTCGATGATTTCTGATGGTTTTCATTTTTCTGCTTTCTTTTATTTTGGACTTGCAGATGAAGATGGACCGGTGGAGCTTCAGGAGCCGGCCAGGCTCAGAGATCGAGGGAGTGGGAAAAAGGATCGAGATCGCGAGAGGGACAGAGACCGAGACCGAGACAGAGACAGAGAGCGCGAGAGAGATCGATCGAGTCGCAGCAAGAGGAGGAGAGGGGATAGGTTGATTCACAGCAACAATAGAGAAGATGGTGGAGAAGATAGCTCAGAGGAGAGTGTTAACGATGATGAAGAAGACGAGGATGATGATGTTGGCGGTGGTTCAGTAAGAATGCTTCCGCTGAACCCATCATCGTTGTCGTCGTCGTCCTTATCCAACCATCGGAAGAGCTTTCCTCCGGCGAAAGATTTTAGAGCAGCGCCGACGTGGAAGGCCGCCGATGAGATGATTGGGGTGTCGGTTCCGAGGAAGGCACGGTCAGGTAGAGTACTTGGGATGAGGAATAATCGAATTGATTGTATTGAAATTGATGATCAAAACTTGAGACTTATAACATGTTCCTTCTCCGTTTGTTTCTCTTCTCAGCGTCCACTAAGAGGTTGCATGAATGTTGGGCTTCAAATGGTGGAATAATGGGGGAGCAATTTAACCGGCAGGCTTCAACTTCTCCGGTGAGAACAAGCGTAGCAGCAATGGGGATGGGGCCTTCTCCTTCTCCGGCGTCGCCGTCTTCATCTAATGCTTCAGTTCGGAAGAAGATAGTGAGTTCTTGCTGTTATTCACTTTCTCTCGTTGTCTCGCGATTTCTTGGTCGTACGAATGTTATACTAACAAGTTTTTATGCTGCTGTAGAAGCCCAGTGGACCCAAGCTTCGACCCCCAAAGTCTTCATCCAAATCTTCTTCAGCGCAGGATGAGATCGAAATAGAGATCGCCGAAGTGTTGTACGGTATGATGAGACAGCCTCAAGGGATTTCCAAGCAAGAACCGTTGGCGAACGATCTATTGAAGTTTGATCCCAGAGACTTAAGTAAATCTTCCGGTGAGGGCAAGTCTAGGGTATCTTCACCGATCTCAAACTCACAATCCGCACCGCCTTTGTCATCATCGGTTCCACCCCAAAATTCCAACACTTCCGTCGCTCCCTTATCTGCCGTCGGTGGGTTCTCTGAGCTTTCAAGGCTCAATCGGGCTCTATTTTCTCCTACATTCTTTGCTTTCATTTGGTCAGCAAGAAACGGAAGGAAAGGAAGAACATCGTTTTCTTTCTGATTTTTGACGGATGAAACTTATGTGGACTTTTTCATTGTATTCTGCAGCAGCGCCCAAGAGGAAAAGACCGCGTCCTGTGAAGGATGAGGGCGAAAATCTGACGAATTTCGCCGTTCGTAATAGCTCCATTTCATCAACGACGAAGGCTGAAAGCGACCAGCCTTCAAAAATCGAAACTTGTTCTCCAAAGTTCGATAAAACCGCAGGATCTGCAACTGAAAATGGCGGTGTATCATGCGATTTAGCCAGTTCCCAAGCCGCTCTGCCGTCATCGGAGTCTCAGCCGGAGTCGATTAAGTCGGAAAGCAACATGTCTTCGGATGCTAAGCCGGTGAAAGAAGAATCAGAGAGGCAAGATGTGGGATTGAGTAAGGAGGAGCCTCAGTCTCCGAAGAAGGAATCCACTGTGCCAAAATTAGATGATGACCGTGAGGATATGAAAGCGACTAAAATGTGAGCATCATAAACTTAAGTTTGTTTTTCGCTCCACTGCTGAGCTTTTGTGGGTTTGCTCTGAAATGTGAATCTTGATTTTACCTTTGATTTTCTTGGTTTTACAGGAATCCAATCGTGTCCGAGAGTGGGAACCAGCGAGAAGAGAAGATCCAGATAGATCTGATGGTGTGTTTTATTTTCCTTGCTGCAAGATCTCTCTCTCCAAATTCCAAGTTCCTTTGTTGTTTTTTTAATAAATTATAATTTTCCTTTTCTGGTGGGTTATGTAGGTGCTACCTCCTCCATTGAGATCTTCTCCAGAAAGAGATGTGGAGATTAATTTTGCGGCTGGGGATCCTCAGCCAATAGCGGTAGAAGCTGGAATGGTAAGTGGGTCGGGCCTATGTTATTGTTTATTCATGCACTCCTTGTGCTGCCGAAGGCGAAATGAATTCATTTGCTGTTGGTGCAAGCAGGAAGCGAAGCCAGTGGTAAAGGAAGATGAAAAATCACAGAAAATGGATAAGGATGAGGCAGTGGCTGTTGAAACTGAGAAGAAGAGAACAGCGGCGGAAGAAGCCAGTAGTCAAAAACCGTCTAATGTTCAAAAGGAAAGGAGTATTGACCTGCGTATTGATTTAGAGAAGGCTGATAAAGATAGTGGCAGTGGCAACATGGTTGGGAAGAGGCATCAACAGAACGTACAGAGGCTGCAGCAGCAACCGAACTCAGAGAAAGCTGGTATGTGTAATTTGAATTATTCATTCTCCTTCTCTCTAGCCAGTATTTGCCCCATCTGGGTCGTTTATGCGAGATTTTTCTCTTCTTACAGTTCAATCCAGCCCTGTGCCTCTGCCAATGTCTATTCCCAGCTGGTCGGGCGGGCTTCCTCCCATGGGGTACAGTCGGATTAATTCTCATCTGTTTCCTGTTCTTAACGCTTGTTAGCGGTGTTAGTGGTCTGTTGCTATGTTTCTTATCTATTGGGATATGACTATCTTCTCATCAGCAGATATATGACGCCTCTACAAGGAGTTGTGTCCATGGATGGTACTACCGTATCTTCTGCAGCTATACCGGTATGTGCACTTCCTATTTATATTTAGTAAGGATTTTTTTTCCCCAAAAAAAAGTTGTCGAAAACGTGATCACTGAAGTCTCTATTAATTATAATTTTTGACATTTTCAGCCGTCCCATCTACTTTTTAATCAGCCTCGGCCTAAACGATGTGCAACCCATTGCTACATTGCTCGCACTATATCATATCACCAGCAAATTGCAAGGATGAATCCGTTTTGGCCTGCGGCAGCAGGTTCTGCATCATTATATGGTGCTAAGCCGTGCAATCTCAATGTGGTGCCCTCTACCGAATTGCAAGGTAATATTGTCAGCAGGGCTGCAAACTCTGCTCAAGACAAAGGACACAGTCTTGCCATGTTTCCAGGTCATATTGGGAAGGAAAAAGGCTCTCAGGCACTCAACGTTGAGAATGCACAGAGAAAGCAAATGTTGCTTCAGCAAGCTCTGCCCCCAGGAGCACCTAGTAATATCTTGGTATGATTTGTTTTCTTCTCCAGTGGTAGTTGCCAGAGTTATTTCTAATTTTAATGGAAGCTTTACTCTCCCCCCCACCCCCTCCTTTTTCTATTTTGTAATTATAATTTGGCCAATTAATGCTTTGTCATAAATTCCAGCATGGCCCTGCTTTCATCTTCCCACTGAACCAACAGCAGGCAGCTGCTGCTGCGTCTGTTCGACCTGGATCCGTGAAGTCTTTGCCTGCTACAGGCAACGGGGTGTCATCATCTTGTGCATCTAATGCAGTCCCGGCTAGTGCTTCTGCTACGGGGGCTGCTGCTGCTGCTGCACCAACAATGAGCTTCAGCTACCCTAATGTGCCTGGGAGTGAAACTCAGTACTTGGCTATTTTGCAGAATAATGCATACCCATTTCCAATACCAGCACATGTTGGTGGTCCACCTGCATACCGAGGAACACATGCCCAGGCTCTGCCGTTTTTTAATGGTTCTTTCTATTCTTCTCAAATGCTCCACCCTTCACAGTTTCAGCAGCAGCAACTTCCTGCTCCATCACAGCAGAATCAACAGGGTCTTCAAAACACAAATATGTCTAGTGGATCCTCATCGTCCCAAAAGCATTTGCAGAATCAGCAGCAAAAGCCCAATGCTAGTGGTTCGAGTGGTGGTGGAAGCTTGCAAAGTTTTCCTGCCTCCTCTAAAAACCAGCCATCACAGTCACTGCAGTTGCAGCAGCAGCAGCAGCAACAGCAGAGGCAGCATCTAACTAACCACCATGCTTCTCACCCATCACGCCAAATTGAGTCTGAGACGTGTGGTGAAGATAGCCCCTCTACTGCAGAGAGTAGGCTGTCTCGTGCTACAATGAGTATATACGGCCACAATTTTGCAATGCCAATGCAGCCACCAAACTTTGCTGTGGTGACACCTGCATCAATTGGTGGTGCAAGTGCTGCTACCGGTGCTAATGGTAGTCACAATGAAAAGAAGCAACAGCAGCATACTGGTACAAAGGCCGGAGTCGAAGTTTCTCAGGCATTTGCCATGTCATTTGCGTCCATTAATGGTGCTACTACTGCCACTGGCGTTGACCTCTCATCTGTTGCCCAGAATCATCCAATTATGCAGAGTCAAAACTTTCAAATAATGGCAGCACAAGCTGCTCAGCAGAAGAAAAATTATCGTGCCGCTGAAGAGGGGAAAACTGGAGGTGATTCTTGTAACCCAGATGACGATAGAAAAGTGATGGGAGGAAAAGCTCCAGCAACCGTAGGACAGTCTATTGCTTTCTCTCGGTCAGATGTGACGGATCCCTTAATATCTGCAGTAACTGGTAACACTGTCATTGATAGCTCAGCCCGAACTCTCAACCTTGGTTCTGCTCCATCCCGGGCTTCGGCTTCTGGCATGCCTGCTGCCATCATCAACAGTACTGTCAGTTCTCATCAGCAGCAGCAGAAGCAGCGAAACCAGCAGCAGCAGCAGCATCAAGTAATTCAGATTCAAAAACATCAATTAGGCCCAGCTGCTGCTCGAAGTAAGACACCATCCACAAGTAATGGCAGTGTCTACTCTGATCACCTTCCTTCTGCATCTTCCGTGGCCACCAAGTTTACCAATGCTGTATCTGCATATCCTCAAAACCTTGCACAAAGCAACAGCACTGCTGCTCAGTCACCTCAGTGGAAGAATACTGTGAGGCCAACTACTTCTCAGTCTCCTCCATCTATGTCACCAACACCATCTTCGTCAGTCAAAACTGTTTCTCAGCAGCAGGCTCGTTCTCAGCAAGCTCATACACAAATATCTTTTGCAACAAATCTTAAATCCTCCACTGCAACCCAAGGGCAACCTTCCGGCTCCACCCATTCTCCATCTCCTTCAGTTATGGTTGGCTCACCAACAACTTCCTCAATCTCCAAAAGTGCTGGTAGCCCTAGGACGACAACAACATCAACCGGCAATAAGGTTAGCCAGGCTTCTTTATCGACTCAGCAACCCAAAAGTTCACAAGCGCCAAGTCGGAAGTCCTCCCCTGTTAGCGGGAGAAGTGTACCATCAATCCTCAGTGGCTCTCAGCTGATTCCATCTTCCAGCACTGGAGTGAAACCCCAATTGCCACAACAGCAACAGCAGCAGCAACAAATATCCAAGCAAACAATACAGCCTGCGCAGCTGTTCTTCTCAAATGCTTATATGCACCCCCCAGCTTCACAATCAAATAGTTCCACCTCTACAACTTCAGCTGCAAGTGGGTTCTACCTTCAAAGACGTGGCCCTGATCCTCATATGCAGCGACAAAGCTCATCGGGCACTTCCTCCAATGGCATGTTGTCCTTGTGTCCTGCAGTTACAATTGTTAATACCAGCTCTACTGATTCTTCTAAGGTCGCTGTTGCTGCATCAGCAAGCAATTTGAAAGGTGGTGGCTTACCAACCCAAGGTTTCATGCATCCTGCGCACTTCGCTGCAGCACAATCATCTGGAAACCACCATCAGTTTGTTCATGCGGGCTTTCCTTATGCTGTACCTGCTGCAGTTCAAGTGAAGCCAGCAGAACAGAAACAACCTGCTGGTGAGTAAAATGATATCGTTTGGTTGTTTAATGAGTGGCCACTGTCCATATGGCAAACAAAGCGGAAAAGCAATCTGAGTAAGATGGTTATGAATTGGATGAAGTTTTTGGAGTGAAAGATGTGTCTAATGGAGGCAAAAATGTTCATGCCATTTTGCAATTTGCACATTCGAAAGAGATGGAAGGGGCAAACATGAGCAAACCACGGTCTCAAAGATATGAATTGGATTATGGAAGGGATTTTTCCCAATTTTGCACGCAAATTCAGACAAATATATGGAATGTGCCTGAAGTGAAGTGTGTGTAGTAATCTTTGTACACTTGTGTTTATAATCTGACAAAGGTTGATCTTGAAGTCTAATCAAAATTCTTTTTGTTCTTTTGAGGGGTGGTTGATGTGGGGGGAAATTGCTTTGGACACATTATTGTTGGCAGGATAATATCCAAGGATGAAACAGGATGGAGGAAAGGAAGGGCAAGATCCATCTTTCCTTATTTTGGAGATTTAAAGTCTTCCTACATTTTCTTTCTCCTCTTAATTGTTCTCTTTTCATTTTATTATATTATTGTTTTTGTTGTTTTCTAGACTAGAAAGAGCAGCACGAAACATCTTTTGACATATCTATATGGAAGAGCATGAAATATGTATCATTCTAGCAGAATATAATAGAGTAAGCCGCAAAATTTTTAAGTCCCGTTTCTATGCTGTTGTGAATGTGATTACTATGCAATACAATTTCTTTTCACCAAGTGTTCAACTATGGCCGATGGGATGCAAATTTCTTTTCAACTATGTCCCGTTTATTATATTATTTGAGAGCTGGGAGGAACTTGAATGTTGCTTCTGGCTGGTAAAGTATCTACTCTTTGCCCTTTCATCCTATCCAATGACCGGACTGTGAAAAAATAAAAATAAGAGGTATCTTAATCCTGTCATTGTTTTGGTCCACAGTGATGAAACTCTGATGTAACATGCACAGTTGGATTATTTGTGAACATCTTCTAATGATGTTTATTATCATCTCCTTTGCGTTTAAACTTCCCTCGTGTGTTTTTCAGTATATTGTGTGCGCTGTTGGGAGTTTTTGATGTCCCGGTGACTCGACGCTGTTGCGGGTGAAACTGCAGAATCTTATGCAGCATATATTAATATACTGTGTACTGGCTTTCCTATGTCGTCGCCTTGACTTGCATCCTCTAGACGCTTGGTCTGCTGTAACTTTTTATTAATATCTCCCACCCATCACTCAAAGGTCATAAATTAATTATGGAGACGGAAGGGTTGATAAGACATAGTAGCTGAGACATTATTTTAGTTTAGACCATCCAAATGAGTAAATAATAACGACAAAATGAGTCAGGCTAAGCACTTTCATCCGATCATGCTTGTATCTTTTTGAAAATTATTCTGGGCCCCTTTCACCTATGCCTGTTGAGAACTGATGTTTGCTGAAACGTGTGCGTCTCCTTATTGTTAGTATCCTACACGTGGCTGATATCTGTTTACTAAATATCATAGCTTTATCTTTTCTATGATTATTATCCCAAGCTGCTATATATCATAATAAAGGATAAATGACTATTGACATTTTTTATAATAAAAAATATTTATATTTATTTTGATCAAAATTTTTTTATTTTTTTTATTTTTTAATAAAAAATATTAAATTTGTATGAATAATATAAAATAATTATTTTTTAAATTTAAAAAATATATTTTTAATATAAAATACATAATATAAAATTTATTTACTAATAAGTTATATAATTTTTTTAATTTGAACCTTAAAAAAATAGGGGGAGAATAATTTTTTCTAAAAAAAATTAAGAATAAACAAAATCTATGGTGCTTGGGTTGGTTGTTCATTTCCCTCTGATAAGGAGAATTTAGAGTTCCAGCGTTGCCCCCGTGGTTCCCACCAATGAGACAACACTGAACCGAGGGCCATTAGGCCACTCAGAAGCAGCATCAACACATTGTGGTGTGGTGTGGGGTCCCGATATCCCCATTCCCCACCTGTGAGGATGTGAAAAACTTTGCTCTTCCCTCTCTCTCCACAATGCACGTGTTTACCACAACCTCTTTTTCTTTTTCTATCTTTTTTTCTTTCCTTTTTTTTTTCTTGGGAAAAGGTAGTCGAATTTAGCTGTTAGCAGCAAAGTGCAGATCTCAACCTCTTCTCTCCGTCCTCGTCTTATCCCTTTGGCGCACCCTTTACAATATGGAATGGACCACTTCCATCGCATTCACATGTTGATTGAGGATCACAAAAGCAGATATTCTTGGCCGTTTGCGGGGTCAGAAAAATTCCTACCCTGTTCCTTATTAAGTTATATGTCTTAGGTGCGGATTAGCTATTTAACAAGATTAAATCAGGTAAATTAACTGAATAAAATTTACTCCGTAAGCGTTCATTTGATATGCAAAAAGGAATTTTAATAAAAATAAAAATAAGAAAGAAAACGAGAATGTAATGAAATCTTAGACCATAAATTATATTTGGTATAATATGTAATAAAAAAATTATCATTTAATTTATATGTTTAATTGGACTAAAAAGATGCACATCACCGATTAGATCCGTCCATTGACAACGTAGACTTTTCGCAAAGCACCCTTCAGCTTGTGTCCCAATCCTGATAGAAAGATGAATATCACCGAAATCTTGCTTGAGGCATACCCGACGACAAGCTTCCTCCATCATTCATCCATTTTGATGCTTGGCCTTTGCAACGATGGATGACGTGACGGTGTCCAATGAGGCTGCAATGGTGGATGATGGTGCAATGGGCAATTTCGTCTTCCTAATTTCCTTTCCGAGTCATACCTCACTCATCCCATTGTGTTAGTGAAGGAGACCAGATTCCTTAATTTGTTGCAAAACTTATTCTCAGCTTCGACGCAATCCTACGTGCCAAACACCTAAATTGCTTCTCTCTCTCTCTCCCTCTCTCCCCTATCCTATGTTGTCGGACCATTCATACATGCTCCTAGTATTTGCTATGTATGCATAAATCAATTCAGTGCCGTTGTATTTGAATTTTTCAAATTGAAGATTCAACAATAAGACGGAATAAATTAATTTTGTTTAAATATTATTTAATTAATTAGATTAAAAAATAAATTTAATTAGATTAATTTAAATGGATTCAATTAAAGGTGATTTTGGATAATTCTGTTACTAGTCTATTACCATCACTTACATTTACGAGTATATTTTTACACAAGTAATTTAAATTATATTGAATATTATTTAATGCTTTATTTTTTGATAGGTATTTTTCATATGATGTGCCATAAAAAGTTTGAATTCACACAATTTATTAGTTTTTTTTTATTACAGTTAGTTTTTCCTTCTCTTTTTCAAGCTTTAAATATATTAAATGCAAAGGAGATCTCAGAGCAAATAACAATTATTTAAATAAAGAACTACAATTTTCTAAGAGATAAATGAATAATGGGAAATGATAATATATTTGTTTCCAAGTATACTTTTCCATCAGCATAAAGGGAAGGATCTATTTGCTTGCAGTGCTGAAATGGCTGGGCTGGTAAGCTTTTCCTTTTCTTTTTTGAAGTGGGGAAGAGTGAAAATAGAATGGGAATTTCATTTTTGTGTTCCTTTTTCAAGAGGCCAAAATATAGAAAGCAATGCAGATCTTCACTTGGTTCCCCTCCTGATGAACTGAAAAAGACAATATTTTGAGTCCTTCCTCTGCTCTCACAGAGGGACCCATGAATGGAATCAACTAATGGAATAAGCAAAGTCCCGTGTCCCATTTACTAAGTTGGTGATAGGGATTGCCAATAGCTTAGCCTCAGCCTTAAAGGCCATCCTCACACCACACCCACCTCTGATCAACTTATGACTTATCCCCATCTTCTTCACCCCACAGGCCACAACACACTCCTCTCCTATTATATACACATCAACAGTGTCTTTGATTTCTTTTATCCATTCAATTTTATCAAATTAATCAAATTTAATGAGACTTCGCTATAGGATTTCCTATCAAAGAATCAACCAACCTACTTCAACTTTTTCTTTCCTTTTCACATTTTCAAGACACACCTAATATTTTCTCCTCTTTCTCACATTTTGAAAACACTTATTCATAATTCTGGAATTGACTTTCTCAATTAAGCAAACCTAAAATTTTGCTTCTCACCAAATCAATAAAGATGAACCAGAGATTTTTACACCCCCCCCCCCAAAAAAACCCTAGAGATTTTTTTATACGAACTCATTTTTGGTATTTTTGTAATACTGAGTAAGTATTACTATCATTCATATGTTACCATGTAATGTATTTATTTATTTGTCAAAGTTATGCAATCTAATTTTTGAATTATAATTTAGTTCGATTTTAAATTTTAAATAGTAATTATTTCTTTAGTAAAATATAAATGATAATGTTCTCAATTTTGCCAGGCTATAAAAGTACAATAAATATTTTCTTTAATAGGTACCATACACGAAAAATAAGTATATTAAATTAATTATAAATAAATAAATATGTTAATTATAAATTTTGAATAAGATTTACCTTTTTTATACTTCTATGCTTATTTATTATTAATTTTATTTTTTTATTTTGTATATACTTAATTTATCTAAGAAACTAATAAAAAAATTAAAGTATAAAAGAACGGACCTTACTCCCTTGGACATAAGTTAAAAGAGAAAATAAGTATAACTAGCCATATTGTAGATATTAGATGGATGAAGAGAGATCATGCCAACCAAAAAGTTATGAAGAAGCCTAATTGGAGGGTCCCTGCCTTTAGGCCAATAGTTGAATCGAAGTTGCAGGCTTTGTCTCCAATAGAAATTGGAGAGAATTTTCAAGGTTATTCAATAGCGCAAGCAAGCAATGAAATGAAGTAAAAGTCTTGCCAACAACAATGGCAGCAAAAGGAGTGGCTTTGAAAAGGGAGTGCATTGCCCATTTAAGATGTGTTTTTACTTTTATATATTTTTTCAAAGCAAATCTGATTTACAGCATAATTAATTAAATTAAATATTGAAATAAATATTTTATATATCAAACATATCTTTTTAAGGAGATCTATTATTGACAAAATTTTTTAATGGTTATTTTTAATTAATTTAATCTATTTACTTTTAATAACTCAAATCAAACTAGGAATATATCCCATATGATATAGGAAACATTTCACCCACACATAAACCGGAGAAAAAACAAAGACCCTCACTGTTGTAGAGGTTGGACTTTTGAAGCTGATTGTATAACAACTTCCTTTGGACAAACGAATCCAACAACCACGGGGAAATGGGAAGAAAGTGGGATTGTGGGTTCCTCCTTTTAAATTCACATCTGGGTCCATATTGCCATATCATCATGGTAACACGCAACATTAAAGCAAATATCTAGCAACACTTTGTCATCAATAATTTATAGTGCCATAAATTGGGTTGGTAGTAGGTCTGTTACCAATAATATATAAGATGATGTTGACTATACAGCACCACAAGAGCATATAGTTAACACTTATTTTGACTTCAACTACCTTTTTTTTTTTTTTAAGAAAGAAAGAGAAGATTATTTTTTCTTGTGGACAGGGGTGTACATGAGTAAAGTCGAGTCAAGGCGATGCTTGGCCCAAAACTTAGCCCGATTATGATTTTGAGTGTATTTTTATACCTGTAACCCAGTCTTACCAGGAGAAGTTCAATTTTAAAGCAGGTTAGGGCAGTCCAGAGCGACCTTAATAAGTAGGGTTGTACATGGGTAGAGTCAGACCAAACATCTAATATGTCTAATATTTGACCCGATTAAGACATTGGGCTTGTTTTTATACCCGTGATCTTACCCGGCCTTAATAAATCTAATTTATGTTGGGATAGGGCGAGTTAGGGCTGCCCAAACTAATTTTTTTTTTTATGAATTAATACTTGTAATATAAAAATATTTTTTTACAAATTTATAGACATATATTTCAAAACAATAGACTTTTAGAATTTATATTTGTATCAGTAATAAAAAAATAATTTAATATTATCAAGTAAAATATAAGATATACTAACATAATTAGTTTTAGGTAAATATATATATTTTTATTATTCAACAAAAAAAATGTCAGTAAACATTCACATCAATGATAAAAATAATTAAAAAATAAAGAATATTGTATAAGTAATAAAAATTACAATATATAAAGATAATTAAATAAAATAAAAATTTTAAAAAATATAAAATGACAAGATATTAATAATTAAAAAATAACTATTGTGACAAGTTAGGCAGAACATATCTTCATCCGTGGCCCGACCCGATTCAAAATAATTTTGTTTAAAGTTATACTCATTTATATTTTTAACCTAATTCTATTCGACCCGATTAGATCAAATTAGGACGGACTCTAAGGTCAATCGGGCCAATGAACACCCACTCGTAGTTCTATATCGCGCCCAAATTATTGAGAAAGCAGGGCTAACGATAATAATGGGGCCCTTTCCCTTACATGAACCAACCGGTGACTTCCACTGAAGAAAGAAGGGCAGTATGAGCAAAAGATACATCAAACAGTAGACAAACTACGCTCGAGTTGATGAATCCTTGAATTCATTTTTTTAACCCCTCCTTTACCCTCTTTGTTTTCTTACTGAGCACAGAGGCTCTGTGGAAATGACTTCAGAGCACCCATTGTTCAAAGTAATGGATTGAAAATTGAAGACTCAGGAATGAAAGGGGATTTACAGAAACCCACCTCCAATGGAAAAATGCTAAGCCAATTTTATGAATTACCAAACATACGGTTGCTGAGATAATCTTGAATTTCTGATATAGAATATGTAGATTACTGAGTAGTGACAGAATTCTAGGTGTAACTGGTTAGGTGAATGGAGATGGCTAACCTTCCGTCCCAGAAATCCAACCTTCTACACTAGGACTCAGACATTTTATATTGAAAATCAAGCATAGAAGGCAAACCCAGCAGCCCCAGAAATCAAAAGTTGATTTACCATTGAAAAGAGGTACCTTTGAACATGTTGCTCACTCTTCCTCTCCCATAAGCACCAGAAACAGAAGAGAAGCCGATTCAAAAGAGGGTAGAGGCAGAATCAGGAGCAGCAGCCAAGACTGAAGTTAAAAGAGTTATATTTTTCATTCTTTGATTTGATATAATATCTCTTTTTCCCTTCACTTTCTATCTTGGTGGCATTATTTATAAGGAAGGAGGAGAAGCATCAAAAGAAAGAAAAATTCCTAGTCAATCCTAGTCTTTTCCAACAGTGTTTGGATTAGAGAAAAGGAAGCTACAAAATCTGATGAGGATGGGGGAGTGGGGCCCACTCTCATATCTCTGAAGTGTGTGTATATTTGTCAGTTGGGTTTCTTTTCTGTCCAAAATTCCACGCTAACACCTCCCATGAATATTATCTTATCACACACACATTACAAAAATGTCGTTGTCGGCGGGAAATAATAATAAAATAATGAAAAAGTTAGGAAGGGAGAAGATAATTTCAAAGCAAAATGGTGGTCCCTGCGCAGATGCGAATGCTGAGATTACGGTATTGGTGGGCCCTACCAGTTCCCGTGTTCTTCGTGTTACACCGTCACAGTCCTGTCGCTTTACCACGCAATCACACCCCATTCTTTCGGGTTCCCTTTCCCAGGGCACAATAGTAATTATCCTGTTCATCGTTTTCTTTTCTTTTATTTTTTTAATCAAATTAATAAATCAACCACGAAAAAGAAGACACTCAGACTTTTGTCGCCATGCAAGAGGGGCCCTAGTATTATAAAATTTTGATGAGGGTATATTTGGAGATGATGTATTAAGCATATCATTATGAAATCCTAGTGGACACGGACCGAATTACGTGGCAGTTTTTGATAGGTCGGTGGTTGTAATCAAATCCAACATGCGAATTGTGAAAAGTGTGAATGCAGACAGAAAGTGTTGGGTTTGAATAGCACGCTTCGTTTGTGATGCTCTCTCTCTCTCTCTCTCTCTCTCTCTCTCTCTTCCGAGGGCTGGTTTTTCTCTGTGTTTTTGTAATTACGCAACCCTAGCCTTTCACTATCTCACCACTTGTTAACTGTTGCACGTCATCTCACCATCTCATTTTTTGTCCAATTACATATCTCATCATTTTATTTCTATTCTTATTAATTTCAATTCCAGTCCTTTGGTAACCACTCCAAGAGTAATTAAGTAGTAATTATATCTCTTTAAGCAAGCTAAAGAAGTTAATTAATTAAAATATATGTAAATTAATATAAAATTCACCTTGTTATGATGCGAAAGAAAACACTAAAAATAACAATAACAAGCATTTCAAAGTTTTCTCTCTCTATTTTTTTTAAATTTAATTTTAAGTTCTCTTAATTTACTAAATTTTGGAAAATAAAATTTTCTCAAATAAAAAAAAGAACATTATTATTAATTTAGCAACAAAGTTTTTAATTTTTATATCTATTATAATCTTTTTCAATAAAAATATACAAACTATATGATTTTTACATCTCAACATTTTATGATTTTGATTTTAAAACTTTTTTAAATGCATATTATATTTTATTTAAAATTTTAATTGGTTAAGCATAATCTATTATTCTCTCCTCTCTCCTTTGCTTTTCTTTGGACTCATTCCCCCCATTCTTCTTTCAATGTATGGGTTTTTGTATAAAAATAATATTTGGCCCACATTTAGGATATTGTTGAAAATTTGCTTCAAACATTATAAGCATGATATTAGGCTCAGATTTTAAGCACAAAGCAATAAGATGCATGTGTGCTGCAACAGTGTATGCCTTAAGAAAACATTATAATATGCAGGTGCTGTAGGACAATTCATAAGCTTTGGATCTTGCAAAATTTAAATATTCAATACTTAATCTACTGCTTCTGCAAGATGTTATATCAGCAAGTAATACCGGTAGAATAGATTTTAATATTAAGTAAATAATAAAATACCTCTTAAATAGAAAAAAGAATGAGTGAATAAAAAAATTAAATAAATTTTATATATACTCTCATCCTTTATATTACTTTTTTTATATATAAAAAAATTATAATATTTAATTAATTAAAAGAATTTAAATTTAAGAACTAGACGATCAACACTAACCCTCTTATTATATTTTTTACATATCTCTTATTTATTATATTGGTCAAGGCATTGTTATTGTAACAGTTATGATTAGTTAATGGAGGGCCTAAAGGTTCTTAATTATTAGGTATGGTCTAGAGAAAAGAAATCATCAAGAAGTGGACTCTATTTCAAATCTTTTTAGATGTATAAATTTATAATATCATCTTCAATACATAAATAATCTACTCCTGTTGATACTTATGGGCTGTGGCAATTGCATATATGATGACACATAGTGCCAAAAGTCTTTTATTTTTTTATTGGTTTGTAATTAATTATTACAAGAGATTTAATGAATCCATGATCTGAACCACATGAACACAAATTTTGATAGGCATTGCTGACTAGGCTGCTTCTAATTATTTACTTATGAATATTTATGTATTTTTAAGATTTAAATTAAATTATGGAGCAGTCCATTGGATTGTCATCATTTTCAAAACGGACATCAATTTATCTAATATCTAATATTATATCATAGCCCATAATGCAGCTACCTTTAGTGGGGAGTCTTGTGACTTAATAATGTACTACCTCCAGTCTCATATATAAGAAATAAATAACTAATTCACGAATATTAAGAAAGTTAGTTAAAGCAATTAATCTTCCTAATTTTGTCTCAAATAAAAATTATTTTTCAAAAATACCCATATTTAATACTTGCACTTTCTTCTTGAAATTAATGACCACCACTACTTATAATTTAAATGACTTATTTAATGAAAAGTATAATTGAAATACTATAATTAATATGGTAATTTGTTTCTTATATATAAAATCAAATTAAATCTCAAAAAAAATTTTTATATATGAGACGGGAAGGAGTAATTGCCCATCCTAACATTTCCCCCCCTTGTTTTGGTTAAAACCCATATTTAACACATACTGAAGCACATTGTACTTCTCTGGAGTTTTGGGTTTTTCCTCATGGAGAATTTCAATCCGAGTTTTTCTTAATAACCTCAACTTACATTGTCATTTTTAGATTTGATTGAAAGGTGAAAGTGAAAATTTTTATATGGTAAATTTTTGCTAAATTATATGAGACAGATATTAATTAGTGAACTTATATAAACTGAAATTTAAAAAAAAAATGAATGTAGTGATCTTTAAAACCTTCTTTTCTGTTGCATTCAACACAACTTACACTTGTAGGGTCATCGCTGGAAAGCTCAATCATCCTACTGTCTAGGCACAGGCAACTAATATTTCTTCAGAGATAAGATTACAAAAGATTAACTTTTTTTTTGGGGGGGGGGTGAAGGGAAGGAGAGAGAGAGATGACAATCATCGAGTTCAGAGGTAAATGAACAAATGACCTTTCTTGCCATTGCAAAAGAATAGTAGGAGTCCCATATTTCTATCGTAGCAAGTTATTGGGTTAAAATCTAGAAGTCATTCCAAATAATGCTGCCTGAAGTAAAACTAGTAAAATGAAGTTGCAACTTCTGTTGCACATCGTGTATGTATATTCCTATAAAAGCTCCTACTAGCCAATTCAGCATTTCCATATTTCTGCTTGCAAGAGGAACCAAAAAAATAAAAAGAACCAATACAAGCAGAGAACATCGGCATTTTATTGTGTGTTTGACTCTGTGGACGGAGACTCATTTGTTATTGCAGCTAACTCTATCTCCTGTTGTCCCTTTAGATACTTCTGGGCAGTTGCATTCACTATTTGGACAAAGAAGTTCATAAACATGAGCCACACAATAGTATTCCAGAGTGAAGCCAATGAGAAACCCCACTTTTTCCCCTGAAGATGAAATGATATAATTTCAGGAAAGAAAAATTGAAAAATGTAGATATATCAAGTCAAGCAACAAGAATTTGAAGCTTTTATTCAATATTGGGCAATTTGGCATTTTAAATCCATGTAGAAACAAAGACGAAGAGCATTGCAGTACGTGTGGGTACCTGGATATTTGGGGAAACTGGATGGCGTGATTTCATATACTTATCTTTAACTGCATGGAGTTTGGCAATCACAGTAGGCAAGACAGAGGCAAAACCAGGTATATGGCTGAAAACCCAGATGAATTTGTTCTCTATCCAGTCAAGAAGTTGATTATTGCAAACTGAGATGATAAATAATGTCTGCACACAAAAGAAGAGTCAAACAGAAGACAGCACAAATAGGACTACTAAGCTCTCTACACACTAGTTTTTTTTTTTTTTTGTGTTTTGTTTGGGGGAGGGGGGGGGGGGGGGGCGGAGGTGTTTAAAAAGGGACTTTTCTTTTAATTCTTTCGCATCCTACTTTATGTCTCTGCTTATATTTAATATAAACACTATAAACCTTCAGCAAGTAAGATACATAGATTTAGAGCAGTCAAAATTTTAATATATTCATGTCTTTTTAGGTAGGGATTGAAATGGGAGAGAGCAACCTGAGGGTTCCCTTTTCAGCATCAAGAAAAATAATAAAGATCAGGATTCCTCCAACCAATTCGTTCCCTATAGTTACCTCTTGTTTAAAAAATGTTATACTGCCATTTTATAGTAGTTGGAAGACTAAATTTATAGTATTTGCAAAGCACAAGGCTTCAAAAGGCCAAACTAATGGGAGAAAATGAGTCTAAACTGCGTGAAATATATAATCCATGTAATCCTAGAACAAGAACTTATGCAAACCCATGACTAGGAATAAAAAAGCCACAAACCTGTATATGAGTTTTAATAAGTGCCTTTCCAATCAAGGTTGCAAGAAAGAATTTCCAAAATGGAATCCCAAATTGTCCACACATGATGCCAGCAAGGTCAAACAAAGGATTTGGCACCTGAATTATAATTTCAGTCAATGGCATTTCATGTTGATCAAGTATAAATAATGCTACTTTAGAAAGAAAGGCTGACATAAAAAACTAAGCATTATGTCATGCGAATCCTATAGAAGACACCAATATGTGTATTTAGTATAAAAAGGTCATCCTGAGAATGAAGCATGAAGTCCATACTAACCGAAGCAAGCACTAAAATGGTGAAGAAGTTCAAATGTTGAGTGTGTGTAAGAAACCAACGCTTGATTTGAGTCAAATGTGTTGCAATAATTCCTCTATCTTTGGTATCCAACTCTTCCATGGGGTCCAATTTGCTCGCAGACAAGCATGCTACATGAATACAACTATTAAAAGTATGCAAGAATCAATTCCAAAAGAAACTAATTAATAAAGCATCAAATTCCCAAGGATTATACAAATAAATTAGCACAGTAACTGAGACAGAAGGATGTCAGTCGCAGATTTCTATAAGAAATTATAAGGTAGCCATCACAAGGTACTTGTATCAAAATGGACATATTGACAACTGAAGATGATTATATAAATTTGACCATGGTGCAGCATACGGCTAAAGAAAATTTTCAGGGCAAAGATGGTGCAAGAACATAAAATGTTGAGAATAAAGCAAGTCATATGACATACTAATCAGATCTGAAAAAGAAAACTAGTGATGGACTTCAAAACCTGGGATGAACCCCGTGGCCTATATTGCACAAACTTAAGAAGACATGGGCTGATAATAACTAATGTCAAATCAAATAATTTTCAAGAATTAGATTATTATATCATCTCTCTCCAATTGCAAATACAGTCGAAACATTTTGAGCTGTTTAATTCATCAGTCATTCACATTTTACCTAATAAACATGATCATTTGTTAATGCAGTTGTGTCATTCACGTAACCAAGTCTTGAGCTTGACTTTTTTTATGCAAGGGAGGGCAAAAGCCCAAAATTCGAGCTTGATTTATTCTGAAGTGCTATCCAACACAGGTTTTTTTCTGGACCACATAAAATAAGAAAACCTCAAACACTTCAGAAGATATGACAACTATTTGATTTTACTTTAAAAAAAAAAATTGTTTGAAGGTGAGCATAGTTCTATATATAAATTGAATGGATAACCATGAGAAAAAAGTAAAAATTCAGAAGCTATAATTGACCTTTAATTGAGAAAATCTTTGTTAGCAATCAACTTATGATGGCCTTATGATTACATTTTTTTAAGGCCTAAAAATGCAATTTAACAGAAGAAGAACAAAAGTTTCAGAGCAACACATCATCCTAGTAATGAAGTAATTATATATACAAGTGAGATGTAAATAGATTATTTCCACAGTATGCACATCTTTTCTAAAGCATATTGTAATTATTATTATATCAAATTCGCAATCATTCAGTAACACTAAGGGAATGACACGAGATGACAATAAACTCATTATACCTGCTCTTGAGATAAAGTAAGGAGGAAGCTCCCCAACAGCCGTTCCCACACCCCATAGAAGAGTTTCCACCTGAACTTGAGACAAAATGCTACTTAGCGGGACCCATGAACCATGTACTGATTGGAATAATGGGGGTCCAAACTCAGAGCATTCTTTATCAAGCCAAGAAGGACCTCTTTTTAACTGTATTGTATCATATGGAGCACTTTTCAAATCAACTCGGCCACATTGCATTGCTTTTATTGTGAACAAAGCTATGTGAGGACCCAAATATAGGACAAAAGTATGCAAACCAGATCCTGAACCAAAGAAAAAATATAAGAGGACAACAGTGCCGCACAAAACTTATGACCAAGATGTTAGCACAAGGACTGGTACCTCCTTACAGGTATTAAGCCTACAAACTGTAAACAAGTGTTTTCAAGTGCAGATACCAGAATTGTCTAAAGATCAAATGTATTCTAACCATGAACTATATAATCAGGTATGCTCATCATGGTAGGGGAATAGATGATTTTTGTTTAAGCATATTTTTCATACCAAGACCAATTGAAGATGCAATCCCAAGGGCCAACCACCACAATCCAAAGCGGAAGTATTCCACAATCTCCTCAAAATGCTGCAAGAACAAGAAGCATTTGATGTATCCATTTATATAACATGAAAAGAGAAACTACTAGAAATAAAACAAAGGTAGTAAGTAAAGTAGCAAAAGTGATATATATGAATTTCATAATTGTTAAGACTAATTAACAACCACTCATCCCACATAGTCTCTATAGGAGTCAAATGAACAAACATTTTAATCACTATGCATATGCTACGGATAGAATATGTGCAAATACCTTCTCATGAAGACCATCTATGGTCATCAGCACTATGCCAAAAGCCCCTCCCACAATACTGAAAAGCATAAGCCACCCACCTTTTGCCAACAAATATAATATTGTCTGCTTCATATATTGTATTACAGCTAATGTGAAAAACTTTATCGTTTTAAAGGGTTGTGTGGCTAGTGTCAAATTTTCTAGCTCCTGCTGGTGCCTTTCACGGAGCCCTGCAAAACAAAGAAATTCTAATCATAATTTTGAAAGAGCATGTATCTCTCTTTGAATGACAAGTTGAAAACTAATCACATTGACATATAATAAAACAATGAAAATTTATTAGAGAATCCAATACATAAGGGCTTGTCAATTTTGCAAATGATGTTCGGTACTCCTACTCCAACAAAGGTACAACACACGTCATCAACTGCACGACTAGTGACATCCATCTTCATATCATAAGCTGACTAAACCCCCAAAGTTACCTTAAATTGTTTATATTAAAATTGTCTTTCTTTTTCAACCAATAAATTTATTATCAGCCCTCCCTCCATCATTCAAGAAGTCAGAGAGGAAAGCATATAATTTGATAAAAAGTGCTAAAATGGTAAGGGTAGCACTGCACAGAGACAGTAAAATCTAAAATTTCAACCATGAAACGCAAGGGGAAATCATTTCACACACGCTGCAGTAGCTAAACAACAAACAGCCATCAAAATAAATTTAGTAATAGAAGAATAAACAGCATGGCCACCCAGGCAATAGCACCCCCTGCCACCTCTAGAAGGGGAAAAAAAATTTTGGGTGGTAACATGCCAAAAGGCTACATTTCATGGAATCGTTAAGTCATCAGCCAAGTTTTGCAGATACGAATAATTCAAACAATAAAAGCACCTTGAAATTAATAAAGAGGTGATATACATATATAAAACAAACTAACAAGTTTTATAATCCTAAGTGAAGAATTCATACATAAAGGAGGTTCATATAACAATGGAACTCCAAAGCTCCTTTCCAGAATTGTAACTTTCTATAATCCAGTTAAAATTAATAAGGAAGTGATTTACAAATTTGATGTCTTAAGTCCTAGCCTCTTGTGCAGCAGGCAGTCAATTACAAAATGTAGTTCCAACAAAGTTCTAGGGCTGCCTAGACACTAGATGGATACCCCTCCAGTTATCCAACACAGAGATGGTTCTAAGAAGCCAATCTACGCTATTTAGAACAAGAAGTTGACCAACCCCATGAAAATGAATGGCCCTTCCACACTTGCCCACTTGCCACTCCCCCATCCCAGAACCAAAAGCTTGACAATTCATCTCCTTTCACATTACAAATATCCTTATATAAATAAGGAGTCGTGGTCACAATATCGTATACTTTCCCCAGCAGCCCCATCAGAAGAAAAGAGACTAAAGTTTCTCGACTATCTGAATTGACCAACAAGTGAGACACTAAAAATTGACGCATTCCAAGAACTGTGAAAACTGGGATATTGAAACCCTCTTCTACTGCACGTCACCGTTCAATTTGCCAAAACCTTCAGTCTGTTCCAAGTGCCGTGAAAAACAAACAAGTATAACCTTCTTCTCCGATCCAAATATCGGGGACCAGAATTTCTTAGCAAACTCCCCAAACCCAGATACTAATCTAACATAAAAAATCAACCTCAAAAGTGGACAATTAACAATAGCAACAATCTAATGAATGTTAGAGCAGTGAATTAGACACACACAAAAAAAAGCTTTTCAACGTAGGCGATCAAAGTCGAGAGAGAAAAGAGAAATAGAATAGTAGAGATTGAACGGAAAATTAAACGCCTTGCCTGAGATCGACATGACAGTGGGCCGAGAAGAAGAAGCTGTTTTTCTTCCAAACCACATACCGATCACATACTTAAATTAAAAACAAAAACAAGAACAAAAACGAAAAAACTTTGGGCTACACAATATCTTCTCTCTCGTTTTTCTGGGCTACCTCTCGAAACGTCACAACATAGCTCCCAAGTGAAACAAACGGTATGAATAAATTCCTATATTTGAAAACCCACTATTTCGGTATTTAATTTGACGAATACTTTAATCTACATTTGCAGATCTAAAATAACTAAATCAGATTTCGTGAACATCGGTGGTGGCGTCTTTGTCGCTTTCTCTCTATCTTCCGTGTCTCAGGCCGAGCTACCGGCGACAGAACCACGTCCTTCCTTTCGTTTGCTTATTATATTATCTTATATTATATTATATTATATTATCTAGTTTTTAACTAGTTTTTAATATGTGGGAATATTATCTAGTTTCTAATTTGTGGGAATCATAGTCATCCTCAACTCAACAATCCAAAGATATTGTTAGTTGAAGAATGAAAAAAATATAAAACAACAACTGCAGCAACAAACAAACAAACAAAAGAAAAATTAATAACATTCATATTAGTCGAATTTTTTTTTATTAAAAATGGAATTGAGGTTCTATCAAAATAAGATAACTATTACTTTTAGCAAAATAAATAATTAGAAACACTTTAAGATTTTACTTAATTTAAATTGAACTAATATTATTCAGAAATATATACAATAAGACAATAAATACTATTCGTTTTGGTTTCATAAAAAATGTTGTTGTTGTTGTTTTTTTAACTTATATGCTTCAACATTTTATTTTTCAAATTTCGTTCTGTACCAAATACGGAAAAGAAAAATACCTAATGCGGGTAAAGCATTTTATTCTTCAAAGTTTACTCCTTGGCAAACTTGATAATTCCCAAAGGACAAAAATTAAGATTTAGTTTTTAAGAAATTGTTATCAAATTTTTTGCAGGTCAGGTTATATCATTGAATTTTTAAAATAAATTTATCCACATATTTTGTTTTTATTAAAAATTTAATAAAAATACTTTAATTTTAACGATGTTTAATTCATTCATAAATTATGTAAATCATATATAATACATAAATAGTAAATATTTTATAAATAAAATTTTAAATTAACTAAAATATTCAGGTACCAAACATTGTTCAAATGAGATGGGGATTTTGCTGATTTTGTACTCATTGAAATTGATCTTTAAGAGCATAAAGTTTTAAACTTTTGTAACAAATGTGATTCCAAGTCGTTTGGGTTATCCTTGGGCCAAGGGCATCCTTTATTCCCCCGAATGTATTCTCCTTTTGAAAATCCCTTTTTCTGCCATCTTTGTTTTATTTTCTAATTTTTTATTTTTTTCACAAGTATTTACCTTTTAGATGTGAAATCAACCTTCACAAGATATTGAGGCTACTCCTCCCAATAACTGTTTTTCTTTTTCTTTTTTTTTAATTTTTGGTTATTATCTTTTGTGAGTGAAGAAATTTGTATGATAGATATATGCTGTATGTTTCGTTAAATTTTTTTATTATAAAAAATATGATTCAAGGCAATCCATATATTATACATAAAAGTATCATAGGACCTATTTACCTGACTTTGATTATTATTTTATGCTTTATTTAACGCTCAACTTTTAAAATATTATGCCTTCTTTATAAGGGGTAAAAAAAAAAGGTTCTTGCAATACATATTTAAATTTAATTGAAGACGAAAAATAAAAAGATGAGAAGAATCATGCTCGCAGACGATTAAATATAAATTACGTATTAAATTAAAAAACTAAATATTCCAAAAGTTTACATTATTTATAACAGAATATTTAACTTTAATAATTTATATTTCTAACACGCACTCATATAAAAACTAAACAAGTTTGTATAGGTCATTAAATCAATAAATAACCAATCAGTCAAAGGTCAGCACAAATTTTTAATATAGTGTTTACTTTCACGTGCAGTATTGGTAGGTTATGACAATAAGCTTACTTCCATGATTTGTTTAATAAACTGAATACTGTTTCTTTCAAACGATTAATTACGATATGCTTTATTTAAAAAAAACACTTCGCCGTATTTCAAGAGAACACGAGCAAGAGATACCTTTCGTGTTGCTATCAGTGTTAGTGAAGAAATTAACGTAAACGCCTATCCTATAATTGCCTTCCTCGCAAAGACAGTTTCAACATAAGACGTACGCATCGTTTTGTAATTTGTCACTTGTTTTCTTGCCATCCCCACCAATAAGAGATGGCTTCAATAATATAAAACTATTGCAGACTCTTGTTACTTTTTCCTTCTTTATTTGAAGTGAACGTTTGCTGATACTTACATATGGACAACGTGCCTTAAGAACGTGACCAACACCAGACAAAATAATTAGTTGTGACCAATATCGTTTCACAACGCAACTTTTGAAAGGCTCAAAATATTCTCAAAAAGGCTGAATAAGTCAAAGTCACAGTTACAAACGGCTAAGAAACAAACTCACAAATGAACAAGTCAATGTGACATCATAGGTTTATTGTCATATGTATTTATAATTTGCTCTCGTGACTAGTAAGTTTTACTCATAAGTTTTTGTAACTTGACGGTATGAAAACGTAGACAATAGTCATGGTCACTTGGGATTGGGATGCATCATATGTCAATATCATATTTGAATCTCAGTGTCTGAAACAAACAAGTAGATGTCACTGATTTTGTTGGCTAAATAAACAAGAGAACTTGCTTAGAAACTAAGTTAAATTTCTCACCGTTAAACTATATTCTATCATTCCAAATTTTCAATCTCAAATCCAACTTCCTTTCTTTTCAGCTATTCATGATAATGACTCAAATACAAAGAAAGCCAAGAGGAAGGAATATCACTCATAAAAATGATAATATTTCTAGGTATATGCTTTCAATTCTTTCTTGCCCTCGGGAATATGCTTTTAATATTTTTTTAATTGGCCAGAGAATATGCTTCTCTTTTTTCAGCTTTTAAATTGTAATTAATCGCCTTGATGAAGTGGACAAAAATTAAGTTAGTAACTAAATGGATTCATGTGTTTTGCCTAGACATAAAAAAAAAAAGGGAGAAAACGTATGAGAAAAAAAGCTTTAATTAGAAAAAGGATAATATGTAGTCTAAAACGGAGTTCCCACTTAAGTTGTGAATAATAATAAAAAAATAAGATTTTGAAAAAAGAAAATTTATATACAGTCTTTTATATTATTATTATTAGATTCTTTAATTAAAATATAATAAGTGTATGATTTTTATAAATAATTATATAAATTTTTAACTAAATTATATATTTATTACGATATTATTTAAAAAAGTATATGCTTGTCATATTTTAATAACAAATTTAATAATAAAAATATAAGGAATATTGCCTATATCTAATCATTGTTCCAAATATATATATTTATATATATGGGCTGTCTTCGTCTCTCCCTTTTTTGGTCTCATCACTGAGAGGATTGTTGGGTCAGAAATGGCTAGATGGTCACAACTTGGGCCATCTTACAGCCCAGTTAAGGTCAGACCCAAATTTGGCCGAACTACAAACTTCGGCAAGTCCATCAAAATCATCTCAAGCCCATTGGACCCATGCAACTCTGCCGTGCACGCCTGGCCAATAGTCTAACTCTGCAAAAACTGTTAAGCATTTATCTGTAAATTTTCCATGAGGTGCCTGTTCCGTGTAAATCAAACATTATTTAAAATGATCACAATCAATGATTACTTGATATGAAAAGTAAAAATAATAATAAATGAGAAGAATGTATTGGTTGGTACTTATAAAAATATGATAACATATTGAGTTTTGATGACGGCAATGAAAAATATATTAAACCTAATAGGAATAGATATTGTAATTTAATTAAAATATAAATGCCTTCTCAGTATTTCTAAATGTATAACAGTGTCATAGCTCTTTCGATGCTTCTTAAAAATAATTACTGTTTTTAAAAGGTGTTGAATTTACATGTGAGTATAAGTAAAGAGAAAAAAAAAGGTAACACAAGAAAATAAAAAATGTAAAAGTTTTATAAGTAAATTACATTATAAACCTAATTTCTTAATATTGAAAATTAAGATGTATCATATGAGTATAACTCCTCACAAAGTCTAATGAAAATCCACTAAAATGGATTTTCTTTATTTATGAGGCTCTCGATCCAAAGAAAAGGCACAAAAAGATCGAGTTGAGATAGTACTTCGAGTTATGATAAGTTTCGAGACAATCCTTTGGCCTTATCAGGTTTGGCCTGACCTAGAGTGTATATATATATATATATTTATATATAAAAAAGATAGATACTAAATTAAAAAGAATTCTTTTTTTAAATATTTTTTTAATAATTTTATTAAAAAAATTGTAAACATATTTTATAAATTATAAATAACTAGAGATGTCAAGATTTATGTTAGAACTCTGCTAAATATAATTATCACATTCATATAAAAAAAATAAAATTAAAAAAAATATATTTTTTAATTTTAAATTACTATATTTATATTTTTTTTCTATTTTCTCTATTGAATTCATGTTTTTCATATTCTTTGTATAAATTTTTTAAAAATATATTAAAAAATAATTATATATCCAAAATAATTGAGTAAATATAAAAATATAAATTTTTAAAATTAAAAAAATTCTTAAAAAAATGGCTTAAAGGCCCGATTGGCCTATCCTTTATCCAATTTGACTCGATTATTATAGGATCAAGTTCAGGCCAAACCGTGCTTGAGACAAAAAAATTGCCTAAAGGTTAAAATTGAGTCGGGACACAAGGTTGAAGCAATTTGTGACCTGTCTCATCTCGTACACATCCCTAAAAACAACAAATATTTATCAATTAAATTAATAAAATAAACATGATAAATGTTATTTAAATACCCAAAGTTCAAGCACGCCATTACTGACTCCATGCGTGGTTTGCCTTTAAATTTGATTGTTCCCAAAACTCGTTTCGTTAAAAAATACTCCCTCTGGTCCTATTTATAAGAAACGAAAAACTGTTTCACTGGTATTAAGAAAAACAGTTAATATTAGTTTAACTCATTAATTAGGTTCAAATTTGATAATTGTTTCCTATTTTACCTATCTTTATTTTGCATGAGAAAACGTTATGCATTGTTAAGTGTATTAGATGTAACAATAAATGAAGGGTAAAAAAGAAATTTATTATTTAGTGAAATAAAAAAATATACTATGTTTCTTATATTTTGGAATCAAAAAAATCTCTTCAAATTTTCTTATAAACAGGACCGGAGGTAGTATTTGCTGAGCAGAAAAAGTACAATTATCTTTTGCAATACTCGGGAAGAAGCAAGGAACCTATCTCGAAATTAACGAAGCTTTAAAAAACAAAATGTTGTTTTTGCATCAAATTCCCACACAGTCTGTGTGGATGCTGTAACTTTCATCTTTATGAAGGTGGGCCGATTTGAATGGTGGCTATAGGTAAGATATGGAATTTGGAAATAAACTGACGTATCATTTTCACTGCTTAACTTTAATTTGACAAACTGTCTCTCCTTTTTTGTTTTTTCAAATCAAACACTTTGATCCGATGCCTTCCATGGCTAACAAGAAAAGGGTACCAACAACTCAAAGCACAAAGTTGGTTTCACTTTTTATCAGCCATGGATAGTCTTCTCATACATTGCTATGAAAGAGGCCTTAAAAGTTGATAGTGAGAAAAAAAAAAGTTAGGATAGGAATTGAATTTATAATTAGATAATTTATTAAATCCAGAAAACACATCATTTGAGTCAAGATTTTGGGCAAAATTGGCAATTCATTTATGCATCAATGTATTTAGATTTTTTTCAATATTGTGTGAGAAATTAAAAGAACTATGAATACTTAAATTCAAATAAACTTTTGTATGGTCATATAAAAAAGGATAAAATATATAATTTGGTAAAATATGATTTGGTCCATTTGCATTTTAATACTATATAGATTAAAAGTTTGCATTCTGGTACTTTGTGGTCTAAACTATTAGAACATTGGTATCGTCTAATTGTATTTCATTATCTATGGATAAAATTTGTTAAAAATTTGTCCTAAATTTTCAATTTTATGTGCATTGAAAAATGAAATTTCCTCTTTACCCATTGAAATCTAAAATTCAACTCACAATACAATATCCTCCAAAATTTTTTCCTAAATAAAATTTCCAAGTTTGCTCTAAATTCTTAATTTCCTAACAAAGTCTCTAATCTACATTAAAAACCAAAATTCCTTCCATAGTCAATTGAAATACCAAATTTGACATAAAACAACATAATATCTTTCCCAAGTCATACCCTTAAATAGAATCTTTAAAATAGCTCCCAATTTTGCCCTAAATATTTAATTTTTTATATAGTGTAGGCTAAAATTTTTTCTTTAACTAAAGAAAATTCCAAATTTGATACGCACAACACATTATTTCTCAAGTTTTGTTCTAAATCAAATCCCTAATTTTTTTCAAATTTCTAATTTTTTTATGAAATTTATAATTTCATATGTTGTGAAAATTGAAATTTCTCTCTTAACCAATCAAAATCTCTAATTTCATAGAGAAATTAATAAATTATGACAAAATTAAAAATTTAAGGCACATTTTAATGGATTTCATTAAAAAATAACCAAATAAAATCGTATAGTATCAATATGCTAATATTTTAATTATAAGACCTCAAATTGCAAAATTTTAACCTCCAAACCATTAAAGCATATACCAACCAAACTACAAGATACCAAAATATATTTTATCTTTTATTGGGGCCCATGAGCTACAGGCTGCAATTTTTTTATTTTACCATGAGCTACACATATGTCAAGTGGTCAACATTATAGCTTTATACTTTGTGGACATTAATATCTTATTTTTTGGAGCAAAGAAATTATAATGAATCTTAAATTGTGAATACTTTTTATTTTTTAGGTATAAAAGAGGCTAAAATACCCTGAAAGCTAAAAAAAATGCAGAAAAGAAACTCCAGAACCATCTTCAATCAAAACATGATAACACTTACTAAGGGAAGGACTTAAAATTGTAAGTATTATTACTATGTTTAAATAGTAATTTTTTAAAATATAAATTGTTGTGGTTTTGTTCTTATTTTTTATTACTTCTTCCATCTAAATTAAGGTCTAATTGAGTGACATGATTAATTAAGCACTGTAGACGATTCATATACCGAGATTGGCATAAATATAACTACGGTAGTTAATTAATACAAAAGATTGTACAAGAGACAATTTTATATTTATATTTAACAAACAAAATAGGCTTCTCGTAGTATCCTTCCCTGACTTGTTTTCCAAATGATTATCTTCTGATGGATCTATAATTCTTAATATTAATATAAGGTGCTTGTTATTCTTCAGAAGGACACTCATCTTTCCTACAAACCGAAAGTAGAGTACACGCAATTGTGGGCTAGAGAAATTGACGTTAATAATTGGATAGTTAAAGTTTGTTATCCAAAAAAAAAAAAAAAAAAGAGGAATGAGGTAAATGATGAACAGACGAAGTGAAAGATAAAATTAACCGGAGGCAGAAAATAGTTAAGAGTTTGGCCATTTCATATATATATATATATATATAGAGAGAGAGAGAGAGAGAGAGAGAGAGAGAGAGAGAGAGAGAGAGAAGGGTATTTTTAAAAATTTGTAGACAAAGATAATTCTCTTTACTAAATATTATTATAGAGATGGGGAGATATTCAAGACCATCTCCATTTGTCATGGCAAATTATTATTATTATTATTATTATTATTATTATTATTATTATTATTATTATTATTATTTTATTTCTAACATATAAAACAATCCTTCTTTTTTCTTCCTTCCAAAAATTTATACTTAATATTAACAAAATAACACTAAAAAAAAAGTTGTTTACGTATATGTGTGTGCGTGTGTGTGTATAACAAAAAAACATAACACCCCGAGAGTAAATAACTGAGAGATGAGTGAAGTAGAAATCGTGCCTATATGTTAAAATTTTTTACTATTTATATTTAAAGTAGATGTCACCTGAATCTATATTTTTAATTTTTTCTTATAATCTTCGTAAGTTTTGAGTCAAGTAAAATCTTTAGAATTTATCTTTTATTCTCTCTGCTATGTCTCATTTGGAAAAATTGGTTGGATGCCAACCGGTCAATGAACATAATCCCTTGCAATTTAAAAAAGTAGGTGGTAGGTTTAATAAATTATGATTATATATTAAGAATGAAGATAATGTTGAAAAAGATGCGTTCAAATTAGAACGTGGTTTTTCTTCTGTTTCGATTTTGGCCAAAGCTTTTTTCCCCTTTCAAGCACCCACAAAATGAACGCCTTTGTCCGTTTGGGTTCTGAGAAAGTGACCAGAAACAAACCGCTGGGAAAAAAAGATGAACATACCCCTTTGTGCATTTAATTAGGACCGAAATTATGCCTAAAGAAATTAATTGCTTCACATTCACAAGTTAGGTTCTTCACATTGAATCATTTCTTTCTCCTTTCTTTTCTTTTTACGAAACGCTTAAGGAAATAATTACTTACAAGGTAAAAATCATAGGGGGTAATTAAGATTTAAGAGTATAAATTAATGCAGCTTGAGGGTTATTGTAGTTATTAATTTGTCTTTAGTATTAGTATAAATCAAATTTTGGTCATCCCTGGTATACGTAATGTAACCTGCGGATGAATTTGTGGGAGAGTAAAGGTTTGATAAGGTTGATTTTACTTTTTTTAAAAAATGAATTGATATTTCACATGGTAATAATTTTAATATTTAAGATTGAAGTGAGCTTTGATGTTTCCAAATCATGGTATTTAAATAATTTATAATTCAAGGGCTAGCATTTTTTGGTTTGCATAATGCCTCAAAGAATTAATGCCTTTTTTGGTCCCTTGAGTTGAAATTGTGAATAACTCCTAGGGTACATGGTATGTCATTGTAACTACGAATCATCAATATCATGTTTCTTCTTTTTTATTTAAAAAAAAAAGAAGAGAAAAATGAAATGAATTATTTAATCCTAATAAATGCGATTTTGTTTCCTTAAAGCAATGGTTTATTTATCAACCGCGTATCGTTATTAACAATGATCATGTGTGATCATTTCCGACAGTTGCTGCTTGTACGAGTCCAAATGTATGATAAGGGCAGGGAAAGATGTATCTTGAAAGCAAGGGCATAATTGTCTTTTCTTCTTGGCCTGACCTTACCATAGCTAAACTGTCATGGGGATGATATTGCAAGTGTCTAGATACGACATACGAGTTTCTTCCCGTTCATCAATTTCATTGGTGGTTCATCAAGCCAAGTAACTGAAAACAAAGGGCATTCTCTGATTGGTTGACACTTCAAAGCTCAACTGAAAATGTTCCTTAACATATAAATTTGGGTGATTCTGTATTTTATTGCGTTTTGATTGTCATTTTCTAATTAAAAAATTATAACTTATCACCTGTTAACTTCAGTTTCTTCATCCAGCAGACTTCACAGTAATAGGTGTTCAATTTGAATTGATCAAATTTCATTGCATGAAGCCACTTGAACTAGATGTAAACCGCATTAATAATCTATAACAAATTGTGTAAAGGGAGAATTTTATGCCATCCATCATGCAGCATTATTCTATTGAATTGACAATTAAACTTGTTCCTAACACAGTATTCCAACTGGTTTAATCTGCAGTGCTAAGAGATGAGGGCATCTGGTCCTTTAATTCTTCATTACTAAAGAGATAAAGATGAAAACCCCATTTGGCTCCCAAACATTAATCACTCTCTCTCTTCCTCCCTTCATTCTTGATTCTTCCTGTTTGATCCTGTTAGGGATGGGATTGTAATTTTCTGTGATACTTTATTATGTATTTAGGAAAGAGAATAATATAAAAGAATAAAATTCTGTATAAGACTTATTTTTATTATTTTCACTTATTTTTTTTCTCTCTTCAAATGCACACTATATATTTATTAATTAAATATAAAAGATTTAAATCTTTATGAATGACACGGATTAGGGTAAAATTTTTATTACACGTTCTTATATTATATTATTTATTTATTTTTATATAATTTTTTGCCTCATTCTTTCAATAGGAATTTGTTTATTTCTTATACTTCAACCCCCTAGGGTTTAGATATAGGAAATCATACTATTTAGATTTTTTTGGTAATTTTTAATAAATTGGGTGAAATAAGTTGTATTATGACATGTATTTATATTTGTATGATTTATATTTTTTTAATTACTAAAAAAAACTCTTTATTAAGTATTAATATATCTCGCTTCATGTTAATTGAATTATATGAGTTATACTGTAAGAAGTACCTATATTTTTACCATTTAAATTTTTTGATCAAATAATTCTTACATGAAATCATTAATAATTGTATTTGTAATCACTTTTTAAATTAATTAAAAATTTACCTTTTAAATTTTTAAAATAATTACAAAAATAATTTTCATAACTATTAAATTAAATTAAATAATTGACTAAATAATAAATTCTAAAGTATAAGTAAACTAAAATAAAATAATGTATATGTGTGTATGTATATATATATATATATATATCTACACTTTGAAACGGATATTTACATTTGGGTTTTATCTGAATTTATTTTAATACTCAATCAACAATTGTCTTTTCTGATTTAAACAAACCTAGAAGGGCTGGAGGAGACGCACTAGGCCCAAATTGCCCTCCCTCATCCTTTTTCCCCTTGGGAAACAAATTACATGGAAGGAGCCAAATGTGAATGAGTGAAAAGGAGGCCTATCACAATGGGGTCAAGACTCCAAAACCAGGAAGACTTCCTTCCAACTACAGCAAACGTAAGTCTCCTCAGAGTCTCAGACCCAAAATTACCTTCTCTAGTCTTTGTCCCCACCCTTTGCTACTACTATTAGCACATTACAACTATGTGTAGATCTTGATCTCTGCTCATACATTTCTGCGGCTGAAAAAATCACTGGGTTTTTGTCCCATCTCAGAGATGCCTAAAAAAGTGATGGAAATGTTCTGTGTGAAGAACAAAGAGAAAAATATTCAGAAGGTGGAGGGGAGCAGGAAGATTAAAGGGAGAGTGGTTCTGACGAAAAAGGGGGTGTTGGATTTCCATGACATCAAAGCCTCCGTTCTCGATAGGATTCATGAATTGTTAGGCAAGGGTGTGTCCCTCCAGCTCATTAGTGCTGCTAATCCTGACCCAGGTGAGGTCACCCTCTCTTTTTCTTTCTCACACTTTATCATGCTCATACGCATAAAAACTTTGGTTTATCATGTGAAGAGTGAACAAGAAGCAAAGGGTCTGAATCAAGCATGGCATTCTTCCCCCCATTGGAACTCCTAGTGGTCAACTGCAGAAAAAAAACAACGCAAGAAAAACTCGGTTCTTTTTTTTTCCTTTACTTCGATTTCTCCCTGAGACCTGTTCATCTAGGAACAGAGAGACAATCATCCTGAGGATGGTCTTGAGTTGCATTCCAGATTTCTGTTCTGGCAATATTTTATTTGGTCTTGAGTTGAATTTCAAAAAGCGAGGAACTAAATTTTAGTTTTTCATTATTTTTTTGGGCATATTATTAGAAAGTGGGCTGCAAGGGAAGCTGGGAAAGGTGGCACACTTGGAGAATTGGATTTCAACCATTTCCTCAGTGACAACAGCAGCAGACACAGAATTTTCAATTACATTTGACTGGGACGAGAGCATGGGAGTACCTGGGGCCTTCATCATTCGAAATCATCACCATAGCCAATTTTACCTCAAAACAGTCACCTTAGAGGACATTCCAGGGAATGGTCCAGTACATTTTGTCTGCAATTCCTGGGTTTACCCAGCTCATCGATACAAGTATAATCGTGTGTTCTTCACAAATAACGTAATTTCTTTGCACTCTTGCTTTTTAAGTTCCCATAGTGCATGCTTTAGGTCAAATGCTATTTAGATTTTGCAGATGGAGGAAGGAAGAAGGAAGAAGTGACGGTTATATTCAGAATTGGCAATTATTAAATGTTCAGGATAAAAGGTTTAGAATAACACTGAAAACTTTATGAATTTTTTTATACTTCACATGCGGGCCAATAACAGAGTTTATTTCATAGTTCTTTCTTTTCTACGTGATGTTCACTTCTCTGTGTGGAAAGTTGAAGTTCTTCTTCTGCCAGCAAGGACATCACTTGCCTGAGATTTTCTTTTGGGGACTGGATTTTTATTGTGTTCAGATTTTTAATGTGTTCTCTACATCGTGATTCTTGATAGTCCTCTTCATCTTCTAGACCTAAAAGTTTTACTCTGAAGATTATAGTTATATGACAACTTTTTTATTTATTTTTGTTTTTTTAAAATTGTAGTTATATAATTTTATGCTGGATCATCTCCAAAAGCTATTGGCTTTCCAGATTATCCAAAACAAAATTAAACTTCTTAAAATATGAAAATGAGTCACCTGGAAGTTGCCCGAAACCCATGAAATATGAAAATAGTTATCATCTTTAATTATCCATGTCTTCTGCAATTTTACGTTTCTTTGATTGTATATCTTTGTGGTTTAGACCTATCTTCCATGTCAAACACCTGAGCCACTGCGCAAGTTCAGGGAAGAAGAACTAGCAAACCTACGTGGAAATGGGTCAGGGAAGCTTAAGGAGTGGGACAGGGTCTATGACTATGCCTACTACAATGATTTAGGACTCCCAGACAAGGGTCCAGAATGTGCACGCCCTGTTCTTGGAGGATCGAAGGAGTATCCCTATCCCCGTAGAGGAAGAACTGGTCGGAAACCCACTAAAAAAGGTTCGTTAGATACTATATTGGACTCTCTGGCAGTGGTAGAAGCTTGTGAAATAAGAATGTTAAAATAAAAAAAAATACCATATTGAAGTTCATGTCTTCATGGTGATTTAGCAGTAGTCATATTAAAAAACTAACAGTTTCAGATGGCGATGTAATTGTGTCATGGTTGCAGACCCCAAAAGTGAGAAACGATTGCCTCTTCTTAGTCTAGATATTTATGTTCCAAGGGATGAACGGTTTGGGCACCTGAAGTTTTCAGATTTTCTAGCCTATGCTGTAAAATCCCTTGCTCAGGTACTGCTTTCGGAGATCAGGTCTCTACGTGACAAAACTTTCAATGAATTTGACACCTTCGAAGATGTACTAAAACTTTACGATGGGGGTGTCAAGCTACCAAAGGGACCTACACTAGGTAAAATTAGGGAACGCATTCCTTGGGAGATACTGAGAGAACTTGTTCGGAATGATGGTGAGCGATTCCTCAAATTCCCAGTGCCTGATGTGATCAAAGGTGAACTTATAAGTTTCTTATAATTCAGTTGGCTTTTGGATGGACTACATTGTATGATTTTAACTAGTTAATGTTGTAATAATTGTAGATAATAAGACTGCATGGAGGACAGATGAGGAATTTGCCAGAGAAATGCTAGCTGGGGTTAACCCTGTCATCATCAGCCGCCTCCGGGTACTACACAAAATAATGTCATTTTACAAGTTTATTAATGTTGTAAAGCTTCTCATTTCAGTCTGTAACCCAAACTTTAATGTTATACCCAGGAATTTCCCCCTGTAAGCAAGCTAAACTCAGAAGTCTATGGAAATCAGAATAGTTCAATCAGAGCAGAGAACATAAAGCAGAATTTGGAAGGCCTCACAATACAAGAGGTAATAATCGGGCTCCACTTGTTCATTGAACATAGTTAAATGAAAATGAAACCAAAACCAAAGACCGTACTAATATACGGAATATTCTGTCAACACGTCTATCCTTTTCTCACAGGCACTGGAAAAGAACAAGTTATATATTTTAGATCATCATGATGCATTCATACCATATCTGAGTCGAATAAACTCTACAGACACAAAGACCTACGCCACTAGAACACTCCTATTCCTGCAAAAAAATGGTACATTGAAGCCACTAGCCATCGAATTAAGCTTACCCCACCCACAGGGGAATCATCATGGTGTTGTCAGCAAAGTTTTTACTCCAGCACAAGAAGGTGTTGCAGCTTCGGTGTGGCAGCTGGCCAAAGCTTATGCTGCTGTGAATGATTCTGGATACCATCAACTTGTTAGCCACTGGTATGGCCTCCAGATAACTAGCCTCAATGGTAGCAGAGTGTTGAAACTTAGTTCTATTTCTGGCCTAAAATAAATAACTAGAAAGATCTGATTTATCTACAGGTTATACACTCATGCAGTAATAGAGCCATTTATAATAGCCACGAATAGGCAATTGAGTGTGCTTCACCCAATATATAAGCTCTTGCGGCCCCACTTCAGGGACACAATGAACATAAATGCCTTAGCTCGGCAAATCCTCATCAATGCTGGAGGGGTACTTGAGAGAACAGTTTTCCCAGGTAAATTTGCCTTGGAACTGTCATCTGTTGTTTACAGAAACTGGGTATTCACTGAGCAGGCACTGCCAGTTGATCTACTCAAGAGGTGAGTGAAGAAAGTTCAATGAAAGATTGATTTCTGTATATGCTTGATCAGCATCATAAATGGTAAATTTGTAATTCTCCTATACTGCATTTCAGAGGAATGGCAGTTCCAGATTCAAGCTGCCCTCATGGACTCAGACTTCTTATAGAGGATTACCCATATGCTGTTGACGGACTAGAAATCTGGGCTGCAATTGAAGCTTGGGTGAGTGAATATTGCTCCTTCTATTACCCATCTGATGACATGGTTGAGAATGACCAAGAACTCCAGTTATGGTGGAAAGAAGTACGTAGTGAGGGTCATGGCGATCTTAAAGATGAGCCATGGTGGCCAGAGATGAGGACAAGATCGGAGCTCATTCAATCATGCACCATTATCATTTGGGTGGCTTCTGCCCTTCATGCAGCTGTCAATTTTGGGCAATACCCTTATGCTGGGTACCTCCCTAATCGTCCAACTGTAAGTCGAAAGTTCATGCCTGAGCCAGGCACCCCAGAGTACGCAGAACTTGAGTCAAATCCTGACTTAGCATTCCTGAAAACAATCACAGCCCAATTCCAAACACTCCTTGGTGTATCATTGATAGAAATTTTGTCCAGGCATTCAACTGATGAGGTTTATCTCGGGCAGAGAGATGCTCCTGACTGGACTTTAGATGCCAAACCACTGGCAGCATTTGAAAGATTTGGACGGAGGTTGATTGAAATTGAGAAGAGAATTATTGAAATGAACAAAGACGAAAGATGGAAAAACAGAGTTGGACCAGTGCAAGTGCCTTATACCCTGCTTTATCCCAATACCTTAGATTATTCTAGGGAGGGTGGACTCACCGGGAAGGGAATTCCCAACAGTATCTCAATCTAAAATCGCAGTTATATGATTTTGTAAATAAATCTTCCCTATTTCAGTTCTAAAGGCAGGTTTTTCGGTGTAAAAAATTGAAACATTTCGAGTGTCTACGTCCTAAAAGACAATAGTGTTTGGACTTATATATCATCGGACAGGTTTGTGAAATTATTTAGCAACATGTTTTTAAAATTTTCCTGTTGGTAGTGCAACATTAATTTATTTTTTCTAGCCATCAAACATTCGTTACTGATCTATGTTGAAGGGGGATTCCGGGCATGGAAAAGCAAACAACAGCACACAACAGAATGTGAAGAATTCCCAAAATAAGCAAACCCCGGAACAGAGCCAGGTTGATTAAAAGAAAGAGGGGAGATAAAGTGTACCCATAAACAGTGTGCTGCTATTAGCTATAAGGACATCAAAGTTGTCAATCCATATCGTCTCCAAAGACTCCCCATTCACTGCGCGCCCCCTCTTTCTCACCCTCGCGCCTTGTCTCCACCGAGAGCGATATGTGAGTTATGAGGTGCTGGTTGGGGGTTCAGCAATCATTATCAGCTCGACAGCGACGACAGGTCGATTAAATGGGTTCTACTTCTTTCAATTCTAACTTTTTTTCAGTCCATTAATTTAATTTATTTATTTTTTCTTTAAACTTCTTTCATTATCATTTTTTTCTTTATTTTTAATGTGATATTGAATTTAATAGAATCGACAGAATTTAAAATGAGAAAAATCCATTTTCCTTTAAATTAGAATGGGTATCATATTATTTTTCAATTTAATTATGTGATAAATAAAAATAATACTTTATTTTGATTCTTTATAAATAGATGTATTATTAATTTAATTCCTCATAAATATTTATTCTCAAAATAACCCCACACAAATCAAACGTTATCTTTTTATTTTCTGTCTAATTTCCATTAGTGACGTGGACTATTAACTGTTAAGTGATGGCGTGTAATTTTGTTTTTCTTTCCTACCATCTAGATCCAAACATTGCGTTTTTTTTTTTTTAAATCTCTTTCTGCACATTTTGCTATCATACTCGAAGACGGGGCAGAGTTGATTTTGCCCTAACGCAGAATTGCAGAAGCACAGTGAAGATTTTCTTTTCTTGGGTGGTACCGGCTTTCGAACCTGTGCACTAGCAGTTTGAAGCATAGCATTGAACCACAAAGGCACAGGTCAGCCGGTAGCACAGTGAAGATTTTAACCTAACTTGTTAGTGCCTCTTCTTGAAATCTTCTTGTATCTCCATTTCAGTATTTCTTCCATGGCTGAGATGATGTGAAGGGAATGCCCCAATTTCTTCCCTGATATGTTCTTGCCTCTTATTTGAGACAGTGTTGCATCAATTTTTTTTTTTTTCAGGTAGCAGCATTTCTTGGTCTTCATTCCCTTGAAGAAGACTCGATATTCATGTTTTTATTCGAAGACACAAAATCAGATTATATATATATATATATATATATAGCATTTCTTGTTTACCTTTCACCCACTCCGCCTCAGTAGTAGTTTGGTGGTCCCACAACCTCAAATGCAGAAACAGTACAGAAACATCAGAAAGGCCCCAAGGCTTTGTATAATAGGGCACAAAAAAAACTGCATAAATTTATTCACTCTAGAATGGGGTTACATTAGCTAGTTCATACTATTGGAATGTTAATTATTAACATATTTAATTTTAATAATATCAAATAATTAATTTTATATTTAACACCATATAAATAAATTGAATTTATGTATTATAGATAACTTATAATAAATCAGATTATCTATAAATTCATTTAAGAAATATATAACTTATAATAAATTGATTAGTTATTGTATTTATACTAGCTAAAGTTTATTATTTGGTAGCCTGGTCTATTGACAGAATCTGCTTTTTTAAGATATTGAGAGTTATAATCTATCTCTACAATCTTCTTTTTTAATTATTGCTATTTTCTTCTTGAATATTCAGTCTAATAATGAATTGTAATATCCTATCTAGTATAATCTAAATTTATCTTTTAATTTAATTTTAGTGCATATGAAATTACATTGTAAATAATGTATATAATTTTTGTAGATACATAAAAAAATCTTAATTATTTTAAAAATACATTTCTGGTGGATATTCATAAAACACTTTATTGCTTGTTGAATGATGCATTTACTGGTGTTCATAAATGTGGCATCAACTACCACAAAGCAATTCTCAAAGGAGACATTCTGACCGTAACCAAAATATATCTCCCTTATGATAATTCAAACGCTCTCCTTCGTGTATGTCCCAATTGGATATATCTTGTTAAGCTCTCGAGGGCTAAATCTAAGTAATTAAGGTTGAGAAGTGCACTTAGGCCAACGCACAGGTTTTGCAGGTTTCACTTTAAGGACTGGATTTCTCTCAAAGAAGTTGGTTGGCCTTAGCTCAAAACCACCACTCAGTGTTGTCGTTGTTGGAAAATCTTCCTGACAAGGTACATTATGAAATCCCATCGTGTGCCACAACACTATATCCTTGTTCTTAATGTTCCTATTCCTGCATGCCCAAAAAAAAAACCAAGAAATATATAAAGAGACCTAGGGCCTGTTTGATTCAGTTCTGTAAAACAATTTTTTTTGTTTTCAAGAACAAAAAAACAAAAAAATCTGTTTGATAATGTGTTTTTAATGAAGTGTTTTGTAAAACAAAAAAACAAAATTTTGTTTTCAAAAACAAAAAACTCAAAACACTTTTTAAGTGTTCTGTAATTTTTGTTCTACAGAATCAGGTAAAAAACAAAAAACAAGTACTTTTCAAAATAATGATTCAAACATATTTTTTAATTTTTTTGTTCTCAAAAACTTGTTCTTAAAAACACCTGTTTTGAAAACATTAAAACAAAAACAATTTCAAACAGGCCCCTAGTACTTCAGTTTTTTTTTGTTTTTTAGTTTCTTCCCTTGAGTTACTTTATGCCAAATATTTAACTTTTAATTTATATCATATATATTTCAAATCCTCAATTCTGCTAACAGACATGTATAAACGGTACTGATTTGACATTTTACATGTTTGTTAACCTGATAAATGAAATTGCCAACTGAAAAAGATGTCAAATATTGATATATAAGGAGAGAATGAAATATTATTTAACTTCCCACTATTTCTTTTTTTTTTCTTTTAAATTAAAATAAACTAGTTATAAATCATTTTTATTTAAAATTGATTAAAAAATATTGACATATACTTTAATGCATGTCAAGCAATTAGTATATATAAAAATTATAAGTTAAAACCAATTTAATTAACACAAAATAAATTCACATATATAAAAAATTAAACACTAATTTAACAAATTATTTAATCTTCAAAAATGTACCTGAGACTCCAAGTAGCTAAAGTATTATCACCTCTGCCCTGATCAGCATATAGGCCACCTGCCCATTTCTCAGACTTATTATATGGAGTAACCGTTACATTATAATTGGTGAAGGCTCCTCTGATTTGTGGGTAATCATCAATTAACAAAAGTGGGTGAGCCAAAGGACCTGGGAACAGACGGTACCCAATGTTATTTCCGATCTTGGTCTTTTTATTAGGGTTTACAACTGTTAGCTCACATGGCTTCAAACCCACATTGATTCGAGCATCGGCTTCGGTTTTAGCTGTTTCATGTGCAACCTTCCAGTAACTTTTCCTTGGTGAACTGTGATCTGTCACAGCCACAGTCTCTAAATTGGTCTTGACGAAGAATTGGCTTCATCATCAATGTCAAGGTCAAGATGATAAGTCAAATAGTGGTCATGGGTGTATCCCAATTATGTTATCTGCAAGCAATGTCCCAAATGCATCTTCCTTTATTTGATCTAAGTGGGTGTATGGTGCTCCCTTGATTCCTAAAACTCCTGTTAGCCCAACCTGTTCATATAGATCACTATCATTATAACACTATATGATTGAAATCACAAACATTTATTTGTAGTACATATATAAATCTGGTTAATTAATTGTTGAAATATATATGCATACCCCAAGTTTTAGGGAACCACTGGGTTTAAACTCCCAGTCTATGATGTAGTCGTAGTTACCCACAGTTGAGACGGCTCTCACCACTAGGCTCACATCTGGCCTAACTTCCGTTATCTGTCCATAAAATAAAAAATAAAAAACGTTATTACATTCTAATTAACTTCGAATTAATTAAAGTTAGCTTTTATCTATTAAAAAAGGTATGAACTTACGTTTTCATTTGGGATTACCAGTTGTGTGTGACGCCACATGATATCCCCAGCGTGCTTCTCAAAAACACAAATTGCATTAGATATTTTAACTGGTTTCCCATCTTCTCCTCCATAATAGGCATAAAAAAATGCAGCATTGGCAGAGCATTGGATAAAGCATTTGAATAACGTTGAACAAGTAAATAATTGTTTTATTTTAATTATTACAAACAGCCAAAATGTCTTTTAGCTAGTTTGTAATCTTTACCTTATCTTGTTTGAATAATTAATATTAATATTTATTATATTCATCTTTGGGATCTTATGCCAGAAGTAGAATCACTGATAACCTACACAATAGAACAACCCCAGAGGGCCACTTGCCGGCCTGGTTGATACGTTCTTCTCGTCATTTTCTAAAATTATCTTTAAAAAAGAGTAAAACAAAACAAAACAAAATAAAAATTTATTCTGATTTAAGTGATTTAAGTGTTGTATGAATGTACCATATTATGAATACTAAAAGAGGTTTAACAAAACAAAAATATTTATAATATTAAATTTTATAAAAAATTTATATATAATTTCTTATATTTTTATTTTTATATTTTTTAATTAAAACATAATAAATATATATATATTTTTTAACTAAAACATAATAATCGTATGATTTGTATAGAGAAAATTTTAATTTTTTAATTAAACTATGTATTTATCATATTTTTATTAAAATATTATATATTTATTATATTTTAATTAAAACATTTAATAATAAAAATATAAAAACTTACACCTAAATTTAATCTCTTTTTCCACCTTTTTTTCCGCAAAAGTATCTGAATTCGTTTGAGCGATGCAACTTTTTTTTTTTTTTTTTTGGGGGGGCCAAAAGTTGAATGATGCAACTTTGATCATTATGTCTAAATGCTTCTGAATTTGAATTTGAATTTTTAAATGCTTTTGAATTCGTAGACTCTGTTTAGGCGGCGGCCTTCTGTTTCCCAATAGTGCCCCGCATGCTCTCTCTGTCTTCCTTCAGCGTCATTTCTTTGTCATAGACGTTTTATCTTAAAAAAAAATTATAATTGAAAGTATTTATATTGAAATATTTTAAAATTTGATATTATTTTAAAATTTTTAAAGATTAAAAATTTTAATTTAAGGTTTTGAATTATAGCTTTTTATATCATTTAAATTTTTATTCTTAAATCATTTAAAATAATTTTAAAATTTAAGATCTTTTAATATAAATATTTTAATTTAAATTTTTTAGTTATAATTTTTCTTTTATTTTAATTCAAACCAGAACAAAAAGACTTATAGTGTCTAGTCTTAATGAATTTTTTATTAGATTTAAATGCAATTTTTTAATGATATTTTTATTATTAAATTGTTTAATTAAAAATGTAATAAATGTATGATTTTTTTAATCAAAATATGACACAAGTGTATATTTTGATTGAAGAGCTATATACTTGTTTGCAGAAATTAAATTTTTATTAAAAAATTTGATAGCAAAAGATATAAATAATTGCATATATATCTCTTCTTATTAATTTAAAATAAAATTTAATTCTTTTAACGAATATTTAAAAAATAAAAATTTAAATATACTGATTTAAAGTTAATATATATTCTAAAGAGCATCTTATTTTTAAACAATTTGTTTGATCATCTTGTTTTTTATTAAGTAGCAGGTTCACTTTTGGCTTTGACCGTACAACGGAAGTATCCTCGAGAATTAGTTTGCATGTTATGTAAGATTAAGTTTCTTCTCTAAAATTTTAATTAAAGGCACACCTTTCATTTCAATCTGATTACATTTCAAGGAATATAATTTTTCCAAATACTACTTTCATGATTTGAACCTAAATAATTAAAATTATATATATATATATATATGTATATGTATATATATATATATATATCTATAACCCAATCCCTTTGGGTTATTTCTGGTTATGGTGAAGTGTTTAAAATTTGCTGATTATCCAATCTTTGACCCATATATATATATATAATCTATTTATTTTTATGAAATTTTTAATATATAATAGAAGAGAGGTTTCAACTTTAAGATTTTTTATTATTCTGTTCACACCTTTTACATTAAATCATACTAGTGGTTTAATTTCACCATCTGTTCCACCCAATCCCAATTTACATTTATTATTATTAATTTTAATTTTTATTTGCTCTGTTTGTTTCTTGTTGGAAAATTATAATTTTTAAAAAAAATTAAAATAGTTATATAAAAAAAATCATGCTATTATGCCCTCAATTTGACATAAAAAAATCAATATATTTGTCAAACAGTTTCAAGTAATTAAGTATGGCAATATTTAAAGCCTACATTAAATAAAAAATAATATTTAAAGCCTTCTACATCCAATCTGTCTGGTCTATTCCAAAGTACTTTTCTTAATAGAACTTTTGGAGAGAGAAAAGCATCGAGAAACAAAAGATATATTTAATTCGGTTCTAGTGTTAATGTTTTTAAAATAAAAATAAAAATAAAAAATTTATTTAAATTATTATTCTAAAAATTTATTATTTTTATTTCTTTAATTTTACAGAACAAAAATTATTAAACATCTAAAAAATATTTTAATTTTTAAAAATATAATTTTATTTTTTATTTTACAAAATACTTAATTAAAAATATATTATTAAATAATTTTTTTATTTTTAAAAATAAAAAATTATTTTAAAAATAAAAAATCAAACGGACCTCAACTCTTTTAAGAACTCAAAGTTAGGAATAGTCACATGCTCAACCCTCAATGGTAATTAAAGAAACTGCAAGCAAGGCATAAATGAGGTAGAAAAAAAATTTTGGATTATATATTTTTTGTTATTTTTATATTAATTATTAATTGTTAAGTTGATAGTTAACAAAATTATTCTTATCATATGTTTTATATTTTTTAAAATAAAAATATAAAAACATGGATTCGTGTACCACAAAAATGAGGCAGAGCTACGTCTTGCATGGCTAAGTAGAGTTTGAAAAAAAGTTAGTACTCAAATCTAATGGCCAAATATTTTTCTCCAAAATTGGTATTCAAAAAGCTCTCCTTAGCAAACTTGTTTTGTTTCAAAGAAAATGCACTAACTTTGATTTATGTTTAGTGGTATTGGTGCCATCAAATTTGAGTTTGAATTCAATTTGGAGTTTAATTAACCAAAACAAGAAAAAAAAATTTACTTGTTGGTTAAATTTTTGTTTTAGGGAGTTTGAGTTTCTTAATTATATAAGATGCAATGCGCTAATTTTGATTTGGTGTTACTAAAGTCATATGTAAGATTGACGGACTCGAATTTGAATTAATCTCAGTCGGGAAAAATTTAACAAAAAAGAAAAAAGAAAAATATTGTAGATGGAAGTTTTGTTTTTGTTTCTTGATTATTTATGTGTTTAATTAGAAATTATAGTAAGCGCTTTTGTATAATATTGCCAAGTTGATTACATGTGTAATTCAACTGCTATGTGACTAATCATCTCTCTCTCTCTCTCTCTCGTTTATACCTCTTAATTCAGTACACGTTCTTCTGCTGATCTTGCTCATTATGAAGTAATTATTAGGGCCACATTTGATGCGATAAAAAAGAATTAGATAAAAAGAAAAAAAAGTAGATATAATATATGAGAAATGACATTTTTGTTTATACTTTAAAAAAATAAAAAAAGATGCATATTATTAAATAATAATAATAATAATAATAATAATAATAATAATAATAATAATAATAATAAGATAATAATAATAAATATTTTTATTTTTCTATTTTCTTAGATACATTGCTTGATACCAAACATCTTATATATTCCTTATTAGCATACTAAATTACATTTTAATTATAAGATTCATGTGCTTCAAACTACTTTGTTAATTATGGTTTTTGTTTCGACCATTACTAATTATTAGATAATAATTGTAGATCCCATTGATAATTAGGGTGAAAGAAAAGATTCATGTATGAAATGACAATGGAAGCAAAATTTACGAATTATCCGAAATAAACTTCTTGTAAAAAATTGAATATTGTTTGACAATATAGCCTATGAAGATCAACACTTATATTTTCAAATAAAAATACACGATTAATTAGAGAATGAACTTGAATTTTGTTTCACCAAAAAAAAAAAAGATTTTCTGATTGCTCTGAAAAATAAGATGTGTTTCGATGAGTTGGAAGGAAGTAGGAGGAACCAGAAGTTTGGGCCTTCAGATATAATGTTTACAGTAGTGGGCTGGCCCATTCGATTCTCTCTCGAGTGACCCAACAATACGCCCTTCTTCACATTTCTCCTTCTCCACTACGTCCCTTCCTGACGATCTGGTGCATTGAGACTTGAGATCTCTATCGGCAGAATCCATGGTGAATCCGCTCTTCTTCTTCTTCTTATGCTGGTACTACTAGTTTGTTTCCCCTTTTAATTTTTAATTTTGGTATTCTTGATTTCAGAAGTATTGTAGAGAGCAGCTGATCTTTATCAGCATGGGGTGGTTAAGTTCTTCTAATTTTGGATCTTTCGGTGTGAATTATGTTGGAATTATTGCGGGTTCTTTTTTTTTTGTGGTTGTTGATTATGGGCATCTTTGTTTTTCTAACTGCCGTTTCTGGTGCTGTTGCATGTAGGTGAGTTGAATATTTGGAGTGATTGTTCTTTTTCTCGTTGTTCCTGGTAATTATTGTTATTACTACAGTTGTTTGCTGTCGTTGGTGAATCCCATAATTAAGCTTTCTGATCTGCTTCTGTGTTATTCATTAGCCGATTTGTGGCACCTTTTTCTTTACTTCTGACTGAAAAATAATGGATCTGATGCGAAAACTATTTTAAAGCTTCGGCATCTGACATCAAAATTTTATTCTTCTGTAGATTTGGTTTTGAATGCATCAGTAGAATTAGCTTAGATTCACAGAAGACGTTCCAGCATCTGCTGTCATTTCATTCAACCAAATGGAGTTACCAACGTTAGGGAAGTCCTCGATCCACTGGGTTTTCCTGTCTGTCATTGTCTTTGCCCAAGTTAGCAATGCTTTTTATCTGCCTGGAAACTACATGCACACTTATTCCAATAGAGATCCTATATATGCCAAAGTTAATTCATTGACTTCTATTGAGACTGAGCTTCCCTTCAGCTATTACAGTCTCCCTTACTGTAAACCCCTTGGTGGCGTAAAAAAAAGTGCTGAGAATCTTGGAGAACTTCTTATGGGGGATCAGATTGATAACTCACCTTACCGTTTCCGAATGAATGTTAATGAGACAATCTACCTCTGTACTACAACCCCATTGAATGAGCATGAGGTAAAGCTATTGAAACAAAGAACACGTGATCTGTACCAGGTTAATATGATCCTTGATAACCTACCAGTTATGAGGTTTGCTAATCAAAATGGGGTTAAAATTCAGTGGACGGGGTTCCCTGTTGGGTACACTCCACCTGATGGTGGGGCAGATTACATCATTAACCACCTCAAATTCACAGTCTTGGTTCATGAATATGAAGGTAGCGGTGTTGAGATTATTGGGACTGGGGAGGAAGGTTTGGGCGTTATCTCCGAATCAGACAAGAAGAAAGCATCTGGGTATGAAATAGTTGGTTTTCAGGTTGTCCCTTGTAGTATTAAATATGATCCCGAAGTCATGAGAAAGCTCCACTTGTATGATAACATCTCATCAATAAGCTGCCCTGCTGAGATTGACAAGTATCAAATAATTAGAGAGCAAGAGAGGATATCATTTACGTATGAGGTTGAATTTGTGAAGAGTGATATAAGATGGCCATCACGTTGGGATGCTTATTTGAAGATGGAGGGTGCCCGAGTACATTGGTTCTCAATCCTAAATTCACTGATGGTAATTTTTTTCCTAGCAGGTATTGTTTTTGTCATTTTCTTAAGAACTGTGAGAAGGGACTTGACAAAGTATGAGGAATTGGACAAAGAGGCACAAGCTCAGATGAATGAGGAGCTTTCAGGATGGAAACTTGTTGTGGGTGACGTATTTAGAGAGCCTGACTGCTCAAAGCTTCTCTGTGTGATGGTTGGAAATGGGATTCAGATCACTGGCATGGCTGCTGTTACTATTGTTTTTGCAGCCCTTGGTTTCATGTCTCCAGCTTCTAGAGGAATGCTACTAACAGGGATGATAATTCTATATCTTTTCCTGGGCATTGCTTCTGGCTATGTCAGCGTACGTGTCTGGAGGACCATTAAGGGAACTTCAGAAGGGTGGAGGTCAATTTCCTGGTTTGCTGCATGTTTTTTCCCTGGAATTGCCTTTTTAATATTAACAGCACTGAATTTTGTTCTCTGGGGCAGCAACAGTACTGGTGCTATTCCCATTTCCTTGTATTTTAAGCTGTTCTTCCTCTGGTTCTGTATTTCAGTGCCACTTACCCTTGTTGGAGGGTTTATGGGGACAAAAGCTCAGCCAATCGAATATCCTGTGCGAACTAATCAGATTCCAAGGGAAATTCCTGCACGTAAATATCCATCATGGCTTCTTGTTCTTGGTGCAGGAACCCTTCCGTTTGGAACTCTATTCATTGAGCTTTTCTTTATTCTTTCCAGTATCTGGCTTGGGAGGTTTTACTATGTATTTGGTTTCTTGTCGATAGTTCTTCTACTGCTGGTCATTGTTTGTGCTGAAGTTTCAGTGGTTCTCACCTATATGCATCTTTGTGTGGAAGATTGGCGATGGTGGTGGAAGTCATTCTTTGCATCAGGCTCTGTTGCCCTTTATGTCTTCTTGTACTCTATTAATTACTTGGTTTTCGACCTTCAGAGTTTGAGTGGACTTGTCTCGGCTTTCCTTTATCTTGGCTATTCACTGCTCATGGCAATTGCGATCATGTTATCAACTGGCGCCATTGGCTTCCTAATGTCATTTTACTTTGTGCACTACTTGTTCTCATCAGTAAAGATAGATTAAGGTTCTTATTTCTATCAGTCATCAACTAAGCAAAAGGGGTTCTGGCGTGCAGCAAGAGGAAGTTTTCCTAACCTATGTAACTTTTGCTGAGTTCTTTTTTGTAACTTGATTGCATCACAGCTTACTTAGTGGGGCAACAAATGCTTTGCTGATGGCCTTAGTAGTTGTCAATTAATTTTATTTTGCGATGTGATCTGTAATTTGTTCCTCACCTTTCTCTTTCCCTTTTCCCTCCTCTTAAGTTCTTACCCATTTGACTAGTGCTTGAGCTCATTTATTTTACTTGCTTTAGTTTTATTCAAATTGCTTGTAGAAGTTATAATTGCTCAGATTGCGTCATCCTCCCTTATTCATCCAAATACTTTAGAGGAATGTTAAATGGATACTTCTAGATTTCTTAATGATCTCCACTGTGCTTCTAGGTGTTCAATTTTTTCTTTGCATCCTAGCATAGGGAAAGTGATCTACTATAAATGGACTACGCTTTGTGGACACTGTGGACTGCTATTCTTTTACCTGTTACGAAAAATTTTGGAACTCTTGGTGGAAAAATGTAATATTTACTTTGCTGTGATGATTTTATTTGCATGACGTGGGGTTCTTTGATTGAAAGAAATCTGATGGATTGTCTCACTTTACTCAATTCGAGTCCTTGTTGAAAAGAAAAAGTGGGCATCGTTTGAAACTTTTGAGAACTTGGGAGGGAGGGAATTTAATATTATATCAATAACACTATGTAAAAAGCATAGTATTGGTAAGGAGCTCAACCTTGGGCCCGAGAACAATATTTCTGCTGGCCATTCGAAGGTTCAACCCTTGTCTTGTTCCTTGGCCCAAGAAAAGAAGGGAAAAAAAAATCCTTGTTCTTTTCTATCATTTTTACTCATAACTCTCAAAACTTTATGCTTTTTATGCAAGCCAAAAAAAAAAATGTACATACTCCCCGGCAACATTGGTTTAGTTAGATGGAAGAAAAAAAAAGTGAAATCATTTTATTGATCTTGTAGTTTCATTTGATTTTTAATTTAGTTACTAGAATTTAAAAGTTTATAATTTAATCTTTATAATTTAAAAAGTTTGCCATTAGATTTTGCTTATCTAATTAGTAATATATTTTTTTAATACTTTAAATATGTATTATTTATATCAATAAAGAAGTAAAATCACATAATGAGATGAAATTTATAAACATGTGTGGCATGTGATGCCATTTATAATTTATCATAAATTATATATGTTTAAAATGTGAAAATGACACAATTGATTACATCACCTAAATTTAATGATATACTTATTAAGATTTAATAATAAAGACTAACTTAAAATTTCTTAAAATTATAGACTTTTAAACTATAAAGATTAAATTAAAAACTAAGGAAATCAATTAAAAACTAAGAAAAAGTATAATAATTAACAGAATAATTTCACAAAAAAATTATTGAAATGGCACGTGCCATACTTCGAAGTAAAGGAATGATTAAAATACTTATGGACTAACTTTGTCAACACAGCTATCTATATTTATAATTGGTCCCTCATAGATGCCGTGCAAGCCATGACACTATGTAAATCCTTGTACGAGAGAAATTAAGCCAAAGATTCACAGTTACAAGTTATTTAATTGTCTACGCACACCTTTCAAAAGAAAATAACCAAAAAAAAAAAACAAATGAGAATGGAGAAAATCATTTTTACAAAGAGAAAGAGAATAGTTCTATGGATTGCCACCTTCTTGCTTGATCAAGGAGTTTGAAGAACTGCAGCTGGGAGCTTATTTTTCAACACACCCACACGAAGCTAACCAATGTGCTCACTGGTTTGCAGATAAAAACCTGTCTACTGTCTAATTTATTCTCTGATGCTGATTGTAGAGGAATTTCTTTTCTTTGTGTAGGTACTTGTTTATTTATTGATTATTTTTTTGGCTTAGAGGCCCATGGCCTCTCTTTTTACTGAAAAAATTATTTGCACAAGTATTGAAAATTTATCAAATAATTCCTAATTTTTATCCCTCATCAACTCTATAATTAAATCATTACCAAGCATAACTGTATAAGGCTTAAGACTAGAGGGGTCAATACTCTTGTTTTTCACATGACAAGGGTCATGTGATCAAAAGAAAAACAAAAGAAGTTATAACTTTTGCTGCATTTTAGTATTTAGGGCTAAGTATCTAGACATCTTATTTTTCTCATATATTTAAAGATTTTAAATATAAAATATATATTTATAGATTAATATTAATATATTATTTAAAACATACACAATACATAGATTTCAAAATTTTAATATTTCTTATATATAAATATCATATTAATAAAATTTTATATACTTAAAAATTAAAATCTCCATCTACCAAAAACCACCTTAATTTTTGATTGGTCGGTCAAATGGAATAAAATTGCATTGCAACCGAATTCTGGATATTGAGAATTGAGCAACATGCATAGGCAAAAAGAAGTGGTCGGAATTGCAGGGAAAGCGTACCACAAAATCAAAATCACCCATTCTAATTGGTCCAACTCATATCACCTTATCCATTCCCCCATCCAAAATCTCTTCCCCCGTGGCTTTTGTTCCTTACTGATCTGCCAAATCTCTCACACACACCCACTCACTCACCCGCTCTGTCTCCAAATCCTCCATGGCCATGGCAACCCAAGCTTCCCCCTTCACTCCGCCCATCTCTTCCTCCAAGCCTTGTGCTTTCAAGCAACCCTCCACCTTCTCCTTCTCCTTCAAACCCCTCAATTTCAGAACTTCATCACCTAAATCAACCACACTTATCAGAGCAGCAGAAGAGAAAACAGAGACTGCACCCACAACCAAGGAAGAAGGAGCACCGGTGGGATTCACCCCGCCCGAACTGGACCCAAACACTCCATCCCCGATCTTCGGAGGAAGCACTGGGGGGTTGCTGCGAAAGGCCCAGGTGGAGGAATTCTATGTGATCACATGGGATTCTCCGAAAGAACAGATCTTTGAGATGCCCACAGGTGGTGCAGCCATCATGAGGCAGGGTCCGAACCTGCTCAAGTTGGCTCGGAAGGAGCAGTGCTTGGCTCTTGGGACTAGGCTGAGGTCAAAGTACAAAATCAAGTACCAGTTCTATAGGGTGTTTCCTAATGGTGAGGTGCAGTATTTGCACCCTAAGGATGGGGTGTACCCAGAGAAGGTCAACCCAGGACGAGAAGGGGTGGGCCAGAACTATAGGTCTATTGGCAAGAATGTTAGCCCAATTGAGGTTAAGTTCACTGGTAAGCAAGTGTATGATTTGTGAGCTGTGGGACTGCCCCATTTTCTCATGTTTTCTGAGGATTGTTAAGCTCTGTAATTGTATCCATCTGTCACAAGCATATATTGGATTATTAATTTGTGTTAGCTTGACCATTCCTATATCAGAGTGTTGAGGCCATAAATCAGGATGGGTTCTTTGAACTTTGCGGAGATGGAAGGATGCTAGAATTTTAAGATGAATATTAGCTGTAGGCGTTAACTATTCATCAATGAATTGAATTTTTTTTGGAAGTAACATTTATAAAATTATTCATCTCGCTCTTTGATCTAAAAGTTATACTAAAAAGTCAATTTGAAAGATGGCTTGAAAGGGAAATGAACTTGAGTGTTGAGTTAGCAAATTGAACAACCATTTACTAAAATAAACAGTTTGAGTTCTGTTATTTTCTCATCTAATTTAAGGCTTTTTTTCTTAAATGAAATATAAATTTAAGTCTCATCATGGTTGAATGCTAATTATGGATCACAGCGTAAGGGGAAAAAAAAAAAGAGATAAACAATTATTTTGGTTTTCATTTAATGAGTTAAATAACTTAAGAATAAGACGAATTTAGATTTCTTATTTATTTATTTTTTATTCATCTCCTATTTATTTTAATCTAAATTATTAAAATTAAATTTGAATGATTTAGATTTGATATTTTTAATTTTTATATTTTTATTAATTTTAAAAAATATAAAATAAAAAAGTAAAAATAATTTTTTGACTTTCATATTTTAAAATAATAATAATTTAAAATAAAAATTTTTAAAAAATAAAAGATCAAATTGAACTGTCCAAACACCTACTCATCCTCAATCCGGAGACGCTGTTCAAATCGCCAAGAGTGATTGGTTTCGCCAGGAGGGATTACTCAAGTATTATTAAAAGTACTGAATTGCAAGAGTTGCAAAAAAAATTTAAACTATTTCATAAGTTTTTACATTTTCTTAAAGTCCAAGCATTATTATTTTCAAGTATGAAATTATCTAAATATGATTTCACCTTATAATATCTGTTTCATAATTTTAATTAGCTGCCCACAGTTTAAAATAAAATAACTATTTTCCAGGTATAAAAATCGAAATTATGAACAGTTTATTAAAAATGAAATTTAAATGAAGTTATTTACAAATACAAATTAGCTCCAGCTTTATTTAAGAGTATTGTAATTCCGTACAAAATTTGTGAATCATATTCTTCCTGTCTTATAGACAAGACCCCTTCACCTTCAGGAATCTGATCACACCATTTGAAAGGTAATTAATTTAGTGAAGATAGCTGACGATGTAATTGACAGGACTTAATGGATTAAAGAATCTTAAACAACAATTAAATTCGAAGGCATTTGCATTAATGTGATGAAATGAAGGATGATACAGACGTGAGAAGAACATCCATTGGAGAAGTGAACCCTCGAATATATGCAATAATAATAATAAATCATACGTGCACGCGCATCTTCTTGTGTTTCCTTGTCCTAGCAGTTACATTAATCATAACCATTAACCAAATGGGGCCTCCAATTTCAATTTAAAATTCAGATACCAAGAACACATCAATGAGATCATATTCCATATACGTCATCCTTAATAATTGAGCAAATGAAATTTCTAGAGTGTCTCTTGATGGGTTTATTTGGATCTAAGCAATCCAAATGATTCAGCTTTATTTTTGTTAAATAAGATTGATTATACGCAGACCAACCCAAGTCTGTAGATATAAATCCACACTCATTTTATCTTATTCCCACGATGAACATCATAAATACACAATTTATTACAATTTTTGTTTATTCTACATATACATTTTTGTGATCATCAACTTTTTTGTTGTTTTAAGCGCCAACAGCTGTAGTTGTGGTGATGATAGAATCTAATTCGCTCTTAGCAGTTCTGGTGATCCTTTGATCATTACCCTGGGATTGGCATCCCCATATTTCCGGAATTACTTGTGCCACTTGATTCACATTCTCCACTGTATAATCTGCTTCCTTGCATTTCACTCTCTTCCCAACCTTCGAAAAGAATCAAACAATTAATTAATTAATTAACAGGTGGCAGCATTTTAGATCAGATACTTTCTGCATAGTGTACGACGTCGTTGGGTTGCGAAATTACCAGGACAGTATGGAGACCCATTGCTTTTCCCGCGGCGACGTTGCCAGCATTGTCGTCCAGAAACAGCTGCAAATTCCATTCAATACTCCTTAGGCCGCTTTAGGCTTGACATGAATTTTTATTTACTTTAAAATTAATTTTTTAGAATAGTGTTTTACTGACTGAAATAATTTGTGTTTGATGAAGTTAGATAATAAACATTTTTTAAAAAATTAAACCAAACACATCATTTAGTCAAAAAAGTATTATTAGTTTCATGCTCTCAAACGACATCTCCAGGAGAATTAACTAATAAAATTTAATATGTAATTTCTTTTTTAAAAATGAGGAATACATTGTTAAATTGCAAAAATGTCTTATTTTTTATTTTTTAGAAAAATGTTATAATAAACTTCTAAAACTTCTACTTAAACTTTCTGCCTCCGTTAATTAGTTATAGCGCGTTTGATTTGTTGTTTTTACCGTACGACGAGGATCCACGTTGGCAGCGCGGAGTGCTATCTTCATGGCCTCCAGCGATGGCTTCAGAAGGACCGGGAACTCATCGGGTCGGGTTGACCTGCAGAGATTGGGGTTCATGGTTTCGAAGCATATAATTTGCTCGAAGCAGTCGCTTAACCCAAGCCGATTTAGCACCTTCATCGCGTGAATCCTATCGGAATTTGTGAATATCTGAAACAGTGTTTTTGGGGGGGGGGGCGTGGGGGTTCGTTAAAAAGAAAATGAACAAGACAATTGAAGAAATGAAAAGGAAATTTCAGTTCAAAGCATACAATTTTTCTTTGCTTGATGCTACGGAGGTGGTTGAGCAGCTGAATATCGGGTTTGACAGACTCGTAAGGTAGTCTTCCGTGCACGAAGCTGTTGGTATACGAAGAAAGAAAAGATTTAGAGAAAAATAGAAAGATTAATTTCCAATTCGATCCGAGTTAAAGGATTGATCAGATGAGGTTGTAATCACCTGTGATAATCTTCCGCAGTGATATCATAGCCTAATGCCTGGGAAGAAAAGGAAGAAATAGGATTTAGAAAAGTAGTGTATGAAGATGAAAATACTAAAGCGTGATAAATAGAATGAATGATTACTCGCAAACCAGCGAGGGTGCTTCCGTAGGTTCTGAAGAGTTCAACACGGAGACTTGAGGCTTTGCTTTGTGGGAATCCACATTTTTCCACGAGGAAAACTGCATGCAAATTAAATGGTCATATTTATTTAATTTGCAGATTATGAGGTAATACGTACTTGAAAATATGGTAAAGTCAGAATACCGTCAATATTTTTCTTGAGAGCTTCACCGATTCCAGTGGTGGTTGGGTACAAAGTGTCATCCAAATCTGCTTTAATGATCAATCATATATATCATGCGTATGTAACGGAAATAAAGAAGTTTAAAAAACAGGAAGAGAGGTAGGGAAGGATTAAAGAAGAGTTACCAAAGATGATGCAGTCAAAAAGAGAAGAAGAATCAGGAGTAGATGATTTGCTGCAAGAGTCCATGGCTAATTGGAATTAAGAAGAAGAAAATGGAAGGAAGGAAAGAAGATGGTGCACGTGGATTGGACGGAGTTTCAAAGTGTCATCGAAGTCGAGCATTTCTAGCTTGACATCGACGGTTGAATTTATGGATGGACGGTAAGACCCATACCTGGTACGCGGACCAGGGGATGCATGTAGGGGTAAAATTGGGAAGCTAAGTTTGGCCTACCCAATCATGTCATAGCATTGGATTACAAGTCACAAATGCAAAAATCATGATCAATTATTAGTATTTGGTGAGATAATTCATTATTCATTTGATACGAAAATTAAATGCGCCGACAATTCTGATTCGCTTTTTACCCTCTTGCACTCGCTAATTGTGAGGACGATTTTTGTCTCCTTCGTCAGCGGAGTTTCACTCATCAAATTAGAGCGCCATAAATAAGAACCAATTAGTAATTACCTTTTGAAAGAAGATATATTTATTGCTTTAATATATTCACTTTCATTCGTGTTTAATGTGGGATGTTGTGCCTTCTTAAGAAAGAAGAGCAAGCGTTTTATTTTTATTAAAGCGTGATAATGTTATATTCTTGTAAACATATATATATATATATATATATATTTTTAGTTATGATATAATTAATTATGAAATATTATGAAATATAAAATAATATTTTATATACTTTAATAAATTTATTACTATAATCACATTTATTAATTATAAAAAATCAAATTAATGTTTTAAAAAAATATTAATTATTAAATAAATTAATATTTTCAGTAATTATTTAATAAAATATTTTTCATTAAATTTAATAATTAATTCTGTTATCATTAGAGAATATGTGTTTTCAATAACATAAGATTATCACTCTTTATTAAATTATAAAATTAATGTATTAAAATTGTAATTAGATGTTAGTTTAAGAGGATAAAACATATTCTTCGCAAGCAATGGTAGAAAGTTTGATGATATTTACAGTCAATGGCTATATTATTAAATTGATAATAAAATCAATTGGTGGCGAGGGGGATTGAATGCGATGGAGATTGGAGAGTGTACGTTAGAGCTATGTCTCAAGGGTGAATCAGCAATTGCAAATAAAAAAGACGTGCTTAGCCAGAAAGACGACACGAGCAACTCAATATATGAGACAGAGACACCCTCAATAATGCAACTAACCTGTCTTTTATGTTCTTGGTCGGTGGATGATTATTTCCGTATATTTAAAACTCTTGGGAGGGTGTAAATATTAAATCTTTCAACATAAACCGAAACTGAAACCTTCAATATCCATCAATCAAAATCTGCAATAGTACTCTTTACTATTCATTTGCCCCTGCCTGCTTGGATCACCAAGCCCTTTAACTCACTATCAGATTATTGTTCCAACCAAACCGAAAAAAAAGTCGTTACCACGTGTCAAATAAGACTTTTCTTTGGTACAAGAGAATAGTTGAATTAATTATTGTTTTAATTCGCAAGCGAGCGAGAAAAGTAGAATGAATGCAGAAGTAGGAGTAGTAGCTCATAATAAGCCTTTTTTCTTTTGGTTAACTGGTTTGTTGGCTTAGTTTGTTCATATCCATGATGTACACACCCTGACCATTTTCATCCAAACACAACCTAGGACTCCTTTTCTTACACCCATTAATATGGCGATTTTTTAGGTAAAACATACGCCAAAAAGGAAAAACAAAAAGATAAAGAAATGCCATCTGATGACATGAAATCTTAGAGGCCTTTTTTCCCCTTGCATTCCATGTGTCCTTTTGCTTGACTTCATTTATTTTCCTTGTCTAACTTGGTTATGCTTGCTTGCCATGCCCATATATGAACCTAGCAGCTCCCTCTGTGTATACATGAGTCTCGTTATCCAGCCTGCCGAAAGTCATTCAAATTCAATCAACAACTGAACATTTAATTGAGGGCAAATTAACTATTAGAGCGTTGGTTCCCAAAAAGAGAGAAAAAAAAAATTCTTAAGTAAATTCGATGTACATATACTAAGCCAATGAAGAATGGATACAGAGATGTAAGAGATAGGTCCTGCTGAATATTGATCTCTCATTGGCCTAGTGTATATACTCTAGTTCACCTAAGAATCTTTCGATGTCCAAGTGTATGGCATTTCACTCACGTTTTCCGAACAGCTTTGCTCAAAGTTGAGGCAGATAAAAATGTTTTTCCATCAAGATATCTGTTTTCCCCCTTTATCCTTTGTTTCATTCTTACGTCTATCTCTTCAGCATTCAGGTCTAATGGGGAATCTGAAGCCTGGTGTAGTGTTAATTAAAAAAAAAAACATAGCATTTAGTAAAAGTAACTGCACAAACATGAATCAGCTCAACAACTGAGGCACCCTTGTTTTGTAATGATCTTGTATCCTAAAGTTTGTCTTGAGATTATACTATTTATAAAGATCTTTCTCAAAGTGGAACCTTTACTTTTTCATTTTTTAGTATATAATATGATATAGATATATATTCTGCTGAACAAGACGCTGGAAATATTGTTGCTGATTATATTACCATGACCCATCCCCAGATATCAGCATAGGAAGGGACATGAGCTGAATAGGGCACAACATCTGCAAGTGAAATGAAAAACAAGGTTAAGTACAACAAATTGGTAACCTTTTGTGGCTTCAAATGGAACAGAAACCCAGAAAAAAAGAAAAAGAATTTGGCAGAAGAAAGAACAGTTACACTTGCTCAGACCCAGAATATGACTCACATTTGAAAACTTGCCTCAAGGTGTTGTAAATACATGAGAACACTTCTGTATGGCTAAATATTCCAGCTGGCCCTGCCTGCATAATCAAAAAACAGTATACATGGGTTCTTAATTTGTTTTCCTTTCTCCAAGCATTTGATATTACTGCCACAGGCCCTAGCTAACGCTTTACCTGTGTCACAAATATGCCACCGTGCTTCAGTCTTGGCTTGATGGTGAACTCATAGAAGGACCTGGTATAGAGCTTATAACAAGGACCTCCTTCTATTGGATCTGCTAAATCACCAATTATCACATCATATCTCTCTTCCCTTGCTTCTAGCTCAGCCCTGGAATATACTACATACTATCAATATTAATTGCTTCATTCATACTTATATGATTATACTGTCAATATACTGCAATATTTGTGACATGGGATACAACTTGATTATCTGACCTGGCATCATTGATGATTATTTCAAGTCCTGGATCATGGAATGCTTCCCTGTTTACAATCAAGTGTGATTTGCAAAATTCCACCACCTCCTGCTCCAACAATCATATTAGCCAAGAAAGGAAAAGAAAGATTCAAAAGTATGAAGAGCTAGCTTTGTAGGAAGGGGAATTTACCTCATCTATATCACACATGACAGCTTTGTCTATGGTCTTATGCCTCAGTAATTCCCTTGCAGTTGACCCTTCTCCTCCTCCCATAATAAAAACATTCTCTGGACTATAGATTGACAAAAATTAAAGAAGATAGTGAAAATATAATCAAATGCTATATAAATATTTTAAGATCCTATATTAAAGGGCAGAGGAAGTACTTAGGGTGATGAAGAAGAGCAGGATGAACAAGACATTCATGGTAGATAAATTCATCTGTCTCTGCACTCTGAAGCTTTCCATCAATGACTAATGCCTGCATAAGGAGAATAGAACTTTGAATGTCAAGCGTGTAGAAGATAAAAGGCCAGTGTATGTATTTTCCTTAGCAGTAAATTATATGCAATGTTCAATTGTTTGTGTGAACCTTTCCGAAGGGCTTAGTGTCCAAGAGTGCAATATCTTGGTACTGGCTGGCTCCTGTGTGCAATATACTGCAACCCCACAAAAGAGAGAAAAAAAAATTAGGGGTTCTGTTATAATAGTGTGTACATTTTATCAAACAGATGGTAGTGCCGAACTTCGTAACAGAAAAGGTAAGTTTTACTTTGGATTTCATCAAGTGTTGTCTGCCTTTTCCATGGCCAAGGGAGACAAGAGCTTTACCTTTTAGGATCACTTTACTTTTCCCTAAGGTAAGAGGAAGCTAAAATCGCACAAATGTCTGTGATGCGCAGCCAAGAAAACAAGACACTAGCTGCAGACATGGAACTAGTACTTTATTTTTGTCTCACTCAAACCCCATGAAAAGCTCTTGGCTTCTTTAACCTTCTTGTGGCTTCTATTGTTTTTCCTATGAATCTTCTAAGATCATCATTAAACAAATGGAATAGTAATAAAAAAACATGATTGACCAGAAGACCCGCCACTCACAGAGGAAGAACAATATGAGATAATGAAGAGTTTAAGAAAAACAAATTAACAATATGATGGGGATGAGACTACTTTGGATTTTGACCCCAAAAAGTAACAAACATGCATAACTTCATTTGAATTGGATTGGACATCGTGTTATAGCTATGGATTTGACTTGGACAGTGTAGGCAAAATGGTTAGCAAATGGGGTTACCCAAGAGCACAGAGAAAAAACTTGGTAGCTAAATAAATATACCTATTGAGAGCAAAGCACCATCTTAAGTTCTCTTCAATCTCTTCTTCATACCAACAACTCTTCCTGTAACCATTGAGTGAATGGCTTTTGCCATTGAATGATCCATTTCCACTGGAGAAAGCTATATCACTCATTTTCCTCTGATAAAATTTAAAGGACGAGAGAGACAGAGGGAGATAGATTCAAAAAGAGAGAAAGAGAGAAGCAGTGAAATGCTGCACTGAAGTGGAAAATGGGGGGAGAATATAAGAAGGTGAAGATGGGAGGCAAATCAAAAAGGGCAATGATTTGGGTTTAGGAATGGAATAGCTGGAAAGTCTAGCTCTAAGTGGATGTGCTCAAGAGACTTGAAAAGAGTAATATCCTCCTGGGTTTTCGTAAAGTAGAGTTTACAATGAAGCTCCGTGTGTGATTTCTGAGGTTGATTTCATCTCCTGCTTATGCCCGTCTCATTATTATCCTTATATGAAACATACGGATGCTAATAACATCCATTGTAATATAGTTTGCCATGCCTGCCTCTGGATAAAAGGCTCAGCGACTCTACGTGCCATGAAATTTTTCGTTATATATATATATATATATATATATATATATATATATATATATATATATATATATATGAGAGTTGTTAACATGAAATTTATCTATCTTTTATCCAATAGAGTATTTGATACGTGGCTTAGAAATGCGAGGGACATAGATTGCATGAATGCTGGTGTGCAATGATAATGGTGCTAATGCAGCTATATGTGACATGCGGTGCATGTGATAGTGAAAAACTTTTAAGTAGATATGATCTATAAGATATATATAATTATATATGTATATCTCTTATTGTGATTCATTTTAACTTAATAAATAATTTATTGATGTATGTGATCCAGACCCAGAATATGTTAAAAGCAAGAAGAGGATAGAAGATAATAATTGAGAAGTCACAATTACCCAAAAAAAATCTGGTGCTTTTTTTTTTCTTCTTTTGGTTGAGAAAGAAGTGCAATAATCTTGGATTAGAGAGAGACAGAGGAGGAAGCGTGCAGTGGAGACCATCATAGTTATTCTCTCTGGTGCTTGAAAAGTAATGGGGAGAGAGCTGCGCGTGCCATGGCAGAATCACTGATGGTCACTATCACCATCAAAACCATTTCCTACAAACAAACTTAATTTTCAACCCCACCACATATATACCATGACAGTATTTAGTACTGTTCACTTCCTCTGATATTGGACAATTTCATCTATTTATGTACAAACCGTGTGGGTCCCAAAGTGATTTTGTGTTGATGTAAGGTTGGGATAAGCATGATGGTTTGGTCATAGAGGGAGAAGTTCATGGTGGCCAACATGAATCCAAACAAATCATCCTTGGTTGGGCGTTATGGGGGAATTATCATGCCTTCCCTTTCCCTCTTGTTCCCACCTCCCGAACTTTTAAAATACACGGAGAAAAGGTGTAATCTTCATGTTTTTATTAACGAAATTTTAATGACAATATAATAAATGTATAAATTTTACATATAAATATATAATTTTTATAACTTAATATTATATAATTGATTCTTTTAAATAATTATATATATATATTACATTTTTATTAGAGAACTTAGTAATAAAAATATAAAAAATTATATTACAGTTTAGTCCAAAATATATTTATCTTTGTGATTATGTAAAGGTTAGTTCTAATAACAACTTTATCTTTAAACAAGTTCAATTTTTTTAAAAAAGAATTCTTAACATGTATTTTCCAATTTTTAATTTATTTTTTAATGACTAAGATGACAATGTCAAAATACATATGTAATATTAAAAAAAGTAATACACACACCTTAGTGTAGATCAAAGTAATAATTAATAAATATATAAATATGTTAAACATAATTTTAGTGCGACTAACTTTTAGTAACATGTTTATATGTATATTTATTATTGCCTTAATTTATCAATTAATGTAAACACGGTTAGCCTAAAAGTTTTCACCTCAAAAGAATGAATGAAAAAGAGAATTGAGAATGATTTCATAAATACTTATTAGTTTGGTGGAAAAGAATACTAAATGTAGATCACAACAATGAAATGTCAACGGAACTTTATTTGCTTTTGTTATGATCGCATGTTAATTTGTGTGCGTTCGCCTATTGTTACTGAAATTGGTAGTAACTTGAATCAAGCCAAAATTGACGGAATAGATATAAAGTGTAGTTGGCAAATAGGTTTGAAAATAATGTGACATATACCCTTTGATCCCGTAAAATTGATTGGATTGATGATAGAATAGTTTGAAAAGCTAGGCTACACTTTTTCGTTATTATTGATATTCGAAAGAAAAACCATACTATTCATGTAAATATTGAACTTCACAAGCAAACACACTATTTTTCCTCCTCAACTTATAACTCCATGAGATGACACTCTTGGTATTGATGATACTATATATTTGCCAAAAGAAAGAAAAGCAACTCCTATTTTTACAAGACTATGGAATTATCAAGTTAGTTAATATATAAGATGTATATTTCATTATTAAGCACATAATTTGCAGATTTATTTCGAAGATCTTCTAATTAGGAATTGAGAAATAAAGGCATAATTAGATATAGGTGTTATAACGGGATATTCTATATTTAAGATTGTAGCTTGAGAATGCTCAAAATTGCAACAGATATTAATATAATTTATTTATTTTTATAGGTATCATGTGTTCATAACATGTAAAAGTTTTAAATGTTTCTTTAATTTTATAAAAAAAAAAAACTATTTTAAGTTTTTGAAAGAGTTTGTTTCTTGATATAAACTTTTTTTTCAAAAGCAATGTTAAAAAATGTACTTTGGAATTGGCTGGATCATTTGACACAGCGGGTTTTCTCTTTCGGTATGTGACACATCATAAATTTAAATTTAATATTTCTTATTATCTATTCAAACTTCATACATTGTGGTTTATGTGAAAGGCTTTAAATGTTGTTAAGTGTTTGACAAATATATTAATTATTTTTAATTATCAAATTCTAGAGGGGAAATCAACACAAGGGCTTTTATGGGTATCAATATTCTATAATTTACTATTTAAAAAAAAAAATTTCACAAAAAAAAGAAGTAAACAAAAATAAAAACAATGAAAAGAAAATAACTAATATGGGAGAACGAGACGAAGAAATTGAATATTTTTGGGTCATGAATTGGACAACCATTTGAAGAACCCAAGAGTCTGATCCGCAAGCAGCTCAATGTAAGCCCACAACATGTTTACAACCCAAAACTAGTTTGAACTTTCCCTTCTATCTTTATGGTATATCACACATCCACACAGAAACAAGAAGTTACCAACATTAAATATTTAAGGTCGTACTGAAACTTGCAAAGATAACGTTAGCAGAGGTAAAAAATTATATAAATATAAATATATATATATATATATATATATATATATATTACAAAATAAAAATGAAACAGCCATTCTGTTTGGGACACTGCACCTTTTACTGTACTTTTAGCACAGTAAAGAATCCGAATTCTACTAAAATATATGATGTTCAATCCCACATTTAAAAAAAAAAAAACAAGAGGGCTGTAAATTTTGAATGCTATACCAGAAGTCAGCGTAATACTGCCAAAAAATGAGCAAAATAATGAAACAAAGTGTTCAAAAAAATGCTTTTTAGTTATAAGAAAATTGATTATTATACCATGTTGAAAAAATCGGATTGGACCGGCCGGTTCGACCGGGAACCAATCCCTGGTCCAGTCTGGTCGTGGTTGAAAACCGGTCAAGCAAAGAACCGGTCAAACCGGTCAAAAATCGGTCCAAAAAACCGGTTTGAACCGGTCTGAAGCAATTTTCTTTTTTTTTTTTTAATTTTTTGTTTTATAATAGAATAATTTATTTTAAATAAATTTGACAAATTAAAAATAGGAGGTAATAAAAAAGATGAGGGAGTTGAAATATGAAATTTTTTTTAAAAAAAGAAAGAGAATATAAGAAAAATAAAATGTGCATAATTAATTATTCTTTATACTTTCTTTTTATTATATTCAATTTCCTTTCTCTCAAATATCAAGGTATTTACCTAAAATTATTATTTATTATTTTATTATTTAATAATAAGTAGAATCTTAATATAATTTAGAAATTTTAAAAATTTAATATTAAACATTCTTAACTTTTAATCATAGATAATTTTTATTTTAAATTGAACATTAATTTTTGTAATATCTTAAGAAATATTGAATTAGTAATCAAATATTTAAAATTTACTAATATTTGTTTGTTATATTAAAATTTTAATACATAAAATTTTTTAAAATAATATATTTAATTATTACCGGTTCGACCACGGTTTAACCACGGTTCGACCAATGAACCGTGAACCAGTATCTCCACCGGTTCAATGACCGATCCGATTTTAAAAACATTGTTATTATAAGAGAGCATGTAGAGTGAGTGGTATCTTTCAAAGTTGAAAATTGAATAGACAAAAAGAGTTTTTGAATTCTCATAATAGCACTCTCCTTGCATAATTTAATTTAACATAACATGTAGGAGGGAGGGAATTATACCTTTTAATAATGGGAGGTTTTCTTGACCGTTAAAGTGTGTATTAGCCTAAAAGTCATGTTATTATATCTAATAATGTCTATTTCATTTTTCCTCTGCTAATTTTCCCTGATAATATTTTTTACCAAGTAAGCATGGAGCTAAACAATCAGGTTCTGGATGTCTCACAAGAGAAGAAAGAGGCACAAACAAGAGTCCAACTGAGCACAACACAGAAATTAAGATTAGGCATTCACTGTCCCTTTGAATCAGAAAAAGGAAAAAACTACAAGAGATCAAACTCAAATTACAAAAATTTACTGGAATTCAAAAGCGTTTAGACAAAATGGTCAAAGAGTCTTAAACCACAATGACGTTATTTTTTTTTTAAAAGATACATGACGAGAAGAACTTTTTTTATCTTCTTCTTCGAGGAGCCTTCATCAACCGAGTGGCTCTAGTGGGGTGTTGTTGTATTCTGGTTCTGGCAAAAAGATCCAAATGATGGATACAATAAATAATTTGAAAAATAAAAGGAAAAGCTGTTATGCTAAATGGAAGGTGATTACATTTATAATTGTGTGCGTTTTATAGTTTACTATTGGATTTTTAAAAATAATTTCATACATCTCATTTTTATTAAAAAAAATTAATAATAAAAATATAAAAAACTGTAAGTTTAATCTCCCTCTCTCATTTTGTGGGAAACAAAAATTTCTCCATCTTAACAGAAAAGCAAGAATCAAAGTCGATGAAAATTTTTAGATACTTATAGTCATTACATATGACTTTGCTAGTGATTTCAAATAACATTTAGAAATATCACACTCACTAGTGCTATTTATTATTATTTTTTTTCATTACTTCTCAACAAAACCAATCGCTTTATTTGAAGTAAACTTTCGATGGAAAAGTTAAAACTGGGGATCCCAAGAAAGTGTTACGGGGAATGAAAATTAAAGGTGAGGATCTGCACATGGGATCGAGGAAGACGAAGGATGAAGGAACAAAAAAAGATAGTTCATGTGATGTGTGAACTAATGGAACGATGGCAAAATGACTCATTTGAATTGATGCGTCTGTTGAAGTGATGAAAGAGTTAAGATAAGGATCGAATTTAGATATATTAGATTCTTGACATTGAAGTTTAAGAGAGGTGTCATTTAAGTTAAAATTTTTGGACTAAAAAACCTCGTTTTCAATTCTTGCTTTTCTATAAAAGAGGAAGCCAAAGAGGGAAAGAAGATGAAGTTGTCATTATGAGTAACAGAAACTGGCAAATGGGAAAAGAAAAAGAAAAAAATTGAGGTTTTTATTGAATAAGGATAATTCAAAAAATGGTCATGTCATGGTGGTAAGTTACAAATGATGTGATGAGTCATTATTGGAGGAGATATGATAGAGTTTTGGATATATTTATTAATAAAAGAGATCAGTTGCACAAATTTAAAAAATTGTGGGGCTGATTGTTAATTTTTAAAGTTAAAAGAAATAAATTGTACAAATTTAAAAATTAACTGAGGTTGTATGCTTATTAGTCTTAACAATAAAATTCTTTTTAAAATATATTATGTTTTTCTTAACATTAAATTAGTATATTTAAATTTTACTTTTAAAATACTTTTTAAAAATAAAACTTATATCAATAAGAAGAGATACTATTTTTTTAACAAGTTCTTTAATTGTTTCTTTTCTATTTGACATATTAACTTTAATATTTATTTCTAAAAATAAAAAAGATAAAAAATAATGGATTAATAATAGGCAATACAAGTCTCAAAGAGAAGAAAAGGTACTAATAAAATAACAAATGTCCAACCAAGTCAAATACCAAAATCTCGTAGAGGTATATGGGCATATGCTGCCCTTGTAAATTAAAAAAGAAAAGGCAAAAAGCGAGAAAAAAAAAATTCAAAAGCATTCAGACATAATAATCACAGGTGCATTACTCAATCCACAACGGATTTTTTTTTTCAATTTAATTTTAGAAACATAATGAGAAGTTTCTACTTATCAAATGTTTTAGAAACATAAAACATAATAATGTTTTATCAAATGTTTTAAAATTCAATAAATCATTAAATTGATTGAAAGAGCAGTTTAAAGTTTATTAATTTAATTATGATTGAACCGAGAATAAACTTTCTACCATTTTAATTATGTATCATTTAACATAACAATATATTAGAAATATAATACAAAAAATTACATAAATAAGTAATTTAAGATAAGAGATGATTAAATAAAATATAATAATCTATTTAAAACATCATTGATACTTCTATTACTTATAAAATAAATTAATAGTCTCACATAAAATAATATTTAATAGTCAATCATAATTACTACAATAGTCTTTTCAATCACCAAAAAATAAAAATAAAAAGTATATAATTATTATTGATATTAAAAAAATAACAAAACATTATTGTTATAACTTAAAAAAAGTTAAACAAATTATATCAAAGTCATTTCAATGACAATATTAAAATATAGAGAAAAACAGATAAGTGTTTAAAGTACATGATTCATTAATTTTTGGTTGGTTTTGACCTATTTATTAATTTTTTAACCAATTTATCGATTTTCTTATAGATTTTAAAATGCCATTTGGATCAGTTTACTCACCTAATCAATTGATTTAATCTAATTTTTAAAATAGTGGGCTATCGTATTCTTCTTATTAGGGTTGTACATAAATTGAATTGAGTTCGTTTAACCCAAATTTAACCGGGCATATTTTTTTAACCCAATGTCCAACTTGAGTTTGCTTGATTTGATTGGGTTGGATAGGTCTTATCTTAATTTTTTGATAAAAATTATAAAATGGCCATTTAAAAAAATAAAATTTTTATATAAATCTTTGTAAAGTTACATTTTTCCCTTAATAAGTTTTCATTTAAGTCCTTATAAGTTGTAAAATAACATTTTGTCCTTAAAAAAAAGTTCATATAAATCATTGTGCAATTATATTTTGCTTTTAAAAAATTAATTTTTATAAAATAATTTTAAAAAAATGTAATACTAAGTTTGTCTAAACAAAATTAACAAATATAGCCGAGCTAGGCGGGGCAAATGGCCCAACTAATTTGGCCCATTTTTTTATTAGCCCAATTCAACGTGATGTAATTAGGTTGGTCAAGTTATCAGACTAGATGGATATTTTTACCTCTAAAGACTTCATCAACCGAGTGGGTAAATGGCTAGAGATCAAATTGTCTCCGTTCTTAGCAGGTACCAGACATCATTTCTACCCAATCTCAGCCATTTAATTCATCTAGTAACTTTAGATCAATAGATTGCATTTGGGTGGCATTTGGTGAAAAAAAAAGTTGTAAGGAGATCAACAATTTCAACTATAAGAATAAAAATTTTAATTGTAAGTACAAAATTTATAACTTTAAGAAGAAGTTACATTTCAAAAATTTTAATCATAAGAATAAAAAATTTAATTATGAGAAAAAATATTTATTGTAAAGGACATTAAATTTTAAAATTGTTTTATAAACCCAACAAATCAAAAATTTATTTTTATAGTCAAAATTTTGATCTTCACAATTAAATTTTTTTTCATTAACTAAATTTTTTTATTCTCATAATTGAAATTCTTATCTCCCTACAAAAATATCTTTTTTTTACCTAATGCCACCCAATTACAATTTAACAGTCCAAAAGTTACTAGATGGATTGAAAGGCTGAAATTAACTGAAAATGACGTTCAGTTCCCGCCAGAAATAAAGCAATTCGTTCTCATGTAGTCATTGTGAAAATGGATCAGCTCATGTTGGTGTTCCTCATTTTACTTCATGTTTCTCACAAAGTTAAACTTTATTTTTATTTTTTCAAAATTTCTTTTTTTTTTTTTGGGAGGGAATGGATCTCCTCATCGGAGAGAACATAAGAAAACATGAAGGGATTCAACATAAGAAAATCCAAATCTGCCATCATGGGTTGGTGTTCTCTTGAATAGGCAACTACATATTTTAATTTTCACATGATCCAATCGACGGACATAATAAATACTAAATATTTAAAAATGAGAGTTAAGGTTGTATTTGTTTCACATTATTCAAATGCTTTTAGTTTATAGAAAAAATTATAAAAAGAGATTTAAAATTAACAAAACTTATTTTAAAACATCTATTACCATTAGGTTTACTTATTTTTTAAAATTAATAATAATTAATTTTAAAATAATAATAATAGACTTTTAAAATAAATATTTTTAATTTGAAATCCTCCCTAATTTGTATTCATCGTCCACGTCAACCGAAAATTTAAGTGCCTTTTTAGCTGTTCCTTTTCCTAGGTAAGCGATATTTAAGCTTGTTTAAAACTATTTTATAAAATAATTTTTTTGTTTTCAAGAACAAAAAATTAAAAAAATTTGTTTGATAATGTATTTTTAATGAAGTGTTTTGGAAAACAAAAAAACAAAATTTTATTTTCAAAAACAAAAAACTCAGAATACTTTTTAAGTATTTTGTAATTTTTGTTCTACAGAATCAGGTAAAAAATAAAAAATAATTATTTTTAAAATAATGATTCAAACAAATTTTTTAATTTTTTTATTCTCAAAAATTTATTCTTAAAAACATATATTTTAAAAATATTAAAATAAAAATAATTTTAAACAAGCCCTTTGTCCTTTCTGTATATTATTTTTCTAACAAAAAGACGACGCCACGTGTTTGAACTGTTTATACTTTTTTCTTCATCAGAAAATATATTATTTATTTCAAAATAAAACCAGGGGATGAGTGTAAGCAAGAAAGAAAAGACAACATTTTCAATCGCAAAAGGTTGCCAGTACCTGCTTTCTTTTTCGGCCAGTTTTTGTTTTTGTTTTTGTTTTTAATTAAAAGGCGTTGTTTCTTACATTCTTTTGAATCACGGGCCCCAGTTTCAATTTTTTTTTTCTAGGATGTAGAATGTTGATTTGGAACAAATTCGAGGTCAGGTTTCCGTGGGTTCAATCACATTACTGCTGTGCATTTGAAAATATATATATATATATATATATATATATATATATATTCGCATTGATGACATTTTACATAATTGAAAAGGTCAAACATTTTTAGTACTATTTCAATTATTTTTTGTCAGATCAACTTGTATAAATTAATTTTGTACTAAATAACCCTTCTATTCTCTTTGGTCAGAAATGTCACAGGCAGAAAAAATTATATGATTCATGCGAAGACAAGGACGTTTGAATAAGATTAGAGATTTTGAGGATTTCACAAGGAAATTGAGAATCTAGACCAAGATTTGAGATACAATGAGAGATATTATTTTAAAGGTAAAATTTTAAAAAAAATATTATGTTGTGTCTTGATTTAAATTTTAATTGATCAAGAGAAAAATTTTAATCTTCAATACATAGAAAATTAGATTAAAAAATTAAAAATTTAGGATAAAATTAAGGAATTTGTTTTAAAACAAAAACTTAGGAATGTTGTGTTGTGTATGTTAATTTGAGATTCCAATTGTCCAAAGAAAAACATTTTGGTTTAATACATAGAAATTAAGAATTTTGTAAGTGAAATAGAAATTTAAGACAAATTTTAAGAAATTCTGTAAAAAAAAGTTAGCAGAATAATTTTGTAAGATACCAATATAACCAATATATTAATTGTTTGAATCTTATATTACTCCAATGCTAATTTTTGAACTATAAAGTACCAAAGTGAAATTGAGTTAAATCATGAAGTATTAAATTATATTTTATCCTTTTTTAATAAATTAATATCATAACATTGAGTTTCTTTAATTCTTTTAATTACAATTTTTTTTACTTGTCATAATCCCATATATATATATATATATATATATATATATATATACAAAACTCATGGATTTGCACACTGTTCATTTGTTATTGTACATAACACTGTTTATAGCGTCATTTTAGTGTATTGTGTATATATTGTTCATATACTGTGTTGCACTGTTTATCTATACATTTTAAAAAATTTCAATTATTTTATTTTATTTTTTATTTGTGGGACCCACATATTTTAAATAACCCCTAGATTTGTAGGGGTTACTACTAATTTTGTCATAAAGTTTGATAATAAATATAATACTTAATTTTTTCAATATGCGAACTAAAAATTGTCACTTCAACTGCAGTTTTAATTGGGGCCAAAAAAAATTGTTGTTTTAATTAATAGTACAATTTTATATATGTCTCAAGGCAAAACAGATGAGAAAATATAGATTAAAATAATTTTTTTTCTTTTAGAGAAACATTTAATTTTAAGATCATTCGTTTCTATTATACACAACCTATTTTTCAGACCAAGAAAAAATAAACACGGTACAACTAAATTTAATTTTAGACTTAAAAGAATTCATTTAACTCCATATTTGTTGCAGTTAAAGTCCAAATTAAATTTCACATTTTTTTTATACAAAAATACCTTTAATTAAAATATATATTTGTTGGATTCTTTTTATTTGCGGGCAAATGAAAGATCAGTGTTGCTGGTATAGTAATGCGAAGTTTCTCTAATGTCATAAATCTTTTATTTGCTTAGAAATAAATGGCACTCAAAGTAAAAGTTAATTAATGAAAGATATTTTAATTAAAAAAATGTAGCATTGGGTCTTTTTGACCAACAAAAAAAAAAGGCTAAATAGATCTTTTGGCGTCATATTCAAAATTAGGTTCAGTTAAAGCATATTTTGAAATAAAAAAAAAGTTTTTGTATATTTTTACGACAAGCGAACGAATTATATTAAATCATCTTTTAAAGGAGATTAATATATATATATATATATATAAACTTCTCTTACTTAATTAAAAGCAATGGGATCTATGATCACTATCTAATAATTAGTAATGGTCAAAACAAAATCATAATTAATTAATAATAGAATATAGGCTAAACAAACTCATATTTTTTTATTATCATTTTATCATATCTCATATCTTACAGTCACTCGAATTTATATACAACATACTCACTTAGAGAGAGATTCTGGCACGTGAATAATAGCAGTTGGTTACAATAGAATGATAGTCATATTGGGTGTGTGATATGTGATGTTGAATGTACTGAAAATTTGGATACTGCTCTATCAGCCCCCCTCAAGCCTAGCTGTGATGGAAGAATAGTGAGGCTTGTTCGTAAGAGTTGAAACCAAGGAAAAGGAAGCGATTTTGTTAGAATGTCAGCAATTTGATCTTCTGAAGAGATGATGGAAGTGCAAAAAGACTTTGCGGCAACACGTTTACGAACAAAATGATAATCCAAAGCAACATGCTTGGTACAAGAGTGTAGAGCAGGATTGGCAGCTAGGTAAGTGGTGCCAATGTTATCACAGCAAAGAACAGGAGGTTGAGGTTGAAAGTAGCCTAGTTCAGAAAGAAAAGATTGTATTTATATAAATGTCATAGGTTGCTATAGCAAGAGCCTTATACTTTGCCTCAATGCTTGAGCGAGCAACGATATGCTATTTCTTAGAGCTCCAAGAGATTAAATTTAGACCAAAGTAAATACAAAAACTCCTTGTAGATTGATAATCAATTTGACATCCTCCCCGATCAACATTAGAATAATCTAATAAGGAAGAAGAGGAAGAAGCCTTGATGAACAATCCTTAATCCAGAGTATGTTTAATATAATGTAAAATACATTTAATAGATTGCCAATAAATAGCCCAAAGATTATGCATAAATTGACACACGATTTACAACATAGATAAATCAGGACGAGTAAATGACAAATATTGTAAGCTGCCAACAATGCTTTGGTAAAAAGTAGGATCACCAAAGATAGGATTATCAATATCAGAGAGATTGGAGGTGGAGATCATTGGGAAGGTGACAGATTTATAATGTAGCATGTTAGTTTTAGTTAATAGATCATGTATATATTTCTTTTGTGTGGCAATAAGCTAGTGGAGGAACGATGAACCTCGATGCCAAGAAAATAATGAAGATCACCCAAATTTTTAATTGAAAATTAGAAGCTGAGAGTGGAGATGAGTTCATCAATAGCAGAAGCAGAAGAACCAGTCAAAATTATATCATCAACATATATTAAGACAAAAAGCCTAGATTTAAAGATGAACAGGGAGGTGTTAGATTTAAAAGCTTCAAATCTCAATTCCAAGAGGCAAGAGCTTAACTGAGTAAACCAGGCCTATGGAGCTTATTTCAAGCCATAAATAGCACATTGAAGCTTGCAAACATAATGAGGAAAATACAAGTTAATGAATCCTGGAGGTTGCGACATGTAGACAGACTCATTAAGAGATTCATGGAGAAAAGCATTTTGAATGTCAATTTGTCAAAGACACCAGCCTTGTGAGATTACTAAGGACAGAATCACTCTGATTGTCATAGGCTTAATGATAGGAGAGAAGGTTTCATTATAGTCCAACCTATGTCTTTGAGTAAATCCCTTAGCAACTAAATGCGCTTTGTAGTACTTAATGGAGCCATCAACATGATGCTTGGTGTGAAAGATCCATTTGCAACCTACCATATTTCGAGACGGCGATGGTGGAACCAGAGTCCATGTTTAAGTGGATAAGAGAGCTTGAAGCTCAAAACTCATGGCCTTGTGCCATTCATGATAACGAAGAGCTTAAGTGATAGAAGTTGGGTTCTCAAAGGCAAACCAGTTATGACAGTCAAAGCACATGGACGCCATGAGATAGTACTATTTGTGTGATGTTTGGGATAGAAAAAATGGTCCTTGGATCTGGTTTGCATCGGATGATATTTTAGAGGTTATGGGTGGAGAAGATGGAACTGAGGATGAAGGTAGAAAGGACGAGAAAGAAGGTGAAGTAGGAAGTGACATAGAAGTAAGGGAAATAGGGGATGGGATAGGAGCAGGTGAGGATGGTGAGAAATGTGGAAAAGACTAAAATGAAATGTTTGGAGTGGGTTGGGTGATAGAAGGGTGGAAGGAAGTATTAAGAAAAGAGAGTTGGGCCAGAGAATTGGACTCAGAAGGGAGATTGGTTTTACTAGTAAAAGGAAAATAGCTCTCATCAAAGGTAACATCACATGACACATATAACCACTTGGACTGAATATCATAACTAATATAGCCCAAGTGATGGATGTTATATCCTAAGAAAACACATAATGTAGATCGTGGTTGCAGTTTATGGTGTTGGGCTAACATGCAGTGCCAAAGACACGAAGAAAGTTATAATTAGGCTTGGTTTTAAACAACAATTCATGTGGGGACTTATGAGATAATGAAGGATTGGGTAATCAGAAGCATGGTGCATGAGAGCAAGACTAGTATTAACAATATGTCTGTGTTTTCATTCTACAATTCCATTTTGAGCATATGCATAAGGGTAGGTATGTCAATGAACAATGCCCATAGAATTTAAAAGATGATTAAGTGCACTGTATTCACCCCCCAGTAGAATTGGGCTTGCTTGATTTTGGTATTAAACATAAATTCAACATATTTGTGAAATTGCAAAAAGATGGAAGGAACATCATACTTGCATTTAATGGGAAAGAACAAAGTAAGCGAGAAAAATCATCAACAAAACTTACATAATATTTATGACTAGAAAACGAAAGAAGAGGGGTAAGACCCTAAACATTAGTGAATACTAAATCAAAAACATGAGACAAGTGATAGGGGGAAGGGGGATAAGGTAGTGCATGAGCTTTGGCATTGTGACATGGTGAACAAGAAATGATAGTGGAGGCATATGACACTGGAAGAGAGTGTTGACGCAAGATATGCTGGACTTTTCGAAAGGTAGGATGACCTAATTGTTAATGCCATGTATGAATTGGGACACATTCACCAAGGTAAGCATGAGGAGAACCACTAGGTATAGCGTAGAGTCGGTTATGTGTGTTACCGCGACGCAAGGTTCACCAAGTTTTGAGATCCTTCACAAAGAAATAATGACAATGAAACTCAAAGTGGACAGAATTATCGGAACAAAACTGAGAAATAGATAAAGGGTTTTTAATAATGGATGGAACATAGAGTAAGTTAAAGAGAAGAAAAGTACCTTGGGAAGTGGAAATTAAGCAGAACCTGAATGTTGAATAGGTAATAAAGTTCCATCTTCAATGGTAACATGATCATTGCCATCAAATAGAACCAGTGAAAGATTAAGGTTGTTAAGATCATAGGTTATATGATGAGTAGCCCCTGTATTAGGATACTAGAGAGACTCAGAGGTAAGAGAGACAGATGAGTAATTGGTAGATAGTGAAAAAGGAGTTGATACTTGATATGCATGATTGAAACAGTAATAATAGGTCAGTGTTGTATGTCCAATGTGAGAGCATACTTAACATTTTGGTCTGGGAATAAAGGGAAAAGAAGGACCTTAACTGCCATGTAGAATGCCATAGCTATGAGAAAAATTAGTGCATCCTCCTCTTCCACAAGAAAAATCATGGCCACTTTGAGTGGAAAGAGAAGACTGTTTTGTAGTAAAATGAATAGAGATTTCAGTGGATGGAACAAGCACTAGAGTTTGTAAACTTAACCATGCTTTGAAGCTTAACAAGTGACTGAGAAGTTCCTCAGAAGAAGGAGGAATAATTCATGTCGTGATGGCAGCAACAATAGAGTCATACTCAGAACCAAGTCCAACTAAGAAATATGTATAAAATTCAACATCAGTAAGAGGTTTACCTATGGTAGTTATGGAATCTGCCAGAATAATTGCTTTGCAAAAGTAATCTACAATAAAGTCTGATCCCTTTTTTAGTAAGGTTAATTGGCTATGGGTTTGAAGAAGCTTGGCTTGAGAGCATGTAGCAAAAGATGTCTGAAGAGCTTGCCAGACAACTCGAGCAGTCTTATATCTCATCACTTAGGCAGTGATATTTTCAAAAAAAGAAGTAAAAATAAGAGAAAGAACTAGCTAATCCTATTGAAACCATTTTAGATACTCTGGATTAGGTGTTTCGTCATCGGTGGTTGCTAAAGGCTCAATAATGGTACTATTGATATATCCAAATAAATGTTGACCATAAAGGTAGGAAAGCATTTGGGCCTTCTAGATGCTATAATTGTTGTGGTTCAATTTGATTGTGACATAGTGGGGTAGTGAACTTATTGAAGAATTTGTATTTGGTGAATTGGTTATGGGAGAAGGTGAAGAAAGATTAGAGGAAGGAGATTTCTGAGAAGTGTTAGCCATGAATTCGAATGAAGAATTTATTATGGCTCTGATACTATAATAGAATATAGGCTAAACAAAATCATATTTTTGGATTATCATTTTATCATATCTCATATCTTACAGTCACCTAAATTTATATACAACACACTCACTCAGAGAGAGAGATTCTGGCACGTGAATAATAGCAGTTGGTTACAATAGAATGATAGTCACATTGGGTGTGTGATATGTGACATGGAATGTACTGAAAATTTGGATACTGCTATATCAATTAATAATAGGATTTTAAGCACATGAAACTTATAATATTCTTAAGTCAAATGGATGCGTACGTTTTCTTTCAAATTAGGTTAAACAAAGTTTTAAAGAATAATATTCGATATTGCCAATAAGAAATTTAGCGATGATGGATGCGAGACTACCAAACATGTCCTCACTAAATGAGATCAATTAAAATTTGAATTCATCAATCTTGTATATGATTATCACATCAAGCCAAAATTAATGCATTTCATCTTATATAATTAAGAAACTCTAGAACTCCTAAAAAAAATTCCATCAATAAGTAATTTTTTTCGTTAATTAGGCTCCAATTGTAATTAAAAGTCAAATCTTACATTTTTAAAAACAACTCCAATATCACAGAGCATTTATAAGCCAAAGTTATGGTACATTTTGTTTGATATAAAATGGATTAATTAAGGAAGTCTTTTTTAAGACTTGGGAGAACATTTTGCCTTTAGTTTTGAATATTAGTTTTTGCTCAAACCATGTAAACTTAGTCATATATATCAAAGACACGAATTAGAACTTTAAATTAGTATATTTAAAATTTTACATTCAAAATAGTTTTTTTTAAATTAAAACTCGTCTCAAATTAAAACCTTAAACCATAATAAATGTTTTTTTAATAAGTTTGTCAAGTTTCAGAATCTGAGTTGATGTTGTTTGGTGTTATTTGTTATGTGTTTCAAAATCCTCTTGTGTGAAATTGCTATTTGTGATTCTTTACCTTTTGTGTGATTGCTTTGTCCCACTTGGAGATGTCTATAAAAACCCAAGCTACACTGAACTTGTAAACTTGATCATTATAGGCCTAAGTATGCTTTGTCCCATTTGTATAATTGCTTTACTTATTTGCTTAGCTTAACAATCATACAAGTTGTTTACATTATGTTGTGAATGAATACGTGGCTTGTTTCTATCCATTGAATGAGAGGAACAACCATGATTAACCCAACAGTAGGAAGGAGCACTAACATGAAGCTATAGGCAAACTACATGCCTTCGTATGGCCTCTACCAACCAAGTGGATCAGTGGCCCTTGTGGCTGTTCCTTTCAGAATGTAGGCTAATGGCTATCCTAATTCTATAATAAGATCCAAATACATAAACTTTATATGTTGTCAGTTTTGTTTTGCAATGTCAACATTACAAAAGTTTTAATTTTCAATTAATGGCAATTTTTGAGTCATCACAATTATGAGTAAATGTTGGATACTAAAACTTTTTAGCGGTTACTAAAGTGGTTATCAAGAAAAAATAATTTTATGCGATCATTAAAAAAGGTGTGTATTGAGAAAATTTTAAGTGGAAGTCCAATTTTGAATAGTTGTCACTAAAATTTTGTATTTAGTAAACCAAAAAAATTTTAGTGACAGCTAAAGCTATAAGTAAAAATTTTTTTAATTCTTTGTTTAAAAATTATTTTATAATCCTAATTATCCATCATGAACTTTCTTAAGCCTTTTTATTAAAAAAAATCAAGAGATTATTAAGGAAAGTAAAATAAATCTTTCCTTTAATAACCACAACATTAATATACTAATGTAATTGAGTTTGCTAGCATCGCAAGGCATACAATTGAGAAAAAAGAAGCCATAAACAAAGGATGCTTGTGATTTGAGCTGAATCTTCTAAAAGAAATTAATTAATCAAATTTTGCAAAATAAAAAGTATTGGTAGCAGAAACTATAATTTTGTTGAACTCGAATTTATAGAATCTGAGTTCTTTATTTTTGTTGGTTTGCATAGAATATTATAAAAGAAATTAATTAGTCAAATTCTACAAGATAAAAAATATTGGTAACAAATGCTATAATTTTGATGAACAACAATCCATAAAATCTGAGTTCTTTTTTTTTTAAGGTTTCCACGTTGTTGTTGTTAAAGGGATAGAATAAAAATTTTAATTTTTTGTCAATTTTTTAATCTCAAGTACAAAAAATCTAAGACCTTATTTTTGTCCTTTGTGAACTTAGATTCATTAAATTTGAGTTCACAAAAGGAAACTTGCAAAAGCTTGGCTTTCATAGGTTGATTGATTGGTCAATCAAAATTGGATGAAATGATAAGGCAGAGCTGCCACGTGATGTGTACTCCTTGGATGCGAAGATTATAGCTCCATATGACGCTATCTTACTAGTCTAGAGGAGATAATTTAAAAAAAAAAGTAAAATTTTTATTATACAATTACTAGAATATCTCTACAACCAATGCATTTAAACTTGATCCCTCACCTGCCGAGAGTAAGACATTCGTCTTCATGCTTTAAAAATTTCTTAAGCTTTTTCTCCTTTTAAAGCTGTTGCTAGCTTCTTCAAATTTGTTTTGCTTTTTAAGTGGTCTACCAAATATATATTAACTCTGCCTGCATTGTACTTTAATATAAAATCATTTCATAATCAGTCCTATACTTGGAAGAAATTGGAGAGTTGTGTTAGGTAATTGACGGCCAATGTAATACTTTGTCAAATATTTATGTTATGGATCATCGATGTGTTAAAGTTAATGCTAAGTCATTGTTTGAAAGCAACACACTATATAACTCAAGTATAATGTCATCCTCGTGTGAAAAGTATGCTCACAAGATTTGTTGGATGTGAAAATTCTTGTGAAACATGGAAAAGAGTTCAAGAGTTCTTTGAACCTCATGCCAAAATTCATCAATATAAAGTTGAGCTCTGTAGCACCAAGAAATGATCATGAACAATCACCGAATATCTATTGTGGATTAAGGCTTTCACCAATGCATTGATTTCCATTGGCAATATGATCTCCAAAAAAGAACACATGGAAGTTATTCTTGAAAGCTTATCTAAGGAGTATGATGCCTTTGTCATTCTTATTAACATACAAAGAGAGCTTTACTTAGTAAGTAAGGTGGAGTCTTTATTGTTAACATTGAAAATTCTAATAAAGAAATGTTGAAAGCTACTACAAGCACTCAAGAAAGTATTGCTATTAATCTAACTAATTTTAATGTGGCAACTGAGATTAGTGCTTATACTAATGACTCTAGTACTGGTGTTCTTTTGGTACCAATATTAGAAATCCATTTCCAAGTAATCAAGGAATCTTCTATAAAGGAATAAGTCAATCAAGAAGAAGAGGTGATTGTTTTTCAACCAATGGTAGAAGTTATCTCATTTGTCATGTATGCCATAATCTTGGCCTTTCTACTATACAATGTTATCATAGGTTTGATAAGCATTTTCAACCACAACCATACTATTATAATCAACTATATCTATAACCTCAAGCCAACTTGCCTCAAATTTGCTAGTTTTCACCAAATTTTCAAGTAATCCATCTACTGCAAGCACTTCTCTTGCCAGTCTTAAATTTCCTTGTAATTCATCCTAGTTCCTAGATTCTAGTGCCACACATGATATCACTCTTAATCCTTTGAATCTTATGCAAGGAACCAATTATCAAAAAACAAAACAACTTCATATTAGCAACAACTTAGGTTTGCAAATCTCTAATCTTGAGCATTCCATTGTTTCCATTTATCTCTTTCACTTACTCTTAAACTTAAATAACTTAACTCTATGATAACCACAAATTTTCCTATAGATATACTAAATGTACTTTTTTAGGTTATAGTCCAAGTCACAAAGGTTACATGTGTCTTGCTTCAACTGGTCTAGAATCTAAATCTCCAAAGATGTTAGATTTAATGAGTTTCATTTTCCATATAAAACTAGTCACTCATATGCTTTTCCTTCACCTTTTTCTCACTACAAGAAAATAACAAAGCTATCGTAGAATTTCTTTAAGAGAAAAATCTCAAAATCCTGTGAGAATTGTTGTTCTTATAGAAACTTTAATGGATTTTAGGTTATGAAAAAAGAGCCGTAAAAATTCACAATTTTTGTTAGAACATAAAAAATCCATGAGAATATTTTTTTCAAAAATTATGAGACTTTCTTGTGGAATTCTAGCAATTATTTACTGTGAGATTAAAAAGAATTTCAATTTTTTATGTTCCTGTGGTATTTTACTGTGAGAACCATAAAAATTTTTGCAAATCAAGAAATTTTTTTTAATAGTTCTCATGGTAAATTATTGTGAAAACATAAAAAAAAATTGTAAATTTTTTTGTCTTTGCAATAAATTAATGTTATAATTGTTAAATTATCATGAGAACCTTAAAAAATTGTGAATTTTGGTAAATTTTTCCCATATTCTCTCGATTTTCTTTCTACATGAACACAAAAAAATATTAAATTTTTCTTGTGTTCTCATAATAAAATATTATGAGAGCATAAAAAAAATTTCAAATTTGTAATGTTCTCATAGAAAAATTCCATGAGAATGTTGCAAACTTTTTGTTATTTATATTGTATTTGACTATCAACCTTTGTTTAAATAAATAGCTCTTGTTTAAGTAGCCAAGAAATATAAATTCTAGATGCAACTAACCAATAACAAAGCATATACACAGGGAAAACATTATAGATAAGTAGTAAATGTGTTAAGAAAGTCGTGAAGTAAATTAAACTTGAGATAACTGTGTGCTCAAAATCATAAAGTTACAAATTGTAAAGCTATAATCATGTCATATAAACAATAGCCTAAAATCCATCATCATCATTATCATCATTATAATTAGGTTGAGGTTGGGAAGTGCCATTTTTTTAAGTTTTTATCTTCATGTGAAACATAATCTTTTTCATTAAGGCATCCATCTTGGCTTCTTGGGCCTTTTGCATCTTATCAACAACCTTGGCAAGACTTGTGTTATAAATTTAGGCTTGCTCAATTAGTTTTTGTAAGAGCTTATCCTTCAATTCCTTCTTAAAAGAGGCCGTTAAATGCTCTTTCATTTGAGAAAACTCACTACGGTCGTATTTAAAGTTTTGTATGTTGTCAAAACTAAGGAGACCAACCTTTGATCCAAACCCATATGCACAATCTTTTTTGTTCTTTTTGTTAGCAACCTTGAGCCATATAAAAGATTTAGTGTCATTAAACCTTGACTCTTGACTATCGCTCATCTACTTATATTGGCTCTGCATTAACCAAAAATAGGTAAGTATTAAATACATATAATAAGCATATAATCATTAAAGTTAATCATTTGCTCTAAATGAACAAAGTAAATATAATATCTTTAAAGGTAAGAAAACAAAAAATTAACTTAATAAAGCAATAGTATATATACTTATCAATTTATATTCATGAAATTCCAAATGAATAAATCTAACCTTATATATAGTTATGAAAGTTAACATATGAAATAAATAAACAAAGTAAATATCTTGAAAGTTAACATCTTAAATAAATAAACAAATTAATCATATACTTATTATATAATAATAATCTTATTTATGAATTAGTTATGTGTTGGATCCTCTTAAATGCTGCAGAGATTTGAACAACTCTACTTCCTATAACACTTAGATAAAATATACTAGAATTACATCAATTAAAACAATATGAATATTAATCCAATGATACTCACACATTCTAAGAATGCTTATTATCTTTCTCTTATGCTTTAAGAATGGCATATCTATACTTTTATGTAGGTATCCTCCAGTATTTGCAACCTTATTTACCTTATTGCATGTAGATTTAAACTTGAACTCATCACTTTGTTAATACTCATTTAGCTCAGCTCATGTTATTTTAGATAACCATTCACCTTTGATTTTTTCATTATGAATGTTTTTGAAAGATGCTTGCATTATAGTACTACACTTTTTTCTCTATATCTTGTAAATTTAATGCTCAATATACAGGTCCCAAGCACACCTTTTTTATATTAAAAATAAGTAAAACTAATTAGCTAAAGAATAATAGTAACACATTAAGTATACCTATCATCATACCTTAAGAGTTATGGAATTAACTTTAAATTTCACAAATAAGTTCTTGACAGCATTAAAGACTTTAGTAAATCCTACCCATCTATGCTCAAATATACTATAAATGATCTGAGACAATATGGTAATCGGTTTAACATGTGAATGTATGAAGACAAAATGGAAGATGATGTAACCGTTACTCCTAATGGGGTCCTAGCATGTGGAGATAGCTTTTTAGGTGATGGCTGTGCAACAACTAAGTGCGTGTTTGGAAACCCAGTGACTTCTTCCAAAACCACGTTTTCTTTGAAGTAATAAATTGTTGCTTTTACACAAACGTGATTTGTCACCGGGTTTCTAAACACACTTTAATAGTATCTGAATTGGCTCAAACTACCACACTATCTTCCTTTTATCCTTCTTACTAGTAGAAGATCCTTCACCTTTATTGCATCCTTCATCTAATTGCTAAAATAGATAACAATAAAACATTTTAGAAGTAAGCATTAGTAAACAATTTATGTAAGGTAAACAAATTGTTAAGTAATAATCACAATAATTTACCAAATTGTATCAATCACTTACTAAATAATAATTATTATGAGGATCCTCTTTAGTTTTAGATGAATCACTATCTAAAAGTTCCACATCTAATATTTCATCCCTTTCTTTTATTGTTTCATCAATAAAATAGCCAAATGTGGATGTTAGGAGTGTTAGTTACAAGTTGTCAAGTTTGTTATGCATTGTTAAAAGTTGGTTAGATCGGGCCTCTATGATACTTGCATTACATATATACAAAGGTCACGTTTATTGTAACATCATGAATTACAGAATTTGAAATATGGTTTCAGAATATATACTTCTTTTCTCTCATTTTAGTTTCTCCGCTCTTCTCTTACATAGGATTTTCATTTCTTGATCTGATTTGTAAACTTGGAACAAATTTTCTGTACATTATTGAGCTTGACTTCCATGTCAAGCGAAGTTTTTCAAAATCTTGACTCCCCTGTGCATAACACACTAAAATTCTCACAATAGGACGAATTTGACTGTGTAGTATGTTTGAAAAGAAGAAAAGATATTACAAATACATAGAATTGTACAATTCGAATGACTTACCTCTTCTGCTATTTTGAATTAGTTCCAAACAATTTGGTTCGATGTTTATCGATGACTTAGTGCATGATGTCAGGGAGTTAGCGATACGTAGGAACTTGACTAGTCTCCGGAGACCTGGCAGTATAATTAATTGTGTGTGTGTGTATATATATACACACACCAACATGATACTATAAAATTTTAAAATATCATAAATTTTAATTATAATGCAAGAATTATAAAATAATATTTTATTTATTTTATTAAATTTATTATTGTAATTATAACAATTCGTTATACAAAAATTAAATTAACCTTAAAAGTTATTAATTATTAAATAAATTAATATTTAAATAAATTAAATGTGAAATATTGAATAAAATATTATAAAACGTAATAATTATTAAGTTACAAGATTTACGTGGGGTTGATAGTACATCATTTGGCTTTTATTCAAGGTAGGCGATATGTACAAAAGAATACTAGAATTAATGGAGTGCTTATGATCATATAAGAAGCAGAGCTTCAAACTTTTTTTGTTTTTCCTTTTTCACATAGTCATGGCTGCAGCTATGAAACTCGTTCTCTTCTTTGTTATCACTGTCTTCTTTATCCCCTCAGCCACAGCCATCCCCCCACACCCACACCCACTTGACCCCCTAACACCATCCGAGTTCAACCTGGTCCGAGCCATTGTCCAAAAGTCCTACGCAACCTCTTCCACCCATACCAACGGCCTAACCTTCCAATACGTAGGCCTGGACGAGCCCGACAAGCCCACCATCCTCTCATGGCTATCCTCCAAACCCTTACCCCAAACCTTAATACCTCGGCGAGCCTTCGTCATTGCTCGCCTCAAAAAACAGTCTATAGAGATCACAGTGGACTTATCGACCCACTCCGTTGTCTCAACCAAAGTGTATAAAGGCCATGGCTTCCCTATGTTGACCTTTGATGAACAAGACGTAGCTTCTGAGCTTCCATTCAAATATGGACCCTTCATAGAGTCGGTGAATAAGAGGGGGCTTGACGTGTCACAGGTTCTGTGCTCTACTTTCTCGGTTGGTTGGTTCGGAGAGGTTAAGACCAATAGGGTTTTGAAGATTCTGTGCTTTTACACGAATGGGACTGTGAATTTGTATGCGAGGCCGTTGGAGGGAATAACGGTGGTGGTTGATCTTGACGAGATGAGGATTGTGGGTTACTCTGATAGGTTGGTGGTTCCTTTGCCTAAAGCAGAGGGAACAGAGTACAGGGCGTCCAAGTTGAAGCCTCCTTTTGGTCCTAAGCTCAAAGGCATAGCTTTCCTGCAACCCCATGGGCCTGGGTTTAAGATCCATGGACATACTGTAAGGTTAGCACTTAATAATGCTTATTTTCTCTGCGCTTCTTTCCTTTTCCCTATCTTTTTTCCTTGGATACATTCAGAGAGACTACGTGTGTATTTGAAAAAATGACAAGAAATCTAAAAACATGATTTATAATTCATAAAATGTAAAAATTATAAATTATTGCTTTGACCAAAATCATAATTTGAGAGAAGGAAAAGTTAAACCAAACATGCATTATAACTCCTTAGCACTTTTAAGTAGATTCTGTAAAAAAAAAATAGCATGTTAATGATAGATTTTAGTTTGGATTCTTTAAATGTTTTTTCATAAATTTTAGAAAAGGAAGAAACAAAAAAAGAAAGAATAAATTAACAGTTTAATTTTATAAATACTTTCACTCTTTTATTATTCGTACTTACAAAAAAAAAAACTTTAAAAAGATCTTACACAAAAAAAAGATGACTCAGAAGTCTTACCATCTCCTATATTTATATTTTTATAGACAAGACTGCAAATATGATTTTTCCCCCCTTTTCTCAACTGTTAGACCTCTCGTTCCCAATAGCTAGCTAGCCGTCTCTGACTTTGCCACCTTTCGTAACGTGTCGGTAAACTCAGCTTTCTTTGGCTCTAATTACTAACCACTTTTATCGAATAACTTTGCGAAAAAAATTCTTGTACATATTGCATATGTGTGCAGACCATTACACATATAGTATATGCAAAAATTTCTCTAACTTTTAGAAAACATTCTATCATTTCTTTGTGCGCATGTCACATGTATGTTCACAATAAATACTGACCATTATATAAGCTACGTTGCTGCTCAAGGCGCGTGCGCGTTAAAAAAATTAAGTACACCTATGTATTTAACAATGTCTTTTTATTGCGGTGGTAATGAATTTTATAATGTGCTTATAATATTTTACTATTATGTTAATAACTAATTACTAATAATAATAATAATAATAATAATAATAATAATAATATACAATTATCAATACTTTGATCAAAATAGAATAGAAGTGAAAAATATTTTTATAATATCTATTATACCCTTATAATTATCATTTAGTATTATTTATTTCATTTAAATATAAAAATAATTTTTTTCATCTTCTTTTTTAATTTTTAACTTTTTATATACCAAATAGCTTTAACAAGATGACGAAAAAAAAAGTTAATAGTTGCACATCAATACCTATATATTATTTCTATTAATAGTTAGAAACAGAGCCTTTTATCGACGTGATGCGAAAACATTACTAATCGTATATGCCAAAATTTCACTTACTTCGCCTGCAGCTGAGAAATTTTGGACTCCACCGATAAGAGGCTATAGTTAATAACGAAGAAGAGACAAAGGCTGCATTCAATAATTTTTGTGATTTCATATATATGTTTTTAGGGCGTGTTAGTTGTAGCTCCTATAGATTGTTCATTACTTAACTATTCCAAGAGTCACCAAATCATTAATTTTTTCGGGTTTATTTGATTGGGATCTAACTAACAGTCTTGTTATATTTGTATCTAATAACGTCATCTAATAGCTAGCCTTTTACACAGCAAGCCATAATTCGATGCATTGACTTTTATTCATTCTTTGAATTTTGTTCCTCCGAGGTGGAGATCAATTTGCTTTAATTAATTAACACTGGCCGGCCTTTTTTTTTTTCCTTATCTAAACACATCGTGGAATCAGTTGGGCAAATTGGGAATTTCATATAGGATATGACATCCGAGCTGGACCAATCATATCTACGGCTTCAATCTACGATGTCGAAAAGCAAGAGTATAGGAGGGTATTATACAGAGGGTTCATATCAGAGATGTTTGTGCCATACATGGACCCAACTGAGGAATGGTACTACAAGACCTTCTTTGACAGTGGGGAATTTGGGTTTGGTCAATCTGCTTCTTCCCTTCAACCTCTCACCGATTGCCCATCAAACGCTGCATTTCTAGACGCATTCTATGCAAGCGCAGATGGCACCCCTGTCAAAATTTCCAATGCCTTCTGCATATTTGAAAAGTATGCTGGTGATATCATGTGGCGTCACACTGAAATTGAAATCCCAAACCAAGTGGTATATAACTTTTCTTTTCTGTCCCCTTCTCTCTCTCTCTCTCTTTATTATATTATTATTTTTAGAGTTATTTGTGATTGACTTAAGCTCATGGGTTATAATTGCTTTAATTTAATGAGTTTATACTTGGCTTAGCATTTTTATTAATACATTTAAATTTAAATCAATATAAAAGTAACAATGGATCAAGATCAGACTTTATCTATGAATTTAGGCCACCTCTAAGCCTTTGATTATAAGTTTAAATTAAATTAGGCTTGAGCCCAAAACTTATAAACTATTGAGATTTAATTCAAACACGGACTTATAACCCAGTCTACAACAAGTATAGTTATTTCCATTGATAATTATATTGGGTTTGTTTGCAGATAACAGAAGTTAGACCAGATGTAAGCCTAGTGGTGAGAATGGTCTCAACTGTGGGTAACTATGACTACATAATCGATTGGGAGTTCAAGCCAAATGGTGGCATCAAACTTGGGGTATAAAATATAAGTATACATACAAATTTAGGTTATATATATATATATATGTGCGCGCGCGCTTTAATTTATTATATATTGTTCTTCTTCAAATTAAACAGGTTGGGCTTACTGGTATATTGGAGGTCAAAGGTGGGACATATACCCACACAGATCAAATCAAGGAGGAAATTTACGGCACATTACTAGCAGATTACACAATTGATGTCTACCATGACCACTTCTTAACATATTATCTTGACCTTGACATTGATGGAGAAGCCAACTCCTTCATCAAGAACAGTTTGGAGACTATAAAAGTAACTGATCATAGTTCACCAAGAAAAAGTTATTGGAAGGTTGTGAGTGAAACTGCAAAAACTGAAGCTGATGCTAGAATAAAATTAGGGTTGAAGGCATCTGAGCTAGTAATGGTAAACCCTAACAAGAAGACAAAACCTGGAAATAAAATAGGGTATCGTTTACTCCCAGGCTCAGTGTCACACCCACTTTTGGTGATTGATGATTACCCACAAATTAGAGGTGCATTTACCAATTATGATGTGTGGGTTACGCCTTATAATAAGTCTGAAAAATGGGCAGGGGGACTCTATGTAGATCGTAGCAGAGGGGATGATACTTTAGCTGTCTGGAACCTCAGGTACAACACTAATTATTAAATCATATATATAGAATGTGAATTTTATTGACTAATATTCATCTCTATAATGGTTTTTCATAGGTGGACCAACAACTCTCAAGTTAGTTCTTATATAACACATTGATTTTCATTTTTGTCTCTCATGATTAAAGTTTCATTTAAGTTAATTTCTTCATTAGTGAACTGTTAACTTTTATTAAATTCTTAATAAATCTATTGGTAAAGTTAGGAGTTTATTAACAGAAGAAGTAGATATTTTGGGGATGGATTTTGAGTTGTAAGGAATCAAAATAAGAATAACATTTTGTTAAGGACTAACTGTAGAATTGATCCATCTATAAATTACTAAAATAAATTGGAAGATAAGTTTAGATCAAATTAGATTTGATGTTATAAAATATGGTCAATCTAGAGACTCTAAGTAATAAATAGCAATAGTTAAAGAAGAAGAGAGTAGGGATAAGTTACAACTCACAATATCTTGAGGGGATAAGAGAGTTTGTCAATATTCTTTTTAGATCAAAGACAAACTGTTTAACTATACAAATAATAAAAATAAATAGTATTAAATAAGCTAAGAATTGAACCATTATTCTCTAAATGAGTTAATAGATAACCTAGCTTATTATCAGACTATCTATAACACAAAAATCAATTCATATATACAATACCAAAAATGCAAAATTAATTTTTTTTATATTATTGAAGTTAAATATGATTAATTAATTCAATAATTGATTAATGCTATATCCACAAATAATAAATATTCCAACGTAAATAACTAAGGAGTTTCAGTTAAAATGTGTTAATTTTGAGTGATTGTGTTTGCATTATTGAATTCACATGTATGTGCAGGGACAGGGAGATAGAGAACAAGGATATTGTATTGTGGTACACCGTAGGGATTCATCATGTTCCAAGCCAGGAAGATTTCCCAGTTATGCCAACGTTGAGTGGTGGATTTGAGCTAAGGCCAACAAACTTCTTCGAGAGTAATCCAGTTCTTAAAGTAAAACCACCAAACCAAGTGAATTGGCCTAACTGCACTTCTCATTCTTAATTTGCTGGATTTGCATGTTGAGTGAAGGAGTTGAAATAATGATATATTTGTGCTAGACTATATGCAGTTTCTTTAATCTACTTTGCTTAATTTATTACTGAATTTGCCATTGGAGTTTTCATTAAAATAATATCAAGAGATAGCTCAACTTGTTTATAAATTTATTTCCCCTCAAACGCTCTCTCTTTTTTTGTTTTTTCCCCTCCTAAATTTTTGGGCTACCAACCCATTCTCAACAATTAATCCTCAGGTCCCAAATCTGGCCTTTCCTCTTCTTCTCGGGCAAATTGGGGCTTTGAAGTTGCTATGTTATGGACCCAAACTTTTTTATAGTTGTCTGATGAAAATATTTTTAAATTAATTTGTCCATGAATAGAGATTAAATCTTATAGTGACAAAAATGTAAAATAACCTAAAATTCCAATATCCCAAAGAAGAATATAATATAATGATTACACTTTTTTCTTAACAACAAATGAAAAGTTGCCATTATATATATATATATATATATATATAGAGAGAGAGAGAGAGAGAGAGAGAGAGAGAGAGAGAGAGAGAGAGAGAGAGAGAGAGAGAGAGAATGGATTAGTTTATCTAAATAATTAGTTCATCAAACACAAATACATTGAGGTATGCAATCGACCGTTTAACAAATGATTCAATTTCTTAAATTGTTTTTTGATGCCTCAGTCCAAATTGACCCAATCTGATCGAGTCGTTAATTTTGTCAATTATTTTATTTTTGCTTAAACATAAGTTTTCCCTAAAGTGATTTTAAAAGTGCGTTTGTTTTTAACACTAAATTGTAAAATGTTCAGTAAAACAACTCAAGTTTACAAGAAAAAAATATTATTTTATCTTACTAATTGAATTAATTCTTAAAATTATTTTCTGTCAATTATTTTGATGAAATTAAGATTAAACACTAAATTCATAATATTTTGTAAGTTAGTGGACAATAATAAAAATTTATCACACGTCTATGTTTTCACCCAAAATAATTGTTTTAAGTAATGGCGCAATGTGACCTTGAGTTCTCTACAGGTGAGACACAAGTTTTTGTTTTTGTTTTTGTACAATAAGAGTATTTTTAAATTTGTTTAGGTGTTAATCAAAATTAGATTTCTTTGGCAGCAATTTTAATAACATACTTTTCATATCAACTTAATATATTTTAAAAAATAACATGTTCTAAATATTTATTCCAAAATTTAATTTTAAGTAGTTAAGATGAAAAATACATTTCTTCAAAAATTAAACTAATCATTTGTAAGGTTTAACATTTTAAGATTACAAAAGGAAAAAAAATTCAAATAATTTGTGTAACAAGATGCAATGGCTTTCATATAGGCCTTATTTGCTATATTGTAAAGTTATTTTATGGAATGAGAATAGAAGATGTATTGGAAATGAAAATAAATTTTGTATCTTTTAAATATCTTATAAAAATGCAATGGAATAAGAGTTAAAAGACCACAATGCTCTAGGTAATAAAAATAAATTAAATATTTGTTTTTTTTCCAATGATTTTTGACGATTGTGGCTATCCCAGTTTGTGATTGTTTGATCATTTTAGTCCATGTCATCTCTTTGTTTTTTTCCCCACCATTTGGCAATTGAAAAATAGTTTGTGGCATTTGATTTGAATTTCATTCGAACATTCTGAATTCAGCAATTCAAAGCAAGAGAGAAGAAAAAAGGAAATGGAGTCATCACATATAAAAATCAAGCAATAATATATGGCGATAAAATAACATATTAACAGCAACCATGAACCACAAATGATTCAAACAGCCCACCAATCCTTACTTACCTCGAAAGGGAAAAGAACAGCAAGAGACAGCACATGCGTGTTTACAAAGCATGGATCTTCTCATCAAGCTGAAAGTCAAGATGGGGTCCTTCCGAAGCAGCAAAATGGCTACTAACTACCACCCGAAACCCAATACCCAGATCTGAACTTCATTTATCATGATATACAGTGAATCCCAATACCCAGATCTAAACTTCTTTAACGCTATATGGGCCGGTAGATGAGGTTTGCTTGATGGGAGACACTGGCTAAGGTGATCTATGCAAGTGGTGGAGCTCGAAGCTCCTTCGATGGCCATGGGTGGATTGGAGGAAGAGCAATAGGTCTATGAGAATACTCAGGGGCAAGATGGTTTGATTTTTCACTCTTCCATGATTCATACGGCTTTCCTTTGATAGTTCGATGCAGAGGAGATTACCGTGTACGATGGATTTGGGTCTCCCATGGGTTGCTTCTAGCTAGTGTACCAAACATGAAAATTTGGCACTCCCACTCTCTCTCTCTTATGCTGTGATTACGGTCTCTCATCTACCAAACACGGCCATAATGTTGGGCTCTGATAGAATAAGGCAAATGTGACTTTATTGCTATGATTAAACCAAAGGACATCATCAAAATAATGTTTCATAGTTGAAGAAACTAAACGAAATTTGATTAGAAGATCAATAATCATTAGAAATAACCAAAAATGTCCTTCTAGAATGCCTTTAATTCAATAGAATCTTAGTTTGCAGATATAATTTATTTTATAGAGATAATCTCGCAGAATATATTACACACTACAAATTTCTGCATTACATTCTACTTCCATAGTCATATATGAGATGAAGACAAAAAAGGTTACTATTCATACTCTTCATCGCCTCGTCAGCTTTTATTTCCCAACATCTTCATCTTTGTTTTCAATTTGTTATGATGGTGTTTCTGAGCACATTCCTGTTGGCAAAAACAAGCCAAAGAAGAAGTGGTTTGTTTTGAGTGGGCTACTGCATACAAAAATATATACAAGATTATAATAATTGCATGCAAAAATGTAAAATCTACATTCTTTGTTATGTTAAAAGTACAGTAAAGGATGTAGTGCACTCTAAACAAGAGAGTTTTTCTTTTGTTTATTTATTTATTTACCTTTGTTGTGTTGTAGAGCACTTGTGTAACGCAAGAAAGAATTTCTGCTAAAATATATCTTCATAAATTTGGCCGTATTTAAATTAAAAGCACATATTTATGATATTTTGACCATTATTTATATGTGGTGATCATTTGATTTTTGGCTTTTTTTTTTTGAGAAAATAGTTTAATACGATAATAGTTCCCAAAAAAGTTTATTATAATTTTCTTGATTGTATACCATCCCAAGTGCCTGTAATTTTCTTTAATTGTTTTCTTTTACACAGTTGACACATTATCCCTATTATTGAACTGATTGCAATTGCTTTGTCAATTTATTTTTATTAATCCAGCAGATGGAAAAATCAGATGCGGCTTCCAATGACATTGCTGTTAACAACATATCCATACTAGCGAACAAATCATTCAAAAAATTCCCAAAATTATACGGTTTTAAAAGTTCCCTTTCTCCTCCGATGAATTCCAACTCAATTGGAAGCAGTCACAGCACAATAGTGTCATTAAGAGCGACAATGAATCTTCCATACACATTAATCAAGCTCCTGTAATTAAATAGGAGGTTTCTTTCAACGCTCACACACTAATGGCTTGCGCGCGAGCGCGCGCGCGCACATACACATATTTATATATATAATTTGCCACCCCTTCTCCCCTTGGCTTTGTTCATCGCCAACATTAGCAACAAAGGTAATAGTCTCTTCAAGTTTCGGTCTTGCTAGTTTTCCTTTCTGATACGCTGTTTTATTGCCATTGGGGTTGTCTTGATGCAATCGATGATTTCAGCATTTTTGGATATTCATTGATCAGTATCGAAGACCAAGAAGTCACATGATTTTTGGGGATTTTTCTGGGTTTAAAATTGGGATTCTTATGTTTTAGTTTTTTTCTTTTTTGTTATTTGTAGAAGAAGAAGGGTGACGCCACACGATTGTCTGGGTTCAAATCTGCGTAAAATCTATGAAACAAGTTATAATAACTGTCTTCTGAAAAATCCTTGCCATTTTCTCACCAACTTTCCTCGCATTACGTTCAATATTCTGTATCTTTCTCACTCAAATTTGTTCTGAATAGTTCTCATCTTCAATTCCATGTAAACTTTGTTCTTTTCGTTCAGTTTCGGCTGCAATCTTTCTCAATTTGTTTTTTACCGTCAGTTTTCTGACAAAATCCGGAATCTCACCCTGTTCGTTTGTCTCTGGTGGTACTGAACTGGTTCTTGGTGGTTTTTGGCCCGGGTCGGTACTTATTTTTTCCGCATTTGATGTTGTTGATTGCTACGGTTGAGTTTTAAGAGTTTTTAGGGAGTTCAGTGGGAAAATTGAGTTTGATCTTGTTTTCGTTTCACCTATAGGCATTTTCAGTTTGTTTGGATTGTTGGTGGAGATTTTCTGGGGGAGTGAGGGCTTCTGGGTTGGTGAGGATGGGATCGTAACCGGGGCAACACCTACCAATTCGACTTCTGGTAAATGCTTTAAATTTCCCATTGATTTTCCTTTTCTAATTTTTTCGACTTTCTATTTCCCAAAGATTGTGACTTTAAATTTTCATTAGGTGCCTTTTCATCGTATTGTACATGTAGATAAGATGAGGAGGAGAATGGGACTTGATGACAGAAAAGAAGAGAGAGAGAAAAAAAAATGAATGACTAAAATAAAATCGACACGAAGGATGCCACATATACACTTAACCGAGGGGACTTAAGAGTTAGTCAGGAGGACAACTTTAAGGATGCTAGGAAAGTAAGGGATTCAAAGGGGAAAAAAATGGTGTGAGTAAAGTAAAATTTTCAATAAAGGTAAGGGATAAAATTAGCTGACAAGCTTAAGCTTCGATCCCATTGAAATTGTTGGAAAAAAAACCTTATAGATTTTTAAGTGTACCAGGTCCATGTGATGGAGTGCACCATTGAAATTGTCTGAAGAGAAGAATTTAGTCCACACAAAACCCGTCCATATCCTTGACATTAATAACAAAAGGAAATTGCTCGAGGAAAAAAATAAAAAATAAAAACTTGTGCCTGTTAAAGACTGAACAACAATTTGAAGCATTTTCTGGAAGCGAAAGCAGAGGATTGAAAAACTATAAGCTCTGATCTGCTGTCATTTGATCATAAAGCAATGGAGGAACCCCAACTCCCATGGTTCCCTCTAGCATTTGATTCACCTGCTTCATTGTTGGTCTAAGAGCTGGATCTGGATGGATACACCATAACCCAACCAAGGCCATTTGCTCAAACCTCTTGAAATCACTTAGTACTTTTGAGTCATGATCCGCCACTTGCTCTAGTTTCTTTGAGATCATACATCGTAGAACCCATTTTCCAATACCTGTATCGTCTTCTTCACCTTCTTCCTCATCTTCCTGACTTGGTTCGACATGCCTTCTGCAACAAATAATCTCAAGTAACATAACCCCAAAGCTAAAGACATCAACTTTAGCAGTTATTGGGGCACTCCTTAGCCATTCAGGGGCTATGTATCCTATAGTTCCTCTGATGTTAGTGTTCGTCCTCGTTTGCTCTATATTCAGAAGCTTGGAAAGCCCAAAATCTGCAATCTTTGCTGTATAATTGGCATCAAGCAACACATTTTGGGGCTTGATGTCGCAATGTATGATCTGGGTCTCGCACTCTTCATGCAAGTAATGTAAGCCTCTGGCAATTCCAAGTGCTATATCAATCCTCAGACCCCAATGAGGTTTTTCTTGCTGTCCAAACAGGAAATTGGACAGTGCTCCATTTGGCAGGAGCTCATAGACAAGAAGTCTATGGCTTTTCTCAATGCAAAATCCCAGAAGTCTCGCTAGGTTTCTGTGATGGGTGCGACCAATTACCTTGAGCTCAGTCATGAACTCCTGTTCACTTCTTTCGATTTTCTTCTCCAGCTTCTTCACTGCAATAGCAATTTCTGCATCATCTATAGCTAGATTTCCTCTATAGACTATGCCTGAAGATCCCTTACCAATAGTCTTACTGAATCCACCTGTTGCTTCATGAAGCTCCTGGAATGTGAACTCTCTGAAGTTGATTCCTATGGCGCTTGCATCCAAAAACTTCTTTCTTCTCATTAGTCTATGAGCTAAAGGGTGGTAGTAGATGGCAAGGGCTCCAAACAAGCAGGCAAGGGTAGAACTAACCGCAAGCATGACCTTCAGAAAAACTCTGACATTAAAACTCTTCTTTTTTGAACCTTTGATTCTGCCAGACTCATTACTGTTGTAATTAGGAACCTTAAGCAGAGCTTTTTGCCCCTTTGAAGATGAACTCTTTCTGGCATTCACCAATGGCATCCTCTTCTTGGCACATGTTGAAGATGTAGCATTGAAGGTAGCAGCAACAACATAACAATCATCCATGACATATTTCTTACAAGCTTCTAAATCAACATTTTCCAGCTCAGCAAAGTCTGAATCTGAAGCAAACTGGAAATCAGTATCATCAAGCACCTCCAGCTTGAAGTTCAACGCAGAAGGCTCTTCTGCACAATAATTAATCACAGTTTCTGGGCGACATCCTAAGGACACATCTTTGGGTTCAAATGGGATAAAACCTGGAATGCATTCACACTGCACCGATTCATTATCAGGTGAAGAGCACAAGCCATTCACCCCACAAATAGCATCCACTCTGCAAGGGTCATCAATGGCTCTCCACACCCTCCTCCACCCACTGCCATTTCTTCGGTTATAAGCATATTGCTGGAAATTGCCATGTTCATCTATTGTTGCTCGGTGATAAAAATCCTTGGTCGGGGTTGGAGGGTTATTCGTGAGAGGGTATATATCGGTGGTGCCGATGGCAACATACAAGAAAGCACTAACATTGAACACCAAACTTACGTTCTTCGATGATGTTGTTGGAGAGTACCAATAAGCAGGATCTGACCATTGATAAGCAATAAGCACCAAGGTCCCATCGTTTTGCATCAGCACCCTGAAGTTTCCATTTGAGTAGTTTAGAGCTCCTTTCCCTTTGGCATAGAGCTTTCCGTTCTCGTTCAAGACTTGCCCTGGTAGCATTGTGTTAGTGGGAGATTGAAAACTCTGCCAGACAGCTCTTGAATTGGAGTCATTCATGACAAAATTGCCATCGTCTTGCATGGAGGCTGAGCTTGCACCATCGCTATTTCCTTGGTCTATCTGAGTAGTGTTTCCGTTTGGATATGTAAGCACAAGGTGACCTCCCGAAGTGAGTTGGATTACGGAATTTGCTTCCACGGGGGGGTTCTGGTACCAAACCAGAGTTTTCTCTGGGATTTTCCCAAACCATATTCCGACCAGATAGTAGTCACCGCGAAGACGGTAGAATCCAAATTCAAAATCACCTGATGGAGATTTCCAAGAAGAATTTGAACCAGCAGTGATGCTGGAGTTCAACTTTATTAGGGAGGAAGGATTCTGGGCATGTAAGCCATTTAAGAATGAAACTACTGTAAGAATACAAGGCAGGATTATAGAAGAAGCCATTGAAATTTGTGCAGAGGAGAGCAAGGAAAGAAGATGTCTAAGGAGCTTATATGGAGAATCAGACTCCTGCGTTAGAGTCCATGGTAGAGAATAGAGAGAATGACGGCCTGATTTTCTGGCCGTGGACCACACAAATTAGTGGATTGACAAATCATACAAACTTGATGAACATTCTCACAGACCTAATATTGCGTCAACTAGCCCAAAATTTGACTCTTGACTATTGGGAGTCGTTCTACTGCTCCCTTCCATGTCACTGGTCCCATTACACAATTTGTTGAATGGTATGCGGGAAAACTCCAACCTTTGGTTGCTTTTTCCCCTAAAATTTTGTGTCTTGACTCAAGACGAGAATGAAAATAGTAACCTATATTTGCTTCAATTATTCTTCCCCTGAGTAAGAATCGTGTTGTGGAAAGAAAATTATCTATAAGGAAATGCAAGAGGTTAGACCAATAAAACAAAAAAGGGTGACGGAAAAAGGAAAAGTATAATGAGAGACTGGTTCAAATTGTTTTAATGTTTTTTTTAAAGATATTTAGTCTTTATATTACATTAATTAATTTTTCTAAATTATTTACAACCCCATCAAAAGAGTGCAAAATAATGTTGGATTGATATAAAATTTTTGAAGTATGATATTCCACACACACTTGAATATTTCATTGTAGGAAGCTACACATACACCCTTGAATATTTCATAATAAGAAGTTTTGATCCAACTGTCGGATTAGAAGTAGTTATACACACCTTTGAAAATTTTATTATAGGAAGTTTTGATGCAATTATTAGATCAGAAAGTGGATACTATAAGTTAGGAATTTTTTAGATGATAGTTTCTTACATTTAAAATGTACATTGTATGTTAATTTTTAAATTTATTGATAAGGTATAAAACAAATTTAGATTAATGTCAAATTTTATGAGGATATATCTATGATAAGAAATTTTAATCCAAACGCCTGAGTTTGTAAAAGAAACCCATCCTATACACACATACAATAAATGTTACAAATATTATGGCTTTTACAAAAAAAATTACAAATATTATGGCTTTCTGAATTGCATCAGTTCAAATTTCTTAGATTTGAAATTTTATAGAATCCTAAATCACACAATATTATAGTATCATAGATTTAAAAAGAGATATCGGAGCTTAATTTGTATGCCGCTTCTGCGGGTGAAACCGATTCTAAATTTCGAAACTAGTCATTACTTGATTTGAAATGGTTCATATAAAAACTTCCTTCCTTCTGTTTAATAACTAAAACAGCAATCACACTTTGTGAAGGCCTCCGAACGAAATTCACTCCACTAAATTCAACTTGTAAAATCTGCAGAACATAAAGGCAAGCAAACTTGATCACAAACTTGTATCCCCATAAGGGAAAATTACTTTTGTCCTTCAACCAGAGGAGGCACACCAACCTCTATAGTTCCTTCCAACATCTGTGTCACCTTCTTCATAGATGGTCGAACCGTTGGGTTAGGAGATAGGCACCATAATCCAACCGTAGCCATTCTCTCAAACCTATTGAAATCATTTAAAGCTTCAAGATCATGACCCACCATCACTCTCAATTTCCCTTCTTTTGCCAAATATAGAACCCAATCTATTAGTATCATGTCATCACCCTCTCTTTCATCTTCAATTTGATTTAGCTCCATGTGCCTTCTGCAAAATATGGTCTCCAACAACATGACCCCAAAGCTATACACATCAACCTTTGCAGTGACAGGTGCATTCTTGAGCCATTCTGGTGCCATATATCCCATTGTCCCTCTTAAGTTGGTACTGGTTCGAGTTTTGTCTTTCATTAGTAGCTTTGCAAGGCCAAAATCCGAAATTTTTGCAGTGTAATTTGAGTCAAGAAGAACATTCTGTGGCTTTATGTCACAATGGATGATCTGTGGATCACACTCTTCATGCAGATACAGCAAGCCTCTTGCAACTTCAAGCACGATCTTGGCTCTATCTTCCCATCTGGGTTTATCCCCTTCCCCGAAAAGGAAACTGGAGAGTGGCCCATTTTTCATCAGCTCATAAACTAGAAGACGATGATTCTGTTCATTGCAGAAACCTAATAACCTGACAAGATTCCTATGATAAGTCAGACCAATGACTTGAACTTCTGTCACAAATTCCTTCTCACGAATCTCACCTTGTTCCTCTACTTTTTCAAGTTGTTTCACAGCAACCTCAACCTCTTTGCCCTCCAAGGTTAAAACCCCACTATAGACAGTACCAAATGCTCCTCGACCAAGTTTGTTCTTGAACCCCTTTGTTGCTTCTTTCAACTCTTGGAACGAAAATGTCTTCAGATTGATGTCCACTGGCTTTGGCTTGGGGGGTGGCTCCTTATGTATCCAACGGCGAAACTTTGGGTTATGATGGATAGCAGAAGCTGCAAACACAAGTGCAAGTAGGGAACAAGATAAGAAGGAAGCAAGCAGAACAACCCAAGAAGGTGAGTCATTTCCATCGTCTTTGTGAACCAGAGGAACTTTAACGAGCGCCACTCTATTGCTAGTGGTAGGGATGCTTATTCTTCCATTTAAAAGAGGTGTCCTTTTCGTAAAACAATTAGTGCCATCGAAAACAGCAGCCATGCAGAAACAATCATTCATCACTTCCCACCTGCAACTATTCAAATCAGAAGAAGGTATCCATCTCATATCAGCAAAATTCGAGTTGGGTATATCAGCATCTTTAATTTCCTGCACAATAAAGTCTGAGGCAGAGGAATTTGCAGCGCAAAAATCCATCACCAAATTGGGATAGCAGCCTTTAGAGGGAACATACGGATCCAAAGGTGTATACCCAGGCAAGCAGCCACAATTGACTACCTTATTGTCAGGTGAAGTGCAAAAGCCATTCACCCCACAAATGGCGTTCACTTTGCAGGGCTCTGTTATAGCACTCCATATAGCTGTCCACTCTGTTCCATTTTCTTTACGGAAAACCAACTGTTCGAAGTTTCCATGGTCGTTGATGGTTGCTCGATAATAGTAATCTTCGATTGGGTTTAGCACTTCGCTTTGGGTTGTCATTTGGTATATGTTTTGGGTGCCATTGTCAGCGTAAAGAAGAGCCGTCTTGTTGTCGAAGACAATACTGACACTATTGTGGTAGATTGTTCCAGCGTCCCAATAAGCGGGGCCAGGAAACCTGAAAGCAGCGAGAACGATGTTGCCATCACGTTGGACCTCCAACTTGTAATTCCCGGTCGAGTAATCTTGTGTTCCATTGGCATTGGAATAGATAATCTGACCCATGACCAAGTTTTGGCCTAATAGAATGGTATCTGTTGGTGAATCAAAGCTCTGCCAGGTGGTGTTTTTCAAGACGAAGTTTCCATTATCCTGCATTGAAGCAGAAGAAGCACTATTTGTTCCATTGTAGATTGAAAATGAAGACCCATTCGCATGATGGAGCACAAACCGGCCACTCAGTGTGAGATTGATGGTGGATCCAATTTGAGCTGGATCATCACGATTTGCAGACCAAACCAGAGTTTTCTGGGGAATCCTATCGAACCAAATTCCGACAAGGTAGCGACCATTGACGAGAGGGTAGAACCCAAAAGCAAAATCACCAGAGGGTGATTTCCAAGATGTATTAGAGCCAGCAACAATGAATGAACCCGGTTCGATAGAATTGGAGCTCGTTTGAGCATTAGAGCATAGAATGAACAGAAAAAATGGCACACAGGATGCGAGGAGTTTAGTGGGAACATCCATTTTTGGTAAGAAAGAGATATTGGTGGGAGAGACCAACAACGAAAGGGTGAAGGCCAAAGAAATTATATGAAGTACGGAAGTGTGAGGAGTTGCAGTCACTTCAGACAATGGAATAGTGGACCAGCGGAAAACTGACCCCAAATATGGTTTAATCTCGGAGAATTACAGTTAAAAGACTCAAAATTAAAAAAAATTATTATGAAAAACTTGTTATTATTATTTTAAGATAAATTATCATTAACTTTAAATAAAACTAATAATACTTAATAATAAGTCTTTTAAAATAATTTTTTTTACTTCAGGTACTAAATTATAGTTTTTCCTTTAATCTTCTTCTAACATGGCGTAGCCACCGAGGGATTTGAAAGCAGAAACAATATTCACATTTGGTTAGGTTGAAATAGCTACTTTCGGATGCGACGTGTTCTTCTAATAGCTATATTAGACACAAAACAGTATTTTAAATTACACATAAATATTACAAAATTTATTTTATCGTGTGTTTGTATCAGTACCCACTTAAAATGTTACCGTAAAGAGTTCTGTAGTTGATCAGGTGAAGTAGAGTCACAGATCATGATGATTTGTGATGGTCCCTTTGAATGATTCAAAGTCTCATGCGGCCTCTTGGTGGATCTTACACGGATTTCAGTATCATTTCATTTGAAGTTGATTTCTTCGCAGATAATGATGAAATTATGATGGTCCCTTTGAAACATTCAAAGTTGATGTCTTCACAAATGGCTCGAGTGGGGTGTACGTGGAATCCCTGATGCTAAGTTAGGGGAGTTGGTCCTTTTGCATGAAGACAAAGAAACGTTATTGTTGGTTTTGATATTTTCTGTTCCCTGTGTCACTCAGATCCACTAATTTCCAATTCCAATATAACGAAGAAGAGAAAATTCTTCCAATGAAAAGTATTCCACTGGTTGACCAAGACCAAATGGCAAGAATCAAAGACCCACTATTTGATTTAAGAGGTTTAATTAAAATTTTCTAAAATTAGAGATTTAATTATAAAATTTTAAATTATAAAAATTGAGTGAAAACATAAAAATTAAAAAATAATTTAACCTTACTAATTTTCATAATTAACTTGTCTAAACTTTCAAATGTACAATAAATAGTGTCTTAAATTTATTGGAAAAATGGAAGAATATCCGAAATTATGTCAAGTAAGTGAAAATTTTGATGAAATAGATGGAATAATACTATTTGTTGAGGGATGAACCAACTTCAGCGTTTTAGGGGCAGTCGCCCCTCCTCTAAAAGGTTTCTATATGTATTATGTATGTATATAATATTATATTGTTTTGGTTGCCTTCTTTAAAATTTTTTTATAAGCTTCTTTTAATGTTTTAAAGTCTTTATGTTTTTTAAAAAGATAGCTATCTTTTATATTGGTCATAAAAATAAATTTATAAAACAAATAAAATATATTAAAACTTTTTCAATAAGCTTCTTATCTCCATTCTTTAAAAATAACTAATAATATATACTCTATTCTTTTTTTACTTTTTCACAAATTTTTTATTTTTTTGCTTATTTAACTATTCTTTTTACTCATTATAAAAATGCAGCTTTGTAATAAAATAAAAGATAAATTTTTTACAAATAATTCATTTGTTTATATTAAGAATGGGATTGCAAAAGATTTCACTATAAAAAAAAAATTCTATTAAACTAAAACTCAAAAATATAATTCTAATGGCTAATGGATATTATATCATTTATAGTATATAATTTCTTTATATTAAGACAGTTAGTTATAATTTCAGTAATTATTAATACTCATATTAAGTATAAATTTTTGCTCCCTCTTACAATTTTTTTTTCATCCCTCTTCTATTTTTTATGTATTAAAAGTCTAAGCTGGATTAATTGTTAAATTATTATGAAAGACTGTTTACAAAATAATGAAGGTTACCAATATATGAAAATACTATGGGCCTTTATTTTGATCCAAAACTCAAGGGCCCAAAAGCCTACAAGAGTAGTATTAATTATCTTTTACGTTTTGTCAGTAAAGTAGTACAATTATTCAAATGTAATAATGAAAAGCTGACCCAAAAAAACATGAAGTGTAATAGACAGAGACAGCCTATGTGATATAATCAGCAGGAGAATTCATAATTTCAACCTTCACAATTCTCGAACTGTTGCGCAAATATAAAAATGAACAATGATATATATTAATTTATTGTTGACGAAGACTAACAACATGCTGGTAAATGGTCTTATTAAAATTCAAATATACAAGTGTAATGATTAATTTATGATGGTCCCTTTGAAACATTCAAAGTTGATGTCTTCATGAATGGCTCAAGTGTGGTGTATGCGGAATCCCTGATGCTACGTCAGGGGAATTGGTCCCTTTACATGAAGACAAATGCACATTTTTGTCGGTTGTGATATTTAGTGTTATCTGTGTCACTTAGGTTCATTGATTTCCAATCCTAAGATAACGAGGAAGAGAAAATTCTTACAATGAAAAGTATTCCATCGGCTGGCCAAGACTATGTAGCAGGAATCAGTGATCTAGGTCCGTTTGGTAGAAAAAAAAGTAAAGATAAAAAAAATAATTTTATATATAAAAATATTCATAATATATTTAATTTTAATGATTGAATAATTATTATAAAAAAATATTAAATAATTATTATAAAATTAAAATTAAAATTTTTCTACACATTTTCATTTCCTTCTTACCTTTCCATCTCAGATCCCACTATTTTATTGGTTGATTTCGGAGACTCAATTAAAAATTTTAAAATTAGATATTTCATCATAAATTTTTAAGTCATAAAAATTAAAAAATAATTTAAATTTAATAATTTGGATAATTAACTTGTCTAAACTTTTAATATGTAATAAATAGAGTCTCTAATTCATTGAAAAAAATGAAACAACGTACGAAAGTATGTCCATTAAGTAGAAGTTTTGATAATATAGATGGAATAATACTATTTGTTATCAGGATGCACCCAGCTTCAGCGTTTTTGGGCCAGTCGCCCCATCTCTTAAAAAAGGACAAAAGTTTTTATATGTATTATGTATGTATATAATATATATTTTTTAAATATTTAAAATTATTTCCCAAATTTTTTTTATAAGCATCTCTAATGTTTTTAAATCTGAAACATATGTTTTTTAACATATAGTTGCCTCTTACATTAATACTAAAAGTAAATTTATAACAAAAATAAAACTTAATAAAATATATTAAAGCCTCTCCAATAAACTTCCTATCTCCCTTATTCAAGGATTATTAATAATATACTCTCCACTTTCTTCTCCCTCTTTCATAAAATTTTTTTTTAACCATACTTTCTGCTTATTATAAAAACATGATTTCATAGTAAAATAGACAATAACTTTCTTATAAATAATTTGGCTGTTTATATTGAGAATAAAATTGAAAAGAATTTCACTATAAGAAAATATTATAGATGAATTTTATTTGATTAAAAATCAAAGAGTATGATCCTAATGATTAATATATATTGTATGACTTTTGCTATATATCTTCTTTATATGAATATCGTCATATTTATTTTGATGTTATTGTATTTCACTAATTTATTATTATTATGTGTCTCTATTTTTTAATTTTAATAAATTTTATTATTATATTAATTTAACAGATACTTAAAATTATAATTTTAGTAATTATTACTGCCTCTATTAAGTATAATTTTTTGCCCCTTCTTACAATTTTTTTTCTCGTTTCGTACCTGTTTGTTATGTTTTAAAAGTCTAAGCTGGTCTAATTGTTAAATTATTATGAAAAATTGTTTACTAAATAATGAACGTTACCAGTATATAAAAATACTATGGGCCTTCATTTTGATCCAAAAGTCAAGGGCCCAAAAGCCTACATGAAGAGTATAATTATTTTTTGGTTTCTGTCAGTAAAGTAGTATAATCATTCAATTGTAATGAAAAGTTGACCCAAAAAGAAAAAAAATAAAGTAATGGACAAAGACAGTCCATGCATTATAACCAGCAGGGGAATTCATAATCTCAAGCTTCACAATTCCTAAACATGTTGCGCAAATATAAAAATGAACAATAATATATATTATATTAATTCATTGTTGACGAAGACTAACAACATGCTTGTAAATGGTCTTATTAAAATTCAAATGAATATATATATATATATATATATATATATATATATATATATATATATTAGTGTAATTCAAGCAGTGGGCTACTTTCGAAGAAATTAGCTGGTCGCAGCTCAAATCCAGCATGAACTGCGGGCATCGCTGGGTAATCTTCTTCATACGGAATGTGATGGATTCCCACCGTGTACCATACTACTATATCCTTATTCTCAATCCCTCTATTCCTGCATCAACCATCATCCCCTTCAATTAATTACAATTCCACTATCATTGTTGTGGATATTGAAAATATTAGTTCAAATTTCTTTTACATTCAAAGTTATAAATATACACTATAGAACTTCATTTGACTTTAGCATTAAAAAGGTTTAACTGGTACATGAAAAGTTAGGATTGTTATTATCTGCAGTATTCTTCATCTTTATTATTACACCATTGATTCTCATTCTCATTCTCAACATTAATACCCTCCAGCATCTTTATTATATATATTTTATAAAAGAAAATCAATAATATATTACTAAGTCAGAAAAATATTTACTTGTTAAGTTCTTATTAATAGCAGATACTTATGAAGCATCATATTCTCCTTTAGCGTCTCAAGGGCACTATTTTATGCATTAGAGACTAATATTTTTTTGGTATCAGTAGAGGATGAAATTCGTGACTCTTTCTTGAAATTTTTATCCACCTAATTATTTTAGCGTCCTAGAAGAAAATATAATACCTATGAGATATATGTTACAAAATATAAATAAAATTCATGGAAATCAATTTTTTTTTGGTAAACATGGAAATCAATTTTTAAAATTGTTTATAAAAAAATGAACAAAATTCGAATCAATTTAAATTCGTTTAATGGGAATTAGTTATTATTAGCCTACCTAATATGCTCTATTGGCCGAGTCTATCTAAACATTTTACATCTATATATGTGTGTGTGTGTGTGTGTAAAATGAGTCTTTTAACTTGATGTAAATTACCTCCGGCTCCAAATGGCTAAGCCATCATCTCCTCGGCTTCTATCAGTATAGAAGCCACCAGCCCATCTCTCAGACTTGTTATAAGCGGTGACCCACAATTCATACTTTGTATAGGAAGCCCTCCTTTGCGGATAATCGTCATCGGACAGAAGAGAAGTAACCGGATGGCCGGTGATGAGGCGGTAACCCACTTGGTTCCCTGGCACTGTCTTCTTATTGGGATTCACAATCAACAAATCAGCTGGCTCCAAGCCGAGCCGAATCCTGCCCTCGGCTTCCCTCTTGGCCGTTTCTCTAACGACCGTCCAGTAACTCTTCCTCGGCGAGTGGGGGCCACTTCCCGTTTGCGTCACAGTTTGCATCTTAGCTTTGACGAAAGAATTGCCGTTATCGTCAACGTCGAGGTCGAGATAGTAAGTGAGGTAGTGATCATGATTATTGGCGACGGTGTTTTCTGCCACTAATGTTCCAAAGACTCTTTTAGTTATGTGACCCTTATTTTTATATGGCACGGCCTTCATCTCCAATACCCCTGTCAGATCTACCTGTAAGAGAAATAATCTTCTCCTCAATCAATGAATCAAATTAGCTTCTTTGAAGCAAAATGTCCACATCATGAACCTACTCAAAAAAAGCTTACCCCAACTTTAATACTCCCACTTCTTAGGAATTCCCAATCAAGAATATAATCATAGTTACCCACCGTAGCAATCATTCTCACCACCAAACTAACTTCAGCCTCCCCATTCCTTAACTGCACAAAACCATAGCAAAATTTTTCACATGCAAAGCTATAGAATTTCCATAACAACAAAAAATGCTGTGAACAGCTTAAATATGAAGCAACCCCTCCTTAAAAACAGAAGTTATATTATACCTCACGCATATATTAGACCCAAAACGACATATGAAATTATATTTGGATACTATATATTTTGTCACGGTATCTGTGTATCCGTGTGTTCCTTAATGCATAATACCTTACCACTCTGCCAGGATTGTTGATTTCCATATGCCTCCAAGCCACATTCCCAGAATACCTCTCAAAAATGCAAATGGCCCTAGGCACTTGCTGCACTTCCCCGTCACCCCCAGCCATGAAGCCATCCATGAACACTGCATTTTCTGGGCAATCAATCCCAGGCTGCAAGCTATCAGCTGAACGTCCAAAACCAAATTCCCCAATGTCCATGAAAGTCCTGAAGTACCATTCTTCTGTAGGATCCATATAAGGAACAAAGGTCTCAGACACATGCCCTCTGTACATAACTCTTCTATACTGGTTCTTTCTGGCATCAAATATTGAAGCTGTAGATATAATCATCCCTGCTCTAGCATTGAACCCAACATGAAAAACCCAGTTATCCCATTTCACTTCATGGCCTTTAATGGTCAACCCACTATTTGTTATGTTACGGGAAGCTGAAACTCTTGGCCTTTTCTTTGGTAACTCAATGTCTGCACCATCAGCTTTAGGCAAAGGGACTCTGTATCTATCTCTGTACGTTGTGATCTTCATTGAATCAACATCAACCAGCATTGTGATTCCTTCAATGGGCCTAGCCCAAATATTAACAGATCCTCCTCTGTAAAAGCACTCAACTTTGAGGGCTCTTCTTGTGATTTTCTCTCCATACCAGCCAACCGTGAATGGCACACAAGAAACTTCAGACAAATTTAAGCCTCTTTTAAGAACAGAGCTTTTGAATTTGGGATGTTGAAGAGGCAATTTGGTGGCTCGGAAAAGCTCTTTGAAAGTGAAAGGAGGGAAGCCGTGACCAGTGTAGAGTTTGTCTGATATGATGGAGCCTCTGGCTAGGTCCACAACGAGCTCATGGGTCAGACCCTTGGCTCGAACAACCACCTTGGCTTGACGGGGGATTATAGGCTTAGGCTTAGGATTGCCTCTTGTGTTTGAGGATAGCCACTTTAGGACATCCTTTTTGTCTGGTTCTTCCAGATCTACGAAATGGAAGGTCAGATTAGGAAGAGCACGAAGGGGGGAATTCTGAACTATGTTCCTTGTTTGGTCGATTTCCAAAGGGCTCAGAGGATCCAAAGGGTGACATAATGAGCCATTTATAAAGAGGTTGAAACCGAGAAGAAAGACTAGAACCACATATTGAGCAACCATGGATGCTGTCTTTCCAGATGACTGCTAATAAAAAGGATTTTTTTTTTTTTTTTGGTTGGAAAGAAGAGGTATGGTATTTATAGCAGGTGTTTGAATCACATGTCAACGTTTGAATTTGGCACTGTGTTTTAATTTATTCACGCGGGATTCCGTTGCTTTAATGACCAAAATTTAAAGTATTTGATAGACTTCCTTTTAAAGCTGGGACAGCGCAGTTTTAGCAATATTTACATGTTCTTTCCTTGCAATGAAGGCAAGATGATAGGTTAATTTGCTTACTTTACTTCGACAGTAAAACAAAGAGTGTAGAATCTTTGTGACTGAACCACATGTTTTTTGAGATTTTAGGGATCATTAACTTTCGAAGTCTCTTGATTTTGTTTTTATGTTACATTTTATTTATGTTATTGATATTGCAGTTAATTCATTTCTGGTAATTTATTGCAATCAATTGATTGTATATGTACTTAATTACACATGGTATATAAGCCTTCGCCATTAGCCTTTTAGCTGGACCAACTTTTTTGTCATTTCCTTATTTAGAAATTCCTTTGACATACGCATTTATCATTTAGAATGAAATTATCTAAAACGTTACAAGCATTTAGTTTTTAATTTTTGCCAATTTTTAATTTTTAATTTTTTTTTTGGGATTACCAAGCACATCCTATAGATGTCATGTATGTTTTTTTATAAAAAAAAAGAAATAAGGTAAACTCCTTTTTATTACATAAACTTACCTTTTAATCATGAAAAATATGTACAAGGTTTAAATTTGCAAAGCTGTACGCATTAACATCCTTTTTTTTTTTTGTGGCCATATATAATGGATAATAACTGCTGCCTATTTCTTATTTAAGAGTCCATTTTTTAATCAAAGTTGTACAAAGAAATAAATTATAAAGGCATTATCGACAAATCTGTGGATACATATACACACACACACACATATGAATTTTTTCATTTGGTGTCTTCCAAAGAATTAGAGTAAATCCCTTTCTCCACCAAAATAGATATAGTTACAATGAAGCATAGACAAGTACTGTTTTTGCAGTTCACATCGTATACACACACGTACTTTACTATATTAGCTAATTATCATTATACTTAATTAAACTATTAATTTGTTAAGAATGTGGGACAAATGATTATGCCTTGTGATGGCAAGGAAAGAGTGAAATGAACAGCAAGAAATGGCAGGGAAAACCATTATTACAGTTTCTTCAAAGCAAAATATAATTATTTAATATTTAACATCGAATCTGAGACCATATTCAAAGATAAGAGCAATTTGTACGTTTTATATCGATCGTCTCGAGGGAAAATATGAGTCTTTAAGGAATGTATAACACGAATTTTGGGTTTTTCTTTCATCTGCAGCCTCGTCCTAACTTTAATGTGTTATGTTGTTGTAGAAACTTCACACTATACATTGGCCTATGTAAGGTATTGTATATTTTTTTCTTTTTTTATTAAATGGTAAGGGCATATAATTTAATTTTCCCATTAATTAAGACCACATTATTTTGCAAGCAATTTTAGAGACATGTACCTCTCGCACGATCTACTACGTTTAAGAGGATAAGTTTTTAATGTTAATTTGAAAATTTGAACTCAAATATTTTCTTTTAAACTTTAGAGTAAATTAAAAAATTTATAAATTTTATTAAAGTTATACAGATATTTATTTTATTTTTAAAATATACATTTATTTTAATTTTAAATTTGTACTAAAATATTTTTTATAAAAAAAAATATATAAAAGTGATTAATGGTGAGTATTTTAGTTAAAAAATTTTAAATTAAATTAAACTATAACATAAATTTTCATTTTAAAAAATATCTATATATTTTTTAAAAATAACAAAATATTCATATAATTTTAATAAAATTTAAAAAATTATATAATTTATTTTAAACTTTATCCATACTAAACAGAATTGAGAGTCAAGACCCATTGAAAAAGGTCCGGATTCGAGACCCAAAGAAAGAGTGTTCAGCTTCTCTCCAATAACCGTGTGAACATGAGTGTGTAGTCATTGTTTTTCAGCGTGTTTTTTTTTTTTTTGGTTATAAATATTAAATAAAAAGATAAAAATTATAATTATAAAGTCAAAATTTATAATTATATATAATTAAAATTTTTAAAATATATTTTTTTATAATTATAATTTGTGATGTTATAGTTAAAACTTATATATTCTTATTTAACATTAATAACCTTAAAACTAGAATCTTCTAGAGGCCAAACGTTGCTTGAGCTTGCCACGTAGACCTCTAGACTTTTCTGGGAAGTACCTCGTGTTACTATCATTCGTTCTCTATCGCACGCTCTAGAACTGCATCTCCTCTATATTAGTGTCTCTCTTTGATCTCAGTTACCTAGTTGCCAAGCGGTCTCCCACCTTCTGAGATTGTCCTACATTTGGTTTTCAAGCTTCTGTTGCTTCTACTTCCCTCTCGAATAATTCATTCCTCTATCTCTTGTTACGCATTTTGCTGCCCCGAGGTTCGTAAGCTCTGCTTTTTTCAATCCTACTTCTTGTTATTTGAGCCGTCTTGCTCTCTATTGATGTTTGAGGATTCGAATCACTGTAATGATCATGACTTATAGTGGGCTTGGCCCATTTTGGGTTTAGTACTTGCTCTTTGCTTGATCAGTTGAGCATGCCCTGAAGTACGGGTTGATACGTTATTCATTGATGGCATTTTCTGTTCTATCATTTTGTTTATTGGAATTCTACTATGCTCATGTCTTAAATTTGATCCAAAAAGCATAAACTCACCCATTCTGATGTGCAATTAATAAGAATGGTAAAGTGTATTAAAAGACAAAAGAGAATTGGATTTTGATTTATTTCATTCTATTTTCTTAATGGTCTGCTTGATATGTATTTGTTCCAAGCATTCTATACTTAGGCTGAGTGGAGCACCTGTATTTCTTGTTAGTCCATTTCGCATGAAGACGGAAATTTGAGAAGCAACTTTTAATGAAAGATGTCACTGTGAATGGTGTTAGTGTTGGTTGATAATGAAAGTTCTTTGCAACGTTCGAGGAATTCTGTGATTAAGTTTACTTGATTTCTTGCATTATATATCCTAAGAGATACATAGTATGTCTTACTGAGTTTTGCGTCCCTCCTTTGTATTCTGTGTGACTTGAGCAAAATTGTCTTAGAGGTGTTTGTAAAAAGACCTACGTGAAATTTTGCAGATTAGAACTTAGACCCTGGGGCATCTTATTTTTTAAATTTTTTATTATTTTTTTGGGGGGCCACTGGACTTTGGGGCTTCAATTGTACTGGAAAACATTTTCAAGAGCAATCTGTACTATGTTGATTTGGGATTAGACAAAAATACTTCAGATGGTAGTTTTTGTGTGTGGAATGATGCAAATTTTGCATCTAAAAAGGTTGTTTACGTGGATTACCAATATAACGCCCATGTCAACAACTGCAGAACGGTTAAGATCTAAGCATTATACAACAAAATGAAACAAATAACATGTCTTGTACATTTTTGTAATCCTTTTGTATTTAAAGCATTCTTTGCGCATTAATGGTATAATGGTCATGTTTTGAAAACTAAGAGTGTTAATTCTGGATGGATGGAATAAATTTTTTAAGCATTGATATAGTAAAATTCCCAAGATGTTTCATTGCCAATTTATAATGCTCTATACAAAAGTTGATCTCTCCTCTATCTACTTCAGAATGGCAGAACCTGCATACACTGTGGCATCTGACAGTGAAACCACTGGAGAGGAAAAGTCGTCTTCGGCTTTTCCTGAAATCGCTATAGGAATTGACATTGGCACATCGCAATGCAGTGTTGCCGTGTGGAATGGATCCCAAGTGGAGCTTCTGAAGAACACGAGAAACCAGAAGATTATGAGATCATATGTGACTTTTAAAGATGACACCCCTTCTGGTGGAGTTAGCAGTCAACTCTCCCATGAGCATGAGTTGTTGTCTGGAGCCACAATCTTCAACATGAAACGCTTGATTGGAAGAGTTGATACTGACCCAGTTGTCCACTCCAGTAAAAATCTCCCATTTCTGGTGCAGACCTTGGACATTGGTGTACGGCCCTTTATTGCAGCATTAGTGAACAGTATGTGGAGATCCACCACTCCAGAAGAAGTCCTGGCTATATTTCTGGTGGAATTAAGAGTAATGGCTGAAGCTCAGCTGAAACGACCTATAAGAAACGTAGTTCTCACAGTTCCAGTTTCGTTCAGTCGATTCCAGCTGACCCGAATAGAACGAGCTTGTGCTATGGCTGGCCTTCACGTTCTCAGGCTGATGCCTGAACCAACAGCCGTGGCTTTGTTATATGGACAGCAGCAGCAGCAGAGTTCTCCTGAGAATATGGGCAGCGGAAGCGAGAAGGTTGCTCTAATTTTCAATATGGGTGCCGGCTATTGTGATGTAGCTGTGACTGCTACAGCTGGAGGAGTTTCACAGATAAAAGCCTTGGCAGGAAGTACCACTGGGGGAGAAGACTTGCTTCAGAATATGATGCATCATCTGTTACCAGATTCTGAAAGTCTATTCAAGACACACGGAGTCAAAGAAATCAAATCAATGGCCTTGCTCCGAGTCGCAACTCAGGATGCCATTCATAGGCTCTCCTCTCAAACCAGTGTGCAGATCGACGTAGACTTGGGTGATGGTTTGAAGATAAACAAGCTTGTAAACCGGAGCGAGTTTGAGGAAGTGAACAGAAGGGTGTTTGAGAAGTGTGAAAGCCTCATCATCCAGTGTTTGCAAGATGCAAAGGTAGAGGTTGCGGATGTAAACGACGTGATACTCGTAGGTGGATGCTCATGTATTCCGAAGGTAAAGAATCTTGTGACTAGCATGTTTAATGGAAAGGAACTTTATAAAGGTATGAATCCTCTAGAAGCTGCGGTTTGTGGTGCAGCAGTTGAGGGAGCTGTGGCTTCAGGTATCAATGATCCCTTTGGAAACTTAGATTTGCTAACTATTCAAGCCACACCTCTGGCTATAGGGATCAGAGCTGATGGAAACAACTTTGTCTCTGTGATACCAAGGAATACCACAATGCCAGCAAGGAAGGACCTGGTTTTCACAACCGTTCATGATAATCAAACTGAGGCTTTGATCATTGTGTATGAAGGTGAGGGAAAGAAGGCTGAAGAGAATCACTTGTTGGGATATTTCAAAATAGTAGGAATTCCTGAAGCACCCAAAGGAGTTCCAGAAATTAATGTGTGCATGGACATAGATGCTGCAAATGTGCTGAGAGTTTTAGCAGGTGTTGTGATGCCAGGGTCTCGGCAGCCAGCGATTCCAGTTATGGAAGTGAGGATGCCAACGGTTGATGATGGCCATGGTTGGTGCGCTGAGGCCTTAAACATAACTTATGGTACTACACTAGACTTGGTTACTGTCAAGAAGTCATAAATTGATACAACGATGTGGTTCTCTCTCTCTCTCTCTCTCTCTCTCTAAATAACTATGGATTTCTAGGGTTCCAGGGACAAATGTTTATTTATAGTGTCTGATGTTTGTAAAATGGTGCTCTGGTTCTGTGATCTCACAAATTTATATGTAAGATTATGAAATAATAAAAGCAGAAGCCTTCTTAAGCTAGTTTGAATTTGGCGATTCAAGTTCTTTGTTAAATTCTGTGCACCAAGTTACATAATTAGACTTAATTCAAAATCGAGGGAGTCAAATTCGAAAGTATAGTTGGTTATATTTGAATATAATTGTTTAATAAAGTTGTCACCAATTTCTTTCTTTCTTTATTAAATAGATAAAAAAGTTGGCACTTAGTCTTAATTCAAAATCAACAGAACCATAATTATATATCACAACAATTATGAATGTATAATTTAATAAATTTTGTTATATAATAATAATAATCATATGGTGAAAGGGAATAAATAATTTATTTTTTTATTTTTTTAGGATTCTGTGCATCCATACAAATTCTATCTAGGTAGTCTTTATACATATAAAATTTGAAGGAAGTTATAAGCTTTGGAATGATAAAGGGCTTATTTTTTAGGATGTGTACATTTTTTTTCCTAATCTATTTCTTCAATTTAAATATTTTTATATCAGGACTTGTACCATTAACACGGTTCCCATCTAATTAATATAAAATGCGGATGCATTAAATATAACTGATGAAAACATTTAGTATTACAGTGAGTGCCCAGAGCAAGCCAAATGCCTTTCTATCCAGCATTAAATTTAAAAATTTATAAATATATTAGTTATTGAGCATTTATGTTACGCCCTACACATTTAATATCTTTATATTGATAAACTTTGTAAGAAGCTATTGATTTCGGAACAATAAACTACTTCTTTTCTTGAGTTGAGTACTTTTTTTTTAATCTATTTTTTAAATTTAAATTTTTCTATGTCGAGACTTTACTATTAGTACGGATCCCATCTAGTTAATATGAAATGTCGACGCATTAAATATAACCAATGAAAACATCTAGTATTGCATAATGGGTAGCCGTAGCAAGCCAAAAGCTTTTCTATCTGGCATTAATTTTAAAAATTTACAAATATATAAGTTATTGAGCTTTTATTTTACGCCCTACACATTTAATATTAAACTAATCAATACAATTAAATATAGTTAATTAATTGCTTTATACTTCGTATCCAAAACAATTTATTATTTTGGAAATTTATTGGGACAAATTTCAGGATGCATCATAACCTTCGCTGCTTCTTGCTACAGGAGCAACGCAATTGCTTGAGGGAGCCATTCATATTTCATGCACTAGTCCTAGTCCTCTTTTGAAAGTCAATTTTTGCATACTAGCTTTAATTTGGGGGAGAAAATCAGAAGGAAGACTTTCACTGCAAGAGCACAGGTCTGCTATAACTTATGAGCATGAGCTTTATTCTTTGCCTCTTTATGTCAGATATATAAAAGAATACTCATTAATTGTAAGTATTTGATGCTGCGTAGACAATCTTCAAAAACAAACATGACCTCCCTCTCTGCAATCTGCATCACATTACTTGCAACCGCTGTTATCAACTACTCAATCTCAGCAGTCTCCGAGGGTAAGTGCTCTCATTTCCCTCCTTCGGTATGTTGAAGGGATCCAATTAAGATTTATATCTGTACAAGCTTCAAATCTTCCTTTAATTCATGAAATTTATCAATTAGCATTTCTTTCACGACGATAACTCCTTGTTTGAATTTATAATGAAAATACCATTAAAATCAAATTCATAAAACTTTTGTGGGTAAATTCCATTAATTACACCCCATAGCTGATAAAAAAGAGTTATATATATATATATATATATATATATATATATATATATATATTAAGCAGGAGCTGACGTTGGGATCACATATGGAAGAAACGCACAGAATCTGCCATCAGCTTGCCGTGTGGTTGATTTCCTCACAAAAGATATGGACTACGCAATCCCAATAGTCCGTTTATTGGACGCAGACGTTCAAGTGTTGAAAGCATTCAGGGGCACCAACCTAGTCCTAACAGTCACCGTCCCAAACGACGAAATCCCCTCTGTCGCTTCCAGCCAATCCGCCGCCAACACCTGGGTGAACGACCACATCGCACCCTTCCTCGCATCCCAAAACGGCACCATCAGGTTCCGCTACATTGCCGTTGGGAACGAGGCCATCCCAGGCTCCTACGCCTCCTTGGTCACCCCAGCCATGAGGAACCTCCACCAAGCCCTTATCTCCTGTGGGGTACCCGATGACGTTAAGATCACAACCTCTGTATCCCCTAAAGTTCTAGGGCAGTGCTTCCCTCCATCCGCATGTCAGTTTGAGGAAAGTGCGTCAAATTTCATGAGGGATGTCACAAATTTTGTGCATGGCACAGGGGCACCACTCTTAATAAATGCCTACCCTTATTTTGCCCTTGTGAATGAACCACAACACATAGGCTTGGACTATGCTTTATTTCAGGCCAAGAACCCAGTGGTTATAGATGGAGAATATAAATACTTTAATTTATTTGATGCTATGGTGGATGCTTTTGTGGTTGCTATGGTCAAGGTTGTAGGACAAGAGGGGGTGAGGGTCGTGGTGTCCGAGACTGGGTGGCCTGTGAAGGGGAATGAGCCCTACACTTGTGTGGATAATGCCCAGAAGTATAATAGGAACTTGAAGGACCATGTTCAGCGAGTTGGGGGCACTCCAAGAATGCAAAACTACATGGAGGTTTATATATACTCCATGTTTAATGAGGACTTGAAACCTGACCCGGTGGGAAGAAATTTTGGAACTTTTAATAAGGATTTCACTGAAATTTACCCAATTTGGCACTGACTGCTATATATTGTGCAGTTTGAATAATACTTTGTGTCCAAATTTGCATATCTGCATGCCATTAAGCATATCTAAAGAGATCCATTGAGTTTCAACTTTGTGAGTGAGAATTTTAGTCAAGTGTAGTTCTTTCAAGGATTTGGTATTAGATTTTTTAGTAAATCAAGCATGCATGTGGAATTGAGTTTAAGAAATAATATATATATAATTTTATTAAAAATAATCTTTATTCTATTAATATTAGTTCAATCTATTAAATTATAAATGACTGCTAATATACTTTATTTGATTTTACATGCGATATAACATGGGCTTAATAAAATTTGAATAATTAAAAGGGAGTCATGTTTCCATTGCCAACCCAATTGAGACTTGGGCCGGAGTAATATCTGGGATAATCACACATAAAGATTGATTGGAGATCATATTTACAAATTGGACTAAACTATTACCATTCAATTGAAGACTCTTTGGTCCCAAAAAAAAAAAAGATTCAAGACTCTGGTTATTTAGTTTAACAATTAATTATTTAAAGCTTTATAATTTTTCAAAAAATTATAATATTTTTTATCATGGACTTCTTCATAAAATCTTGATATTAATGTACTATTATTATTTCATATTCCATCAATATATTTTAAGATTAATGTACAATATACATTTTAAACATAAATTACCACAATGTCAATAATTAAACTAACCAATAAGTATTTTTGAAGAAACAGGAGCAAGCTATAATAAAACAAATATGTATCTAAAATTTGTCTAAATCAAGTATTCAAAGCTTAGGAAAACAAGAATCTAGTCCTCAATGACAAAATATGAAATAGACGTACATAAGGCAGAATTGGAAACTCCTTCTTGAATGCCATAAATGAAGCCAAATTTGTCGGATTCAAGTGTAAGTGATAGTGATAAACATTAAAAATTGTTTTAGGGGTATTTTTGTATTTTTGGCTTAATTACCTTTTGTTATGTTCAGTCATGTTTGTTGGGCTTATATAAGGTAAGTGAAAACTGCAGGGATCACGTGAGTTATGATTTTCATTATCCTTTCAATAGTTTCTTTCTCTTTTTCTCTTTTGTTCCATTTTTATCCTATCTCTCTTGCAAGCCTATCATTTGGTATCAGAGCACACGATCCATGGCTGACAGAACTTAATCACAAACTAATGTCTGGGAAGTAGAGGATCAATTAAGGACCGAGTTGAACCATCAATTTAATGCCATGGAGCAATAGGTTGGTCATCTACAAGAAGTAGTGTAAGGATTGGCCTTACAAATTGTAGAGATGACAAATGGGAATTACGATCGTAATCATGTAAAGAATCAAGGTGTTGCAACTAATTATTACATTCCTACTCACTTCACTAAGGTTGAATTTTCGAGGTTTATTGAAGGTGATGTGAATGGTTGGATTTTTAAGTGTGAATGACTATTTCTGTTGGATGATACTCTAGAGACTAGTAAGGTGATGCTAGCTAGTTTAGCATTAAATGAAATCGCTTATAAGTGGTTCCAATCTTTTAAGAAAGGTAGGAAGGGCCGATTGAATTAGGTGGTATTTGCGAAAGCTATCAAAATTTGTTTTGGACCATTGCATGATGATCCGTTAGAGGAATTGATTCAACTTAAGTAGAAGGATTTGTTAACTGAATTCCAAGCTAAGTTTAATGATGTTATATGTAAGATGGAGCTTTTTGAAACTCAGAAATTGAGTTGCTACCTAGGGGTCCTTAAACCAAAACTGGCAATGAGAGTTAAATTACTTCACCCGTAGACTTTACCAAAGGCAACAAGATTGGCCAAGTTAAAAGATATGAATATTCAATTACTGCAAAAGACTACAGGGACAAGGCTAAGAGACAATTGGAAATCTCAATTGTTGAAAGGAAGTGGTGGTAACATCGATAAGTCTAAGGTAGTAATAGAAAGTAAGAGGTGGAAGTCTAACCACAAGGAAAACACGTCCAAGGGTGTATCTAGGCAGATCAAATATAAGATTCCATGAGAAATTAACCCCTAAAGAATTGGAGGATCATTGAGTGAAGAACCTTTGCTACTTTTGCCATGAGAAGTTAACATGACTGTCCTAAGAGGAAGTGGATGCAAGTATATCTCATGGAAGTGGAGGAGGGAGCAAGTGAATGTGTAGGAAACCAAGAGGCTAAAAGTAGTGCATAATCTAAGATTGGAGTTCTAGCTAAAAGAGAAGATCTTGTAATATCACTTAATGCTCTCTTAAGCAATGCTGCGTATCCCATTATGAGAATAATTGGCAAATGTGGTAAGAAGCTACTGCATATACTGATAGACACGGGAAGTACTTATAACTTCCTAAATGAAGCTGTAGGCAATGAAGGAATATAGAGGACCAAGTCTATTCAATCAGTAACTATCACTGTGGCTTATGGTAATCGAATCTAAGGGAAAAAAAGGTTGTAAAGGTCTAAAATAGGTCACTTAAGGTGTAGAATTTGAAGCTGATGTTATTTCGCTTCCTTTGGTGGGGTGTGACATAGTGTTAGGCATGCAGTGGATGAGAGAACTTGGTGTGATCTAAATGGATTGCAAAAATTTGGTAATAGACTTAAGTAAGAATTATAGCTACTAGTGAGAAGAGGAATAGAGTGATTAATGAACAAAAATTGTTGAAAATTATGACCACTTAAGCTTCCTCTTGTATGGTGCAGCTTATTCCTTGTAACTAAAATCCTGCTTGTTATGCATTGATGTCTATGCAACATGATCCAATACTTGAGGCTATGACAGAATTGATTCAAGAATTTCATGACATTTTTGCAAAACCTAAAGGACTACCTCCTAGTAGGAAAAGTTTTAATCATTAAATTGTCCTTCAGGAAGGGACCAATCCAATGAATTTGAGCTCATATAGGTATCCCCTATGCTGAAAGATGTGATTGAAGGATTGGTAAAGGAATTATTAGATTATGGGGTCATTCAACCTAGGAATTCTCCTTTTGCTTCCCCGATGGTCTTGGTTAAGAAAAAAGGTGATAGTTAGCAAATGTGTATAGACTATTGTGCACTCAATAAAGTTACTAGTAGGAATTGCTTCCCTATCCCTCTCATTGATGACCTATTGGTTGAGTTAGGGAAGGCCAAAGTTTTCACCAAACTAGACTTGAGAGTAGGTTATCACCAAATTCGTATGAAGATTAAGGACACCTATAAAACCACATTTTAAACACATTAAGGGCACTATGAATGTTTGGTCATGCCATTTGGGTTGACCAATGTACCATCAACTTTTAAGGATGTAATGAATGCCATATTTCAGGAGCTGCTAAGAAAGTTTGTTTTAGTGTTTTTGATTATATCTTAGTATATAGTGAAGATCTCATGACCTATGTGCTTCATTTGAGGGTTGTTTTCAATATTTTACGAGAGCATTGGTTTTATGTGAAGCATAATAAGTGTGCTTCTACTACTAAGCAAATTGAATACTTAAGGCATGTGATTACCTCTGAAGGAGTTTCTAATGACCCTCAAGAGATTTAAGCTGTCTCCAATTGGCTTGCTCTTACTAACACCCATGAGTTGAGAGGATTTTTTGGGCTATTAGGATATTATCGAAGGTTCATTTAGGGATATGGAATGATTGCCAAGCTCCTCATTGACCTATTGAAGAAGGATGGTTTTGAATGGAGTGATGCTATTGAAATGGCTTTCAAAAAACTCAAGGCTACTTTAACAAAAGCACTTGTACTTGCATTGCCAAATTTGGACCAATCTTTTGTTATTGAGACTAATGTTTCAAACATTGGAATTGGCACCATGTTAATGCAAAATAATCATCCAATTGCTTACGTTAGTAAAGTTCTTTCTCCTAAGAATCGGTTGCTATCTGTTTATGATTGAGAATTATTTGCCATTGCGTATGCTGTGAGCAAATGGCACTAATACTTAAGTGTTAAACCTTTTACCATACTAACAGACTAGAAGAGCTTGAAGCACTTACTAGAACAAAGACTCTCAACCCCCTCACAATATAATTAGATTACCAAACTGATAGGGTTTTAGTATGAAATCAATTACAAAAAGGGAAAAGACAATTTAGCAACTAATGCATTGTCTCGGGCAACCCATGGAGAATTACTACATCTGAGTCTCTCTTCTATCTCTATTGATTTATGGTAGAGAATTCAACTCCAGTGGACTATTGATATCGACTTGCAGCACCTTATAGCTGAATTGGTTTAGGACCCAAACTCTCATCTAAAGTATAAATGGAACAATGAGATATTAACTCAATGGGCCAAATTGGTTATTGGAACTTCTCAAGTGGATCTCAAATAGATTATCTTGCAATGGCTTCATGCTTCTCCCTAAAGGGGTCACTTGGGAATGAAGGCAACCTTGAAAAGGGTTTAATCCCTTTTTTATTAGAAGGGTATGTCAATTGATGTTAAGTCTTTCCTGGCCAAATGTGAAACTTGTTTAAGTTGTAAGTATGAAACAATAGCATATCCTAGCCCTTTGCAACTGTTACCTGTCCTTAATGGTGTGTGGCAGAGTTTAGCAATAAATTTTATAAAATATCTCCCTAAATAAGAAGTCAAAGATACCATCTGGGTGATAGCTGATAGGCTTACTAAATATGCTTATTTCTTAGCTTTGTCTCATCCTTTTACAGCTTCTCAAGTGGCTTAACTCTTCCTTGATCACATTTACAAGCTACATAAGGCTCTTGTTAACATAATCAGTGATCGTGACCCATTGTTCATTAGCAAATTCTAACAATAATTCCTTAACAAGCTAGGAATCACTTAAAATTTGTCCACTGCTTATCATCCATAATTTGATGGCCAAAGTGAGGTGTTGAATCGTTACTTAGAACACTATTTAAAGAGTTTTACTTCGCAAGCTACAAAGGATTGGGCTAAATGGTTGTCATTAGTCAAATGGTGGTATAATACCACATTTTACACTACCATAGGGACAACTCCCTATGAGATTATGTATGGATAGCCTCCTCCCCTACAGTTACCTTATCTGTCGCATGAATCTTCGATTGATATTATTCATCGAAGTTTTATGGCTAAGGAAGCAATGATGCAAAAGTTGAAGGAGCATCTAAATGTGGTTGCCAATTATATGAAGCAGCAAGCAAATAAGCATCACTCTGAAAGGTCATTCGTAGTCAATGATTGAGTCTTTTTAAAGCTATAACATCATAGACAATCATCTCTTGAAAGGAGATCAGTTGTGAAGCTATTACCATGTTACTTCAATCCCTATCAAATCATAGCCAAGGTGGGATAGGTTGCTTATACCTTGAAGTTGCCTTTTACTTCAAAGGTTCATCTTACAGTCCATGTCTTCTTATTGAAGAAGTGCCCTAACCCAAACATTTTAGCATCTCCATTTTTAGAAGATTGGAATACAGGGTTTGGCCTTTGGTCTCCGGAAGCAATTCTAGACAAATGCATAGTGCAAAGGCATAACCAAGGTATGACTTAAGTGCTTATTATCATAGATTTGTATTTTTCAACCAACTGTGCTGCACTTAGATATACCCAACTCGTACCTAAGTCAGCCTTTTTTCCTTAGACTCTACTATGAGGCTTGATCGCGAGAGGAAGTTAGTCAGAAAGTTGAGATGAGAAAACTTAGCAAAGACAGCTTGAAGAGAACTTTGTGTATTGCAAGAATGAAAGTACAAATTGAAGTTTCTTTTCCCATGGCACCTTGAGGGTATTTATAGCCTTCCACCTCTTTAATGGACGGTGGAGATCAACTCAATCTAACAGTCTACAATCAATGTCTAAAAACTTTTAGGATATTTACAAGGTCCTAGATAATTACAGAATTCCCTAAAATACTCTAGAACTCTCTCTAAAAAAATCTAAATATTTACATGGATATTTGTATGAGGAATTGTGTGGAGGATTCCAGAACCTTTTAGAATCATCTTCCATTGCACGCTCGTGTCATTATTCAATGGCATGGTGAACTTCTTGTAGAAGCCACCTCGGAACTATGGCATGAGATATAGAGGAAACATCTTGACTTTGCTCGAGTTACCCCCCTCGGGAACTAGGGTGATCTTGAGGGAAAATAGTTGATAGACATTAAAAATTGTTTTATGACCATTTTTGTATTTTCGGCTTAACCACCTTATGTTATGTTCAGTTGTGTTTGTTGAGCTTCTATAGCATGCGAGAATCACAAAGATCACATGAGTTGTGATTTTTATTATTCTCTTAATAGTTTCTTTTTCTTCTTCTCTTCTGTTTCTTTTATTCTTTCTTTCTCTTTTCTTCCGATTTTATCCTATCTTTCTTGCAAGCCTATCAGATAGGTTTGGGTTGTCACTGTTGAAAAGGAAAGCACCCTTGTTTCATAAGTTCAGTTGAAGAATGAGCACCAATGAGCCATATCTCGTATCCTTTCTCTATCCTTTCTCCTTTGGAAGTCTCAAAAACTCCAAAGGAAAAAGAGAAGCGAAGACTTTTGAGTTCCAAATCCATAACCAAACAAACGACATAATCCAAATACTAGCTGATGATGTACGACAAAGCACAGTCTGTCCTCATTGCCCCTGAATCTCCGCCTATACTACAAATTCCAGATTTCGGAGATCTGGATGTGAAAGCTCTCAAACTGGATGATGGCTCTATATGCATATTTGAGAAACAGAAACCTTGATTCTTCATAGATTGTTGATTCCTTGACCTCACATGCTATACGACACGACAAACCCAGTCCCCAATACTACACCGTATCTACCAACTTATCAAATCTTTCACTTCTCAATTCCCCATATTCTAATACGAATAAAAATTAAAAGCAACGTGTTTGACTTCTCAGACAACAAAACCCGACACTTATTCTTACCAACTCCTAACACAAACTATTAACAAATACAAGAGCAACAGTACAATAGAATCAAAGTTTTTCAAACTTGTTCTTTCTTTTTCTTATTATAAACAAAAAAGTCCAACCAAGTTGGTCCAAAAGATTCTAGCTCTACCTCTTGGCTTCTCACACCTCGATAATCAAAATTACTGCAACAACAACAGATATATAATAATATTACAAATTTCAATACTGTCGTTTCATTTTCAACGCTTTTGTTATATTAGTCTTCTTCTTCATCATCTTCTTCTATTTTCCACCGCAAATGAATGCTTCGCCGTTTCCACTACGCTACCTCGTTTCCGGGCATTCCCCCTCGAAGCTCCGAAAGGACCAAATCAATGCATACTGCACACCGTTTCACACCCCGCCCAGCACGTCGTCGTGCAGTTTTCTTTTTTATTAGTGTTGTAGGCTCATTGGCTAATCAAATCCAAATAACTATGTACCCGTGCCGTTGATCGCGTTTCCGTATTTTAGAAACGCTGAGACACCGAAACGTGGCGCCGTCTGAGGTGGGGAGAGACAATGGAGATGAGACCACCCAGTGGGGGCCTCATCTTTGACCTGTATATCATCTCGTCGTACGGCCTCCTGTAAAACTTCAAAAACGGCATGAACGATTCCCGACACCTGTCCGCCCTGCTGACGTGGCCCTCCTTGCGAAAGAACGTGGCTGGTGACTGGAGGAAGGAAGGACGTGGGGTCCTCGATGGGGCCCTCTTCGGAGTCGCCGCCTCCTTGGGCGTGACACGTTGCGGCAGTGGAGTGGATGGGAACAAACTTTTCCTTGATAGCCTTCCGCCGTTTATGTCTCCACGCGGCGCCGGCGATGCAAAGGAGAGGGACCGAGCGTTGAGTGGGGAGATGAGTGCGGGGCCCAGAGTTGTCGGGGTGGTGGGTCCTACTTTGGATGCTGAGGTGTCTGTCAAGCTGAGGTACCACGGCTTGAGGGAGTCAAAGTGATGGGAGACGGTGAAGGAGAAGCGAGAAGAGGAGCATGACCCAACCTTGGCCGTTGATTTTACGGTGGAGGGGTCATATCGGAGGGACGAGCAAGCTCGTGGATATGCTGCCATGTCATTGAAGTCCAGTGATTCTTCATAGTCTAACGATGATACCACCATTGTCAGTGTTGATAACTCAACGAATGCCCGAACTCCCTGCACCCCCCAATCCAAACAATCAAATTTTTTTAATAAATAAAAAAAATGTCCAGTGTAAAAAATTATTTAGGAGACTAATCATGGTGAAATATAAAAATCATATCCTTGTTTATAACAGTTACATGTTTCGCATGTTTTTATTAAAAAATTTAATAATAAAGATAGCAAGAACTGCACTTTAATTATTTTCATAAATAAATAGTTAATATTTCCGTGCATTTAAATTAAAATAATAAACAAACCAGTAGGTCAAGACACAAATAAAATTTAGTTCATGAATAAGTAATGAAAATAATTAGGATGTTTGAAAATTTTGAAATTTGTTTTATTGGAAAAGTCACTATTTTCATTGTCAAAATATATTGACATTTCATTATTCAGATAACATTATTATTAATTATTCAATAAATATATTTTTTTCCCTATTAAAAGATATTATTCGTTTACTGGTGGTGATTTGTTCTGTGATGCATGTGGGCTAGAAGGGTAGGCCGAATCAAGGAAACGGCCACAAGTGGTACAAGTCATTTTCAATGTCTTTCCTTCATAACAATGCAAAAACAATGGTGTACCCAATAAATCTAACCCCGAAAATCAAAGGTACTGTATACAAAAATGTACTTATATACAAGTTCAAATCGATTCACCTTCTCATGCAAATGATCCAAACTTTTCATCACTATTCCACAAATAACTTTACTAATCCTAGTATATTCCTATTAACCACAACTTTTGATAACAAGCATAACTCAAATGTGAAAAGGGTTGTGGTAAGAGAGGACTTGGATGGGCCTAGTGGGCTCCCTAAAAGCATAGCAAAGTGATGCATTATCGAGAAACAAAGAGCGAATTGCAAATTAGAAGACCGATTAGACCAAATAGAGCTATGTCAATAGGCATTGTTTGGAATTTGAAAATTGAAATTTACCTTCCACAAATAAGCAAAGAGAGAAGGAGGGTCTATAACGAAGGTTTTGTATAGCCGGCCTGGGTAGTATTCCCCCACAATTTTCAGTGCTGCAAGCAATAAGTTCATAAAAGCAGATGCTGACCTGAAAAAGCCTGTACACCAAACACCCCATTACTTACTTAATCCCCCAGAAATGTAATTAATTACTACTGGCAAAAGCTAAAAGGGGGAATCATGGCTTCAAGGGTACTTCTGCTAATAATTTAAGGAAACATCAAAGATTGAAATGGACCAATTCTAGGAGAGAATATTTCATTAATAATCGCTCCAATTCCCGATAATACCCCCCTTTCAATTGGAAAGCCTACCAGAGGCAGAGTTTGCTTTGCATGCGTTGTCTCTCATTTATTTGTTTTCATGTTTCTCTGTCTTTCAAGAATGAGAGAAGGGCATAATGGGAATTTGAGGGTAGACTTACTTGCGTCGAAAAGCATGACAAACTGTTCTACGTTTTTTGGCATGGTCGAAATGGCCACTTCCACTGTGAACACCAGCAAACGAGTAAACCTGCAGGATTTTCAAAAAGCAGAACAAACAGAGGACGAGGAACAGATTAGTACTTTTGGCTCCTAAAATAATAGCACAAGGAAAATGTTTGTGTTTGGCAATCTCACAGTTTCTGCGAATGTAACTTCTGGTAGTCTTGCTTCATCCGGAAAATCTGTTACCCCAATTTGAAATCATGAACGAGACTTCAGATTCCAGAATAAAACGACAAAAGAGCTCACATATTTTTCAAACACAGATGAAGGGTAGTGAAATTACCATAACAGGTCTGGATTCATCGTCATGACCAGCTACGTAAGCCAACCCATCGGAAAGTTCAGCTGAGAACTCATCTGCTATCAAATGCTCTGTTTTCACAATATTGAGAATCACTAGTTGCTCTCAAAAGAAAAAACTTTTTCTTTTTTATTTGTTATGGCTTTCATGATTACTAGCGGAGTAGGGGTGGGTTTGAACTGTTTACTTTAAAGCTTAATTAATTCAAAAAAAAAAAAGCAAGATTCTTTGGTGGACGAAGAAAACAAAAAGAGAAACTCGATTATTCACGAAAAGATAAAGAGTATATCGTTGCAGATTTTTCACAGCAAGCAGGAAAAAAAGAGCTTTAAAAAAGAGAAGGCATTAGAAGAAGAAGAAGAAGGGAAATAAAGAGTGTGTGTGTGTGTTTATATTACCCGTGCCTACACTCTCTCTCCAAGACAAACAAGTCCTGAGTTGCTTTGCAGCTTTTTTAACATTATCCCCCTTCGCTTTCAGAAACCGTTCCACACAAGCATAGTTGCAGAACTTCTCCTATACATCAAGAACAACAGAAAATAACAACACAAATTGTACATCAGAATCGAACCCAGAACCCCATTTTGTAGTCAAAGGAATAATAATGGAGAAAGTGAAATTAAAAACCTGTTTAACAGTAAGTGGGGTTTGTTTTCTGATGAGGTCAAGGACAGCTTCAACTCTAGTATTGTTTTTCTGATCTGCTTGCTCTTTCTTCCCCATGTCGAGAAATAGCTAGGGACTAAAGTAATGCGACAATAATGATTAGCGTTCCAACAAGCGACTAATATTCCAAGCTTTTGCTTCACGCAACCATGAATAAATTAAAAGGTTGAATTCAATTTGGAGCTTGGCACTAGTTGAACGTAGAAGAGAGTGATGGAAGAGAGAGAAGGAGAAGGAAGACGGAGTAATTGAAAACTGAGGAAAGCGAAGTGGGGAGAGCATGGAATTTAAAGGCCGTATATATAGAGAAACAACGGCTGATAACGCCGTTATCCAGCGAAGCACACTTGCGCATGCGAACCCACTTATTATTAAAGCCTTTTGTGAAAGCATCAACACTACCCCTCCACACTGCTTTTTGGTCAATGCCTTGTTTAACGGAAAACGTCAGCTCCCTTAACGAAACGACACCATCTTTCTCCATAAATTTTTTGAGTTCAAGCATGTCAATTTTTTTTTTTTTAAGAAAATTAACTACCATATATATATATTGATATTTAATAAAAAAGTAACATGTGAATGTAATTTTTTTTTATAATTTTATCATATGATTGGATTTTTAAAAAAAATTAAAAATTTACATATTATATTTATATTAAAACTATAATTAAAAATTTTTTCCAACCATTTTTAAAAGTTCATTCTCCCGCCGTCAACTTGGTCTAAATTTTACAGTCAGGAAAATTTACAAATTTTGTCTGGACTCAATTCTTTCCTTGGACGAGTTTAAAAATGTATCTTCTCACGTTGACATCATATATTTAAAATATTGTTCCCTGATATAGCCCGTTTGGTTCTCAATCCCATTTTGATTGTACATAATTTTTTTTTTCTCTATCAAAATATGCATTTAATTTTGATATGAACTTGGGAAAGGGGATGATGCATGCATTATTCTAGTTGATAAATGGAGCAGTAGAGGCAAACTGTGGGATTGAATTTTCAAGGTGACAGTTCAATTATGGTGATAGTGAAATGGTGGGATTGTGCAGGTGAAAAAAGGCTGCAGTGGCATTGGGAGTGAATAAAGGAGAAAGTACATGGCCATTTCTGGGAATGAACAGAGAAGGGTTTTGGGACGAGAAGGGTAAGAGGCCAAAACAAGTAGGAGCACGTGAACGGATATTGCGGGATAAGTAAATGGATGATTAGTGAATCATACGCACAGTTCTTCTGGTTCCATTGCATTCACCATGCACTATGTTGTGGGCGGTAGTGTCTGATAATGTCTCATCTAATGCCATTAGTGCTAGCTGCTATATATGTCCTCTGGGTTTCTGATACATATATATATATATATATATATATATTATTTTGTTCCTTTCCTGTGAATCAACAGTGATCGTGTTGTTCTTGCGTGAGCGCGAGGGATTCAAAGCAGTATTCATTTAGGATGACTAGTTGCTATTTCATCTATATAAGATTTGATGGGAGATTACTCTCTTTTACTTTCATGTCTCCTTCATTTGAACGTCACATTGTTTAATGATTATTTTCCATACGGAATAAGTCTAATTTATTCTTTAAAATATTACCCAAGTTCTGGATCTATTTTTTTTCTAGTTATATATATTAATTTATGTAATTACGATCTAGATTAATGTTTCTACTTAAAAAACTATGCTTCTCCCTCACTTTTATTTTAAACACTGCGCTACTTCTTTGATCTACAACATATATACTTCTCCAATGATCTAAAGCCTAGTTCAGAGTCAGCTGAAATAAACGTACATAGTTGACACGCCCCATAATGTTACGTAAAGTTAACATCAAGCCCCTTGGCCATGTTTTACACATACTTCCAGCATCATAAGTAAATTGACATTCATGTGAGGAAATTTTATTTTCTCAAACACCCACTTTGATTTCAATGTCGACAATGATGGGCGTTTATATTTGACAATATATGGCTAATGAATCATGAAAAGCAATCATATATGGCATAACAATTCAAATTGATGCATGTGTAATATACATAGTACATTAATGCAAGAGAGAGGAAGATGATCAATAAATGCATGATTTTCCTTAACAAGACCCAAAATACAAAATAAGGGTGTGGATGATAAATGCTTTTGCAAACTCTGTTGGGAGACACAAAGAACATAACTCGAATGCACAAACCCACAAAAACTCGTGTGGGTTGTGCAAGTCAAAACCTCGATACTTGTCATTCCTCCTTCACATTATGAGAACATAGATTATATATAGAAGACACATCAAATAAATGAAATCACTTGTAATTAAGCTCCATTCATGAGAATTCTAAGTCCGTTGTCCCTACGGCAACGACCCACACCCCCCGCAATATCACCCATTGAAAAGAAAAACAAGTGAAAAAAATCAATGTCCCAACATTCTTTGCGTGTCAAATCTTTCTTTATCTATAGTTCTCTATTTATTTTTGGTGTTTTTCATTTGGAGTTTTTTTAATAGTCTAGAAGTATGTAGCGGGTTTACCCAATTGCAGAAGAGAAAGTCAAATAGGTGGAAATAAAATAACAAGTAAAAGGAAATGGTCGTCGGTTAACTGAGAGGGAAAAAAAAAGAAAAGAAAAGAAAGAAAACAGTGAGTTTTTGGGTTGAGAGACATCAATATTAAGTGAGCCAAACCGATATTTAGGCTGCTAAGTTGGGCTTCCCAAAGCTTAAAGTTGTAAGCTTTATCGTTTAAAGTTAAATTTAATACTCACAAAAGCTGGAACTTAGTGTGAGATTTGTTTCATTTGTCCTCATTCAAATACCAGTCAGATTCTCTTCTCTCTCTAAAAATGTTTCCTTTTTATTTTATTTTTAACGAAGACTTGCATTCTAGAATTAAACTAATATATATGAAGTCTTGGAAAGAAGATTAAACAACTATTATAAATATATTATGGGTATAATTAAGTCCTTGGGGAGGAAGAAGGATAGCCTATGATGGTGTGTTTGCTTGAAAACCCTCTCACGTGGCCCAATTGTACTAATGTTGTTTCCCTTATTCTCAAACTCATTCACCTACCCCATATGAGAAAAAAAAAAAAAAGGTTTTGATTCTTCTCTCTCATTTTCAAATTTTGAAATACCACCCCCCCTCTCTCTCTCTCTCTCTCTCTCACATTTCTTCTCCCTCCCTTTCTTTGCCTGAACATAATGGCCAAATGCATTTTGCGCACACCACCTTTTAGCTATGAACACACCACATCATGGTTGAATCATTACCTTTTAAATTTCAAAGTGCACATTGCTTTTTCTTTCTACCTTCATCAACTCTCTCTCTCTCTAGATCTGTGTGTGTAAAAAAATAAACAGTGTTGATATGTACAATAATATGATCAGTAGTGCCGTGGAAGATTATAGAGGAACAGTAATTTTCTAAAATAATAGAATAAAAATTGGGAAACATACCCTCCAAAATTTTTTTTTGAAGAGTACTGGGTAGGAACTGTGTGTCTGCTTTATGACCGGAAATGGACACAAATAAGGAGAGGCTTAACGTTATGTCCAAAAAACTCATCAAAAGCATTATGGGATTAGGCTGCATTTTACAGGGACATTGATATCTCCTTCATAAATGCCTTATTTCCCAACTCCTGCAAAATCAATTATCCTACCCCACCCAAATTTTTTTTTTTGTTTAAGAAAAAATTAACCATGAAATTTTGATATTTCAAGAGAAAATTAGTTAGTTTACTTTAGGCACACTTGTGGGGAAACTAAATCTAATATTAAAAGCTTGTACTTTGGAGGAGATGAGGTTTTCTAATTTTAGGAAACTTAAGTTGTCTTACTATAAATAAATTCTATATAAAAAAAGTAATTTAGAACTCAAAAGGGGGTTGAATTAATTCCAAAGGAACAGCCGTAAAGCACGGAATAATATCAAACGGTAACTAGGTTGTTCATGTCTTATCAAACTTTTTTCTAAACCTAATGACTCAAAATCAATTAATTCCTACCATTTTGAACCCAAAGCATATGATTCGCTTCAGTTTTTATTTTTTAAAGAGAAATTTGACTAAATGCGTTGATTCGTTAAGCTTTCTCATGCAAGTAGTTGTTTTGAAAATAAAATAAATTAAATTATTACAATAAAAAAGAAAAGAATGATGTGCTCTATGCTGATTTTTTGACTTGCTTTATGCACTTATTGTCCTTGATTCTTAAGTCCCAACCGTTACAAAAGCAAATCTCGATCTCATTAGTAATTAGTAGTTAGTACCCACACAACCATTGCGTGGCTTTCTTTGTCACAAAAAGAAAAAATCGTGGCAAACAGCTACCTTATTAATCAATGCTTTTCCCACTTCAATTCCGCTACTTGGACTTACGTCAATTTTAAAAATTAATAATAATTAAAAAAAGTGTAACTTGGATGTGCTTATTAGTTCGCGTAAAAAGGAGAGAAAAATGAATTATAGAAAAAGAAAAATAGGAAATCAAAATATATTATACATTAATATTTGTAAAATACATTCATGTTGTCCATTGCATCCATTTCTCCTTTCAATTCTTTCATTTTCACTTCTATTCAGATGAAAAAGCAAACCAAAATTACTCAAACGAATTTGAATATTTACTTCCTAATCTTCATCATTAATTCATAAAATAATACAATTATTAGCTACTAAAGTTGCTGATCTGTTTCTATGCTTGTCAAAATCTTGATGTGGATATGTTATCTATTCATTAAAAAATTTTGTCACATGTAGAGGCAAATTTTCTTGCTACAGTATTTCGAAAGAGATAGATGCATATCCCTAATTAATGCTTTTTTCTTTAAAGCCATTTCTTGAATTGATATGTAACCTACATCATGTCGATGATTAAATAATGCAATATATAGCGAGATTCGTTTTACACTGTATGAGAAATTAAGGACCAAAGGTTGTAGATTTATTGAATGTCATTGATAAGAGGTCCATAGATTTCAAGTAAACTTGATGATGGGTTGAATTGAAAATTATAATTCATATAAAAACAAGTTGAATTTTAAATATGAATCTTTGAAATTTTGATAAAAATGGAATAATATGTAGGGGAAATCGGATAAATTGGAAAACGATGAAAATAACAGTTGTACGTGAGTAATCATCTAATGAGACAACAATTTTCAAGCTAAAGTTAACAGTGTAACACTGATGAGATTAGATTCACTTTCTTCCCTTTTAGGGTGAAATTTGTATTAAATTAATATGACATATGCCGTCATTAAGCCATGAATCTGGTTAAAGTTAGTTAGTAGGACCCTCAAACCCTTATAAAGAGTTATCCCTTAATAATGCCACTTTATAACCGTCTTCGAAAGTATAAGCCAGGAGCAATAAAAGGGGACACAGCATATCCCACTTCCTTTTTTTTTTTTTTCTTTAATTCTTGATAACTGATAAATCAATAAAGTGAAGCAACAACTTATTTAATTAGCTTGAACAATACATATTTGAATTTTTTAAAAAGATATTAAAAATTTGAATTTGGCCTTAAAAACCACAGTCTATAGACTAATGTTAATTCTTTCTCTAATATGATTGCCAACGAAAAAAACTCTATCTTTTTGGTGATAAATATTTCAAAAAAAAAAAAGAGAAAGTAAATTACACTCTATTCCTTTGAAAGATATTTAAATTATATGAATTCTTTTCTATTTTGTAAATCTATAAGCTTCCTTCTCAAAATCAAAAGATATGCTATACTAACATCACTTATAAAAAAAATGAATTATAATTACTTTTATTTTGATCAAAATATCTTTATATATATTATTTATATAATATAATGAGTACTAAATATATTTTTAATTAATATAAAAATAATCAATTTTTTTAAAATTGGAATAAATTAAATTTTTAATTTTTAATACAAAATAAATAATATTAAAATAGAATTTGATGAAAATATTTGTTAATAAGTTATATTTTAAAAAAAAAGATGAGTGTGGAAAACTAAAATAGATAAAGGAGGATACAAATATGACTATTTGGACAAAATGTCCTTAGTTATCAAAATAAGATAAAATTCACTTTCTTTTAAAAAAATAGTTTAATTACACAATACTTCATTTTATTATAAAATTATACGCAAGAACTTCCGTTTTAATAAAACATAAAAAAGAACATGTTACAACTAAACACAATTTTAGATTTGATGTTCATTGATCGCATCTACATGTTATATATGTTAGAAAACCTCAACCCCTTGGCAATAATAAGCTAACGTTAGATTTTCATAATGGATATAGACCAAGAAGGATGGAGAAAGGGATGACTTTTTCATAATGGAGGGCGAAGTTAGTTTAGTTATATTTTAGCTTAGGGGGGTTGCTTGTGTATATTTTTTATAATAGATAGAGGATGATTGTATAATTTAAGTATATCTTAGAGGAGGGAGAATAATTTACTCTAAAAAAATGATGAGCTCAAAGCTTAATGATAGTGAATGCAGAGAAATTTCGGAATAAACATTAAGATAATTTGCGGCACTGGCTTATAAAATGCAGAAGAAATTAATTGAATCACCTCAATTCAAGTTGCTTGGGCTGCATAGAAATTTTGAGTAGTAAGAATTAGGAATCCCCCAATACATTCATTGAAAAAAAAATGGAAAAAAGAAAATTTCATGAGATCCGTTGTGGTATCATGATGGGCTAGAAAGAATGCAGAGAATAAGATCAAAGTACATAATCACAGGGCTGTGGAGATGGAGAATCAATGGTGGGATAACGAATATGTATGGGAACTTCGAGGGAACCATTATTGAAATTCTCAGGGAATTTCAAGGGATCAGATTCAGAAAGGAAACTCTTTACTTTTGGGTAACATCTGTAACTCCATTAAGAGTGCAAGTCTTGGACTGGTCGATCTAATGGGTCTGACCCAGCTGAGCCACCAAGGTCCATGGCTATGATGGGTCTGGACTCTTGACCCTTGACCCTTGACCCTGCGATCCACAATCATTCAAAAGTTGCTAACCACAGGCATTAGTACTACTGATACAACAATATCAAATTTCTATTTGTTATTTAGCTGCTTGTTTTCTTCCTTTACAGAAATTGGCATCTGTGTCTTTACTTTCTCCAGCTAGCCATTGCTTGGCACAATTTATATCCACACCCACAACTAAAAGCAGTATCATCATTTCGCTCACTTTCTTAAAGAAAAATAAAAATAACAAAAGGTAAGATTAGGATATTAATAGATTTTTACGCGTGCCATGCACGAGAGAAATGAGAAACAATTTATTAAGACCAACAACAATTACATTCCTAGTTTTGAAAATCCCACTGGATTAACTGATTTGATCAATACAAATTGGTGAACTAGCTAGCCTATCAGTCTGATCTTCACACGTTAACCACCCCGGTTACGAATTGGTCAAGGGTTAAAGAACAGGTCAGTTTAGTTACAAAAGTGGTGCGAACTGATCACAGTTAATGTTTCTAAACCAACTCAGGACAGGTTGAATACAACATTGCGTACGTTGGAGAATATTGGCAGTGTGAGAAATGACACGTTTTTTGTTGAACCATAATTTATTCATGGGTAGATCAGTGAAATATAAACCGCTCCTCTCGTCATTTCAATAATTAGTCTCGTCGTTAAGACACTAATTAAACACTACATAAACTGGTTAAATTCTCTATTTCATGCACAGCTCCTCCTGTTAAGTAAGGTGGTGTTGAATATATTCATTTAATTTATAACGTTTTTATTATTTTAAATATTCCCAGATTATAATTACCAATAGTTCTCATCATTTTTTTTTTACCAAATAGTACTTGATGAGAATTCTCAGGTAAGTCATCCATGTGAAGGGAAATATTACCATGACCTGTCAAATTTGAGTCTTCAAGAGATTGTTACTCTTGTAAGGCACCCAAGTAGAACAGGTACACTAACGGTAAACAAACCCCTGCGGGAGACTCTTAAAAGAGCCTTTGCATTTGCTTGAAATGCAAGAGGATGCCCTATATGCTAAAAAAAAAAAAATTAAAGAAACATTCTGAATGTGTGCCTTTTACCATTAGTATCTATGCCAAATGATGGTGAAAACATAGAACTATATCTTCAGGCATAAGATACACCTTTGGAATAATGGATAACGAGAGACTTCTTTTTTGCGGTTTAAGAATTCTATTGCTTAAGTGGGCTTCTTCTTCTACAAGGAAGGAAAGATCTGAAAATGATATTTTACCAGCAACAAATGAGAAGTTCATGATTTGCCTGCAGAGAATGTAAAATGTCCCCAAATATGAATAGTGTCTTTACAAAATCTTCACCCTTTTCTAAGCCATGCCTAGAATTTCTCCTCTTCATCTCTCTTACCTTCCCTCCTGCTATTTCCCTTTAATTGTTTCACCTGCATGAGCCACACCCACATCACAAAATGGGGTGGCTGCAGCCCCTCCTCTCTTCATTGAAGAAGCTGTGGTTCCGATTGCATTCAAATCAAAAGAAAAGTACGTTCTATCACAATGTCCATAGCTGCATTCTTGGTGTTTTCTGGCCTGCACGCTAATTTTCACCCAGATCTTCTTACTTGCCTTCACTTGCGTTTCTTCCACATTTGTATCAATGAGACTTTGAGTATTCAAATAAAAAGATTTCTATTTCAAGTCTTTTACTTATGCTTTGCCATTCTAATTTCTGGGAAACATTTGTCCCACCCTCCTCTTTTTTTTTTTTGTCTCTCTCTCTTTCTACATCCATTTCCACTAGGATCACTCCCTTTCATTACTATTTTTTTCTTTTTTAATTTCCACAGCCTCATTATACTTTTTACAATGTTGCTTTAACATTTCAGGAAGAGGGATTTACATTTTGTATGAAGATGTGAAATCTTGCCCTTATGAAGATGTTCATGCCCTCTGGTCAATACTAGTGGAATCACATACACCTTCTTTGCCAATGAAAAAATGAAGGCCATGCACAGGACACAAAAATGAGAAGAGACATTTAATGTACATAATATATATATATGTAAAATATCCAGGCTTATATAGTGTTTTTTCTCTTCACTTTTGTAGCGGATGCGGCTTCTCTCAATTCGATGGCGCCAACATGAAGTGCATTCAATTCATTCTGTCATTTTTAACTTTTTTTTTTTAAATTTAAAACGTATAAAAAACACCAAATAGCCTGACTGCACCACGACTGCAGAGAAGCCACACTCTTTTGTAGCACCCATATAGAACAGTTTCTTCCTTTCAGTTTGTGTGCTTTATAAAGCTTCCAATGAGTCTGTACTTAGAAATACATCTTTTTCTTTTTCTAAATCACTTCCATTTCTAATGAGGTTTATCAATCTGTAAAACCAATAGAAAAAAGATGTACTGGAGATTCTTTTCCTCCCTTTCTCCACAAGGCTTCCTATTGTTAGGCTATCTATTTTTAGCAGTGAAGAAGGTGGTTGTTCCTCTTTTGGAGCCGTTGAAGTTGACGCTTAAAAGCTACCACGGAGTGGATAGTGCAACCTACACAATTTTTCTCCTCATTTGAAATATCAAACCATCATCAGCTTTAAGAAACTTCTATTTCCTTGTCACTTTTATAAGACCAACTACGGTTTACACAACCAAATGCTATTTCTCTTCCCTCATGGCCTTTGGTATATAGGTATTTTAAATTTTCATGTAGTCAAAAGCCTATATATGAAAATTCTGAGCTGGATGCGTTCGAAAAAATCATCATCCTATGTTATTTAACACATACAAGACATAAGATTTAAAAGTTTTATATTTGTTATATCCCAACATTTTATATACAGGTTTCCAATAGCTTGAAAAATTAAATTTCTCATGTACCAAACAGCACTCCTATCTTTACCCATGTGGAGAAGGCATGCAATCCAAATGTAAAGTATGATTCAAGCTAAGTTAATTATAATGAGGCTAATTTCAGTCACCAGTAATGAGAAGCTTTATAGTTTATACCCATTTTTCTAAAGAACTTAGTACCACGAGCTGAAAGGATATGCATTCAGAATGAACATCTAAATAGTGATTTTTGTAGTGCTAAAGGACGATCTGCATACAAGCTTTGTCTGGCGTGCGATCAAAAGCTGTAGCTATATTAATTCACAGTGGGGAAAACCTTCATTTTAGGATTTCATTTCAAAACATGCCCTCTGGGGAGCAAGGCCATGAGAGACACTAATCTTCAGGTAAATTATAGTTTCTTCCAACAGATATCGTAAGCATTCCAACATGGAAAGGCAATGGGAATTTGTCAACAAAATGATTAAAAATGAGTGATAGCTTATTAGCTTACAGAAAATAGGCCTTCTCATTCAGTCATATATCAAGCCGTGGAGAAATGTCTCTAGTGTCCTTGACAATATTGAAAACAAGGTCATGGTTACTGAGGCAACCAAACTGCAAGGAATAGTAATGCTGCGCGCAGGATTTAAGTGATTTCTTTAGCAGCAGATCGAAGTAGAAATGACTTTCCGTAAACTAGAGTAATCTGCAGATAAAAGCATTCACAAATCAAAATCAGTGAAGTGGAGATAAAGGAGTTCATATTACAATTGATCATGTAATGCTAATGACTAAAGTATTTTGTGACACACATGTCAATCCTTCTATTCAATTTTCATTATAAAAATAATGAGTTGAATGAGGAGTTTGGAAGTAGAAATAACTATCCATTAACTGCAACTTCCTCAATTTACGTTAATGTTTGTATGTTGGAGAGACAATGAGACCTAACTCACACAGACTGCAAAACCGTATATGTTAGTATAAATGTGCTAGTTTGTGTAAATGCTGCTTAGCAAAAATGATCCTTGGGGCAACATCCGAACGAACCCTCTGCAACCGTGGGTGCCAGTGGCACAAATTTTTCCTCGCACCCCCCCCCCCCCCCCGAAAAAAAAAAGATACTGTGCCTTCGTCAAGCCGCTTACTCAAAAATATCTCTATTTATGTGATTATTGGTGTGTTTCCGTATTAATTTGACTTCATTATCATCTTTCTATACTTTTTATATTTCCATTCATTTTATTCATGCAAACTAATTTTATATTTTTCTCCCCGTCCCCAAAAAAAGAATAACAATTATGGTACATAATATTATGCTTGATTACAACAGTACAGGTTTGGTTCCACCAGTGGACATTGGCTGAAGCAGGCCAAAAATTAAGTTTTAGAAATGGCACACAAGTAAATACTAGATAACGATCACAACGGCATTGAACAAGGCCAAAAGCTCCCCGAATTTTAAGACCTAACCCCTTATCCAACCTGAAAGAAGAGAGAAAGGAGAAGAGAGAGAGAGGGGGGCAGAAGGCATTGACATTGAAGATATAGTTCGAATAATTCAAGTTAAACTTAGGGAGACAAATCTTTGGACTACACTCTGCACAGCATCCTGAATGAGAAAAGTAAAGTGAAGTTCTTCCTTCCAACTTAAGCTTTTAAACCATTAGATTTTATTCCTAAATTTACCCATGGACACAGCAAGTAGCCATTGGTTATGCCAATTTAGTAAAAGTAAACATGTCTTATATGTCTTATAAAATGGCCATTGTTTCAGTGTAAAATGTTATAAAAAGTCCGAATATCCCTCAAGCACGAAGGTATTGGATTTAATAAGTTCACATTCCACAACATATCAGGCAAAAACTAACATAAACAGAGTAAGCAACAACTTTGACCATGTACAATGGATTGGCACTCAGATGTCCACCGTAGTTGTGTCATCTAAACATATTACATGAGAGCTTGCCTCCAAGACTGAATTTTATATTCATCTCAGAAGCATCACCTCTGCTCTTCATCGATCAGGATGCTAAGAAAGTAAATACGGTTATCGCTAGTAATATATCACAATCAAAACTCTCACACAGATCACTAAAATAGGAGGGGTCTTACAGCACTATAAAGCCGAAGAAGAAGGGAGTTCATAAACACTTGATAGCCAATCCTTTAGATAGGCATAACAATCTGCCTCCGCTTGAGAGAGAACAGCAAGAGGAGTAACAGTAATCTAAAAAACATGAAATTGCTTAGCCACAGTTTTTGCTTTCAATAATTTAATTAATGTAAGAAAAAAAAATACTCACGTATCCTTCCTGCAAAAATTTGTCATCTGTATCACCATCGTCAAGTTGAGCACCTTTTACCTTCAAAAATTAAAGAGAGTTCTATATCCTGTCAGTGGGGTTTAAGGGGGAAAAGGCTAGAGAAGACCCATCCAAGTGGGAACATTTTGGGCCTATAACTTCATATTTACTTCATAAGTAGACAAATTAGATAATCAAACTTTCCTATGTTTTGGATAGATCAAAACATAGGCTAATCAAGCACAAAAGTAAGTCGTGTAACCTGTGTAGAATTTATTAATGGGAGGAGTTCATCTGATAGCCATGAAAGATATAAGATCAATGAATATGAAACTTTCAAGCACAAAATAAAAGAGAGAATAAGGAAAAGGACCCACTTCTCTCCTGAATAAAAGCTGTTCTGGCGATATAGACAACGTGTCAGTTACTGTAGGCACTGCTGTATCTATATCCATGGTCATTGCGGATGACATTTTTTGTCCTTGTGTCTCAGAGGTGACTTGCCTCCACCCCATCTTGAAAATACTTTTGCCCTGCTTAGTTAGCCTGTACCCCTTTTTATGAGGCACAAGTAACAACCAAGAATAATAATTAAAAGTAATTGCATGGCAAAGCAATATATTTGTATGGAAAAGTCAGCAATAGCAATCCTATGAATTGTTAAGTTGCATGTTAACTCCAATATGTAGTATATGAAATTTCCTATGTCAAATATTTGAAACAAGATTTTAAAACTTGCTCAAGGAAGACAAAGCAAAGTTAAAATGCAGCAATTCATAAGAGAACACGGCATATATTCTTTACTTGAAATTACAAACTAGATCCTAGCCCTAGCACTTTCACGTTTTCATGTTGAGCTAAACCATTTCTATGAAATTTCAAGCAATAAGTTCCAGAAATCATAACATAATAGCACATAGCCTCATAAGACTACCATCTACGTAACTTGTGCATGGACTTCAGTCTTTCATACTCATTAAAGATTAGTTTTTAAGAAATTTCCTCAAGGGGGATGGTAAGCAGTCACTGGGTAGAATTGTAACAGGATAATGGGGCAGCCACCTACCAAAAGCTCCAAACAGACTAACAGACAGACACACATACCCACGCACAGAGGAGCTCTGAATACTTTAAAAATATACCCATTTCACAAGAAAGACAAAAATTCAAAAATGCTACCAAAGAAAACAAAACCTCAACTTCAAGCACAAGGGAAAGAAAAATAACCAATCACAAATCAAGTAACTACACCAATGCCTACAGAACAGACATAAATATTAGTCATTTAGGCTTCTCACAATATATCAAGTCTAATAAGATATCATGTAAGTAGAAGATGAATATATTGTATTGGTATTTTATAGGATAGAGAATAAAGAAGCACAAGTGCATACAAAAGCAAATTGAAAAAAGGGAGGAAAGGCTAAGGTTCTTTGTGAAAAATATTTTTCAATGCCAGAAAACTTCATGATTTGAAAACTTTAGCAACAGATGACAGAACAAGTCCAAGGCCATTCTTCGGTCACTAATAAGTAAAAATTGCCACTCTTTCCTTTGCATCTTACCAATTTGAGGACAAGAACCCACTTTTAAAAATTTTTAGTAGGAACTTTATCGTGAAGGCAGAATTTTTATAAAAGATAAACTTTTCTACACGGTCAATTGAGTGAGATGAGACAAATCTAAAGAATATCTTGTTTCTATGTTGTTTTAAATGCTATACAAGAAGAAGAAGAAATAAAGAAGCAGCCAGTCAAGAATGAAAGTTACTGATGCGCACAAATACAGTATCAGAAATAGTGGCCATGTCTGTGCAAGAATCCACATATCAACAGGTAAATCAAGATTTTTGTAAGTCAATTCATATTCTGTACAAATGTATAGAAAATGTTCATTTCACTATAACATGAGGTTACTTGATGATGCATCTTTTATCTATCCACAAGCTAACCATACAAAATGCTACAATGGTGACACCTTACCTTATGATCAGCAACATTAGCTGGCAAATCTATATTCAAAAAGCATCTTTGAGGGTATCTTTGATTCTTAATGTCAACCAGTACAGCACTTATGATAGGTACACATGCTTGAGCAGCAAGGGTGAAGTCATGTACATTACTCTTTCCTCTAACCCTGGACGTTAGTCCTCCAAATGGTCAAAGAGGGCAACAAAAAGCAGTTGTGGTAGTAGGAGATAGATAGAAGATGATTGGCATAGTTTATACTTTATACTGATCATCAGTCAAATTACTTTGTGACATTCATCCAGTTATCAATTCCAATAATCTGCTAGGCAACATCAGTTTCAAATTTTAATTTAAAACAGAAGTAAGCAAAGATACCAATCATATGAAATGGAGATAGAAGGTATATCATTGAAGAAGGCTTCTCGAGCACCAGCAACTGTCCCTGAGTAAACACTGGAAAAAAGGGACGTAATCGGTACAGCAATGAGCAAAAAATACTAGATATAGCTACTGAAGCAGCTATAGTGGAAAGAAATGTCTTATTTTGTTAATTGTGACCGGATGCATATCACATTTTAGGGAAAACAGACATTGTAATTATCTCTTCAAAGACAAAGTCTATCATATTTTCATTGGGTCTCACCAATATTTGCATCCATTGCTGGCACATCCATGTTTCTAAGATAACCATAGAATAGGTATAGGTCTGAAGAAGCATAAAACCAATTCCTTAAAAATATATATATATATATACATATCCTATATTTTCAATGCAAAGGTAGTATTGCCTTTGAATTATTATATATACTGATCTTCAAATTAGTTTGATTATGACTTGCATACTCTTAGCAGTGGTAGAGTCAATAGTTGCAGAGTCTTGTGATATTTAGAATTAAGAAGAGACAAAATGCTGCATACATGTGATAACCACAGTTGCTACCCTTGTTTATGCCACTGAGTACCTGTGCATTAAATTGAACACTTATTAGCAACTAGCTCAATATGTGGCATAACTTTTAGTCAAGTAGGTCATATATATGCAGATTGTATTCTCAGCGAAAAAAAGGATTGTGTAAAAACATGACCAGTAGTAGTGCAAATGGGTGACAGAATCCCAATGTCATTAGAAGTTTATAAACTCATTTCAAGGCTTCTCTATGTAAATCAAAAAGTTATGCTACTGTGCCTCATTGTGGAACACTTCCAATAAAGAAACATTGCCAAGATGACAGCAGAATAGAGAAAACAGTCCACCCAATTAATGTCATACTTTTTACAACCAAAATTATAATTTAAACCCAAGGTACCAGATCAGCTATTGTAGGAAATAGTGCTTTGGAAATTCCCAGAGAAGCACAATCAGCCGGAGTCCCTGCAAAAATTTTGCAATATTTTGTAATAAAAGATGATATATGTACCTAAAAATAATCAGAAAGCAAATATCAAGTATTCAAACAATAATGCAATGACTGTTTTGTAATGTTAAAGATTGGAAAATTCTCTCAGCATTTCCAAAAAGGACAAAAAGAATATATAAATGCATTTGAAAACTATCAAGAAACTAAAAATACATGGATTTGATGTTGATCAACCAGAAGATATTGGGCCTATGGTATTGAGAACCTACATCAGAAGAAAGGAAGTAGAAAATAAGAGATTTGGGCCTGAGGGGAGTGAAACATTAGAGGAGGTCAGAACCTACTCTAGAAAAGCCAAGAAAGGGAGTCATGTAACTGACTACGCAACACCTAGCGGGAAGGGGGTTGAGCTGTTGATAGACACTCAAGTAAGGTGGGAAATCTTCTCCCAAAAGTTACCTCTTGAAGTGAGAGAACCACTCTATTTAAATACCCTATTGAGTAACTCATACTACTCGATGTGTGACTTTAACATCTCATACTATCTTGATTTTCATCAATTAGCCGACCTTGAAAAGTCAATGTCCTAGCAGTTACACTCTACGGCATTTCACTCGATCTTCTACCAATCAAAACCTTCCATATGTAGCCCTTTTCGAAACCACTAACCACCAATTCTAATGCCAATTGATGAGCACCCAAGTAAGATGAAAAAATCCTCCCTTAAAAGCTAGTTGTTGAAATGGGAAAACCACTTTATTTAAGTTCCCCATTGAGCAACCCATACAAGTTGATATGAGACTTTGGTATCCTATATTACTTTAGTCTCCATTACCTAGCAAAGAGACAAAGTGGTTGGAAGGGGGATATACTGTGAAGGATTTGTGAAGAGTGGAGCAAGGAAGATTTGGCTTTTGGTGGAGAGTCTCTATCCTATCAAAAGATAAAGGGTGTTTGTTTCTTGTTTCTTTGTGCATTTTCTTTTACTTCTATAAACCCAGGAATCTATCAATTCCTGTCTCTTTCTACGTTTTGGGAAAGGAATTACAGCCTCATCTATATATATAAATAATATCAGTATCTGCTGGGCTCTATCAGATTTAAAATGAAAAGAAGGAGAGAAAGAACGATATAACTAAACAATTTATGAAAAATCATTTGTCAAAGAACTAAACAAGCACTTCAAGTATACAACTAAGATAGGGAACTTAGTGCATCAGATTTCTAATTCAATATACTTAATTTTTTATAGCGAACATTACTGGTGACACAAATAAATCAGAGGCAAGCATCCATATTGCAGGTTTTGACATCGGGCTGACAAAGCATATGAGGGCCACCCTTTTCAATTCCTTCCCATTGCAAAAATCACCATTCATATGAGGCTTAAAAATTTAACATGAAAATATATGTGTGTGTGTGTGTGTGTGTGTGTGTGTGTGTGTTACTATGTTTCCGGGCATGTTCTGATTATGTCTGAGTGAGCAAGTCTTCATTTGCAAAAAAGCACAGGGTAATACACATAAACTGGAAGGAAAACTAACCAGAAACCGCATAGGCTGAGGCTCCGTCAATGTTCACTAGCTTGGCTTCTATAGGGTGAAGCCAAGTAATACTGTGACTAACAGCTGACCTCTCCCTGAAATTGATTTAATTAAATCAAAGAAGAGAACCACAAAAGTACAGTACTCCCAGCAAATTCATGTTAACCTCAGAGCGGCTGCCTGATCGTCCAAAGACAAGTTTTACACCCACTATCGTAAACCTTAAGCTTAAAATAGCAATGCAAACAACAATTACATAAAATCATAGCTACTACACGGACCAACTGAAACGGTTTGCCATTTCAAATGAATAAGTTAATTGAACTCGCAAACCCTCCCTGACAAGGATCATGTGATCACTTAGTTGTTGCATACTACCAACGCAGTATTAGCATGAAAATATTTTCTTTGCTCAAATTTCTCGTTCAAAACAGCATTGTCTTCAATTACAACTTCAAAAACGAATCACTGACTCCGATACTCAAATAAGAAAATAACATAATTGAATACTTCGACTGATTGTGCAAGTTTGTCAACAAGTAAAAGAGAAAGAGGATGATGGCTACCTATCAGGGGCGCAGACTTGAATGTTGAAACCATTAGTGGAGACAAGAACCTGAACCAAAGCTCTCAAACCAGGTGCATCGATTCCGTCGTCGTTTGTGATCAGAATCGTGGGTCGTTTACCGTCTTCCATTGCTCTTACCTCGAAATTTGGTTCAGAGAGAAACAAATGACTTGGAAGAGGAAAGCTAATCGAGTGCGCCTTGCGTAAGCAGACAAGTCGCAGCTCATGAGCGTAATCACAAAATTTCAGTTTCAAATATTTTAATTTTATCTTACATATTTATAAAAATCTTTATTATCGTAAATTTTGTCAATTAAATTAATTAAAATTTTAACCCCGCGCATGTCAAAATTTAAGTCTTAGACTAACAAGGGGTATAATTGTACTTCGGTGCTTCAATTTATCTTTTGCTCAATTATTCTTTTAATTTAATTTTTTACATTTATGTATTTTTAATAGATTAAATTCAAGTATATATTTTTATATTTTTATTATCAAATTTCTTAATTAAAATATAAAAATATATAACTCTTCAATAGTACTATAATAAATGTATAGTTTAATTAATGAACCATACAATTACCTTCAAAAATTATACACTAATTATAATTGTATTAAAGAATTATATACTTATTATATTTTAATTAAAGAATCTAACAATAAAAATATAACAAATTAAATATAAATTTTTTTCTCTTTCAATTTAGTCCTTCATATGTAAATATTTCTCAATTTAATTCTTTACAAATAAGTCTGTTATTAATAATAGCTCCTCACATGTTATTATTTTTTTAATTAGATAAAAGGAAAATATTAATAATAATTTTATTTATGAGAAATCAAATTGAGAAATATCCATTTGTAATGAATCAAATTGAAAAAATAATTTTATGAGAATTGGATTTAGAAATACTTTATTTATAAAGAATCAAATTCAAAAAATAATTTTATAAAAAACTAAATTAAGAAATACATTATTTATAATGACCAAAATAAGATTTTATTCAGTTAACAAACCTAAGAGAAATTTTTAATTAATAACATATAGTTAAGAGTAAAAAAGAATTATTTTAAAACCAAAGTAACGAGATTAAATAATATAATATATCATGTTGCAATGATTGACAATCTATATATCATTATATGTTATTAATCTTTTTAATTTAATTGATGAAGTTAATATCTGAGATAATATTGAAATTTTTATGAATAAAATTAACATAAAATGAATATTTAAAATAAGATTAACAATAATTTCAATTTTTAAAATAAAACATAATTTTGTCTTTCAATAAATTCATTTTTTCATCGAAATTAAATAAACTAAAAAAAATGGTTTGGTCAAATTTTTGCTTATGCATTTGATTTTGTCACGTTGTTTACCTTTTGGTTGAAAACTTGGGACGTTCTTGTTTATTATATATTCAATCCATTGTTTTCTTTATTCAGAGCAAAAACCAACCTCCTAAGCATAATAAATTTGATATAAGATTCCTTGTAAAGTTGAATTCAGATATAAAAGGACATTTCAAACCGAATTAAAGTTTAAATGACTTAAGAGTTTTTTTTTTTGGGGCCAATAAATGAATTAGACTTTGGTATTGGACTTTTCGGCTAAGTCGACTAAGTTATTATAGTTAATAGCTTGTGACATGAGCGATGTACGGTGTATTTAATTTTTTTATATTTAATATTCATAAAATTATCAAAAATACTGAAGAAGATAGAGATATTTAGTATTTACAAATATTTCTGACAAGTGCTTCGAGGACATTGTTTGTGTCTATTTATCTAATGATGTGCTCATAATTATTACAAGATTTTGAACGAGTAACGATATGATAAGTTATCAATATCTAACATTATAGTTCTATTTAACTCACATAATGAAAATTTTAAATAGATATAATAATTAAAAAGTAAGCGGCATTTGGAATTCACAATTTAAGTCCCATACCATCATCTCACTCAACCCAATAAATTAAGGACGCGTTTCATTTATTGTTATTTTATATATACTTTGATATTTTGCATACTATAATATCAGATATCATGATACTCATAACACAATTAAAACTCTATAAATTAATACTCTTGAAACCATAAAAATTTATTAATTAATTGATATATAATATATAAATTAATAATTTCTCACTTTATATATTAATTAATTAAAAATTAATTTACCAAAGTGTTCTTTTTTTTTTTTAAACAGAACAATCAACTTAATCAATGTATATATTTTGTATTATGATTATATGAATATTACCTGAATAGCTTATTAATTTATGGAGGTTATAACTTTAGAAAAACGATAATATATGGGATTGACTCGATTTTTTTTTTTTAATTATTCTTGCACTTTAGACTTTTGGTTTTTGGCATGTAATGCTCAATCATCAAGCCGAGACACAAAACAAAGCGCCTAGGCATTTCAATCATAGTAGTGATCTCAAAACGACAAGAAGAGAAAATCGTATTTACACATGAATATCTAATCAAGGCAAATAATTATGTAAGATTAAATATTACTTATCCTACAGATATGAGAAATTAAGTTTGTTAGAACTCGAATGTACGAGAAATTGAGAATCTTCTCCTCAATTTCAAGGTCAAACAAATTGACCTTAATAAACTCATCTAGCTAAAACAACTTTCACTCTCTTTTTTTTTTTTTTTTTGGTGGGTACAACACTCTAATGTGCTTTTAGATAACCTTATTTGACACAATTTGTATATCTTTATGCTCTTACTTTTAAAATCAGTTGCATGTTTTTGCCTAGAGCTGAACTGGTAATAAATAAATCTTAATTTTTTTGGTATTTTCAGGATTTAAAATTAAAATCTGATAAAAATATTATATAAATAAAGTCCCCAGTCAAAGCACAAAAAACCGTTTTGCCTGTAGATCATGAATCAAAATGGATCTGAGCCCAAATAAATTAAGGCAGGCTTCCTTCTTTGATGGGCTGCACACATTATTGGGCCTTATGAGGACTTATATTCTGGAGAAACTAATATGGGACACATTCTTAGAGTCAATTTGTTAATTTTTATTAAAGACACGGTTGGACTATGGAATGACAGTTTACTTTGAAAAAATAATTATTCAAATTTTATATAAAGATTCAGTCGTTAAATTTTTTATGATGCTATTTAAAATTTGAATGTAAGTTATGATAATATATTTATATTTAAATCGTATGTAATTTATATTAAAATTTTATGTATTTTTTAAATTAACCTTAATGGATGGTTCAATCAGAAGTTTGAACCACAAATTCTCCTCTCAAGCTTTGCTTGGTATAAACACTTTTATTTGAATCAGATTTATAAAATCATTAAGTATGTAGTGATAGAGACGCAGATAATTTGCAAACCAAAAAAAAAATCAAATTTCAAATTCTTAATTATCATATAAAAGAAATGTTTTATGAAATGACTCAGTCCTCACTTAAAATACACGCACATGAACACAGTTTATATTTATATATCTGATTCAGAACTCAAAAAGAAATGCTTGTAATTCCTCGTAATTCAGCAGTTATATTTGTCTGTTGTGATATTAATTAATTATGTTCACCAGTCTGATTATGTTGAAGAGTGATCCAATGAGACAGCTCCAGATGCAATGCTATTCGTATGCATATATATATATATATATATATATATATATATATATATATATCCGAAACCTTATCGAATAAAACAAAACATAATATAATTTAGTTGTTCGATTTCTACGAATATTAATTTATGCTACATGTTGATCCATTTTCTTGATAATCTCGTGTTTTCCTAGGTTCATTTTTTGTCATTACTGCATGCTGCCATGTTCGCATCTGACATACATTTGTCAACTTTTTAAACTATTTTGTGTGATTAAAAATTTTAATTTGTCAAATCTTTGACTGCTAAAAATATTGCATTTATATAATGTGTCACTATTATTATTATTATTATTCTTCTTCTTCTTCTTTTCTTGCTAAAGGACTATGGCCATTGGCTAAGAGTTTGGATAATTTTTTTTTTTTTTTCAATGAAACCTATGTTTGTAAACAAAAGCATTTTGAAAGTAATGACCGACAAATACAATCACGAGGCATTTAGCTAGGTTAAAAGGGTGTATATATGTAGGTGTTCGACTATTTTTTTTTTTTTAACTCTCTAAAGTAATTAGGGTTATTAGCATTTGGAGCTATATGATTTTTTGGTGTCTCAAATATTAAAGGCAATAATAAGATTGATTTAAAGTATTTACATATCAACTTAAAGGTGTGAATTGAAATAATTATTAACATGATATATATATATATATATTTATTACAAAGATAAGAAAATTTCATTCATTCGAAATGAAGAGATGAGCTATGATTCAATTACAATCTTAAGATGGATTCTTAATCATTCAGTGGTACCAACAACCCTGCCATACAAAATAATGATAAAATGAGAGGTGTGACATAACATACAATTAATGAATAAGAACACAGACCTTACAATTCAGTCTAATAACAAATTGCAAATGCAAGAAAGAAATATTAAATCTAGACAGAACTAATAACAAATGCACGATGATCAGACAATATGCTATGTATTACAAATCTTCATAGAAAAAAATTTGAAGCAATGGTGAAAGGGAAAAGAGAAAAGAAACCGGAAGAAAGAGAGAGAAGAAAGCAAGAAAAACAAATGGAGAAAGGGCTAACAATTAAGATATACATATCATTTTCATCGCCTCTGTAACATGATGGAAAATATAAAGGAGAAAGGGCTTTCGAGAATTTTGTTTCTTTTGACAAAGCATAAGAAAGATATATAAACCTAATTAAATATTACGTCACGCTATTATTGAGTGTGAAGCTCATCAGTTAGCAGTCGAGGAATATCTAAGCATATTGTTACTACAATCTGAGCTTCCAAAGGAGAAAGGGTTTACAAGATTCGGACAAGGAGAAAAGCGAATAAGATAAGAGAAGGATTCCTTTAAAGCATGTTCCTCCAAATTGAAAGGGTGTACATATCATATTCATAGCCTCTATAACACAATGATAAATATATAATAAGCTTGCACCTTATTTATACTTTAAAATCAAATATTTGTGTGTGGGAATGTGTTATATATTATAAAATTTTTTTATAATTTTTTATTTAACAACTTAGATTGATTTTCAATTAAAATAATTCTTCGCATCAAGAACAATGATAAGCTGCTTGATGAGTGATTTATTAACTAATTAATTATAAAATATATATATAAATGTATAATGTAATATATAGAGTAATTTATTATTTTGGTCATTGAAAAATATTTGTTCCATCTAATTCTTGATTTAAAAAATATACATCAAATTAATTGCATCAATTTGATTTTTTCTCTTTAGAGTTTTGGTAGCCTTCTTTATAATGTGAAACTTTAATGACTCCACGAGAATTGTTAGTAACCACAGTGTTTGCCACCAACAAAACGGCAACATTTTGGCAAGCATATCCACATGTGTTGTTAATGTTTTTATTCTAAATCAAAATCCAAAACGACTTCATTTTTTATTGGCAAGCATCTATATGTTGCTTACCATTCAAGTCAGCAATTAGCATTTTATATCGAAAAAAGTTGGTTCACATAAATAACTATATCAATATTAAGTTAGTAGACTCTATGACAAGGCACAACTGATGTATTTTTTGTTAAAAAATTTAGATTAATTTTATGATAATTATTTTTTAAAACCTAAAGTGATAGAACAGGTATATTTTGAGGACCAAAATAATATATATATATATATATATATATTTATATATATATAGGCACAAGGCTGAAGGAGTTAAAAGTGGGAAAAGGAATGGTGTAAAAATCAAACTTCAGTGAATTAGAATATTATCATTATAGCTAAAATATGATTTTAGCAAATTTTTTATTAAAAAAGATATAATTATAATTATGTCATCTGTTCATTTCATTAATTCCCAAATTTCCTAATTTAAGAGAACAAAAAAAATTGGGTTTTAAGTGTCAAGAAAGGGTTTTAGAGTCTCTTATTTGTCATTTTATATTATCTATAAAAAATCTTTCAAATAAAAAATTATCTCAAATTAACTGTTTTATTTTTTGTTATTTCATTATTTGTCCCCTATTCAAACGCAGCTTTAAACCTTAAAAATATGCCACTTAAGTGGCTCTTGGACTGGGCCAAAATATTAAATTATTCTAATAATTAATTAGTCACTATATGTCGTTTATATAATTAAAAAAAAATGAGATAATTATAAACAAAAAGTAAAATCTAACTTTACATATCCCATCAAATAAAAATATATATAATGAATAAAAACCGCCAGATGTCGTTCAATGATAAATGGATGTTGGGGATGAAATTAGACAGAACAAAGCAACGACCGTAAATTACAAGCGGCGTGCATTTGGAATCCTCGTGGCTCAATGTAAACGCACAACAAAAGCAACTTTCATCTCTCTAATCCTAGCCACAAAAAACTAGACACACTTTGTCTCTGCTTTAGCTTACCTCCCTAGTAAACTAAGGGCTCCCATTAATTGCCGTGTTCTTTCTATATCTTTTTTAATTAATGATCTTGGAATCCACTGATGCCGTTTGGAAGATAGAATGGAAAGAAAAAAAATTATAAAATATTTATTAGACTTATATAATTATTATTTAATAATATATGTCTTAATAAATATTCATTTTAAAATAAGAATATTTTTTATTTTTAAAATTATTTTTTAATTTTTTTAATTTTTATCTATAACTTTTTGCATATAAAAAAAAAATCTTTATGTGCATTAAAAATTATAAGAAAATAAAAAAAAGAAAGACATTAATATGTTGGTGTATTCCTTGCACCTTTTAAGACAAGTATTTCTTTTTTGGCCTTTCGTGGCATTATCAAATTCATTATCAAACAACAATAGCCCCAAGTTTTTTTCCGAGGAAGGTCGAAGCAGGATAGAGACACACAGTAACTTCATATTTAACACCTCATCGCAATGTCGTCCCAAACAAGGATATTGATTTATACCAATACACATTTATCTATTATCAATTCATCAAGTTGCTACTTATTCTCACAATATTAAATTTACCTCAAATTTTATAGGCTGTGACAGTAGTTTGGCAGTAAAAATGTAAACTATTTGTAAATAGCTATTTCGAACTTTTAAAATCAAAAAATAAGTTTATTAATTTTCACACTATAGCAAATAGATCATTCTATCTATTCTCTTTAACCACATTAACTCAAACAACACATTAAATTTATCTATAATTAACATGAAAAACCTTCATTTATCGATACCCCCTAAAAAAAATCACCCTCCAATTTTATATCAAATCTTTATGAAAAATAAATTAAAAAATATATTTCTTGAAATGTAAAAGTTGAGGAATTTAATTTTTTTATTTTAAAATTTAAAAGATTATTTGAAAATGACCCAAAATTTGAAAATATATTTTATAATTTTTTTCCTATATATATATCATGCTTCCAACTTGAATTCTCATCAATTCTCCGGTTTTATGTATAAATAAATTTATCAATTAAATTATTGCTCATCAAAGTCCAAAATATCCTATAAGGGTTTTATCAAAATTCAAACCCCATCAATCATTTATTATGTTCTATTAAATGTATGTTTGACTGTGTGTTAAAGAAAAAAAAAATGATTTGGACGAAAATAATATATTATTATTTTTGTGTAAAAGAGATTGACAAACTTTTTTTTTTAACGCGCCTAACTAAACACGCACTAAAATACTTCAATACATTTGTTATAAAGGCGGGAAGATTCCTGGCGTAATCTGCTACGTACTAAAGCAACCAGGTTGCTCACTTTTGCCTTATCTGGCACCGTCCTTCTGCACCATGTTAGGCACAATACCTTGTTGGGGGCACGTGCATTCACTATTTTCAAAAGCACTTCCATTTATACTGCATTTCCTTTCCATGCTTATCAAACTTTCAATCCCTAAATAGCCTTATTGAAAATTTTGAATAAACCCAATTCATAAAATAAATTAATTCTGCATAAATATGTAAACACATCATATATATATATATATATATATATATATATTTCACACTAACAATTTATATATTTATTTAAAATTTATTTAATATAGTAGTCCTTTGAGGCAAGGCAAAATGGGGCCTACCAAGTTGATTTCGCCTCCCTTGTTACCCAATAATCCCCACTCTTGTAGCAGCGGTCCTAACTCCAGATTTTGGTGGCTATCTGTCAACCACAATGAAAAAAATGAATAAAGGAATCAGCCATAACCAACATATATAGAATACGAACAAGATGGCCAAAACAATTAGATTAATATTGGAACACTAACCAGACCCACCATTTTCCCAATTAGAAAGGTTTCATAAGATTTTCGTGATGCAAAAGCCAACCTTGCCCAAAAATCCATTTAAACCCAATATTCCAACTTGTGCCAAACACCACATAAAATATTTGTTCCATAATAATAAAACAAAAAAGCCTATAACTCTGGCTGGTCCACGCTTGAATGAGCGTGTGATTTTGGTTTTACAGCTCGTGATGAGATATAAAAGAGCAACCGGGTGATGGAGAGAGGCTGTTTTGTCAGCTTTTGTCTGGGACGCGTGGTGGTGGATTAGGGGTATATCACACACTCCCTTCAAATAAATAAATAAATATATAAATCTATATAATTATACAATAAATAAATAAAAATTTATCAAAATTAATACGGACATGGAATAATTTAAACAATACTTACTTTAATAATTGTTCATTAACTCTTTATGTAATCACGTTTTTACGTAGTTGTTTACAACGACGGAATATTTTATTTGTGTTTTATAGTTTCTCCTTGTGAAATCTTTGCCTCGTTGTCTCTGGGGTAGTTGGCAATTAACTTGGTCCTCTAGATGGAGCTTCCTTGGCTCTCTTTCTTCCTAGTGTTCTCTGTTCTTTCACTTCACGGATAGCCCGAAAAAAAAAATAGTTATCATAGTTTCCTCTGACTCCTTCTACATGCATTGACTGCTACTGCTACTCGCTTCTTCTCTCTTTCGCTCACACAAAAAAGAAGTTGCTAAAAGCCTTTTGCAGATTAAACAGATTGAACGAAGAACAAATAAGAATAAAGAGAGGCATGAACGGTTCTGCAAGTGTTGAGGCAGTGGACTCTGAGTTTGTGGAAGTTGATCCCACTGGAAGATATGGAAGAGTATATACTAAATACCCTCTCTTACTCTTCAATTCTTGCTTCGTTCTTTTGTACTCTTGTTTCTCCATTTTGATTCTGAGTTTTGAATTTCATATCTGGCAGTACAACGAAATTCTTGGCAAAGGGGCTTCAAAGACAGTGTATGAATCATACCCTTAAGTTTTCTCTTTTTCTAGCATGCCCTGCTCAGAATTTGCTTTAGTTTGAATTGAACTTGTTTAAAGTTTTCATTTTGATTCTTGTTAATATGGGGGTGTGTTCATTTGCTGCAGTTACAGAGCATTCGATGAGTATGAAGGGATAGAAGTAGCATGGAATCAAGTGAAGCTCTACGATTTTCTGCAGAATCCTCAAGATCTTGAGAGGTTGTACAGTGAAATTCATCTTCTCAAGACTTTGAAACATAAAAACATCATGAAGTTCTATACTTCCTGGGTTGATACTGCTAATAGGCACATTAACTTCGTCACTGAGATGTTCACCTCTGGGACTCTTAGACAGTAAGCCTTTATCTTCTTCATAAATATATATATTCCCAGATCTTTTTTAGTATTTTATTTTCTTTTTTTTTATCTTTGACTTTTAATGTTGGATAATTTCAAATTTATTGTCTGAGCAGGTATAGGTTAAAACACAGAAGAGTTAACATTAGAGCTGTGAAGCATTGGTGCAGGCAGATTTTGGAAGGGCTCCTCTATCTTCACAGTCATGACCCTCCTGTGATCCACAGAGACCTCAAGTGTGACAACGTTTTCATCAATGGCAATCAAGGAGAAGTCAAAATTGGTGATCTTGGCCTCGCTGCAATTCTCCGCAAATCTAACGCTGCTCGTTGCGTTGGTAGGTAGAACAATTTTCGTCAAAATGGTTAATTACAATTATGTTATTTTCTTTCATAAGTTCTCTATTTTCAAGTATTTGCCCTAAATTCTAATGCCTTTCTTTTATGATGCTATCTGCATAACTTAATTAGTTTACGACTCTGTTTTTTTTTTCTTCTTTGTTTTTTTAATTCAGGCACACCTGAGTTTATGGCTCCAGAAGTGTATGAAGAGGATTATAATGAATTGGTTGATATATACTCCTTTGGAATGTGCATCTTGGAGATGGTCACATTTGAATATCCTTACAGTGAATGCACCCATCCTGCTCAAATTTACAAGAAAGTTGTCTCTGTAAGAACCAAAATTTTTTTGTCAATATTTACTTTACAGACCGATTTGATTTTTTTTTTGGGGGAAGTCCTTTATTCATTTACATGCATATTCCCTCCAGGGGAAGAAACCAGAAGCTCTTTACAAAGTAAAGGATCCTGAGGTTAGACGGTTCGTGCAGAAATGCTTAGCGACGGTGTCCCTCAGGCTTTCTGCAAAGGAACTTCTGAAAGACCCTTTTCTTCAAATTGATGATTATGGGTCTGAGATGAAACCACTTCGGTATCAAGGAGATTGCTATGAAGTAAACCCATCATTTAGACAACCTTTTAATGGAGTTCACAGCTGTAACAACTCAATCAATGAGTACACTGATTATCTCAGTGGTTATGGACCTGAATCTGAGTTAACGAGCGAAATTGATCTCTTTGATTGTGAAGAGGATGATAATTTGGCTGAAGTTGACACTGCAATCAAGGGCAGGAGAAGAGAAGATGATGGCATTTTTCTGAGACTCAGAACAGCTGATAGGGAAGGTTGGTATTTCCATTTTTTTCATTTTGTTCTTAAACTTTTTTCAGCCTTTGATGATTTCATAATCCATTATTCTTATCATTATAGGTCGTGTTCGAAATATCTACTTCCCATTCGACATAGAGACTGATACAGCACTGAGTGTAGCAAATGAAATGGTAGCTGAGCTAGAGATAACCGACCAAGATGTAACAAAAATAGCAGACATGATAGATAATGAAATTGCAAACTTGGTCCCAGAGTGGAAAACTGGACCCAGAACGGAGGAAAGTCCACAATGCACAAGTGAATGTCTCTGCTTCAATTGTGCTTCTAATGGTACCTTCTTTGATTATGTATCATCAAATAGCCCATCAGCCAAAAATCTACAATTCCTTCATTGTTCCAGAAACAGCTGCGCAGCCATTCATGGCCGTTTCGAGGAGATCACGTACCAAGTCGAGGGGTCTGAAAATTGTACTACAGATGGTGCACCAGATGCATCAAGCCAATCCACTGGCATTCACTATACTGATATCTGGGCTCAGAGAGATGAGCCAGAACTAAGTTCAGAGGAGTCAAGAGACATACATTGTAACAAATCGCATGTGGCATCAAAGCAATCAAAAATTAAGGAGGATGAGAGAATTATTAATGTGGATGTTCAAAGTGATCCCAACACAAAAGACACACCTTCCAATCATGCATTCAGTTGTGTTCTCCTGGACTATGAGAATGAAATTAGGCAAGAACTGAGATGGCTCAAAGCAAAGTACCAAATGCAGTTAAGGGAGCTTAGAGACCGGCAGTTAGGGGGAACACCAAAACTCACAAGCATATCTCCTGACCCTGAAGAATCAGAAGAGCATAGGAAATATGGTGAGTTTCCAAATCTATCAGTCACAACCCACTTGAAGATACAGAACAATAAACAAATCTTGAGGCTTTTGGCCACCAGGAAGCGATTTTCGGTTGATGCTTGGAAGAATAAGAAGTGCTCAACCATGGCTAGTCAAATGGTGCAAGATATAGACGAGACTAGTGGATCTAATAGTCCTGAGCAAATGATCACACCCATGGATTTCTATGCAGGAGCTTTGCTTCCACACTCCCTTCATAGAGCGACCTCTCTTCCAGTTGATGCAATAGATGTATAGATGCCACTAAACTTCATAAATTTCTCTGTGAAAGTGGATTCCATAGCAACTATACCAAAGAAGTTGCCTGTTCGCTTTGATTTAGGGAAAACCAGAGGAAATGGAAGGTACAGAAAGGAGCATAAATGTAACTTGAGGAGTGTAGGCACCGTTTGGAATGAATGAAAGTCAGATATACATGATACAGAAATTAACAAAATCACGTTAATGTAAGAAAAATTTTCCTTTATGTTGTTGACTTGTAGTTCCATTTCCTAAGTAGAGATGCTAACTACTGTACTAATCCACATAAATAATGATATGATACTACTTTTGATGAGATGTTTTATTTGATATGTCAAATCAACAGCGGCCCTCGTGAGGATTGGGATTCTCTGTAATTGTAGACAAATTTATGCTGTATTTCAAAGAGAAAAATATATAACATGCGGGATTTAACATTACATTTGACTCCATCTATTACTTGAATGTGGGCCTTAGATTAATTATGTGTTTTTCTCTCCAAAATTTACGGTACAAATTTTTCTAGAACTTCAAGGATGGCATAGAAATGTCTATTAATCAACCTTTCATCTTTGCAATTAGCTTGATGAGTTAAGTCATATCAGAAATGGTGAGATTACCGTTCACTCAAAAAAAAATGTTTGTAAGCAGTAAACACCCTCTAACCAGATGCTTAAGCCATTTGGTATGTCTCGAGACTAAATGATGTTTGTTTTCAGTTCCTTCCCATGTTAAAAGGGGCCACAAAAGCAAGAAAAAACTCCTATAGTTCTATAATTCAATTCTGCCTTCCATTTTAGCAAAATTAGGGGGAAAATATCTGTGATATACTTTCCGTGAAGATCGCTTGGCCACTACACTTCAATCCTCCATTTCTAAGGAAAACTCCAAAGATGATGCATTCGAAAGCACTGTTGTGGGGGGGACAATGAGCAGAGCATAATGGTCCAGAAAACAGCTTGGTGGTCAACTATCAAACTGCGGCGCCATGTGATTTTGTTGCAGCATGTCCCAGAGCCAACTTGCTAGATATCTGAAGGGTATGATATGGATTCAAAGATATTGGGTCTGACAAGATATTGCCTTATCATAATAGGCATGCCCCTGCTTCACAATTGTTTGCTGCAACGCTTAGAGCCTGCAAGATTTCTCTTTCCTTAGGGGAGCTAATTGATGAACAAACCCATTCAAGGTCAAGAGATTAGAGAGATTTTTGGTAGGAAAAAAAAGAAGGGATGTTAAGCATTTTCAACTATCATATACTTGAAGGAAAAGTTAGAATAAGGGTAAAGATTAGGGATCAAAGATATTAAGTCCACCTAAATTTCAATAATTAAGGTTAGTGACATATGAATAGTAATGACAAAGCAGGCATTAGCCATGGACCATCCCATTTAACTTATTTATTGGCCATGTTCAGACATTCAAATTGTGGCTCATATAACCTGCCAGTCAAAAACGTGTCGGTGTGGGTAGACACAAATCATTAATCAACATGTTGAAAAATATTTTTAAAAAATACAAAAAGGGATTAAATAGGTTATAAATAAGCTAGTCATTTATGGCTTGTTTAAGCCGAAAATTAATTTTTTTTTATTTCATGAAATTATTTTTTAAAATATATATTATTAATTTCATTTTTTTAAAAAAAAGTTTATCACTATTTAACCCATACTATTTAAGTCAAATATTTTTTATAAAGAGAAATAGAAAGCTAACTTGTTTATGATTCATCTAACCTGGTGCAAGTTTAAACTCACGTTTATTAACCCGTTTAAAATATGACCCAAGACTGGCCCATTTGACGGCGTTGCATATTTTCAACCAACTCATTAGCTTACGTTATTTTAATTTTTTTTTTAAACAACACGTCATTTATTGAACTTCTATATTATATTGCTCGAGAATATATTTTTAATGAGTATCTATATGATATATTTTAAATAAACAACAAGGAAAGTGATATATAATATGATTTTAAAAAAAATTAAATATATAATCTAAATGCTCATATCAATCACGAGAGTAGATCTTTTAAAGTATTCTTCTTTGAAGTATTTTTTAAAAATATTTCTTAAATTTGTTTATTTATTTGTTTTTAATATTTTTTTTTTAATAAATAAAAGTTTGGATTTGTGAGACACTTCAAGTACCTTAAGAGAAGACTTAGTTCAAGGGATCCGCTCTGTATCAACCACTCAGTTCCAAATACTAACTTATCATGAAAATACAGACCTTTTGCAGGCAAGGTTATGAACTAAGATTCCTCATCACTTGAGAAAGAAAAAGAGATATAAGAATGAGATCTATATTGACAGATTTTATTGAGCCCTATCTTTTTTTTTTCCTTTTTAATAAATCTTTTCTTGAAGCCAACAAAAATTAGTTGAGCAAGATTATATTAGCATCCTACCATATCACCCGAGGAAAAGCTGGGGCCATACAAATGTTGTGATTACCATACATGGACAAATCCCTTTTATCAGACACTTTTTTAGAGGGGCCCTACAAATAAAGTAAAGAGCCTTCCCATGTTCAACTTTGGTACCGGAAAGCAAGGGGAAGGCCAAAACACCGTACAAATGGCTGCCCCTCCTCATCAACTAAGTTGTTTGAATTATAGCCAAGCTCTTGTCACTATCCCTCTTAACTTTACCTGTTGCACTTTAATCTCATCTCCTTGACTTTATTCATCTTATTAATTGGCAACTGTCGGCCTAACTTAAATTTCTTGAAATAATATAATTCGATTTATCATAATTTCATACTAACCAAACTAGTTGTCGCCTATCTTTTAGCATGGTATAAAATAATTATAGAATTATGGAACTTTCATGTGAATGTGAAAAATGTTGAAAACATTTAATCAATAAATTAATATTAATTAATTATTAAACTAATTAATAAATTATATTTTAATAATATCAAAATATTTAATTTAGTAATTAACTGCTGTATAAATAAATTCGATTTTATATTTTATGAATATCTTATAATAAGTAAATTATTTATAAATCCATTTAGTGGGAAAAAAAATCCAACTCATAACTCACCTAAAGTTAATCATCTCATTTAATATTAGCTAGGATTAGATTTTGCAATATTAGAGATTCTAACCTACTCTCTACTTTGTATTGGGCATTGTGAGTTGTACCCTCTCATCTTTAAAGCGTAAAACTCACAAAAATGGCAAGTGTGATAATAACGTAGGATTGAGTAAGAAGTCCTTTAAAGACAAATGCAATCATTGTTAATTGCTGAAACATAAAATAATTAATTATTACAATCTTAAGAACAAGTGAGAAAAAGAAGGTATTATTTTGGGCCTTTTAACTTTAGTTTGCTTTGAATTTAATATTGTTGATATTCCTTTGGTGGTTGGAATATGGTGTCACTATTCACATTATGAATTTCTTGCAAGGGTTTAAAAATGGAAGGAAGTCAAGTGAGAAAGAAATTACTATTATTGGTGTTGATGGAGTTACAAAAATGGATCCGATAAGAACAATCTCTTTATGTTTAGACTATAAACATGTTTTAGAATTAAATAAAACTATTTATGTACTATATTCAAAGAACTTAATTCCTATTTTTGTATTAAACCAATCTAGTTATTTCTTTTGGCAGGGAAATGAAAAGATTGTTATCTTTTTTTATTTTGTTGTTGGTTTTGTGGTTTTATCCAATGATTTATATTTGTTAAATTTTGTCTTTACTCTTAATTAGCTTAATAGTTCTAATGCCAATGTTGTCATTCGTAGCAAATATGGTAGACTTGATGAGAACTCTTCCATACTATGGCATAGACGATTGGGTCACATTTCTAGAGATATATTAAAAAGAATTGTTAAGCAAAATGTTTTATACAAGTTAGACATTTCTAACTTTGGTTGTTGTGTTGATTGCATTAAAAGAAAATTTCCTACCAGAGGAATAAAGGGGCAAATAGGAGCTAAGATATTTTAAGTTTGATTCATATAGATATTTGTGAATCTATCACTTATATTGATATGGGTGGTTTCAAATATTATGTTACCATCATCGATAATTACTCTAAATATGAGTGGATTGATCTCTTATACTGAGAAATCAAACTCTTTAGATGCTTTTAAAACTGTGATAAAGTTGGAGATCGAGATACACATTAAGTGTATTAGATTTGATAAAAGTGACAAATATTATGGCAGATACATTGAGATGGGTAGAAACTTAGGCCCATTTACATTATTTTTGCAAAAGTGTGGTACTGAGGTGCAATACACCATGTTTGGCTCACTTCAATAGAATGAAGTAGTGAAAAAAGTAGAAACATACTTTGATGGATATGGTGAGATGTATGCTTAGTTACTATTTGTTACTTGCTTTTCTATAAGTGGTTCCATAAAAAAAAATTGCATATATACTCAACCAAGTTCCCAATAAAATTGTTCATAAAACTTCATATAAATTGATGTTTTGATAAAAGGCTTAGTTTGAGGAATTTTCCTGTGTGGGGTTGCAAGGTGGAGATGAGACTATATAATTCCTAGCTTAAGAAATTAGATGCAAAAGCTGTAAGTGATTTTTTCATTGACTATTGTACAAGCTCTAAAAGTAAAAAGTAGTATATTATATTGCCCCACTCATTTTACCAAAGTCATTAAATTTGATCAGGCAACTTATTTTAAAGATGACTTAGATAGGAGGAGTATGAAACCACGTGTTATTGACCTCTTAGTACTATTATGACTGAACTTGCATTGCCTTTCTCATCAGAGTTTGTTAGTTTTAAAAGAGACATTGATATTCAAAATTTTGCTGATGATTAAATGAACCACTTGTCATTGTTGAATAGCTGTTTAATGTAACTAATATTGCCATGCCATTAAGGCAATCACAAAGGGTACATAGACATGCAAATTTGGGTGATTTCATAATTTACTTATAAGAACATAAATTCAATATAACTAATGTTTTAGATCTATTTTCTTATTAAGAAGCTATATTAGGTCTTAACTCAGCTAAATGGTTAGAGACAATGAGAGATGAATAGTCTTTAATGGATCAAAATCATGTTTAAGACTTCATTGATTTACCTATTGATTGTAAAGTCGTTAGTTATAAGTGAGTCTTTAAGACCAAAAACCAAGCATGAGGCTATAGGTAAAATTGAAAGATATAAAATCAGGCTTGTTACTAAGGGTTATAATAAAAAAAGAAAGCATTGACTATACAGAGTATTTTTCATCGGTATCTACTAAAGATGCTTTTAGAGTGATTATGGCCCTTGTTACTCACTTTAACTTAAAATTTTATCATATGGATGTTAAAATTGCTTTTTTGAATGAAAGCTTGTCTGATGACGTTTTATATGGTTTAATTGGATGGTTTTGTGGAATCTAAAGAAAAGCACTTGGTATGTAAATTGAACAAATTCATTTATAGGTTAATACATACTTTTAGGCAATGGTATTTAAAGTTTGATGAAGTTATGACATCTATGGGTTTTGTTGAGAATTCTTTAAACTAGTTGTGTCTTTCAAAAGATTGATAGGGGAAACTTCATTATTCTTGTGATGTATGTTGATAACATACTTTTGGCAAACAATAATATTAACCTCTTAAATAAGACAAAACATATGCTTTCTGGTCACTTTAACATAAAAAATCTTGGTGAGGCTTCCTATGTTCTTGGATTTAAAACCCCTCACGACAAGTCTCGTGGTGTTCTTGGTTTATTTCAATGGACTTATATTGATAGAGTGCTTAAAAAATTTTCACACAAACTCTTGTTCCCCTTGTGCTACACCTATTCAAAAAAATAAGAGGTTATCTTGATCATAGTCTCCTCAAGATGATAAAGAAAGGATGAAATGGATAATGTTTTATATATTTCTGCTATTGGCAGCTTAACATTTCCTTGAGTATGCACTCATCTGGATATAACTTTTACTATCAGTATACTTGGTAAATATTTGAACAATATTGATTAGGATCATTAGAGAGTTACTAAGAGAGTCACGAGGCCTATGGGATCTAAGGATCACATGTTGACTTATAGAAGGTCTGATTCTCTTGATATCATTGACCATTCAAATCTAGATTTTTGGAAACTGTATAGATAATTTGAAATCTATCTTTGGATACATATTTATGATGCCTAAAGAAGTTGTATCATAGAAAAGTGTCAAACATACACTTATGGCTACTTTAAGTATGGAAGCAGAGTATATCATTTGTTATAAGGTCACTTATCAAGCTATATGATTGAGAAAATTGATTTTTGACATGTATATTGTTGAGAGTGTATCTCGTCCCTTGACCATTTATTACAAAAATGCTTGTGTGTTTCTCTTGTAATCATAAGAATTATAGTTGTACTAAAACATTATGACATTAAGCTCCTAATTTTATTAAGGAGAAAATTTATGAATTTCAAAATCAAGTTGAATATATTTCTATAGAACTTATGCTAGTAGATCTGTTGAACAAGGGTTTGTTGGTTAGAGTTTTTTTATAAATATATAATTCATATATGTCTTGTAAAATCCTTTTATGATGCCATGGTTTAGTAGAAGTCTAATTATGTTTTATATGGACACTTTGATGAAATTTAATGTTTGATTAGGTAATATGATCTTGGATATATTTTTTTGATATTCCATTTTTATTTAGCTTTAAAACCATGTTAACATCTATAGCATTTTTTTTCTTATTAAATTTGATGTTTTTAGTTTGTTATTTCATTTCTAAATCTTTAGTCATAGTGTGTATATATTAATCATTTGATATTCTAAATAACTTTTGTTGATTTATTTTTACTTTGTTTAACAATCGATTAATGCTATTAAAGTAGGAGATTGTTGACAAGTTTTAGTTAATGGATTAGCATTAAATATACTAATTAAGAGATTATATTTTACTAATATCAAAATAATTAATTTGGTAATTAATTATTGTGTAAATGGATTTTGTTTTTGTATTTTATGGATAAAGATAGACGAAGCATCTATAAGTTCATTTTAAAAAAAAAATCTAACTCATAATTTATATAGAGCTAGCAATTTATTTAGTATTAGCCAAGGATATGTTTTACAATACAAGAGATTCCGACATACTCTCTATTTTATATTGGATATTATAAGTTGTATTTTATCCCTTCTTTTCAATGTTGCAATTTGCTTCTTTGGTCTTGATCTCACCATGGATACGTGTGGTTTGCCTAGAATGATCTAATCTAATCTCCCATTATCCTATAGCGAAAAATTGTATAATAACATTTTAAAGTAGTATTAATCAATTAATTCAATGCCTCATATGCTAGATTTCATTTTTTATTAAGATCCTGGCTGGAGAGGTTTATACAAAACTTTATTATATCAATCAATTTTACTACAGAACTTTAAGTTTTATTTATTTATTTACTTATTTATTGGTCTAATGTTAAATTTTAAGAACAATGGGATGGCTTTACAATCTCATCTGAAAATAAGAACATTGTTCTACCGTTGGATTTGTCACATAATATTAAAAGATTTAATCAATTTAGAAAGCATTTATAAGTCTTCTGTTAATGCCCAAGTATATATGTAGAGACTTCGTACCATATATTGTTCACGTTCACGTGTCTGCGGCTTAGGACCTAGGAATGTTTTGAACCATAAGTAACCAATGAAGCCCAAAAAAATCATAACAACCATTCGTTAAATGGTTGTCTCTGCGACCTTTTCCCAAGTTATCAAAATGTTAACGCTGTTACGTAGCATGCTGTAGAGGGAGGTAAAGGAATAATTTTTTTTTAACATTTTATTTGATAGTCAATTTTTATTTAAATTTCAGAAAAAGGAAAGAGTTTTTAAAAATAAATATGTAAATTAAAAATAACTATAATATTTAATTTATATAAAATTAAGTATATTTTATTATTATTAAAATAAAAAATATATTTTTTTTATTTTTTAATATTTTTATTTAACTAAATATATAAATGAAATAAATTTTTATTCTTTTTTTATATTATATTAAATATAATTATTCTATTTTATTTACATTCTATCTCTTTTTTATTTTTATATTTGATAATTTTATATATTAAATAATATTATGTCATATTAGAAATAATTAGATATGAGGTTTGTTGTATAAAAATTTGTATAATACTAAAAAAAGTTCAGAAAATACACGTAATACAAAACGAGTCGTACTCTTTATGACTTTGAAAATCCCTTCAAACTTTATATATATATATATATAGATAGATAAATCTTATAAAAATAAAAATAAAAATAAATTATTTTACCAAATAAAAAAGAATATTAGATAAATGATTAAAATATTCTTAATTATTTTACTAAAAAAAACTCTTAATTAAGAAAAAAATTAAAAAAAGGTAAATATCTTTTACTTTCTCCAATTAAAAATTAATTACCCCAGAAAACGCAGCAATCCCCAGCCTAATCTGCGCGATACTCAAGTAGGCTGATGGCGAAGCATCCTCTATTCTCATCTGCTGGCCGTTTCCGGGGCTCGGCCTCTGGAGGTGGTGGTCTTCCAGCACGGGTCGTCTATATCTGGCAGAACTGCAGCTCGTTTCTGGTGGAGGAACCCCCGGGGCATAGCTGAACGGGTATCAACTTCTACCTTCTAACCTATGTGCACTGTTCATTGCTTTAATCTGATTATGGGGAAATATGCTACAGATGAACCTCTGCTTATGGGTTTTTGTTTTGCTGTTAAGTTTTCATTCATCCGTTCGTCACTGGCTCAGTATGAGTTGAATAGGCTCTGCATTCATCGCTTCATGGCTGCTGAGTTCATAAATGTTCTTCGTTGATTTTCTTTGCTTTAATTTCTGGTTCTGGATGAAATTGGGATTCGTATTTGCTGTAGAATCCTGTGTTTCGGTTATAATGGAAATGGGTCTCTTCAACCTTCTTCTTTGATGCGTTTTGTAAGTATCCATCACAGACATAACCATAATTATACTTAATTTCTTTGGTCCTGTCATGCAATATTTGATTTTGATGCCTGACGGATAAATAAAGCAAGAGAAAATTTAAACTTGAAAGGCTTCTAAAAGTTCTATCATACACATTATACTTTCTTTGTTGTCTGTATTTAGAATAAAAACATTCCGTAATTATATTTAGTTTCTTAGGTCCTGAATCCTGTTGTTCACTTCTGATGCTGGACGAATGAAGGATCAGAATAGTTATAGCTTTGTTTTTTGGTAGATTCCTCTCGATTCACCAACTGAATGGAGCTATCTGCAACTCCTTGTCTTCCAAAATGCATTCATCTCTGCTCCCTAAATCTAGGGTTTGGGGTTTTCAGAGAAGTCTTTCTCCCACTCCCACTCCCACATGTTTCAAGGGCTGCACTAATCAAGGTATTTTGAGAAGCTTGGAGGTGGGACTGTCAACTTAGTCTCCAAAGGACCTAGAGCAGAAGAAGGAACCTACTTTTGGATTGCCTCTCGCAGACCTACAACCTATCAATCCATAATGATTACTTCTGCCATAGAGCAACAGAAGAAATGTCTTATTCTAATAAAATATTTTTATCCTAATGGGTATTATGCTTATGTTAGCCAGGTTAATGGTCATTTTATTTGAAACTGTGATCCTTTTATATGTGATCCAAATTGTGGTTGCCATATGAATAGTTGGGAAGGCCTAAAAGATGATAATTATAGGCCATGAGATTTTAATCTTATAACCACATGAAAACCAAAAAAAAAAGGATGGGGTCAAGGATTTTGTTCTCATTCAAAGAACACCCATGGCCATGATAATAATGATGATGATGACAAGCCAAAGGCCAAACCTTCCTGAGTAAGCACTAGAAATCTCAAGCTAAAGCTCAAATCCATACATGAGCTATTAAGGAAATTAAGTCATGAAAGCCTTGTTTCAAAACCTAACCCTGTTATTGCTCTATAAGTGCTGGCACAACCCATTCTATGCATAATGTTTCCATGTTCATCATAGGGTTATGACTTGGAATTCATTTTAATAGAGTGAAGAACCAATCGGTCACATACAAGCTGTTTGCCACGCCCACAGAGATTGCTCCTAATAAAGTCATGAAACCTGTCTCCTAAGCTAAGGAATTACTTAATTGGCATACTTATAATATCATGGCTCAAAATCATGTCTTTCAAAGGATTGATTCTCGTCTTGATAACCTTACAAGTCAAACAACCTAATAAACTCCCGTATGTTTTTTGCACAAGTCCAATAATTGTACCAACGTTTGTAGTAGTAGGTTGCAACCCTGGATATAGAATTAATAAATTTTATAGTAATAGGTATATGGGTTCAGCATTTATGCAAAAGGAGTAAGAGATTAGGAGACTAAAGACTCAAATTGATCAAATTAAAAGAGATTTAGCAAAAGATCAAGTTAAAGGCATCTATGAAACTTATTTTTCTCCATACACTCCTATCTAAAACCTATATCTTCCTCCTCTATATTCCTCATATCCTCTTGAAATGGATTATAAAAAATGTTTTAAAATGAATTATGATTTTTTTTTGGAAAAAGAAGGATTATCTTTATCCATCACAACTTCCAAAACAAACACCTCTATCCAAAAATTTTAAATCACCATAAAGACCTCAATATACCGTAAAATTTGAACCATCCCTATCTTGGGTCAAACCCTTTGAACAACCCTTTAAACCATTAAAAATCAAAACATCTCCCATTTCTTCCAAGAAAACCTAATCTCTACCTTCAAACCAAAGAGACAAACAACTAATATAGACGAAACCTCTCTTATTCAACTTGAAAACAAAAAATCTCTAGAGAAACAAAAGACTTTTAAAACCATTGCTTTTGCAAAAAGCATGCCTCACTATAATCACAATTCTGACTCATAACACATTGATGAAATTAGATTAGAAGAGATCAGTTCTGATGAGTCTAAGGACCATGCTGATATCTCAGCCATTTATATGGTCACTCTTAATCATGCTAAAAAGGTTGAAGAATCCAACATAAACATGTTGAAGATGAAGAGTATGCATAACATGATCCTTATTCAGAGCCTCTTTCTGATAATACTAAAGCTTAGGCACATCATACAAATGGACCTTGGTTGACCTTTGATGACATTCCTCCAAAAAAATGGAAATAAATTACATGATTTCTCAACTTGGATAAGTCCTTGTCATTCCCTGTATGGATATTTATGCATAAAAAAGCTTAATGACCCTTGCAGTCCTCTCTCTTAAGACTTGGAAGAAGCATTCAAAATATTTTAGTACAGTAGATGGAAAAAATTTTAAAGCAAATCTTATTACCGAAAAAAAAAATTGATATAAGATTCTTTCCTAATTGCATTATATGGACAAAGATCCTTGGAAGTAGTTTCAGTGATAAAGATATTCTCATTGGCATGGATGTTATTGTCAAGCTAGACAGCTATAAATTCTTCCTAGAGGAATCTAGTTTCAACAGAATTTCAAACCATACACAAATATTCTTAAGTTGTTTGAACTCTAACAAGTCTCCCATGAATATGAAGAAATCAAAGACCAACTTATGGAATTCTGTCTAGAAAGTCATGATTAGTTTACTCATCCTTTTCTTCTTTGGAAAAGCCAATACTTTTTTATCCAATTCTCCTTCAAAAAGAATGAGGATATTAATCCCATAAAAGCCTTACACTCAAGAATGAATCTAGATGATTTAGCCTTTAGTAGAGAAGAATGTACAACTTTATTAAAACAGGGTTTTATTGAGCCTATCAAATCAGATTGGACTTGCTAAGTTTTTTATGTTAAGAAGAGGTTAGAACAGAAAAAGAAGAAGAAGAGGTTAGTCATTGATTATAAGCCTTTAAACATGTTCTTTCAAAATGACAAATTTTTACTTTTAAAAACCAATTCTCAAATAACTCTTTTCAAGGGTGCAAAAATCTTTTCCAAATTTGATCTTAAAGCAGGTTTTTGACAATTGAATATTGATCCCTCTAAAAGATACAAGAAGACATTCTGTATTCCAAATGTTTATCACCAGTGAACTATTATGCCATTTAGTATTAAAGTAGCATCATCTCTTTTCTAGAAAGTAATGACAAAGATCTATGATCCTATCCTACACAATATTCTTATTTACATTGATGATATCATTTTCTTCTCAAAAAATAGAAAAGATCATTAGAGGCTTTTCTGACAATTCCTAGATATCACTAAGCAATATGAGATTATGTTTTTAGCTCATAAAAGCCAATTGGGCCAAAGTCAAATTGAATTTCTCAAAATGAACATATCTAATTGACACTATTATCTAAGCCCACATATTACTTAAGAGTTGCTTAACTTTTTTGATGAAGACCTCATTTCAAAACAAATTTAATAGTTCTTTGGGATAATTAATTTTATTATAAACTTTATCCCTCATGCATAAAATCATACTAACTAACTGTCCAAACTTTTTTTTTTTTTTAAGGAATTCTCTGCCTTGGGCACATGAACAAATAGCAGCTATAAAGCATCTCAAGAAAATCACACAAAATTATCTACCCTTAAAGATTTTTGACAAACGAAAAAAGATACTTTAGAAACTTGAGGTACTATGTTTGAACCTATAGAATTTGTTCCTCAGATAGTGGCAGAACAATCTGATCAAGCTCAGATATTTCCTTTGAAGTCAAATGATAGCAATTACGGCAGAAAAATCCTAAATGATATGATCCTCTTCGCTTATCTTTTAACGATGGAGGAATATGCTCAATATCTTGTTTATGTAAGGTATAAAATTCTATTTTAATTTCTCAATTAGATGTAACAAATCCTTTTCCTGATATGCTTGGATAATTAGTCTCTCTTTTTCCAGGATTTCTTTATGTCCTTACCTTTTGGGATAAATGATTCTTTTAATCTTTTGAAAAACTTTCTTGATAGAAAAACTTATAGACAAGATAAGATTTTCTTGCTATTTTTGTTTTTCTATATTAATAATTTTCTATGCACAAGATTTTTTATATAAGGTAAGCGTAAAACATACTTATATAGATAAAATAATCGTAAGAAACTTGTTAAGAAAGATTTTAGAAGAAAGAAAAGATTTTTAGAAGATTATTTTAAAGCAAGCTTGAATACAAGGTTTCCTCTCTCTGAGACTTGAGGAAGAGTTTATTACTTATAGCTAAAGGCTAGTACAAGTAGATAAACTACTTTTTTCAAAAGCAAAGGACAATAACACAGACACATTTTCTTAAAGTTACTTTTATAAATTAGAAAGTAAAGCACACTTGAAAAATAAAATATACAAACAAACTATAGTATAATAATTTTATGTGTCACAATTTGATAACAAATAAACCTTATCCTTTTATGATAGACTCATGTGATAGAGATAAGTTTAGATCGTTTGAGCTGTCTATCTCACCTATATTGTCTTTTTTTCATTTTTCAAAATGTGTGATTAGCTATTTCTCTACTTTATCAAATTCATTTAACTCATTTGGATGCTAGTGATGAATTCCAGAGAGTTGTTCTTATTGAAGAAGAAAATAGCAAATAATATTACTGTGATTATGCAAGTGAACAATTTAAAGGTTATAGGAAGCATTATTATGCTAACTAGAAAGAGATTTTAACCCTTAAAAAGGGGATTGAAAATTTTAATTTTCATCTTAGCCTTTATGAATTAGTGGTTAAGATGGATAATTTGTCATTCCCTAAGATCTTAGTTAAAAAGAAAAATCATGTTTGACAAACAATTACTTAGATGGAAAAATTGGTTCTCATACTATAAATTCATAGATCAACACATTAAGGATCATGCAAAGTTCATATTAAAATAATGAACCTCCTTACAATGGCAAAACTAGTACTTTTTATTTTTAAGGCTCACTCTATTCTTGGTTATAACATCCATCATTTTCTCCCTTTCTTAGCTCAAAACAAAAATTTTCCCTTGTGTTCCTTAAAACCAACAAACCCAGTAGAAGCGAAAAACTTGTTGAAAAGTCCTTTTTTCTATTACTTTTACCAATACTTTAAAGAATTATCCTTTCCTATTTATCCATCCTATTTCAACCCACAAACACTTTTTTTCATCCTTTTAGAGTTCGACCCTTGTCACTTGACGATGCACTATCATATTTATAGGCACTCATTTTCTTTATTCTGGTGTTATCGACTTTCCTCTTCTTTTAATTTATAAATTTCTTTTGTCAAGTTGAAAACCATAATTCTAATCTTTGAATCCTCCTTAAATGGTTCTCTCCTTTCTACTAGTGGTAAGAAGAACTACAAAAGATAATCTCTCATCATAATCTGTAAAATAATCTTTAACCAAATAAAATGGTTGTCGGCATTTTTATTCTCTATCGACCTTATTAGACCAATAGGAATAATATACTCTAGACCAAGAATTATACTTATCAGTGAGACACTTTCCTTGATTGGCTAAAGCAAAATGATAAAGCCCTCGAAGATCTTAAAATATTTTTATGTGAAATTAATAATTATCAAGAAAGTCAGTTTGTTTTTTGCACATTTCTTAGCCTATTTCCTAGAGAATTTATCTCAAGTAAACCCAAGCTACCAGAGGTTGACTTGCCAAACACAGAAGAATGGACTAAAGCCTAGATATCCAACTTCCTTAAAGGATCAAGCTCTCAGACCAAGCCAGCCCAAGTCTAAGATGAGTATATGCAAGATTTACAAGATTCAAATGAGTTGCATGAATTTGATAAAGTTGAAGAATGACTAACCATTTATTTTGAAAAAATGGAAAAAAAATAATACCGATGAGATAGACAACTTAGATGACCCAAACTTATCTCCATCATATGAACCTATCATAAAAGGATAAGGTTTATCTATTACCAGACTATGGGACATAAAATTATTGTACTATAATTTGTCTGCATGTTTTACTTTTCAATCATGCTTTATTTTTCAGTTTGTAAAAGTAACTTTAAGAAAATATATTTATATTATTATCCTTTGATTTTGAAAAAAGTAACTTGTCTATTTGTATTAACTTTTGGCTATAAGTAGTAAGCTTTTCCTCAAATCTCAAAGAGAGGAAGCCTTGTATTCAAAACTTTCTTTTAAAAATCTTTTCCTTCTTTTGAAATCTTTCTTAACAAATTTCTTACGATTATCTTATCCATATGAGTATATTCTGCACTTGCCTTATATGAGGATCCTGTACATTAAAAAGTATTAACATAGAAAAATAAAAATAGCAAAAAATTCTATCTTGTCTATGAGTTCCTTTATCAAAAAAGTTTCGCAAAAGATAAAAAGAATCCTTAATCTTAAAAGGCTAGTACTGAGAAAAAGCCTAGAGAAATAGATGTTAATTGTCCAAGCATATCAGGAAGAAGATTTTATTGAATCTAATTGGGAAAATACAATAGAATTTTATGCTTTACGCAGATAAGGTATTGAGCCTATTTATCCATCACTAAAAAAAATGTAGAGAATTATATTATATTATTTAGGATGTTTTTGCTGTAATTGTTCTCCTTTAACTTTAGAAGAAAGACCTAAGCTTGATTAGATAGTTCCACCACTCTCTTAGGAACAAATTTGACAGGTTCAAGTACAGTATCTCGAGTGTCTAAAATATCTTTTTTACTTTGTTAGGAATTTTTAAGGGGAGAGGATTTCGTGTAATTTTCTTGAGATACTTTATAGTTGTTGTTTGTTCATGTCCTTCTTAGATAGCTGACTAGTATGATTTAATGCATAAAGGATAAAGTTTGTAATAAAATTGATTATCTTAAGGAACTGTTGAATTTGTTTTAGGATGAGGCCTTTATAAAGAAAGTTAAAATTTTTTTGGATAATTTGTGGGCCTAAATAATAGTATTCATTGGATATGTTCATTCTAAGGAATTCAATTTAGGTTTGACCTAATTGGCTTTTGCAGGTTAAAAGGATAATTCCATATTACTTAATGATATCCAGAAATTATCATCAATGTGAAAAGAAGGATATCATCAATGTGAAAAAAAATACTATGTAGGATAGTCTCATAAATTTTTGTCATTACTTTCTAAAAAAGAGACGGTGGCATAATGATTGACCAACAAGCTTAGTTATATAGTAAATATTAATAATTATTAATAAAGTAACAATAAGTAAAATAATTATTAAGGCATTAAATAAATTCAATAAATGAAGATATAAGAAATGAAAAAAATTTGTATAAAGATATTGTAAAAAATACAAAATGTTATATGAAAGATTAAAGACAATATGAGGCATTGTTATAAGTGTTATAAACTAAAATAATATCATTGAAATTATTTTTTTACAATATATAAAAAAATAATTTATTTAGATATATATATAAAAAATAGTAGCTGTCAGTGCTATAACGAGTCTTTTGCTTTTTATGTTGAGCTTGCCCTTGGCCCACAAGTTTTTCACGTTCTTGATCCGATAGGTTATTAATAGGACCAATCGGTAGAGTATTTTAAATCGAATGTAGGGAGAGAAATTGGTTGAATCAACTGCTGTGAGGTAACAAATCCCTAATGTAATAATCCCTTAATTTTAAAATATCAACCACCATACTCAGCATTAAAAACATTTAGATTATCAAATAGTGATATAAATAACCTAAAGCAAGAGGGATTGGGAGATCCAAACTGCGATAACGATGATGGGAGCATATAATAAGGGAGTCCTACACCGCCAAATTCATTATATAAGCCAGTTGGTATAGAAGAAAATAAATCAATAGTGGTAGTATCTTGTTGTGTTATTACACCTCCAACTGATATAAACAATATCAATACATTGGTGCCAATGTGACATGTTTCATCTTTTGTAGTAATGGACAACCAAGTTAACGTATAACCATCACGCTTTTTGCCTGGTCTATCCTTTGGAATTTTTAGTTGTGGTAAATTAGGTGTTAATGAACTAGGTTAGGAGATCATTTCTTGAGAGCAAGTAAGATATTGATTTGGTCTTTACTTATCTTCTTCAAAACTTATAATACTACATTGATAGAGAGTCACAAATGCTCAGCCTATAAACATAATTAGTGATAGCGACTTAGAAAAAATGTTACGTTGTTAAATAATGAAATATTATGTACTAAGTAAAAGAAAATAGCAATAGCCACAAATATTTTAAATGTGCCACGAAACTAGCGACACCACTCATCGGGTGGATCTAATGTTGAATATATTTCCAGTACCATCACATGTAATCAAAAGTATGATCTACAGGTACTGTAATGAAGGGCGCTTGAGTTAGATAATTTTTCTATAAATTTCAAAACTTAATAAAGATTAGATACTCTTCTAGCTAATTCATAATGATTTTTCCTTACAACTACAATTTATGTAAAGCCCTTAAATTGATTGGATGTATCAATATTGGTTGTTGTCCACTAAACTAACGTAACATGTTATTTGGGTGATGTCATTCAATGATATAAAAACAAATGAATGGCAATGAGGCTAATCAAATGTCTCAACCATCTAAGCAATATTGTGGAATGAGATCATGAACACTATTTAATTTATATAGTTGCCAAATGATCTGTATACGAAATATTAAAGTGTCATAATAATTATCACATATTCAAGAGGTAATTTACTAAAAATTTGTCTTTATAATCCAATCATACCTCATTATCTCACATAGCGTTTAATAATATCTAATATCATTGTAAGACTATGTCTTGCTAGTAGGGACGTTTACCTATTTTCCTCCATCTATGACTACAAGAAAGCATATCACAATGTATTTATAAAAAAAAAGAAGATATAATATATTAGAACTAAATGAGTGAACCTATAACATTATATAAATATAGTTAACTACTTTACTTGAAACCCAAAAGTAGTAGAACTGGATAGACATTTAGTTGGAGATCTAAGTATAATGGTCTTTTTGAAGTTAATATTGGAAATTTATTCCATTTCTAAAAGTGAAGGAGGGTCATACATCCATCTATGTCTTATTTAGTGGAATTAGTTGCATTACAAAGTTCTCTATATAAGTAAGCTAACAATGTAGATTTTTTACTATATCTATTTGCTTGTTCAAAATATTATAGTAGTAGTAAGTATTAAGTATATTTTATGACTAGATATGTTCAGTATAAAAAAACTTTCAATCAATTTCAGTATATATGTTTGTGCAAATTATTGCACTTCTTCATTGCATGCATTGTTTGGTAGGTGATTAAAATTCTTTACCAACTAAGTAATTGCTACCTTCTACTAATAGATTTGATCATCTGGTAGTCTGATTCTAAGCAGCCACTTATATATGTCTTTCCAAACATAATTTGTACGAGAAATTATGGAAATTCCCACGCAAGATAGGCTTAATTGGATAGCAATATCTTTCAAAGTTATCATGCACTCTACTTGGATAATGTGAAAAGTATGAGCCTTGAATGCTATTTCTTTATAAGTGCCAATACAAGTGTAGGATTATATTCAAATTGCCTTAATTGGGCAACCCCATAAAAATTAATCTGTTGTAGATAGTCAATAATGGTAGATGGAGGAGTAAACAGACGATCATTATGCATGACTTGTCATGAATAAAATAACTTATCTTTTCCTATCCAAATAACATGTGAAACATGCTTTATTTGGAGGTACAAAAATAAGTCATTTTTAATCTTGATTAGATAACTTGTGATAAGCATGTCATTTCTCTAATGTGCCTGTATAATCAGATTAAGATATAAATACATCCTAATAACTTCAACAATTTATAAAAATTAAATTTAGGTTTGAACAATAAAAGTACAATTAGCACAGTAATATTGTAGGAAATTTTTAACATATCAAACTAAAGTATAAATGTTTTAACCTATATACAATTAAGCCATATTTCTATTTATATACATGTCAAAGATAATAATAATAAGTTTGTATACATAAAGGTAAGATATATTCAAAAGCAAGATTTATTGGCAATATACATTGAAGCCAAGATTTTATACATAAACAACTTCAATTTTAGGCTAGCTACTGGCTAATGGAGTGACAGTGTGAATAAGTAGTGTGAACACCGTATTTTGTCCGGGCATACTCCAAAAATAATAATAAAATTAAACTAATAAAAAAAAATATAAATATATAAAAAAAATCAAAATCAAATAGGTTCCTTTTAGTTTAATAAGCTAAAAAAATCAAAGAAAAAAAAGAAGAACTCAAAAATAAATAAAAATATAATAAAAGCCAATTAATCCAAAGTTAAAACAAAAAAATCAAAGAGGGAGTAACAAAAGTTTAAAATAAATGGAATTAGAAAAAAAAAAAGAGACAAAAAAATTTTTTAACCCAATTCAAAGCCCTCCTTCTAGCGCCAAAAACAAAACTCCCAGCCTAATAACCCTCAGTCCAACAAACCTCAGCCCAAGTCACAAGCCCACATGTCCAGACCCCTGAAAAACCCTACCCGCTGGTCCCTACTGGACCCGGTTCGGTCCTCTCCTCTGGCAGACAGAGAAGGGATGTAGACGCACAAAAGAAGGGACAGACGCGTCAAAAACGGGGGGGGGGGGGGGGAGAAGGACAGACGCAGAGAGGTAGCAGGAGAGAAGGGCACAGGATACGGAGAGGAAAAAGAAAACGCACAGACGCACAGCTCTGAGGGGGAAACGGACAGACGCTCTGAGGAGACAGGGGGACGTCCCAAAAGAAAAAGGAGGACAGAGAGAAAAGCGATGGGAGGCGTCTGGTAAAGAGATAAAGGGGCGATTCTGAAGAAGGAGGGAGGGAGAGTGAGAGAAGAGTCGGCGGGGGAAGTTTTTGGATACAGAGGAGAGATTTTCCAGCGCAGAGAGAAAGAGAGATGAAGAACGGAGAAGAGGGGCTGGCATGATAGAAACAGAGAAGGACAGAGTGTGAGAAGGGATTCAACTGAAGAGAGAGAGCGAGAGATTCAGAGGCATTTCTGATTTGGGTCTGGTAAGAGGGGAAGCCGTGAATCGAAAACGAAAGAGGAACGAGAAGGGAGAACCGAGAGAAGAGGAAATTTGACTGAAGTTTTCAGCTGGGGTTCCCGAAAAAAAATGGAGGACAGACGCCGAGAGAGAAAAGGCTAAGACCAGAGATTCAACGAAGGAAAAGAGAATCAAGGGAATGAACAGTGAGGAAGGAGAAACTACATCAGAGGGAACATTCAGGACCAAAGAGGTAACTTCATTTGTCATTTTTTTTTTAGTCGACTTGTAGAGATATAATATGCTGGAATGACCCTACGATTGAAAGTGATATTAGGTTCAAATCTATGCTATGTTATTTTGTATGGAGAGAAAAGATTAATGCCTTGTAGTTGTGTACTCGTTGGTCCATTTGTTTTCAAATGACTTCATCATGTTGGTTGTTTCACTCTGCCCAATCTCAAGTTGTTGCTGTGATGAATCTACCACTCTGTATTTTGAGTTGTTTTGGTTTATATCACTTGAGCTTGTTGGCTTAAAGGATAATAATAATGAATGAACGAATGAATCTGAAATTAAGGATAAAAACATGGGAGCAGAAGGAAGGTTGAGAAAAATAAGTAAAGCCGAGAAATATTGGGGTTATCTGATTTGATATGGAATTGTTGAGTATGAGACTTTTGACTATTGTGTTTTCTGGATAATACTCGAAATTTTTCTTTAGCTTTTCATCACTCGACCCCCTGGGTCCTTGTCCTCTGAATAGAGTATTGAACCTTGATTGATGCTTCATACAGTAATCTGGAGCATTCTGTTTCATGAAATAAGTAATGGATGATTCCACAATCTCCTTTATTTTTTCGTGTTGGTTATCTGTTCTATGCGTAAGGAATTAGCATGAATTGTTATCTTCAATTTCTTTGGAATGGGTTTAGATTGTTTGTGGCTCTCTTTAATTTTTGACCCGAAAGGCATTTTTGAGTATGATCTAACTCCTTTGGATTCTGCTCCAGTATTTGGTTCATCAAAGATAAACTATTATAACTTTTTTTTTTTTTGCTTGTTTTGATGCACATGTGACCCGTGATTTGGAGGTTCACAGCTTGATGAAAGCAACAGTAAGCTGTCCAAGGAGACAGTTGGAAGAGATATCCTATGAGTCGTATGAATTGATTGGAGAGCCTTTCAGCAGAAAAGCTTCACCGGGGAGGAGGAACTGGACTAAGGAGGCTTATTAGAGGCTGTTCAAAGGCTGAGGAAGAAACCAGGGATAAGAGGGATGAGAGGATAGAGCCACATAAAGTTTGGCAGAACATACAGAGTTCACTATCAATCCAACCCAGATGACAAGAGGCGACTAAGTCATGGTTGTATAATTTCTCCTCTTACTATTGTAAACATGCTGAAAAGTGATGTAGTGAATCTAGTTGAACACTTAGCACACACTTGCTAATTACCATTTTGGTTTGTAAATATTTGCCTTATTCCTTTTTATTTATCCCGTCAATTTTCGCGTTAGAATGACTGTGTGGGATTTTATATCCCCTCCGTCACATAAGAAGTCTAAGGATCATGTGAGGTAATAAACCTCCTTGTTATCTTATTAGGTATTAAATTTGTATCCTAATAAGTCTTAGGTTTTGGTGGTCTACGCATAATTTTGTTTTCAAAAGAATTTCGAAAAAAAAGAAAATCAAATTTCTATTTATGAGTTAAGTTTAAATATTTTGAAACAAAAAAAAAAACAAGACAAAAGAAAGGTTTTTTCTTTCTATAAATAATAAAAAAAAAGTTTTCAAAATTAAAATTTAGCTTTCTCTCTTCAAAAGTTTGCCAACACCAAAAGAAGATATTAAAAAAAAAACAAGAACAAAACAAAACAAAACAAAATATAAAAAAAAAAGGAATAAGATGGAAACAAAAATGAAGGAAAAGCAAAAAAAAAAATGATAAGGAAAAGAGAGAAAAAAATTGAAAATGCAAGGAAAGTAAAATTAAATTTTCTCTTAACTAATTAAAACACATCAACCAATTTTAAAATTTGTTTTATTTGTTAAAGGAAAAATTAGTTTTTATTTTCTTTATATTTTCACAAAAAAAATAATACAAATAAATAATAATAAAAAAATAAAACAAAAAGTAAAGATGAAACAACACAAAACAAAAAAAAAAGGAAGACAAAAAAAATTTTAAAACAAAAATGAAAAAACAAAACAAAACAAAATATAAATAACAAAAAAAAAAACAAAACAAAGAAGAACAAAAACAAAAAAGGAGTAATAAGAAAAAAATAAACAAAAAGAATGATAAGTAGGAGAAAAAGTGAAAATGCAAAGAGATTAAAATCAAATTTAATTTCAACAAATCAAAGCACATCAACCAATTTTAAAATTGTTTTATTTGTTAAATAAAAAAGTAATTGTTATCTTCTTTGTCTTTTCAAAAAAAAATAATAATCAAGAATAAAAACAAAAAAAGTAAAACTAAAAAAAAACTAAAAAGAAAATAAAACAAAATCAATTAAAAAATTAAAAATCAAACAAAAGCCCAAACAAGAAAAAACAAAACAAAAATCAAACAAAAAAAAGGACAAAACAAAACCAATCAAAAATTAAAAATCAAATATAAGCCAAATCAAAAAACAACAAAAAAAAAGCAAAATTAAAACAAAACATCAACCAAATACAATTTTAATCGAACTACGTGGATTTTGATCCCTCCTAAAGGGTACGTAGGCCCTAGGCTTTTATCCTAGGTCAAGTCCGCTCATGTAAATAAAATATTTTTCTTTTAATTTCTTTTCTTTACTTCTTTATTCAATTCTTGAATTTCTGCGTACTTTATTTTAATACCGATTTCCTTCCTTTTCTATTTTCAATTTTATTTCCTTTAATTTCTTTATTTCTGTTTTACATGTGATTTGTTAGGGAGAATTGAAATAAAATTAAGGCCATTTTTATTTTTGCATAACTGACTTAGGGTAACCGTTCTTAGTAACGGGTGTAGTGGGGTGCCTAACACCTTCCCCACTCACAAACGACTCCCGGACCCATTTTCTGGTTCGTAGACCATTTTTCAAATAAAAAAGGCTTTTCCAAAGTTTTTCCTTTTAAAAATTAAAATTTTGGTGGCGACTCCTGAACCCTATTCACTATTTATTATACATATTTCAATTTAAATTTCGGTTTTCGATTTCATTCGAAATCATTCGAATTCTTTTCTTTCAAAAAAAAAAAAAAAAGGGCGCCACGCGGTCGCATTTTCGGGTGTGACAAGTAGAACAATTATGACTAACTTTATTATATAACCTACACTTGTTAGGTTGACCTAATTATGTCTAATTTATCTTGTTGTATATGCATATCAAATGTGGGTACCCTTTAGTGTGAATAATTGATGGATCAAGAATCAACTTTAGAAAATCTATCTATAGCTAATGAACCTTGCCCCCTAACAAGTTGGAACTCATTGCCATATACACTACACATCATTTCAAAGCAAAAAATGTAGTTAACAAACTAAAATTGGCCAAGGCCAACATTAGCACATGCTACAATAATAATCATTATAATCATCAGGGATGACAGAGACAACCATAAATAGGTTAAATACTTCTTTGAACGAGCTTAATAGGTGCATGCATAATTAACAGCTGACCAGGTATTTTGTGAGACTCTTAACAAGAAATTGGCTCTAATTACGTAGGCTTCCTTCGCATGTATTGTATGAGCATTTGATAGAAAAGTAGCATCCTTTGAAGGTAAGGAACCCTACAATGTGCAAAATCGTTAATTTAGTCGGTATTGCAAGGTTAACTTAGTTGAGTATAAATATAATTGTAGCGAGTCTCAAGTTGAAAAGTACTCATATCAGCATGTTATTATAGTTTATGCTAACATTAGCTTTTGCCATTTTTCGTTTGTCAACTACATTTTTCACTTAGAAATGATGTATAATGACACGACAATGAGTTCCATCCTATTGGAAACAAGATTCATTAGTCATAGATAGATTCTCCAAAGTTGATTTTTGATTCATCAATGATTTGTGTCAAAGAGTGCCCACATTTGATGCGCATATGCAACAAGATGGATCTGACATAACCAAGTCAACCCAACAAGTGTGGGTTATATGGGAAAATTAATCATAATCATTTCACTTATCTATATCGTCACCCTACTAGCCAGTAGTTAACTTAAAATTGAGAATGTTTATGTATAAAATCCTAGCTTTTAATATATATTGCCAGGAGACCTTGCTTTTAAATATATCTTACCTTTATGTATGCAAACTAATTATTATTACTTTTAATGTGTATATGTATGGAAGCTTAGCTAGATTGTACATAGGTTGAGACATTTATACTTTAATTTGATATGTTAAAAATTTCTTATAACTTTACTGTGTTGATTGTACTTATATTGTTTATATCTAAATTTAATGTTTATAAATTATTAATTTTATTGTGATAGATTTATACCTTAGTTTAATTATGCAAACACATTAAAGATATGGCAAGTTTGATTATGCAAACACATTAAAGATATGACAAGTCTGTCACAAGTTATTCAGGCAAGATCAGAGAATGATTCACTTTTGTACTTTTAGACGAGGTATGTTTTAGAGGTCATTTGGGCAGGGAATGATAAATTGCTCCATTCGCTATAAGTCATGCATAGTGATCATCTGCCTAGTCTTTCACTTGCCATTGTTAACTATCTACAATAAGCTAGTTTTTATAAGATGGCTCAATTAGAGTAATTTGAGTATAATCTTGTATTTGTATCAATACTTGTAAAGAGATAGCATCTTAAGACTCATACTTTTCACCCCATTTAATGAGAGCGCACGATAATTTTAAAAAATATTGCTATCCAATTAGGCTTACCTTACACGAGAATTCCTATAATTTCTCGTACAAATTATATTTGAAAAAACACATGCGAGTAGTGACTGCTTGACATCAAACCATCAGATGATCAAATCTATGGGCAGAGGGTGGCCATTACTTAGTTGGTAGAAAATTTCAATCACCTACTAGATAATATAGACAATGAAGAAGTGCAACAATTTGCATAAGTATAAATACTGAGATTGATTGAAAATTTTTTGATGTCAGGCAGATCTAGTCATAAGGTGTACTTAATGTACTTACCACTATCGTGAGTTTTTAAACAAGCCGACAGATATAGTTGGAGGTCTACATTATTGACTCACTTGTATAGAGAACTTTACAATGCAACTAATCCTACTAAACAAGGTATACGTAAATGTATAATCCTCTTCCACCTTTAGACATGGGATAAATTTCCAATGTTAGCTCTAGAGAGACCACCACAACGAGATCTCTAACCAGATATTTATCGATACTACCATTTTTAGATTTCAGATAAGGTAGTTATCCATATTTGTATAACGTCATAGATTCACTTATTTATTTTTAATCTATTGTATCTTCTTTTTTCACAAATGTGTTGTGATGTGTTTTCTTATAATTATAGATGGAGGAATATAGGTAAATATCCTCACCCGCAAGACACAACCTTATAACAATATCGGATATTATTGGATATAATATGCGATAATGAGGTATAATTAAGTTAAAGAGATACATTTTTAGTAAATTACTTCTTAAATATGTGGTAATTATTATGACACTTTAATATTTCATGCACAAATTATTTAGCAACCATATGAATTAGATAGTGTTTGTGGTCTCATATCATAATATTGCTTGAATAGTCGAGACATTTGGTTAACCTCGGTACCACTCATTTGTTTTCATATCATTGAGTGGCACCACCCAAATCGCGTATTATGCCAATTTGACCGACAACAACCAATAATTATATCTCCAGTCAATTTGGAGGGTCTTACATACATTGTAGTTAGGAGGAAAAATCACTATGAATAGGACAGAAGAGCACCTGACCTTTGTTGAGTTTTGGAATTCATGGCCAAATCACTACTTAGGTGCCCCTTGTTACAGCACTTATGGATTGCACTTCTGATTATATGCGATGGTACTAGATCCATACTCAACAGTTGATCCATCTTGCGAGTGGTGGCGCTGGTTTCGCGGTATGTTTAAAATATTTATGGCCATTGTTATCTTTCTTTACTTATTGCATAATATCTCATTATTTAACAACATATCATTTTTTATAGATCGATATCGTTGATGATCTTTATAAGTTGAACATTCATGATCTTCTGCCAATGGAGTACCATGAGTTTTGAGAGAATGTGAGCCAAGACTATATGAGTATTTTACTTGCTCTTGAGAAACAATGTTTCACAATAGTCTCTTAGCTTACTTCATTGGCACCTAATTTACCATAATAAAAAATTTCGAGAGGTAAGCCAGGCAAGAGACAAGATGGTTATATGTTAGTGCAGTTGTCCATTGTTACAGAAGATGAACCATGTTATATTAGTACCAGTGCAGTGATATCGTCTATACCAATTAAAGGTACAACGACATAACAAGATACTAGTATTGTTGATCAATCTTTTTCTATGCCAGCTGGTCAATATGTTAACTTTAAATGTGTTGGTCCTTCATATTATGTGTCTCTATCCCTATTGTCGCAATTTGGATTTCCTAATCCCTCCCACTTTGAGTCATTCATGTCACTATTTGATTATTTAACTGTTTTTAATGTTGAGTATAGTGGTCAATTTTTTAAAATTAGAAGATTGATTCAATTTGTTTTTTTTTTCCTTTTATTCGATTTAAATACTCTATCAATTGATCCTGTTAACAATCTATCAGATCAAAAATATGATGAACTTATGGGTCAAAGGCAATGATAACATGAAAGACGAAGGGCTTGTTGTAGCAATTGCAGTCACTATTATATATATATAATTAAATAAATTATTATTATTTGTATATTGTAAAAAATAGTCTTAATGATATTATTTCAGTTTATAACACTTGTAATAATACCTTATATTGTTTTTAATCTTTCATACAATATTTTGTATTTTTGACAACATCTTTATACAATTTTTTTAATTTTTTATATATTCATTTATTTAACTTATTTAATGCATTAATAATTATTTTACTTATTATTACTTTATTAATAATAATAATTATTTATTGTATAACTAAATTTGTTAGTCAATCATTATATAAATAATATTTTTACATAACTAAATTTACTTATACATATAAGTTATAGTAGTGTTGCCAAAATCCCTGGAAAACTGTTAAATTTTCATTATTTGAAATTTTGAATAGAAAGTGAAAGTAGGTTTAAATTAATATATAAAAAATTTGTTTTTAAAGATTATCTTTACAAAATTTAAATTTAAAGAAAATAATATGTTAGGATAAAATTAAACATGATGGGATTATTGGAAAAGATAGAAATGTAAAAAAAATTTCATTATTTTGATCTTTGTACAAACATGGTTGGTTGGCTTACTTTCTTGTCATTGGCTTGCCAGCTTCTGCGTTGGACTCATCTCCAAGAAAGAAGATGGCAAATCTTCCACCACTACAAGTGACCGCTTCACTCCAAATGGATTTTATGCTCCAACATCAATTATTTAGATTTAATTTAAATAGTTTGGATTTATTTTTTTTAATTTTAATTTATTTTAATCAAAGAAAGTGAGACATAAAATAAAAATAAATTTTAATTAAAAATTAGATAAATAAGATAAAAGAATAAATAAAATTAAAATCTAAACCAAATTTCGACATGTAACTTTTTTTCATCCAAAACCACACCCGTCGGTCATAATGTCACATGAAATGTCATTTTTTATTAAATAACCAAAAATTTATGTTTACAATTAGAACAAATTGCAACAACTTTTTTAGATTTAATTACATTATACTCAATACTCCTTTCATTTCAAAAAATTATACTTAATTTGGTTGATATTTTTGTGTATATTATAGAAATCACTTTTCTGATTTATTTTTTTAAAAAAAATTAACATTTTGCACAATATAACATTATGATTTTATTTATAATATATTAGTAAAAATAATTATATTGATGTTGAGTTCTAGCATAAGATTATAATTTTATTTTTAATATAATAGTAAAAATAATTTTATTTTTGAAGGAAACATATATATTTTTTAAAAAAAGTTAAATATTATTAATAAAAATAAATCAATTATTTAGATGACAGGAATGTGAGGTGCTAAAAGTCGAAACTATCAGTTTTGACTCTCAGCAAATATTAAAAAAAATAATGAACAGTTCTGACTTTCATATTTAAACTAAAAAAATAAAATATTAAAAGTCAAAATTATCCATTCTGATTTTTGCATAGTATATGGCATATGAAGATAATATTTTTAGTCAAAGTGGTTTTGAATTAAATTTAAATAAAATAATAAGATGTCAGTCAAAAAAGCTGCTTGTGATTGTTCAGCAACTTGCTTCGCATGGGCCGTTCGATGTGCACGTGAAGGCAACCGGGGATATCCACATTGATGATCATCACACAAATGAAGATGTTGCTCTTGCCGTTGGAACGGTAATGCCAACAGCTACATGAGTCAATTTGCTGACTTCTGTAGTACAGTTTCCTTTTGAAACTCTAAATTTCTTTAGTTATCTTACATTAATGATCTTACATTAAAGATCTTACGAGACTAATATGCAAGTATATTTTTAACATTTGATTTCATCTTAAAACAGTGGGCATTTGTGCATACTTTAAACTTTTCAAATCTTCATTCATCTACCATCTTATTAAATCTATTAGGTTTATGTTACTTCATCTGCAGGCTTTACTGCAGGCTCTTGGCGATAGGAAAGGTGTTAACCAGTTTGGTACCTTCTCTGCTCCACTTGATAAAGCATTAATTCCTGTTTCCTTGGTAAGTTGCATATAGTTTTTTTTAGGGAAAATTATATTCAATGATTCATATCATATAAAATTTATTTTAAAATATTTTAAAAATTAAAACTATCATTAAGAATCATTATTATCATCAGATTTTAAGAGATTTACTATCAATTTTAGGAGATTTATCCCTAGTTATAAAAAAGTATTGAACTTTTCTATACCCAATAATAAATCTTCTAAAACTTGATGGTAATGATAATCTTTAAAAATAATTTTGATTTTTAAGATTCTTCATTGCAAATTTTATATGATATTGGTCCTTGGATGCAATTTTTTTTTTTTTTTTATGATTAGTTGAAGGTTTAAGTTAGATTAACATATATGTAGGGAGGAAAAAAGTGTGAAGCAGAGTCCTTCCCCACCAATATGTTAAATAGACTATGAAAACCTTAATGTCATAACGTGGTAAGACATCTGCAACTTTAACCATCATATAGTAACATGTTGAGCAACGTGTATCAAGAACTTCCGGTGACTCTCAAGGTTCAGATATTGTTAGACAATAGGAGTTCCATGAGCTGTTGTTCCGAGTCTCATCATAGTATGCAAGTCTACTGCATTCAACCAGAGCGTTTTCATGGCCATTCCACATTTTAAAGCTTTTTTGCCCCTTATGATTTAATTTGTGGTTCACAATAGCAGTTTGCCCTCATATTTTCCAGGATTTATCTGGTCGACCACATCTAAGTTATAATTTGGACGCACCCACTCAGAGGTTGGAACATACGACACTCAGGTTGTGCATATCTCTTTTGAATATTTCATTTTTAAGTTTTTCTTTTTCCCCATGCATCATTCAACCACAGAGCCAAAGCTTCAAATTGATAGCTGGCTAAAATGTTGTTATGATATGATACTTGAACTGGCTATAAAATTGCTTTATTATCATTATCGTGCTACTTATTTCTTTTGCTTTGGGTTTTAATCTTCTTAATTATTGATGAAATTTTTGGACATCCTTATTTATAGTTGGCGGAGCATTTTTTCCAATCTTCAGTGAATACTTCTGGTATGACACTTCACATTCGACAGGTATTAATACATGGAATTTTGATTTTAATCATCTTGTATAGCAATTATAAGTACTTTTGTGCATCGCTATGAAAATACGAACTTAAGGCTATGGATATTGTGATTTGTACTTGACTTACCTTGCAAGTATGTCATAGGTTGAAAAATGATTTTATATATTCTAGATGCATTGATATTTCAGCTTGATTTTTCTGTTTTATATTCACTGTGTTTATGCATATTCTACTAGAAAGTTAAGAATGGATATGAAAATGAAAAGAAAAATGTGATCTTCTAAATAAAAAAAAAACTCTCATTCTTTTATTCTAAAAGAATAATAGATATTGTTGAGTAATAATTACAAGAGTATAATATATATTACATAGAATTTTTTTCTTTCTTTTTCATTTAGATACCAAACATAAGATGATTTTTATTCCAATATTTAAAGCTTTTAAATGAATAAATGACTTTTTTCTTTTTAATCTTTTTACACTGTTTGCTGGAAAAAAAAATCTCATACTGAGGCAACCTTCAAAGCTTTTGCTTGGGCTCTTAGACAAGAGTGTGAACCCCGTCGACATGGGACTGTGGCAAGGTCTGGTATCTTTGAAACCGATTTATTTTATACTCAGATGAGGAGTATTAGATTATGTTGACTATATTACTTACTTAGAAACAGTTTACTGTTTCTCCTATTTTCTGATTTCAGGATGATCTCTCTGCTCTAAGATCAGATGTTTAATTCCTCATGTATCTTCAGATGATAGAATAATGAATAATGCTCTTTCCTTGTTAAAAACAATGAAATAAATAATTTTCTCATGTTTTAAATCACCGATATCCTTTTGTCAAGAGATGAAAACTGCAATTCTTGTTTGTTCTTTATTAATAAAAATATCAAAATTCAACATATGCAATAAAAATTTTCTAGATTTATCATGCTTCATTGCTTCTGTTGAACAGGCGGAATAGCCCCTCATGAAAAAATATCTTCTGAAAGATATCCTTTAGCATATTCACTCATAATGGATATTGTACGTTCGCATAATCATGGTTTTGTTTAATTCATGCCTTTATATTCATATCTTTAGAGTATACGAGAAGTCATCGAATCTTTTGTTTATTCTCCATGGCGTGAAGAACTTTATGCAGCGTTTTGTATGTGCAGTTCAAAAGGGGTACTGTCACGGAGTTGATGGTTGATATCTTTGGTGAGTGTTCATAATTGGGATTGAGCTGCCAATATTAATGGTTCTGGTTCTCCACGATAGTGCTTCACAGTAACTTACGGTTTCTGCGGGCAAGTATGAGTTGTTGTACTTTGTGAACAATAATAGTCTGTTGTACGCCTAAAGGTTTATACTAACAATAAATATTTATGCAGTGTTATCTAATTGTTTATATTTTACAATTGTCGTGACCTGTCATGCTGTTATCTGTTGATTTGTCTTGTAGAATAACCCTGAAACTTTTAAGTAGACTCGATCTAAAAAATATATGGTAGGGCGAATCAAACAGTAATTATATACCATATTAACAAACTTTTTGAGTGAAATTTATTTTTTACATATTTATATATCTATTCGTAATTAATTTGTTTGATAAATTTTTTATATATTGGATCTTCTCAAATTTTTCTCATGACGATTGATGCACTTTCAGCTAGATGAATATGGATAAGTGGGTAGAAAAACTATGAGCTGACACTTTGCTTCTCGTTGTTGCAATTTTCCCTTTTGAGACAGCAGCTATTGCACCAAACTCTCACTTGAACAGTAAAATTCACAAGATGGTGATAGAAGGTTTGCTTTTTTTTTTTTTTTTGGGGTGGTATAAGAGCTTAATTTTGATGGAGAATGAATTCACGTAAGAACATGTCATCTGCCATGCCGGCGTTTGAAATGATGTGGTTTCTATATGTTAAAGCTTGCTGATAACAGAACATGAATAAGCCTCTTCTCTTAAGATATTTGTTTCGGTAGTTATTTTATTTTATTTTTTTCCGTTAGTTTAACTGAGCTAACTCACGTGTTTAATATTCACGCACATTTAATTCTTTCTGTTAGTTTAGCTAAGTTGGCTTATCACGTGTTTAATATTCTCACACATTTTTCCTTTTTCCTGCATTGTGTTTGTGTATATAAATGCATCGTTTGTACATAGCTCAGTAGCGAGCTTTTCCTCTCAATTGTTTTCCTTTTCTCTTCCTGTTCTCACTTGGTATCAAAGCCTAAAGACTAACATCATGGATCCTTAACTTACTTAGAACCAAACCACTAGTCAGACTCTCTCTGCGATTCTTCCTAAAACTGGCTCAACCCTTATTGCTTTTAATTTACCATGTCCAATCAAGATGGATAAGACAAATTATCTCTTGTGGAAATCTCGTGTTACCAATTATCCGAAGCAACAAACTTGATAGATTCATTACTGGATCTAAGCCTTGTCCAACAGAACTCATCATTGAAGGATCAGATGTCAAAATCAATCCAAATTATGAAGATTGGATTTCGACAGATCAACTTTTTCTTGGATAGATTTTCAACACTATGACTGTTGATGTTATATCTCAACTAGCTCATTGCTCAATATCAAAAGATCTTTGGAATGCTGCCAAAGATCTATCAGGTGTCTATACTAGATCTAGGATAATGATGTTCAAAATCGAGTTCCACATAACTAGAAAAAGTACCTTGAAGATGGAAGAATACTTAAACAAAATGAAAAGCATAGTTAACAATTTAGCTCTCGCTGGAAGTCCAATCTTACATAATGTTCTTATTTCTCAAACCTTGGCTAGTCTAGATATGGACTATAATCCCATTGTATTTCAATTAGCTGACAAAACTAATTTGTCATGGATAGATTTGCAGGCCACTCTTATGACCTATGAAAATCAATTGGAACAACTGAGCAATTTCTACAATTTGTATATTAGCAGCTCATTCGCCAATATGGCATATACTGAAGGTCGCATCTCCTCTATTGATTCTAGCAAAGGAGGAACTTGGCGCGGCTTTGGACTAAGAGGAGGGCCTCGAGTATCTAGAAGTTGTGGAAGATTTCACATAAACAACAAACCTGTTTGCCAAGTCTGTAATAAGCCAGGCCACATTGCTGCTTACTGCTTCTTTTAATTTGATAAAACTTCACAAGACTTCATGGTCAGAATAATCATATCAGCAGTAGGAAAAATGATTCTCCTCACACTCACAGTAACCTTCGAGCTCTTGTTGCTTCCCCTCAAGTTGTTAGTGACAATGATTGGTACCTGGACAGTGGAGCAAGTAGTCACATAACAAGTGATGTTGTTCACATTGATAATCCTATTGCTAGTAATGGTAAGATTAATGTTCTAGGTGGCAATGGTGATGAGTTGGAAGTCCTTAATATTGGTTCATCCAACCTAACATGTGAAAAACAATCTCTAGTTATGAAAGATGTTATTTATGCACCTAATATCACAAAAAACTTACTGAGTATTTCCAAACTAACTAATGACAACTCTATAATTGTTGAATTTAATGATGATGCCTACTATGTGAAGGACAAGGAAATAGGTCTGGTGCTTCTTCAGGGGATAATGCATGAAGGTCTTTACAAACTCATTGACCAAAGCAAGGAACCACAGAGGAAGTCAAATGGAAGCTACACCTTCTTAACACTAACACAAAAGTTACCAAGTCAATATAGATCTAATGCTTTTCTTTCAGTTAAACAAGAATGGCATCAGAGACTCGGTCATCCCTCCAATCGTATTTTTAATCAAGTTCTATCTCAGTGTAATGAAAAAGTCTCTTAAGAAATCATTGAATTCTGTGAAGCATGCCAATATGGCAAATCACATACTCTGCCCTTTAAAGTCTCTCACTCTCATGCTTCCAAACTTTTAGAATTAGTGCATACTGATTTATGGGGACCATCTCCCATCTGTTCAACCAATGGCTTCAAATTTTATATTCTCTTCATTGATGATTATAGCAGACTCACTTGGATCTACCCTCTTAAAACCAAAGATGAAGCTTTAAGTGTGTTCATTCAATTTAAACAATTAGTCGAAAATCATTTTGACATCAAGATTAAAACATTGAGAAGTGATTGGGGTAGATAGTTTCAGAGCTTCATTGGTGTAGTTTAGAATTCAAGAATCACATTCCAACATTCATGTCCATATACATCCTCTCAAAATGGCAGGGCAGAGAGAAAACATAGGCATATTGTGGAAGTAGGTCTTACATTATTGGGACAAGCTAAAATGCCCTTGAGCTATTGGTGGGAAGCATTCCAAACAACCACCTATCTAATAAACCGACTTCCTACTGCAATTCCTGGAGGAGTTTCACCATTATTCAAGGTTTTTAGGTCACATCCCAATTACAGAGAGTTAAAAATTTTTGGAGCTGCCTGTTACCCTTACATGCGACCCTATAACAAACACAAGCTACAATTCCATACCAACAAGTGTGTGTTTGTTGGATACAGCAACACCCATAAAGGTTACACGTGCCTTAGTTCTACTGGCAGAATCTTATCCAAACATGTTGCATTTAATGAAGATGATTTTCCTTTTGATTTAGGGTTCTCAACCATTAGCAGATCAATACAAGATGAAATACAACTTGATGTCTTTTTCAAATCCTATGTTGAATTAGGAAATATATAGCATAAAAAATTACAAGTCTGAATTAGAAATGTGCTCTTTTCAAATTCCAACACTTTCTTCTCCACAATTGCAAACTTAGAAGCACGGGAACGGCAAAATGGGTGCCGTACCTATACCGAATATGTGTCCTGTACAACTACGCGTATCATACGGGTACAAACGTATCCCGTATGTTTCTTTTTCGTCCATACGTACCAAAACGTTTCGAAACGGCTCCGAAACGCTGTGAGGTTAAACGCGTTCGTTTTAATCATCCAAATCTGAGAACTTCACTTCTTCTCCCTCGCATGGATTCCAATTGCTACGTCTCGCTGTGCGTCTCCTCCCTCCATCCGTTTCTCCGTCGTCTTCTCCTGCCGTTGCAAGTGCATCTCCTCTCTCCGTCCATTTCTCCGTCTTCTTCTCCGATTTGCTCTAATGCATCTTTGTCTTCCTCCATCGTCTTCTCTGATTTCGAATTGATAATTGCTTAATCTGCCATGTCTTCCTCCGTTGGGTTAACTGAGAGAATTGTTTAATTGGGTTAATTGAGATAGTGTAGCTCCATGGATTGATTCTTGCTGCCTGGTCTTCCTCCATTGTCCTTTTTTATAAGTTTCCAAGATGTAAGTAGTATTTGAGCTAACTTTCTGTCGCTGCTGAAATCTTAGAGGAACTGCTTATCTTCATACAAGGTATGTGCTTTTTTCTGTTACCTTTGCCAATTTGTGATCAATTTATGTCCTCTCTTTACTCTTCCAATTCTCTGAATCCCATTTCTTTGCGCCTCTCCACATTTTCCAATCCTCTTTTGTATGAGGTTATTCAATTAACTCAACATCTCTTTTATTAGTTTGCTGGATATATGCCTTGTGTTCTCTTCGATAGAAAATATTCAACCTCAATCATGAAAAGTCGCTCTCTCCACACACACACAAACACATATATGGTTTATGATATCTGTATTCTTTGGTGGGATGATGGTGTATCTGCGACTTATGTGTATGGAGTAAAAACCAAATTCATAATTTGTACAATTATTCTAAGAAAATTTGTATTCTTAATTTATGTTTCAACTCTGTAGTCTTAAGGCCATTATTTTATTTTTTGATGTCTTAGATTCTTGAATATATATATAATTATATATATATATATATTCCCGTACCCGTATCCTAAAATTTTATAAATTGTCGTATTTCACGTATCGTGTCGTGTCGTACCCGATACACGTACCCGTATTGGTGCTTCTTTGATTGCAAATTGATGTTAAAACCACTTCTACTTCAAACAATAATATAGCATGAGCTACAAAAGAAAATTTAAGAGCCTATCAGCATTTAAGAGTCCAGGTCTGTCTTGGATTAGCATCAAGAACATATAGAAGAGCATCTTGATAATACCTCGGTTGAGGAAGAAAAAGCAATCATAGGTCATAAAATGCTAATCAAAAGCAAATGTGGAATTTTTAAGCCAAAGATTCCCTTCACTGGTCTTACTACAAAAACAAAACACAACAATTCCATACAAGACCCAGAAAATTGAACCTTCAAGTGTATCAAAAGCTCTTCATTCACCACAATGGAAGTAAGCAATGATTGAGGAATTCAAAGCCTTAACTCAGAATCAGACGTGGGAATTGGTTCCTTTTACTGGACAAGAAAAGCTAGTTGATTGCAAATGGATCTTCAAACTTAAATTTAATTCAGATGGCTCAATTTCTAGGCATAAAGTAAGGCTCGTCGCTAAAAGCTTTCAACAGGATCCAGATGTGGATTTTGGGAATACATTCAGCCCAGTAATCAAAGCTGCCACAATTAGAATTATCCTTACTCTTATTATTGTTTTTTTATTGGGAAATACATTAACTAAATATTAATAATACTTTTCTAAACGGCATTCTTGAAGAACAAGTCCTTATGAGACAACCTAAAGGTTTTATGGACCCTAAGAAGCCCAATTATGTATGCAGGTTAACAAAGGCATTATACGGTCTGAAACAGTCACCTAGGGCCTGGTTTGAGCATTTGAAAAATACTCTTCAAAAATGGGGTTTTCAAAATTATAGAAGTGACAATTTTCTGTTCTTTCTCAAAGATGGGTCAATGGTAACTGTTGTTCTCATATATGTGGATGACATCCTCGTAATAGGAAATAACTCTAGCAACATAAAAGACTTCATACAAAGGCTAAACAATCTCTTCTCACTCAAAGATCTTGGTCCTCTCCATTACTTTCTTGGCATAAAGGCATTCAGAGATAGCACTGGATTATATCTCAGTCAAGCAAAGTACATCTCTGATCTTTTAAAGAAATTTGAGATGACAAATGTTTCTTCTTGTCCTACTCCTATGGCTGCAAGGAAGTTATCTTCTAGTAGAGACGGAAATCCTATGAGTAATCCCATTTTATATCGACAAGCAGTTTGAGCATTACAGTATCTAGTAAACACACGTCTTGTTATTTGTTTTGCTATTAACAAACTCAACCAATTCTTGAGCTCACCAACCAATATCCACTGGTAGGTTGTCAAAAGAGTCTTTCAATATTTAAAGGGTACCATGCACTATGGCTTGCACATAAAACCATCTGATCATCTCCTTCTTACAGGATTCTCTGATACAGACTGGGCTGCATGTCCAGATGATAGGAAGTTTGTAGTTGGGTACTATGTTTTTCTCAGAGAAGCTCTCATAACATGGTCGTTGAGAAAATAGAAAGTAGTCTCAAGATCAGACATAGAATATGAGTATTGATCTTTTGCATCTCTTGCTACTGAACTAGCTTGGGTTCAGTCTCTGTTATCAGAACTTAAATTCCCACTGAAGCAAACTCCCATTGTTTGGTGTGACAACATGAGTGCAATTGCTTTAGCATTTAATCCAGTTTTCCATGCTTGAACGGAGCATATCGAACTTGATATTCATTATATACGAGAACGGGTTCTAGCCAAGCAGCTTGACATTCGATATGTGCCTTCTTCAGAACAATTGGTCAATTGTTTAACTAAACCTCTTTCACATCTTCAATTCTGGTATTTAAGAGACAAACTTGGAGTCTGTGCCACACCTCCAAGTTTGCGGGGGGTGTTAAAGCTTGCTGATAACAGAACAAGAATAAGCATCTTCTCTCAAAAAATTTGTTTCGATTGTTATTTTATTTTATTTTTTTTCTGTTAGTTTAGCTGAGCTGGCTTATCACGTGTTTAATATTCACGCACATTTTATTCTTTTCATTAGTTTAGTTGAGCTGGATTATCACGTGTTTAATATTCACGCACATTTTTCCTTTTTCCTACATTGTGTTCATGTATATAAATGCATTGTTTGTACAAAGCTCAATAGCGAGCTTTTCCTCTCAATTGTTTTCCTTTTCTCTTCCCGTTCTTGCTCTACAAAACAAACTGGAAGATGCTCTGCAAAAGTCCTTTAGTAGTATTTAGATCATCCAATATTTTAACTTCTTCTGGTAATGGGGCTGATGGCCCTGACATTGAGTAAAAGTTTGCCAAAGATCTAATTGTTTTCTCAAGCTCGACATATGATTCCTGCAAGTAAATCATTCAAAGCACGATCATATATTTATAGCACAGTGATTTGCTACAAGGTGTGTGTGCACACACACACATAATAATTATCAAAGCATTTAATTTTCATTACAAGTCAATTGAGAAAAGTTATTATATAGGTTAGATAGGCTAAGATAAGTAGGAATAAACATATAATCTATTTTTTGATATATTTATTCATTATAGGTTAATTCTATTTATATTTTGTAAATTGAATTTATTAAGAAATCTCTGTTCAGATAAAGATAGATACTTCTTGAACAATAGCTTTCTGCCCCTTCCAATTGCCCAAATACTCCCAAATTGACTCCTTTGCTGCATCTGCAGTCCTTTTGAAGTGGGTAATATTATTGAGGTCTTCATTTAAAGATTCCGCGGTGTCTTCACAACCTCTCTTGCAGACTTTAATTAAGCCTTTGGCAAGACCTTCCCAGACCTAGTTTTCTCGTTAGGATCAAACAATGATTTGATGGCATCAATAAATCCTTTATCCTCTTCCTCTTTGGCAGTTGCATTCTCTTCAGCCCATACCAGAAATGGTGATAAGTTATAACATGATGTCATGGTAGCCATTGAAGTGCTAGCACTTACTAAAGCATGCCTGCGACTTGATGAAGCTTTGGGAGAGGGTAGTGCAAGAGCAACATTAGACCTGGATTGCAGTTTGTCTGTTTTATTTTAGAGGCCGTCAAGAAAGAAGAGAAGCTGTTGTTACTCGGAAAAATTAAATAAGGAATTGAAGATGAATTAGTTGATAAGGAAATGGAAATCACACTGTGCAGCAATAAGTTGCATAATAACTTCTATTTACATTGAGAAAATGAAGAGAAAATTAGATTATACTATTACATACCCTCACTGTCAGATTTTTTGACTCCTTTACTTGTTTTCTACTTATAATGGAGCACGTATTTGTCGCAAGGAAAATCGCCATCCTCTTTTATAAATCTCAACAATGCTGAGCTACATTCACAGGGAACACAATGCAGCAACAATCCTTCCAATCTTGCTAGAAATGTACAGCATTTCACCTCCATGACAATGAAATTAGCGATTTTTCTCTCGTTGATTTTACTATCATACAGTAAGCAACAGCCACTCGATATTTATTATTTCTTCAAAGCTGGTTTTTCATATATATATGTATATGAACAGTTGTATACAATTTAATTCGTAGACAAGGGGTCAAATGAATTACCAAAATAATAGGATGAAAAGTAACCCAGTTGTATATAGGTTAAAGAGTAGACGTTTTTGCAGGGCGGGCTCTTGTGTGTGCTACATGAAAGGAAGTAGTAAAGATATAACTTCTCAGTAATCATTTGGCATTACATTGTAAGGAGAATAGCTATCCAGCAACAAGTCACTTGCAATGGCTGTCAAAAGTTCCCAAGTAAGATTTTTTCGCTCTGCCTGGAACTCAACAGAGTATATCATGAAAAAATTTAGGGAAGAACCCATAACATCTGCTCTTTGAGAGCTCACTTCCTAGAATGGTGAAGAAAAATGTGCTAGAGGATGTTCCACTAGAGAGGAATTGACACTGAAGAATTGGATTTGAAGACAAACATTATAGCACCATGGCCGCCATAAGCAAGATTAAAATTAGGAGGTGTTATATTAGATTCAACAAATCAAGCTATCTGGTCCGACAGGAATTACAGAAATTTCCTAGGTCAATTCTGAGATGTTAAGCTGTTATGCATAAGATTGTTTAAAATTTTCAAAAGACGCTCACAGTGCCAACAAGCTATTGTAGAGGAAAAGAATATAGGAACCATTTTATGGACGGAAAGTTAAAGAAAAAACTAAGTGACTGATATGCTTTGCTTACCTAAGCAGGTCGCAGGCTCCCCAGAATCTCTTCTGCCTCTGCTCCTCTGCTTCCGACCATGAACTGGAATTCTATCCAAAGGCAAAGGGACAGAACGGGCACATTAGAAAGATGAGAGGTAAAATCGTCATTACGTTATCCACATCTTTTCTTAATAGCATTTAACACCATGCGTCCCGCTCAAAGCAGAAATCTTCACTTTCGCTTGCTTCTCTTCCGCTTTCATCTACTCTCTTGTCTCATTCTTCAGCAGCGAGAAACTTCAATAATGGTGTGAGTCCTTATCATATACGTCTCTGATGTTTAAATTTTTATCTGAAAATTGTGGGATTTTGTTGTTGATGCAGTCACTGGTGGAGAATGAGGATTTTCAGCACATTCTTCGTGTTCTGAACACGAACGTCGATGGGAAGCAGAGGATCATGTTTGTCCTTACCTCCATCAAAGGTATTGATCGCCGTTTCGCCCACATTGTTTGCAAGATATGAGCTAAAGGTTGCTTTCATACCTCTCACCTCTGCTTTTCCCACTTCGAATTTGTTTGGGTTTGGTTTGGAATTTTGCTGGAAGATAAACTTTGGGTTGGGATGAATAAAATTGATAGGTAATACCCATTCTGCTTTCTTTTGAAGATTTGATATACCTGACTTGTTTATCCTTATTATCTCTATTCTGCTTTCTTTTGAATTGCAGAAGTAGGTTGCTGGGTCTTCTTTACTGCAAGTTTCTGTAGCTATATGATTTTAGCTTGAGAATGCTCAGTGAAGTTTTGAAATTTTTGCACGTCCTTCCTGCAAATGCGGCAACATCAAATCCTTGTTTAGCTTCATAATATACTTGTTGGTCTTCTACTAACTCTTAAAGGCAAGGGCGTAGATTTGACTTAGCATTTACCAGAGTTCAAACACTATTAGTATTTGTTGCGGTGAAAAAAAAAAGGTGTTATGCATGATTCTTTATGTGAAAGTTGTTCTCATAAGCATTATCTCCAAGAGCTGCTTCAGTTTCAATGTTTTGACATGTGGACTAACTACCAAGTTTGCTATGGGATTTTGAAACTGCTGCTTTAATATAAGTATTTAACTAAATGATTCCAAATGGATTGTTCAAGATTCCTGATTGGTTTCTGAACAGGAACAAGGATTACAGGGATGGCAAATATGCTCACATTGTTTCCAACGCATTGGACATGAGACAGAGGGATGATATTGAGCGTTTGAAAAAGATCAGGTTGGTCATTGTGTTCTTAGCTTTGTAACCGTTCTATCAATTACTATATCATCCCCAAATGGCCTCTACACTCTTTAGTTGTCCTTGCATATAACTGATTGTAAAGGTCTTTGGTCCATGTGGTTAGTTCTAATTATGCATACATCTCAAATTAACACAATGGGAATATGAAGGCTCTGCAGCATAAACTGTGTTGAAGAAATCGACAGTACGTTCTTTTACACCTCTCTCCCTCTTCCATTCTCAGATTACCAAATGAGGCAACCAAAGCAGCATTGAAGCTCATATGCTCATTGGGGACAGTTGGAGTATACTTCAAGGTCTGATACTCGAGCATAGCTAGCTAATAGCATTGGAAGCAAAAGAAAGGTTATAGATCCAAAGCTCCTTTATTATCAATTGATAAGTGAATTTGTATACTTTTGTTTAATGAGCAAAATCACTGCTAAAACTAAATAGAGTATTAATATATTATACATGTCATACAATCCTTTTTTTTTTTTTAATTTTGATGACCAAACTTTTTTTCAAAAAAAAAATATTAATCAAACATTACATTCACGTTTACCTTAATTGTGATTTGAGAAAAAAACAATTTTCTTCAAACAAGAGACTTGACATATTGATATGCATTTTAACGTGTTTATTTTAAAAATTACAATAATAAAATAGTTTTAACAGTTTAATTAATTTTGTTTTGATATTAGTTTATTCATTAATTATAATATCTTATTATTTCATTTTAAAGTAGATAAATTGAAAGACAGGGTAAAATTTAAAAAAAATTACGTTTAAAGATCAATAAATAAATAAAAATTATTTTTAAAAATTTTTATTATTAAGTTTAACTGATTGTTATTAAATTTAATAAAAATTATTTTAAAATAAATAATAATAAAGGTTTGAGGATAAATTTTTTTTATTTTTTTATTCTTTATTATAATCCTCCCGTAAACCTTTCTGAAAAAACCGCTTGTTTTTTTTGGGGTTAGATTAGAGGTTTCATTTTGCCAAGCCCCCAACTAGGCTACCTGCCCAAGGTTTTAATGACGTACACTGTCAATATCTCACATTGATAGGACATTAAAGCATTAATTTTTGCATCCACTCAATGTCTCACATCTACTGAAAATTTGATGACACAGATTCTGACAAGATAATTTTGCAACTTGCCCAGCTTAGATTTTGGGGTGGCAAATCGTAGATTATAGGAGATTTGGATCCCCGAAAATCTATTTAAAAAATATAAATAGAGTTTCTCAAATGAAAAGTCTTATTTAAATAAGAATTTATATATACCGTGCACAAGGTATAATCAATAGTCACAATTTAATTTATGTAGAGATAGCTCATCTATAGTATAAGTGAGATCTATACTGAGTATATATAAAAAATATAATACTTATCTTAATATATGTAAGAATTGTTATTTACATAAGTTTAGATTATATTTATTTATTTTTGTTAATTTTTGAAAGAGATAGATATATAATATATGTAATTTACTTAAATAATAAGTTTTATTTAAATGTATAGAATTTATTTAAATAATATATATTACATATTTTTTATTTACTTTTTTTTAATTTACAAAAATTAAAAAAAAAAATCCAAACTCATGTTACGGGGGAACTGGGGATTGGTCCAAATGGCATTAGTGGTCCATTAAGATGGAGAATCATGCAACCCCTAAAGAAAGGGAAGGATAATGATAATTGAGAAGAAAGGGGAGAAGAGGAGGGTTATGCTTATGGGCTTCTGATATTGACACAAGGGAGAAGGTGGGGGCCATTGAGAGCGGGGGAGACTACGAACCATCCAACCACTTCTTCTCAGGAAATCTTCTCCTCAATTATTCCACTCAACGTGGTGAAACCTTTATCTCTACTAGGAGGCAGCGCTGCCAAATATGGTTTTTTTTTTTTTTAAGGAGTAGACTTAACTAGTTAATTATAATTTTTTTTGTTATTAGCTTTTTTAATAACATTATAATATGTATATAATTTTTAAAAAAAAATTAATATTGCAATATTAAGTTATACAAGTTATATATTTATTTCTAAAAATAATACTCTTGTTATGTTTTAATTAAAAAATTAATATTTTAAATATAAAAAAATTTATATATTTTTTTAAAACAAAAAATAAAAACAGTGAGTATAATAAATTAATGCCAATCGCCTGCTTTATTGTATAAGTTAGTAATATCTGTTGGCCACAAAGCTTTTACTTTTTCACTAAAGGACAAGAAAATATCAGGATGTTTAGGTCATATATTCATAATCTTGCATTTTTCGGTTAAAGAAAATTATTTCAATATCATTGTATTAATTATGTCTTTATAAAAAAGAATACTCAAATATCCTTATATTTATTTTATCTTTTAATTAAAAAATAAGAAATTTTTTTATTCAAAATATAAATGTAGAAATTATTAACCACAACAACATTAGTGAAAAGATTAATAATTTTTTAAATTAACTCTATATATATATTGCTTGGCTTTTCCTTGGTCAATTTTTATTTTATCTATCACATAATAAATATTATATTTAAAAATAAATATTCTTAGTTTGTTTATATGGATATTTCCAGACATATGTGGTACGTGGATGGACACCTAACATCCTCTCCACTATCTGACACCCTGGAACGCACTAATTCAATCGTTAAAGTCAAAACATATGGAATTTACTGCTATTCCAGCATATGCTTTAGGAATTTTATTGCCATTCGGCCATTGAAATTTTTTTTTGGGGAAAAATATTGAAAGTTCTTTTGTTGCGAAAAAATAAAAAAAAAAAATTCAAATTTAAGAACAAGCTAAACATAGTTTTTCAGTATGTTGATATATATATATATATATATATATAGGAAACATAAGTATTTTTATCCATTACTTGTTTATAGTAGATCGATGAGTTGATTGATTTGTGGTTTTTTTGGTAATTAAGTGATGATAAATGTTTATGATAGAGTAACATCAGTACACACCAGCAGAGTTGGGACCTAGGTGATGTAAACTATTCCTTTTTGTTTGGGAGGTTTATACTTGCATGGACTATGATACTATCATGCATTTTACAGAACTTAGTTTTTCATGAATATTCTCACATTGCACATATTGATGCTGCTTTTTCTGCAGATATGAATTTCTCACCTTACAAAAATCTGGTTTTTAATTCACTCTTTATGAGTCATTATATAATATTTTGAGAAGAAGTACATTTAAAAAAATTAATAAATGGAACAAACCTAAATAATCTTGAAAATTAGGAAAATACAAATCTGGTATGACACTCCACATTCGGCAGGTATATCACTACTTAGACTCTTGATTTTCAGTCATCTTATATGACCATTGTAAGTACTTCTATGAAAATACAAAACGCTGTGCAGGGCTTCTTTGCAAGTGCGTCATAGGTTAGAAAATAGAGATGTTATTGATATTTCAACTTGATTTTTCTGTTTTGCATTCACAATGCCTGTGATTTATGCATATTCTTCCTGACTAGAAACTTGAGATGATTTTTATTCACGCGCTACAGTGTTCGGAGCCAAAATCACAGCAAGGATTCCGACACAATGAGAGTTCCCTGCAACCAAACAGCAAAAAGTCGAAGCATGACTTAGCACGTTCCTTTTTCCCGGGAACCAAACAGGCTTGCTGGGTTTTCACAACCTCTCTTGCTGACGTTAGGAAAGGACGATGAGAACAATACAAATCAAATCCAAAGCATGTAAAGGTCGAATTGGTTTTGATATTGACATAGGAGATTTCGGCACAAGGTGGCCAAAGAGAGCAGGGGAGATTCCAAACCACCCAACTAGTTGTTCTGGATGACGATGGAAGGCATATTAGGAAATGCTGTCCTCAATTATTGCATTATGGTACTCTAAAATGATGAGAGCTTCACCCACTTTACTCACTCTCTTTCCTATATTAGGAGGCCATAGGCTGCTATTTTTGCAACATGTCCTATGGCTTCAGTTAATGTAAACTAGATATATATATATATATATATATATAGATATATGTATTATACTTGAGCGCTTGACTTGTCATTGGTCTAATTTTTTTTCATATATTAAATAACAAATGTTATAATTATTAACTAAAATAAATATCATTATTTTATTGAAAAGCCACCAACGAGGGCTCAAGCTCACTATATATAAATATGTAACAAAAATTATTAAAAAAGTATCTTTGATATGTTGCATATACTTTATGGTTAGTTTTAGCAAAAATTATACTATTGGATCTAATAATTTTATTCAATTTTTAATTTAGTATCTAAAATTTAAAAGTTTATAATCAAATTTTTATAATTTATAAGTTTTTAAATTTAGTTTCTACTATGAACATTTTGTGAGTATTAATTAAATTTTGATGATATAATTAATTATTTATTCTCTTAATATTTTGAATATGTATAATTTATGATAACAAATGAGATAAAAGTATGAATAATAAAGTAAAATTAATTCACATATATATAATATTGATAAAAATATAATGATAAGAATTAAATTAAAAATTATTTAAATTATAAAAGCATAACAATAATTTTTTAATTATAAAAATTAAATAAAAAATTATTAAGTAAAATTTTTCCTTAATTTTATTTATAGTTAGTTCAATTAAAAAAATTATTCATCGCTTGTCTATATTGATTTTTCCTAAGTAGTATATTAGGTAGATATTTGACTTTTCTTACCCATTATCCGCCACCCTGGAACGCACTGGTTTTATACCTTACAGATTAAATCAAAAGTCAAAATATGGAATTTATTGTCATTCGGGCCTACCCTTTTGGAATTTTATCGGTTGATGCTTTTTTTTTTTGGGAAAAAATCCCGAAAGTTCTTTCGTTGCGAAAAAAAGAAAATTCAAAATTAAGAACAAATTAAACATAGTTTTCTCTTTACACGTCTTAAAGTTTAAAATGTTAAAATATATATAAAAAAATATTTTTTTAAAACAATGTATTTTTATTTATAGAAAAAAATTATCTAAACTTGCTTTTATCTTTGTGCCCCTTTTCCAGTTGTTGGTTAGAAGCAATTGTTTAGAGGAGAAATTCTTTAGTATTATTAAAATGTTGCATTATTTATATTCTTTTTAATAAAAAAAGTGAAAATTAAATCAAATAAAATAGAATTCACTTATGAATAAAACAATATTAAGTTACATAATTGTGTCTGATATTCAATAACTTATTATTTTATTATTACATAAGTAGAGGACTATATGAGACCAACAATAACCTATTATAGCATTATTATTATTATATACAAAAATTTATTGTGTGAAGTTTATTATATAATTTAGCTTTATTTTATTAATTAGTCTATAGATGACATGATACATGAAATATGTATAAAAATTTCTCTTGTTTAGAGTTGATTGATAAGTTCATTAATTTGTGCTTTTTTTAACATTTATTATATTCACTGATTATATATTAACAAAAAACTATTTATTATACTCGTGGTTTAGTTACATAACATTTATTTGCATTTATGCTATTTATATTTTTTTAGTACGAAAGAATTAAATTATTGATAGTATCCTACCTTAAGTATGTTGGATTACGTGAGTTATATTGTAAGATATATTTATGTTTATTTAATTTAAATATTTTATTAGTCAAATAATTTCCATATTAAGCCATTAATAAATGTAATTATAAACACTTGTTAAATTAATTAAAGATTTTTATGTTTCATATTTTTCAAATTATTATAAAGGTAATTCTCATAAATAGTATACTAAAATTTAAATAAAATTGAGTAATTAATCAAATAATAAATATTAAAGTATTACTGAACTAAAAAAAATTTACACACACACACACGTGTATATATATATATATAGAGAGAGAGAGAGAGAGAGAGAGAGAGAGAGAGAGAGAGAGGGAGCAAATCAAATGAAAGGGAAAAAACATTTATCTTTAAATCACCTATCAATATTTGAGATTCATGCAAAAACTATTAACACGAAAATTAAGGAAAATATTTATTATGATTTTTGCATTAATTTTGATTATTGATTAGTGATCTAACTATTATTATTTTCTTCACTTATTTTTCACATAAGATCACACGCTTATACTCTCACATTTGAGGTGGAGCAAATAAAGGAGTGAGATATATATGCCCTACCCCACTCTATCCTTTGAATATTTACATGCAATTTTACTATCAACCAATGATTGATTTATTCAATCTAAATAGGTGGAAATAGGTCAAAATGAGATGAGTCAAGTCAAAAAATTGTCACCCCTAAACTAACCATTTTAAAAGTTCAGAGGAATTCGATGTCATGAATTTATTCAAGGTGATATTGAAAAAGAAAAAAAAAACACAAGGTAATTGGCATTTTGACTAATGTATTTTTTCAATTTGATGAAACACGATTTTGTTTCCCTTATAATGATGATAAATTGTTATAAGTCATAAAGAAAAAGTCAAATATTTCATATAAATTATCAAATTATATATGTTTATTGTATTAGTTGTTTGACATGCATTAAAGTGCATGTCAATATTTTTAATTAAATTTAAAATAAATTAGATTATAATATATTTTATATTCAAAATATAAGAAAAAGAACAAGTGAAAAAGTTTTTTTTTTTAAAATTTTTGAGAGAAGTAATGGAAAATTCAATAATTTTCTACTCTCCCACATACATTTGCATTTTTTTAAAAAATTATTTTATTTTTAAATTAGTTTGAGACAAAAAGAATTAAAAAGTATAAACTTATTTTAATTAATATACAATCATCGATTTTCGCAATAGTTACTCTTATCCAAGTATTGAAAGGAAATTATCATAAAATAAATGGTCATGTATATAATATATTGATTTATTTAGAATTAAAAAATTATATATAAAAAAATCTGTATTAATAATATTATCTTTTGAAAAATTCATAGGACAGGAATGTCTTAAGCTAATAAAAATTTTTTTAAAAAATACTGTGCATTACTATGAATCCATGATTGTGATAAGGATAAGGAATGTATACGTAATACGGGTAGACTTGTGGAGCTGACTGATGATGTTACATGGGAAATGGACCTTTATATATATCCGGTTCTGTTCACTCCCTATTTTTCTTTTTTTTATGCATCCCTTTGAAGTTTGTGACTTTATGCTTTGTACGCATGCTTCTGTCCTTCTGCTGTTCTGCACACACCTAACCCAACCCTTTTGCTTATTTTTTTTAAGAAATAATTATTTACAGTTAAAAATAAATTTATTATTATTTTTTAAGTGATGCTATACTGGATCAGTGTTACGTAAAATTTTCGGATTGTCTTCGATTGCATTGCAGTAGTTTTTACATTTAAATTTTTAATTTTTAATAATAAAACTATAAATTTATATTTAGCTAACTTTTTGAGTAGTATTTTGTATTTTCTAAAAGTCACAAATATTTCTTATCATCATAATATTAAAATATCTAAAACAAATTTCTTTTATTAATTAATTTTTTATTATGAGCTTATAATTATTATGTATATATTATAACTTAAATATATCTTTTCTATTTTAATAAGTTTTTTTACTAAAATATAAACTACTGTTATCTTTTTATAAATACAAAATAGACAAATTATACATTTTTTTATTTTTATTATTAACATCCAATATAATTTATGTTTTTGGCTATGAGCTTGATTAGTTCTTAATTTTATTTTTATATTATTTATTGCAATTTGACATTCAAATAATTTATTTTTAATAATTTCTTTATTTTTTTAGTATTGAAAAACTATACAAACCTATTATTGTTATTTTATATATTCAAATAATTTTTAATTATTGAATATTCATCCATCAATTATAATGTTTTTAAAAACAATTTTCGTAAGAATTTGACCAAATATTATTTGTACTAACTCTAAACAACAATTTTTAACTGCCCCTACAAGAAAACCCACAACATTCACAAATACACCCTTAATAGTCCCACTTTTGTTGGAATTTCATTTTTGAATTATTTACATAATTACCGTTACAATATAATAAATATATTGTTAAATATGATTATTTAATCATAATATGAAATTATTGATACACTACATTAACCCAAAAAAAAAGATAAATGAATTTGCAACTCTATTAAACACTACTCCAAAATAGAAGTACTTTGTTTGCCTCGTACAATAATTCTTTTATGTTTAAGTCGTTTAAGTAAGTATTTAGTTGTGAAAATTGTATAAATAATATAATTTATATAAAATATAAAAATCTTTAATAGGTGATACGAAAAGTTGGAGATTTGAGTAAGTGTGTATTACAAATAAGTACAATGAAATAAATGATATACCAAAAGGGGTAACTTCGTAGAATATTTTAAAAGTAAAATCTAAAAAAATATGTAGATGCGTGTTGTAGAGTCTCCAGATTATTCATTTATTTTTTTAAGTAAAAATAAATTCTTTCAACTCTGTAGTAATCAATAATCTCAACCCTACGTCATTACAAATTAACTCGCACCAGTTATGCTTGTACTGGGCAATTTCTTAACAATGTCTGACGCCTCCCATGTGGTGGTCACTCTCTCTGTCCCACCATCCCCTTCTCTCTCTGCTTTTCTGATCTAACTTCGATTTCCGGGAAAGTTCACTCTACAGTTACTCCCATCCAAACATTCCTTCACCCTTTCCCTTATCCTGCGCCACCAACTCCTTCTTTACTTTACTCTATCGTCTATCCCTAACCCTAGCCCTACGCAGTAGGTACTCCTAGCGCATTTTAGCACCCACCATCACACGTGTCCCCACCTGCCCCTTCCACGTTAGCTCTCTGTTTTCTCCTTAATCCTTCCCATTTCATTTAGCTTTGTTTTCTCTCTCTCTGTTCCCCTTTCATCTTCTTCTTTCTTTCACCATTCTCAGGGTTTCTTTTTTCTCCGCTCGCGTCTACTACTGAGGTACAGTATAGCCAGTATGGGGTCCGTCCCCGATCCCGGCGAGTTGACCGAGTTGGCTCAGCCGAACTTTGACGAGTTCCAGAGGCAAACCTCTCTCATGACCAGCTGCACCTTACTCTGGAAGGAGCTCTCCGACCACTTCTCCTCTCTCGAGCAAGACCTTCTCAAGAAATCTGAGGCCCTCAAGACTAAGATTCAAACTCTGGACCACCAAACCAAGGAGTCGCTTCACCAGCTCGAGAAGCGCGAGGTCACCATCGACGGCAGCGTCGAGATCGCACTGGGAAATGTCGACAAGAACGAGGAAGCTGCCCTGTTGGTGCTCCAGAAAGCGGACTCTCAAGATGATGATGATGAAAATGGAGAGGTTGATAATGGAGACGGCTTGCTTTTGAAGTTGAAATCCTTCTGCCTGAGAATGGATGCCTCGGGGTTTTGGGAGTTTATCATTGGGAAGAAGAAAGAATTGGAGGCTTTGAGGGCTCAGATGCCTTTGGCTCTGGCTGAGTGTGTCGATCCGGCGAAGTTCGTGTTGGAAGCTATATCGGTGGTGTTTCCGGTGGACAAGAGGGGCGAGAAGAGCGAGAAAAACAACAATAACGATTTGGGTTGGGCTTGTGTGCTGGTGCTGGAATCGCTTATCCCGGTGACGGTGGACCCAGTGATTGGGAAATTCAGGCTTTTGGTGACGCCGACCGTGAAGGAGCGAGCCAAAGAGATTGCTGAGACTTGGAAGGCGAGCTTGGAAGAGCGCGGTGGAATCGAGAATGTGAAGACTCCTGATGTGCATACTTTCTTGCAGCATTTGGTGACTTTTGGTATCGTCAAGAAGGAGGATTTAGATTTGTATAGGAAACTTGTGATTGGTTCCGCATGGAGGAAACAGATGCCCAAGCTTGCCGTTTCCCTTGGTCTTGGTGACGAAATGCCTGGTACACTTGTTTTTTCTGAGCGGCAACAATATTCTGTTCTATGTCCATACTCCATTTGTTTTCTCTCCTTTCCCTTATAATCCGTTATATGTTGTTAACAACTTCTCTTGTACTTGGTTATAAGAGCTTTCTTATTGATTTGCTATTTGAGCTATATTATAAGGCTACAAGTGTCAAAATGAACAATTAATGCAAACTTATCTGAAGTTATGGGAAAAGGATGAGACACTAATCCAGATTTCAATGACCAAATACTAATTAGTGATGGGTTTAAGATGAAAGCAACTGATATTTGGCGGCGTTTTTTCGGGCCGAGATGTTAATTTAGCTGTTTTTCCCATCTTCGGTGTTAAAAGAAAAAATAGTTCCAATTTATAAAGTGTTGAGCTCATGCGTAGACACATTTCTTCCATTCTTGTTGAATGTAGTGTGTCTAGTTCTAGTACGTTTGACCAATTTGGAGAATGAATAACTGTGAGCATTCCCCTCCCAATTCTTCAAGTCGTTAACATGCTTTGTTAAGCTTGCTTTTCAGGGGGTATTGACCATGTATCTTCAGCGATTTAAAGATATCTGATTATTGTCTTTGATGGCAACATCTTCCTCAGTGACAGGGAAGGTTTAGGGAAAGGGAGTTTCTGGTTAGGTTGTGAATCATTCGCCATGTATATTTAAGTCGCCGATAATCTGACTGATGATCTCTTAGGTTTACATGTGTTATTGTTTTGGGGACCTTCAAATCATTTGAGGACATAGCGCAAACACAAGCTTAGGGGTTCAAGTACTTTTCTAGTTTTTTCCAATTACTATCCTGCAATTCTGGAAATTCCACATTAAAATTGACTGCTTTGTATCCCTGTTATTGTCATGTGGATTGGATTTTATTACTCTGCTTGTCATGATGACTCTGAACACAAAGTTTGCTATTCATTTCCTGCTTAAGGAGTATCAGAGCTGTTGTAGTAGGGGCTAGATTCTGGTTGTAAACAGCGAATCATTCTGGTTTTGTTAACAAGTTGAAGGAATTATCAATTTGGGCAAGGGGGAACCAACTATAGGGCGACTATGTATCTAAGCATGCTTGTATATAAACTTATTCCCTGTCTGCCTCTGGTTCGTGTGTGTATTGGTCTACACATCCAGTATTCAATACAAATATCTATTTTATATGCAGATTTGATTGGAGAGTTAATCAGCAAGGGCCAGCAGCTTGATGCAGTACACTTTACCCACGAAGTAGGTCTTGTGGACAAGTTCCCCCCTGTTCCACTGCTGAAAGCATTTCTGAAGGATGCAAAGAAGGCTGCAGCATCTATTTTGGAAGATCCTAATAACGTGGGCCGAGCTGCGGTAATTTCCCCCTTATTTATATTAGTAACCTATGTCTCATCATATTTCTGTGTAATTCACTTGTTCAATGTCATCAAAGCAAAACTTTCTTCTATGGCAAATAAAAGTAATGTCTCTTTTTCCTTTCTATGGCTATCTTCATATTAAGTCTGGCCCAGCTGCATACTTAAGATTTCTGTTCCTTTTACCTAATGAATTTGTAGTTGAAAGAAGGGCAGAAAGTTTGTTTGGTTTTTTATGTACAGAGTATGCAGTTCAGAAAGTGTGCATCTGATACTGTTTTTGCTGTGTGCCCGTATTTGAGCGTGGGAGAGGAGGGAGTGCCTTACCCATTGTTTGGTTGGAGAATTTTGGAGGGGAGGGGAACTCTCCCCCTTGTTTGGTATGGAAAAATTGGAGGGGAGGAGAGTCAAATCTCTTCCAAACCCTCCCCTCCAAAAGTGGGGGTTTTTGGAGGGGAGAGAAATTTTCTGATTTTGTTTGACCAAATTGTTCCTACTTTGCTTTTACTTCAAATATAATATAGATCTTATTTTTTTTAATAGGGTTCAAGATAATTTTTTATAAAAATAAAAAATATTTTTGAATAAAAATAAAAAAAATATTTTTTATAATAGAAAGTAGAAAAAAGTTCTTTTTTTAATAAAAATATCTTTAAAACAAAAAAAAAAATTAATTTTAATATTATAAGGGTATAATTGTCCATTAATTCCTCTCGTCCTCTCTCCTCCCCTCCTCTCTCCTCCCCTCCTCAACCAAACAACATATCATTAAAACACCTCCCCTCCCATCCCATCCCCTCCTTGAACCAAACGCTTTAGTGTTGATATATTTAAGGGGACTAATACTAATTATATCTGATTCTTCTCATCTATGTGAGTTGCTTTTTTTATTAGTGGAAGAAAAAGCGGGAAAATTTATGGTACACTTACATGGCTTCTGGGCTTTTAGAATGTGGGTTTACTTTTTAAACTGACTTGTATTATGCTGACAATTTTTCCAGTACCTAGCTGCTAGAAAAGAGCAGTCTGCACTCAGGGCTGTCATCAAGTGCATTGAGGAGTACAAACTTGAGGCTGAGTTCCCTCCTGAAAATCTGAAGAAGCGTCTTGAACAGTTGGAGAAGGTCAAGACTGAGAAGAAGAAACCAGTGGCAGTCCCTGCCAACAAAAGAACACGAGCAAGCAACAGCAACGGAGGTCCAATGCCTCCAGCCAAAGCTGGCCGTCTGGCCAACGCATATGTATCTTCATTCCCTGCTGCTCCCACATTTGTCAGGTCTCCATCTCATGGGCAATACCCAACTGCTCTTCCACCATATCCTTCCCCACCTCACATGTATGGCAGCAGAAGCCCCCCCGCAAATCCTTATGCTTATTCACCAGAGGCTGCACCAGCTCTCGCAGGATCATACCCAGCTGCTCCCATGAACTATCCTGCATATGGTGGCTATGGTAATGGTTTGGCACCAACTTATCAGCAGGCTTACTACCGATAGATATGACAACCCTCTGAAGATAGTAACCACTGATATGACAGACCTTGATCTCATTTACTTTCATAATGTTGTTTGTAATCACTAACCGTTTAACGGTAGCAGTTATGTGTGTTAATCATGACAACTGTCCTGCTTCTTGCTCTGCATGGTGAGAGGCTGTATTTCTAATATTGATCCCGTAGTACTAGGTGATTGTGGAAAGTAACTAGGATGGCCAAGAAACATCAGAAACTCGATTATCAATGTTCTGATCAGTTGTAGAAAGAGTTGCTGTTATTAAGTGTTTCCATGTTTATGCTGTGCTCAAACTGGGAAAAGGAAGGGTAATCTGTTTCTTGGCAGCTGTTGACATGGGCTTAAAGTATATGAAGGAATAATCATGTCAAAAGTTGAATGTGTTTTATTTTGTTTGAGCATCCACTTTTCATCAATTGACTACTGGGCTCCATGATCGATCTAATTGACATGCAATTTGGAAATGCAATATAATGTTGTGGGGTCGTAATATGCTCCTTTATGGATTTTCCAAATCAGGATGATGAGAAAAAAGAATCTTCATGAACCAGGCTATGGTGGGAGTGGGAGTAATATTGCCAGCTAAATCCATTGTGGTATGGGTTTCATTTGGTAGAACGGCATTCCCTTTTACGGGCTGTGCACAGCTCTAGGCAGGTGGTTAAGCTTTTCTCGATAACCTTGTTCACTATCCTGGTCACATGTTAAAATTGAAATAAGTTATTTTTAGTTGCAACTCTAGGCGAATCGGATTCATTGTAGTCCATGATTTGAGCTGTTGAGTCACATTTTGGGTTGCATTACCAAGCCCTAGGATTCGCCAACTCGTCTTATAAACCTAGACATTTTTCAACCCCCTCTCCTTTATCTACTGGTTCTTTCATGGCGTCAATGCTTGGAATGATCGATGTTACCTTAGCTTTAGTGTGAAATACGCATCTTCTCACAAGGGCGTTCAATTCTTGCTTCGAGGCCTTCACGGCCATTCCTGATTACGAGGACGGGGTACCTCATTCCGTATAAGCTTAGGATTACTCTAGCGGTATTTTTCTTTGACCATCGTTGTCTGACCATAATCATCCTTCAAACGGTTATGATATTGAAATCCGAAGAGTTAGAAGAATATCATCTAAATTGCCACCGAAGAAGAAAAATGCTAAGCCAGCCCAAGCCTAATTTGAATTCTGAAGATGGAAATTTTCCCACAGTTTTAGAGGTCACAAGCGTTACTAGTGTTATTCCTCAGCTTGATGAATTCAGATGGTGCTTTTCCTGGAAAAAAAGAATCAGAGGAGGACTCCCACTTTCAACCCGTTTACGGGTCCTCATCATGAACTCGCGTTTGGACATTTACATAAAGGCATATGAAGTTTGACCCGTAAGCTTCTACTCGTGCTGCTGGAGGGGCAACTCTGGCTCAGAGAGCAATAGCTGATGATATTCATGACGTGATGTACACTCCAAGAAAAGGAGGAAGATTGGAGAGGAAGCTTCAACTTCTTGTTTATTGATGATGGCATTAATGTGAAGGTTAAGATTAAGCTAAAAAGACCCAGGAAGAAGGCAATTCAGCCACATTTGACGCAGGGGACCGCTTGGTCAGTTTGCTTCCATGGTGCGTCAGATAACTTAATTGGTAACGTGTTTTGTTCAAAACTAAAGCTTCCAATTTGTTCTACCGAAAAGAAAAAAAAAAAAGACATTCAGTTGGCATTATATCCATCGGCCCGGGGTTACATGTGACGGACATGCGTGGGTTCACACACGTGAATTCAGGCAGATCGTTCTATGCTATGAGCTTTGGATTGTCACTACACTTAACTTTAAAAGGAAGTTATATCCATGTCATCATGAAAGCCTATTTAAGACTAAGATTCTTAATTTCTTACAAAAAACATGGGTTCTGTCCGTTTGCATTTGACCCTTATAATCTGTTAATGGAGTTCAACATCCATTTACCACTTTGCTTAATATGTATGTCCCATATTTCTGATAATAGTTGCATAGCGCAACGTGATGTATCTAAATATTTGGTATGTCAATATTTAGGGTTTAAATGAAAAAAATTTCTTTGTGAATCTTTTAATTTGGACATAATGGCCAGATTCTAACCAAACTACGAAGGTTAGTTAGTTGAGCACACAATGCTTGACGCTTTGATGACAATGTAGAAAAGAATTAAGAAAGGAAATTGCATAGAAAGAGTATCTAAACTAATATCCTTGATGATTGAAATATATATATATATAAATCAGAGAATGAGCTCTACTGATCAGAAACAAGCAAAACCTGAACTTGGTCCAACGACATGAAAAGCATTGACATTCCAAGACTGAAAGTGAGATGATCAGTCATTGGCGGTTGCCAATTGCAAGGAAAGCAGCTCATCCTCGGGAATAGTCCTAATACGACAATCGGATCGAGGGTAGGCGGCACACAAGAGTGCGTAGCCGCGCTCAACGACGTCGTCGCTGAGCATGCCTTCGCTCTGATCCACGGACCCACTGAGAAGGCGAGCGGGGCAAGTCATGCACACCCCAAGCTTGCAGTCGTGAGGCACGGACAAGCCAGAGTCCAAAGCCTTCGACAGTATGGTCTCGTCATCCTCCACTTCCAGCTCCCTCGACTCACCCTGGTGTTCAATCACCACTTTGTATGAATGCACAATGGCCCGTGATGTTGGGCGCCAGCCACGGCGGCGCTGAGATTTCAGGTGAAATGCGGAGGCGGCGGCTGAGTGGTTTTGTTTGGGGATTGTGATTGTGAAGGATGGGGATGCTGTGAATTGGAGGGCTCCCATGTTTTGTGGTGTGTTTGAGTGGTTTCGAGGATTGCGTTTGTAAGGTGGTTGAAAGGATAAGGCATCGTGGGTTTTTGTTTGTTTGTTTCTTTGTTTTACCTTGTCTCGTCTCCCTCAATAATAAAAGGAACTTTTTTTTTTTGTTATTGAAATTTTTAATTAAAATATAATAAATATATAATTTTACAATATACTACAAAAGTTGAGAACTGCATTTAAATTTTATGTTAATAAAAGCACTTCCTTTTGTTCTTCTGCCCATGTCTTAATATGCAGTAATCATTAAGTTCTAATCTTAATTTTTGGAGGAAAACTAGGACTCAATATCAAATAATTTACAAAGGAATCGAAAAGTGAATTAAACCCACCAAATCATTACTTTACAGCAGTATGAAAAATACTTCATTTGAAATTTTATATGATTATGACTTTACAATTAATATTATTTAAATTGATTAATAATTTTAAATATTCATTATGACTAATTTTAATTAAGTTTTTTATTTTTTATTTAATTAAAATATAGAATTAAAATGACAAAAATTAAATATATATTAAAATTAAAATAAAGATAATAAAATATAACAAGCTAAGTATAAGTTAAAAAAAAAAGATAAGGGGTGATAAAGTAATTAGTGATTTTGCATAAGAGTATTTTGATTTTAAGAAATGATTCTTTTTCCTGCTTTAGCTTCAACGGAGAAGGTTTAAATTCATGCTTTCTTCTCATATAAGAAAACTACATCTATTATTACTTCAAAATAATAAATATAAAAAAAAATTTAAAAAATAAACTGCTTATTTTAAGAAATGTCAAACAGACCCTAATTTTGATTTTAACAAAGACAAAATTTATTGATTTTGTTATGTTAATATCAAATAAATTTTTTTTTGGCCAATATCAATATCAAATAGTTGCAAAGAGCTTTTTATTTTTATCATTGCACAAAATATTGTGTTTAGTAAAGGAACTTTCAGAAGAAAAACAATGATGTTGGAGGGGGGAAAAATAGAAGGCACCATGTTCTAATATAGTGATTACCAAATTCTCTATACAAAGAAAAAAATAAAAATAAAATGTAAGATCTTCAAACCTCATATTATGCAATCAGGACGAGCCACTGATCTTTTTTTTTTATAAAAAAAAAACAAGTATTCTTTATATTTTTTACCTATGGCACTAATCTCTTTTAATATTGAGACCGTCTCTCTTTATAATTATTTTTTAATACTCAAACTCCTAACATTTTAACCTCTCTGCAATTGTTTTTTTTTTCATAAATATTCTTACATCTTTTGAATGTGGTATTAATTTTACTGAAAGTACTAAAACTGTTCTGTAAGTAATTTTTTTAACTCAAACTTATAATATTTCCCCTCAATCGTTAGCCTCAAAGTTACTTACACTAGCCAATAAAAAAATTGAGAATTGCATTTGATATTTCACAAGCTAAAATCGCTTGAGCAGAAATTTAAAATTTTTATTTTTATTCACATTCTCAACAATCAATTTTTTTTTATTTTGATATTTTTTAATTTTAAAAAAATAAAACTATTCAATAAAATTTAAAAAATTATCTTTATTCTATAATTTCTTTACAATAAAACAAATATGTAAATAAAAAAAATTAAGAGCTAGAATTGCCGAAAGAAAAAGCAATGAAAAGTCATTCAGCTTGAACAGCAGAAGATCTTAATGCGTGAAATGGATTAAATTTGAAATCAGCCAATGGCGCAGTTAATTAGGCCATTGCCAAAGACTAAGGAGTTTCAATTTTGAAAAACAGAAGAAGAGCTAATTATGACTTAATTAGCCCATTGCCAGAGAGTTTTTATTTAAAAAATAAATTAGCTAATTATGACCCTTTTGTTTTTTTCTCCTTCAATGTAAGACAAGTAAAGGGTAGGCGGTTTAAGGCTTTTAAGCTTGTCTTGACTTTGCCGTTCGCAGATCGTTGTTATCAGCTGTGACGCAGGGGCGTTGTTTGAAAAGGTGGCCTTTCTTCCTCTTTCATCTTTCGATTAATTATGCTCTTCATTGTTAATTAAGCATCTGAATTAGGTTCATTTTTACCCACCCTGTGAAAACGAAGTCCCTTTTAGCTGAATTAGATTGAAATTTTGTTTAAGAGGGTTGAATTTTCATGGTCACATTATTTCTGCATTTGCAAAGATAAACAGAAACTTTAGATTTTCCATATTTAGAAGCGTTTCAAATTCCATTGGCAACACAGAACTGGTAGCGTTGTGGATTAAAGAACTGTATTGATACTAAAATTTTTTCTTTGTCTACAGACTTTGCAGTAAGCTGTCATCATGGCGGTGGAAAGGGCAGGAATTGCCAAAGATGTTACAGAAGTGAGTTTGTGAACCTCGATGGTCTCTGATTTCTCTTTTATGGGCTTTTGCCCTTATTTATAGTGTTTTGTCTTTTGTTTTTTTTTTTGTTTTAGTTGATTGGCCAAACTCCATTAGTATATCTTAATAAAGTTGTGGATGGTTGTGTCGGCCGAATTGCTGCCAAACTAGAATTGATGGAGCCATGCTCTAGTGTAAAAGACAGGTAGAGGTTTCAGTTTCTTAAATTGAATGTTTCTTCTAGCATTATTTTTATGAATAGGCATGAGTTCCTGTGATTGATATAATACTTGGTTCTATCATTATCATATCTATGTGACTTGCAGGATCGGTTATAGTATGATTGCTGATGCAGAGGAAAAGGGTCTTATCACACCCGGAGAGGTTGGTATACCTTGATAGAGAACCCTCCCAAGGATTGGGCATCAAAAAGCCAAGTTTGTAATAATATAGTAGAAGTGTGTACCTTGGAATAGTATGGGTTGGGAAGAAAATGTTGTCACTTTGTACTGCCAGATTTTTAATTTAGATTTATACGGTCATGATTAATTGATTGTGTGTGTTGTAAATTATGAAGCTTCTTAATGTCTGAGATTGAAGGACTAAGAAAATAATAGTGAAACAACATATTCAACATATAGGACAATAACCTGCAAATTTCCTTCAAGAGAGCATCATTTTGGGAGGATTCTTCTTTTTTGTGAAGGTTATATCATATGCCTTCGAAAAAAAAAAATATATATCATGTATCTGGTTGTTTTGGTCCTACGACATATAAAATGTGCCATTTTTTTTCTCAGAATTTACAATATGAAATTTGTGTTAGCAGTTATATTAGTTCTTGATGAATATACTGTTAATTGGTGTCTGTTACATTACGAGCTTCAACTGTTGTCTCATATGCTAGGAAGTAGTAAGTTGAAAGTTGAACTATTGGTAGTTTTTTGGTTTATCTCTTGAGTTGACAACTATTCCTTTTTGTTGACGTGGATTTGTTATTTTTCTGAAGAGTGTCCTCATTGAACCGACAAGTGGTAATACTGGCATTGGATTGGCCTTCATGGCAGCAGCAAAGGGTTACAAGCTTATTATTACAATGCCTGCTTCAATGAGTCTTGAAAGAAGAACCATTCTAAGAGCTTTTGGGGCTGAGTTGGTACTGACAGACCCTGCAAAGGGAATGAAAGGAGCAGTTCAGAAAGCTGAAGAAATATTGGCTAAGACACCTAATGCCTACGTACTTCAACAGTTTGAAAACCCTGCCAATCCCAAGGTATCTAAGCTTTTTTTTGTTCTGTAATGGTTGTAGTGGATGCTCAACAACATTGGTTAATACATTTTGTTATCATTTCAGATACATTATGAAACCACTGGTCCAGAGATATGGAAAGGCTCAGAAGGGAAAATTGATGCACTTGTGTCTGGGATAGGTACTGGTGGTACAATAACAGGAGCTGGGAAATTTCTTAAAGAACAAAATCCCAACATAAAGGTTAGCTTGTTTGTTTGATTTGCTTAGTGGAATATTTGCACTTGGTTTTCATAGAAAATGGAAGATAACTTGTCTCTACTGCAACTATGTCATACATTTGTATTTTCATTTTTTTCCCTTCCTTCTTTATGTAGTTGTATGGTGTGGAACCAGTTGAAAGTTCTGTGCTCTCTGGAGGAAAGCCTGGTGAGTTATAACATGTGCTATGCTCCTCTCTGCCTGTGGTGATATTTTTACTTTTTAATATTCTTTCATATATGAGCCTTAACAATTTTGCCTTGCATGCTGATTTTTAATCTGATTGAATAACCTCTAGGTATTTGTTTACCATGGGGTTAGAGCATATTAGCTTTTAAAAAGAGATTGCCTTGGAATTACTATTCAATTAAACCCTATCCCACTTCCTAACATCCAGGAAGGAGTGGGTTTCCTTTTGTCCTTAAGTGAGATTATCAGTAGGTTTTCCTGATAACAGAACAATGATTGAATTTATTCACGTGAATTTTTATTTACACCAATTCACGGTCAGTTGGTCACTTGACCACAGTGATTCTTGGACTATTTTGTTTTTCCTCCAACTTAAAGTTATCCCTTTAGACAATAAGTTCTTTTTTGGTTTTTTTGTTTTCCCCTCTGGTAGTTTCTATCATATTAGCAGTTTTCTTCTAATAGAATCTTAGGTTTGGGAGTAGAAGAACTTGTGTCTTTAACCATTGCTGATAAGGAATTTGCCATGGTGAATGCCTAGGTCCACACAAGATTCAAGGGATTGGTGCTGGTTTTGTACCTGGGGTGCTGGAAGTCAGTCTTCTAGATGAAGTCATTCAAGTAAGCCTTTACAACTTTTGAACTATGATTACGTTGCTCAAGAGTTAATGAAATTATACTTAATACACCTTCAATTTATAAATATGGATTTGATATTGGTAGCTTTTTGTTTTATCATTTTGGTAATATTGAGGCAATGTTGACTTGAGCAAAGCTGATTGTTGTGACTAATCAAGCTTTTCCCATTCGAGCACCCATTGAATCAATTTCTAATGGTAAATTCTTCCTAAAGTAAGCGTTATGATTATTCCCTTCCCCGGTTTAGCCCCAAATTGGATGGCTCTGAAGTCAGCACCTGACATCAGAGCCACAAATGTAATTATGGACAAATCATGATGGCATATACAAAAATATTGTAATATATGACAGCACTTCTAAGTTGTTATAATTAAATTTCATGTTTGACTAAATTCTGAGTTCAGTCTTATTAGTGGTCTAGTTTTAAAAAAATAAAAGAAAACTGAAATTGATGTAATATTAGAAAGATATCAAATCATCATAGTGCAGCATTTTTGTTTTGGACAGTTGCAACAGTATGTGATTTGTTTAACTTGAGATATGTCATGTGATTTGGCAGATATCAAGCGATGAATCTATAGAGACTGCAAGGCTTCTTGCAGTCAAAGAAGGCCTATTTGTAAGTTCTGAACCTCCTGAACCAGCCAGCAGTGAGCTTGAAGCTGTCCTTAAGAGCTATTTTATTGAACCTCTTTTATAATACAACTATGGATTTTGGCAAGAAATTGGTTATATAATTTTCTTATTCAACTTTTTTTTCCCCCCAATTATTTGTTTTCATTGAACCTCTTTGGATGTTGTTGTAGGTGGGAATATCATCTGGAGCTGCTGCTGCTGCTGCAATTAAGATAGCAAAAAGACCAGAAAATGCTGGAAAGCTTATTGTAGTAAGTTGACCGTGTTCCTAAAAATTCTGGTGAAGAGATGTATAAGTTATAGAGGTGCTCGTACATTCTCATAGATATATATATATATATATATATATATATATATATTGGCACGTAGAACTTATGATCTCTTCGACCACATTAACATGACAAAACATTGGTTATGAGGAAATTCCCCGGATGGGACAAGGTCTCCTTGGACTGCTTCGCTGAAGAAGATTAAAAGATAATGAATTAATGATATTTCAGTTTTTCTGAAGAAAAAATGGCAAATTAGATGATTGCATGCTTCCAAATTATTGGTTGTGATACCTCTAATATGTGGTAAATATATGCTGAATGAACATTATGGTTTTGTTTGTCCTATCATGTGTGGGTACGTGTATGCATGCTTCATCATTCCATCTACATCTAGGAGGCTTATACATGAACCTTTTTTAAGTTCATCCGAAGCCTCTATGAATGGTTGTAAAGTGGACTATTTCCCGAGTTTTGTTGCCCTTGCTCCATGCAGATTTGATCCTCAGCATCCTTTTTGTAATGATACAACTGATCTAATGATACTAGTATTGTAGTTTTATTGAGTCATTGGCTTGCATGGTGCTCTCTCGATTGATGGCTCAATATATATGAGTAACTGAGATTACGGCGTTTATTTTGTAGTGAAAGAAAGTTACACTTTCTTTGTGGCACTTATGGTGACGTTTGATATGGATGCAGGTGGTTTTTCCAAGCTTTGGTGAGAGATACCTGTCCTCTGTGTTGTTTGAATCAGTCAGACGGGAAGCTGAAAGCATGACTTTTGAGCCATAAAATTTCCGATTTTAAGGCTTTAAGCTACTTGGGTTCTGATTTCTCTTGGTGAATTATCATTGGCAAAGCTAGTGACTCTTTTAGTATGTTGTGATTCTGAAATAAAAATACGTAGAAACTGTAGCCAAAGGGCCCAAAACTCTGGTAGTGTTTTATTTTGATTGTCATTGGCAGTTTCATTCTGTTTGAACAATGTTAATGTTAGTTGTGCACTTTCTTTGAATATGGCTGCTGCTGGGTTTGGTGAGTTTACATATAATGCGAATCCTAGTACTTGTACCACTCGTTTTGGGTTTGTTTAATTTGCGTCTACGAGTTGGTTTAGGTCAGGAAGGGATTCAAAACTGAACTAATTGTATTAGTTTATAGAGCTAATATAATTAACCATCGAAGGATGTTATTTCACCTAAGGGTATTAAAAACAGCAAAAGAAAATAGTTTCATTCATCATTATTATTTTTACATCATGAAATCAGGATGAAACTTATTTCTGTAATTAAAAAAAAAAGGAACACTAATTATCCAAAATTACCCATATACGAAAAAGGAGGAATATGCGGAATGAAATGGAAGACTGTGTGTGTGTGTATACACATATTGCCTGTTTCTTTCCTTCTAGGATTCCTTAATTAGAACCCCAAAATCACCGCTATACCCTGTTTTTCCACCTATGTTTTCTCGAGGCAGAATATAAATTCCATTGCAGATAGTTTGACTATTTGTCCAATAAAAGAGCACAGAACAAAGTGCAGGTGCCCCATTCTTCAAGCAGACAATTAAATAAGCACATTATGTAGGTCAGATAAAAGATGTGATGATCATCGTCCCTGTAAGTAAATAGAACCACACCATCTTCATTTGTTAAAATCCCCACAATCAATTAGTATTTTTCCCCAGATAAGTGTAAGACCTTCCCTTTGCCTTATTTGAAACGATGACTAAACTAATAGTTAGTATTTGATTTGAACAGCTAAGGTTTGGTGCACTAATCCAATGTAAGAGTAAGACCAGGGTCTGTCAAGAAAATAAGTAGGTCTCCCTTGCTTCGGGTTGTGATCTCCTTGGGGAACCGTACCAACCTAGAAAGACCTTGGTGGGGCAATCCAGTGAATATGGCGTTGAGAACAGTAAGATAATGTTGAACTGAAGATAACGCAGAACTAAGGAATACACTAATAATCGCTCGGAACTACCATGAAATTCAGGATGATGAGCTTCCGATTTTATAAACACCAATGTCCCATGCCATTCAGTCTTCCAGACTTAAAGGTCCCTGGTAACTTTTGACACAGACTTGAAATAGACAATACCTAAAACAGGTTGATAGTTGATCCAAGTGAAAGCCACCAATACACAAGGAACCCAGATACCAGCAGAAGATATCACAGAAATTTAATACATGATAGCAAACAATATAGGTTGCTATAGTTGAAATTCTCAAACATGTTACCCCTCAAGCTCAGTCATTTACACACAAAGATAGTCAGATACATATATGGAACACGAAAAAAGTAACTACTGCTTTCCTGGTATGCAGGAATCAGGATCTCTATTTCTGCTTAAACATTTAAAGGGGTACAATTACATTGAATCAAAGATATTTCAATCTGAAAACTACTCTACTCTTCTTTGATTTGTACAGCACGCACTTCACAAATGAATCATATGACATAATCACCTCTGATGTCATTTAAACTATTGAAGGTTCATAAATATAATTAACAATATAAACTTCAGTTTAGTGGGATAGTCACCGAAATCCCTAGCCAACAAATGATCTTTCTCCTCCTCCTCCTTTAGTCCCCTTTGTGAGTTTTGGATGAACTGAACCTCTTCATAATTGGATGATCAATCAACCATCTCATGTTCAGCTGAAGAAATCCTGAACCCCTCTGCCTGCAAATACGCGATCAGAAAGCTCAGCCAGAACGGCATTCACCGTGAGCAAAACGACACTGGACCCCAGGATGACGCTGACGACAACACTGGTGGTGCCCAAGACCTTCCCAAACGCCGGCCACTCTATCTCCCTTATCTCTTCCACCACTCCTCTCCATAGGTTTTCCCCTTCCTTCTCCTTCCTCTCTTGCATTGCCTTCTTCAGTTCCGACGCCAACTCCGATAGCTCGGCGTTCTTATCAGCGGGGGCGGGCTGAGACGTTGGTGGTTTTTGCTCCTCTGATTCCGAGAGAGTTTGATTGGCACTCGCGGGTTCAGGCTCGGAACTCTCTTGGCTCTCTTCGACGACGTGGACCAGCGGCATCATCCGCCGCCGCCGCCTCCTTTCAGGAAAGGCTGTGATTCCGATGGGTCGAGATAGATGAAGATGGAAAGGAGAGTTCGGAATTTGAGGTTCGGTTTTCAACATGGGTCTGGTGGGTGTTTGGAACGGAGATGCAATGGGCAATTGTCGGAAAGTGTGCATCGCCATTGCCATCTACCTCTGCACTGATTTTGGATAACAGAAAAAGAGAGACTGCCAGCCCAAGCGCCCGCGATTTCAGATATTTCAGAAATGAGAATTTTATCCGTGGAATTGAAACTTTTGCAATATGAATTTTAAAACTAAATTGCATAATATATTTCTGTTAAATTTTTTTTTAATCTTTTTTGCCAATAATTAACTTACTTTTTTGTTAATCATCTTCTAGACATTGAATTTTTTTTATATTACAGTAAAAAAGATATATAGTAATTTTTTCTGAAATTAATTTTTTTTCTCAAGTAATTTAAAAAACATATTTCTTTAAATTGACGTCATGCATTTTGAATATTTGAATACACACATAAATAAATTCACATTTATTATTATTTTTTATATTCTCAATTAAACATACATCATCTAGAATTTTTAGGGTTAAAGTTACAATTCATTTATAAAGCATGCCACTTTTGGGAAATTATAAGTAAATCTTAAGAGATATTAATGCCGATGTCGAAATTGCGTTTACTGAAAATTTTAAATTTTATTTTAATTTAAAATTATACATAGTTTATCATAGAAATTTAATTGTCCCTCGATATATTCGGCAGCCTTTAATTAGCTCTAGTTGTGAGTTTAGTGGAGTGTTTTTTAGGCATTCATTGTCTTTTTTTTTGCGATAAAAACATGATAATTAATTTGTTTTAAGAAAATCAACATCGCATATTTAAATCTTTAAAAAACTTTTTGATTAAAAATTCGGACAATAAAAACTTAAAATTTTTTAACTAAATCTATTTTTTAATATAATAATATATAGACACCTTAAAAAGATGCGTTTCTAGGGGGGGTTAAAAAAGGTTCCCCACGTTTGTTTACACCTTACACTCACCTAGTCACCTTTCATCATTAATTTAATATAAAACAATAAATCATATATATATACACACTTTTTGTAATTATAACTTAATACATGAGAAAGGAAACTAAAAAATAGTGTAAAAATAGCACGTCTCCTAATAGGTAAACTAGAAAGGTTTGTTGAACTATATCATACTAGCAGAACAACATTTTCTTCTCCTTTTTTAACTGAAGCCTGAGGCACAGGATAACAGATTAAAGTATGAAACTATCACCAATAGTCTCTACAAGAGCACTGACCATCCTTAAAACAATGAAAACGATTATTATCTCTTACAATAATTTCTCGACTTACAATTCTTGAGATAAACTTGATGGCACTATGGCAATCTCCACATATCCTAAGATTTTTTGTGATTCGTATAGGTACTCCAGGAGGAAGAGCTATGAGGCCAAAAGCAAGAGCAATCTTCTCACTGTGGTACCAAACTTCTGAAACCTTTTCTTCTTCTTCTAAATCAAAAAGTGATAAATTGGTATCAGGTGCATATCCAGCTTCCTTCATCTCCCTTCTAAGCTTAGCTAACATTGCCTGAATCTCATGGTTCCTTTCATGAAAATTATCCTTTGCTTGGAATACATGGACCGTGTTCTTCACAGTGATCCAACTGTAACCAGCACCCTTTTTTATACCTACATCTTTCATTTCCTTCCTGACAAGCGTGGCTTCTTCCCACCTGCATTAATCAATTACCAGTACAAGTTTCAAGTGAATGACAACGTTGGGTTAAATGCTTTCAACTAAATTTGTCATCAAATGGTTAAAAATAGAAAAGAAAAACTAAGAATATTCATCAATATGAAATTATCGTCTACATAAATTCCCCAAGTGCCTATTATGAAAAAGGACTACTTAGCCTGAATTTACATAATGTTATTACCTTCCAGCAGCAGCAAGCATATTAGAGAGCACTACATGGTTGCCTGAGTCCTGTGGATCAAGCTCAAATAAGTTATCAGCAGCAATTTTTCCCAACTCTGGCTTCCTGTACATCCTACAAGCCCCCAATAAAGCCCCCCAAACTGAAATAGTGGGACGGACTGGCATTTTCTTTATAAACTCATATGCATGCTCAACTAATCCAGATCGCCCTAGCAGGTCCACAACACATGCATAATGCTCTGCGCCTGCTTCAATCCCATAGTTTTCTCTCATTGACCCAAAAATCCGCATCCCTGTCTCCACTGCTCCTGCCCTACTACATGCTGACAATACAGAAACTAGCGTCACATAACTTGGAGCCATCTTGTGCTTACCTGATGTCATCTCCTCAAATAGAGCCAATGCCACGTCAGCATTACCTTGGTGTGCATATCCACCTATCATTGCATTCCAAGTGACTAGATTCCTCTCAGGCATTTCATTAAAGACTAGCTCTGCATCCTCTATACTTCCACATTTTCCATACAAGTCAACAAGTGCGCTACCAACAAAGATATTCTCCTCAACACATGCTTTCACAGCAAGAGCATGAACAGACCTACCCAATTCCAGCCCTCCAAGCTCAGCACAAGCACTGAGTACACTTGATACCATGAAGTCTGTTGGCTCAACTCCTTCTTTCCTTGCCTGCAGGAATACTATACATGCCCTCTCTTCCTCATTGTTTTGCACAAAAGCAGCAAGCATAGAGCACCAAGAAACATCATTCCGCCAACCAATTCTATCAAAAACCATTTCAGCAGATACAAGATCTTGACATTTTCCATAAAAATCAATAAGCCCATTGGAGACAGAAACATCCTCCCTGTACCCACTACGAATTACAAAGGCATGTAACTGACGTCCAAACTCCAAATTTGATGTGTCAGAACATGCATTCAGAAATGCACAAAATGTTATGGAATTAGGCTCCCCACCCACACATTGTAACTTCTTGAATGCATCAAATGCATCTTGAGACCGGCCGTCAAGCACTGCATTAGAAATATATGCATTCCATGTGGCTATGTTTTTTTCAGGCATTTCATCAAACATCTTATAAGCCTCAACTCGAAAACCTGTTTTGCTGTACATGTCAAAGGCACTGCATCCCACAAATACATCACATATTTGACCAGCTTTTACTGCAAGGGCGTGAACTTGTTTTCCAGTAACAGGCATCTGCAGTGAAGCTGAGGCTTTAAAGACACTAGGAAAGGTGAAGTCATTTGGCTGGATACACTCACGACGCATGTTAGAGAAGTAGAGGAGAGCAGCAGCAAAACGACCATTTTGGACACAACCAGAGATGAGGGAGGTCCAAGTAACAACAGTACGAGAATCAGTGAGTGAGAGAACACATAGGGCTGAGTTAAAATGGTCAAGTTTGGAGTACATGTTGACAAGATGGTTACAGAGAAATGAAGGGAGGGGGTTATCTAAGGTCTTGATGATCTGTGCATGGACAGCACGACCTAGTAAGCAAGACTGAGTTGAAACAGCAGAACCGAGTAAAGAACCCAGCAGGTTTGGAGGTAGCAAGTACATTATTGGTGATAATGGTAAGACTAGATAGAAGTTTCTTCACATCTATTTGTCTGCAAAGAGTCATTTGAATTGTGCAAGCTGCAACAATGTAATAAAACCTTGCATCTAGAACACAGAAAACTTGCTTTATCATGCAAGCAACCTAGAATTCAAAATTCTCAACACTCAGCTCCCTTTCCTGCATAAATAATTACCTGTAGTTAGCCAAAATTACAGGATAAACCTAAAAGCAAAGCCTTACAAATAGTCATTAATCAATTTAAATTCAGTTCAGCACTTCTAGCGCCAGTTTCTCATCTCCCAACTATCTAGAATCCAGTGAAGGATAATCCATAAATTAAGGTTCCAGATATGGTCATACCCGACTTACAATATTATCAACATAATCGCATAGACACCACAGAGATGCCATAGCACTATCAAAAAAATTATTCTGGCAACATATGTGTCGATTTTTCCCCAGTCATAAACCCACCCAAACATCTTAGTCCATTCAATCCAGTCATTCATGTAATATACATGCTTTGAGTACAACTGATGATGTGGCTTTCCAGGTAACTTAAGGGAGCTTTTACAGTGATTCCATTGACCCTTCCAATACCAGAGATTTCTATCTCCACACAAATTTCTTTGTAAGAAACATTTCTATTAGCATAACTAGATATAACTGTTTCCAAAAAGAAATATAAAATGAACAGATAATGGGAAAATAGTGAAGGTAACAGTAAAGAAAAAATGGTTACCTTTCGAAGAACCTATTGGACCACCATATGTAAAATAAGTCACTGGAACTATTGCTGAACCTCACTCTTTGATCTATTTTCATCTTCCTGCTTTAACAGCTTGGTCTTTCTTAAATGAAAAAGGAATAATTTGGCATTCAGGCCAAGAACAGCATTTTGGAGGCAAGTGAAAACGGTGTTGGTAGAGATCACAACCATAATTGCCCTAATTTGTAAAACACACTTCTTAAGTTAGTTTCACGCGCTGTCAACCATCAACTTAGCACGCTACTGCAGCTTATAAAAATATCATGGTAATAGCACAGATACATCATACCATTAAATAATTGAATACATCTTACTTAAAACATTGACTATACGTCTCCAATATATTAACCGAGACAACAAAGAAAATAAGTTTTCAACTAATTTTTTAACTGGCTACAAGTCTAAAAGTACACTGTTGAACAATTTTACAAAGAGAAGGCTTGCAATTAGGAACTCGTTAAATTATTAAATTATCATCAATACATTCTACAAGATTAACCATCCTGTATGCAATGAAAGGCCTTTTCACACAATACTTTAACAACAGAAATAATGAACAAGATGAAAGTATGGAACAGTGAGCAATTCTATTTAAAATTTGAAGTTGCATCAGCGTCTGTAATGGTAGGTCCGCCTATAAATTCTAAATTTCAGTCTTTGGGGAACAAAATACTAATCATCACGCATAGCCGAATATCAAACGTGGCGCAAAGTTTAAACGAAAAAGGAGAAAAAGCAACAACAACAACAACAACAATAATAAAATCAGGGGTTGCAATTGAATTTAAAGAGCACCCGAAACTTACCATTAAAAAACAAAAAAGGAAGAACTTCAGAAGGATACCTCTGCTATTCTCCCGGTCCCAGAGAAGCTGAAATGCTGGTGAATTAGAGATTAGAAAAAGCTCGTAGAAAAGTGAAGAACGCTATTGGGCAGAGGGAAAGATACATTCGAGCCCTTCAGTCGGCGTTGGAAATGGAATTTCCCGGTGATATCTGAGACAGCGACGCCGCAATTTCCTATGGCGGATTGACGGCTGAAATTTTGAAAAATGATTGAAATGAAGAGAAAATGTTACTAAAACAACCAACAGGCAGATTTCTTGATTCTTATAATCAGAATATTGGGACATATTTATTTTATTTTGATACAAACATCATTTGAATATTTTAACGCTAGTATTAATATTTAATATTTTAATAATTCAATGGTCATTAAATTAATAGATATAATTTATTTATTAAAAATAATTAAATATATTTTTTAATTTTAAATATTAAAAATTTTATATAATAAACAAATATTAATAAATTTTAAACACTCAATACTAGTTACCCTTATAAAATAATCAAACATAACAGAATGACATATTAAAACGATCAGTGGTATATTAAGGGCACAATTGGTATCATTGTTGCGCGGGTGAGGGTGAGAAAAATATATTATATTATATTATCAACAATAATTTTTATTATTTTTAAATAAAAATAAAAATATTATTTTTCGTTCATTTTATTTATTTTTAGTTTTTTTATTTCATTTATTCTTATTTTCATCTGCCAAATATGACCAAAGGAAATCATCTAAGCATTATCTATAAATATGCCATATTTTCCTCAAAATAGTGATGTCTCTCAAAGCTTCGTTAAACTTGTCTCCATTATCTACTAACAATATCTAACAAAGAGCAAGGATGGCAGAATCACATACTGAAACTGCAATATAGGATAATGACTATATGCTAACCATATTTGATACACTCAAAGACTAAACCCATGCAGAAAGGAATATGTCAGACTTTGTATTGCAACAGATTTATATTGGATATCAGTTCAACAAAAACCATGCGGACTAAAATCATATCAATAGTCTTTCAATTATAAATTTTCATTACTATAAAATCAATAGAATGTCTCAAAATTTGAAGGAACCAAGTTAAATTTGAGCATATATATATATATATATATATATGATAAGTAGGAGACTGGCATTAAAGAATGAAGAAGAATGGATTAACCTAGAGTGTTACCATTTCACTTCAAAAAGCATAAAATTGCAGTTAGGGATCCTTTTTTAAATAAAAGATGAGAACTCCTTGAGTCTAAGCTTGCTAACTTTTTCTCTAATTACAAATAAACAACCGAATCCTGGATAACAAAACAACAAGATAATTAACGCTAAATAACAAAAATACTCTTCTCCAAAATTTCATATCTCATATTTATCTCTGTTTTCATTTTGTTTTATTTTATTGTTTTCACTATATTCTTAACATTCCCTTCCCCTTCAAAAGAACCTTATCCTCTCAAGGTTGAAATTGGTAAAAACGCGAAATGCAAGAATCATCGCACTTCATGTGACAATACTCTTTTCTCGTATCTCATCAAATACCACACAAGCTGATTTTGCGTCCCCACATTTTGCATAGAAGTTCAGAAGTGTCGTGCCTACATGGACGTTAGATGATACTATACCATCCTTTAAAGACAAGGCATGAAGAGAAGAACCAAAGTTCAAGAGCACTAAGGGAAGTACTAGTTGAGAGGATACAGACAAATGTGACTGCATCAGGTGAAAATGAGGCTAACCTCATGCATTTAAAGAGCTCAGGAGCTTCATATGCAGAACCATTCTGAGCATAACTAGAAATAATCGAGTTCCAAGATATTACATTCGTGTGCGTGAGCGTGAGCGTTTCAAATATTCACGAGCATCAACAATCATATGGCACTTGGCATACATGTAACGAGAGCATTCCTCACTGTAGGATCATCCAAACCAAGTTTAAGAACTAGAACATGAAGTATCTTTTCCATGGTGGTATTGCTTCGCTATGCACATGCTAAAAGCAAACTTGCGATGGTAAGAGAATTGAGCATAAGGCTTGCCAATGTTTGAATGTGTTTTTAATCTCATTTCAGACCACTGGTTGTAAAGTGCTCAGTTTATGATTTCTCAATTTTGGTGTGGCCACAATTTACATCAATCCAAAGTGTTTATTTTATAGATAAAATTGACTTATTGTCCAAGTGGGAGTATATTAGATATTTTATTAATCCATAAATGCCTACTAACAAAAGTTTAATTAATTTATAAATTAAAGTCTAGATTCATGTTAATGTCAAATTAATTATGGCATTGTTTGGGTTCATTTAAGCGTATTTCATCATTTTATTAAGGTTCATTTTCATTTAAACTATAAGTAAACTATAAGTTAACATATGGAACTTGTGAATAGCTTTCTTCATGATAAAAAAAATATAGATTTGGATCATTTGTAGTGACTATAAATGAAGTTATTGATATTAAACATAAAATACTAGCATTGTGAATTTACTTTTCTTTATGTATACAAAGCAAAATTTATATTGAACGTATAGTATTAGTACTTTATGTTTAATATTAACCACTTCACTTATGATCACTGTAACAGATCCAAATCCTGAAAAAAACAGCCTAGTAGTTGACACAATAAAAGGTCTCTACTCTCATCTTGTATATAAGTTATAATGATCTTGTTGAAACTTAACTATTTAAAAGATATAGGGGTGAGAGAGTAAAAATTCCCCTCTCACACGTATTAGAGACTATATACTCTTTTTTCACACATTTTGTTATATTTAACTAATATGTGCTCTGTATGATAACTATTTGATGAGTAAATTAAATTCTACAATATTATATATTTGTACTTATTTATTTGATGCCTATGGTTATCACAATTTAGACATGGCAATTAGAGAAATTTAACCTTGCCTCTCATTTTCTAGATGTGACAATTAAGTGGTAGTTAAAATACCCAAATAACCTAAAATCGACTATAGGTATGGCCAAAAAGAGCAATGAATGACCAAAATAGCCCTCTTTAATATCCCAATGGAAAAAATAAAAAATAAAAAAATTTAGATAATATCTATTATATCTTTAAAATCATTATTTGATAGTATATATATATATATATTTTATTTTTTAAAATAAAAAGCATAAAAGTTATTTTTTATCTATAAAATTATTATTTTATTATTATTGACTTTTTGTGTACCAAATAATCTATGTATAATTTCATAAGAAAGTATCATATGAGCAATTATTAGTGTTTTTTTTTTCTTTCTCCCTTTTTTGGGTTTTGGTATTTGGTATCTGGAATCTGATATGAGGGTTGTACATGCATCTTAAAAATGGTTTATCTTGTTCTAAAAGTTCTAATTCAAATTTCTTGCAATATAAAGCAGAACAGCAAACAATCTATTTGAATATCATTAAAGGTTCTTTTGAATCAATACCTTAGATAAGAACAAAAATGTTTTATGAACCAAAATATATATTTATTCTCATGGCCCATCATTTAATTTCATTCAATTTTACTTTCAAATTTGCAATTGAGTAGATACTAGTTTGACTATTTCATTGCATTGGAAAGAAGAGGAAATGCCCCCCAAAAAAATCGAAGTTGCTATTATTATCCTCAGTTCTCAATTCTAGTGGCTCTTATATTTCCATCAGAATTTATCGACGCACGAAACCAAAGCTTATCGTGTATACAAAACCTATTCATATTTGATGAGGCTTTTGGTTCCGCCAGCATTTTGGGCTTATGGGCGTCACAAGTTTTTCGGGCTGAACTGGATTGGCTAAATGGAAATCCAAGCCCATCGATAACTCTAGTCCAGGTCCATTCTGACTTGGCTACTGAGCTAAGAGAAATCTGAACCAGAACATTATGATTTTGAAAAAATTAATATATAATTGTTTATATAAGTTTTTTAATTGAAATATAATAAATATATAATTTTTTTATAATAACATGATAATTTTATAATTTTTACAAATAAAAGTATAATTTTTAACAATTCAATGTCACACGATTGGCTTGTTTATAAATTTTTTATATATGTTATAATTTTATTAAAAAATATGATAACAAAAATATAACAAATTGCATCTAAATTTAATTTTATTATTTTTCCATATAGAAAGAGGAACAACAATAACATGATTATTTAAGGCTTAGCTATATATGCATTAACCCACGGCGTAGCAGTAAGAGGCGTACGTAGGTAATTTGAATACGTTGTTTTAGATTTAATCTTGCTTTGTCATGAAAAAAAAAAAAGAGTTTAACTATGCTTCTAGAAAAAAAATATGCATTAAAAATTATTGATAACCATGAGAATTAAAAAAAAATTGTTTCTAACTTAATAATATTATTTATTACAGAATTATATAATTACAACAATTCAATAGATAACAATAATTACTTCATCTCAGTTTGAAAAATATATTTCTCTATATCATTTTAATTTTATTGGATGACCTGAAAGAATAATATATAAACACACACACAATTTTTAGATTACAAATCAATAATCAAGATTAATATAAAAATAATGACCACTAAAATCAAAGAAGATAATGATTATACATTTATGATAATTTTTGCATAAATTTTAATAATTGATTTATAATTTAAAAATAATTATTTCTTTCTTTCGCTTCTCACATAAGATTATTATTTTCACTTGATATGCCCCTTACACACACACATTTATAGTTTTAGCACTCCTAATATACTTCTTGAATTAGAAATAACTACTATATTTATCTTATGCCAAATTTTATATAAAAAAATGGATAACTATAGATGTGTAATCATGTAGTTTCTCTTTATATTTAAAAATTTTATTATGCATTATTTTTTGTATATATATTGACGAAGCACTAAACAATGTTAGATTAATGTCAATTTTTATAGATATGATATTTATCATTAAAATTTTTAATCTAACGAGGGATTTAATGAAAACTCATCTTATGTAAAATTATTTAATAATAAAAATATGATTTTAATTGACACCTGTGTAAATGATATATATATATATATATATATATATTACCGTGTAAATAATTGAAAATGAGTCGGTGAGTAGGTTTGAAGTGACGTATCTTAAGAACAAAGGTTCTGGCAATGTTAACGAAAAACTTGGTCACAGTGAAAAATAGGATAATAATGAAGAGAGAAAAAAAAGTTGATTGTTAAATAAACCCTGTCAACCAATGTAACTGGTGAACCTACCATTGACAATTAACCTACTGGTTTCTTTCGAGGCAAAACAAACAACCCCAACATTAATTTACCTTGTAATATATATAAAGGACATGCGCACCATAAATACATATTATTATATTTATAAATATTCTTATTATAATTATATTTATAAATTTTCATAAATGTATTATTATGACAAATATATAAATATTCTTCAAAAGGTGACAAATCCAAAAGCATATACTATTAACAAAATGAAGCATGCAATGCTCGTTGTCCTTATATATGCAGACAAGAACAGCGCCTAGCTATAGGTCTGTAGAAGAAATTGCTGTTCAAATTGACAGGGAAAGCACTCATTCCCGAGAGCTATCGCGATTCACAAGCAACCATAAAGAATTAACAAATTGTGACGATAATGCTTTTGGAACATGTTGAGCGATTTACTACTTAAACAAAAATTAATGCATCAAATTCTATGGTATAAAAAATACTGTAATTATATATTATATTTTTGAAAAATTTAGTCGCACCATTTTTTTATTAAAGCAATTAGAATTAAATGACAGTGCTACCAAATTCTCTGTGATTAAGGATTTTTTTTAAGAGAACATTAAATACCGCATCTTATCCCAGAAAAGCTTCCTCATTTTATTATTTTTTCACTTTTTTTTTCAAAGTTATAATTTCTTTTTCTCACAAATGATTCTTCCAGTATGGGCGAAGAGAAGCTACGCTCATCTTATCTCTCTCTTTTACCTACTGCATAGCTCAGCGCTTGTCATGGCTCCTCAACATTCGTTCTTTTGTGCTCCATTATGATGAACCTCCTTGCTTAACTCTTGTCACTCTCCTGCACAATTTCTTAATTAAGATATATTATAATCTTTTAGTTTCTCAGTGGTTAAAAATGTCATAACAAATCTCCTGCACAATTTCTTAATTAAGATATATTATAATCTTTTAGTTTCTCAGTGGTTAAAAATGTCATAACAAATTGTATGAGAAAGTGACAAGAGTTAAGCATAGAGGTCCTTCATTATGGAGCACAAAAGAACAAATATTGAGGGGTCATGACAAGCTTTGAGCTATGCAGAAGAAGTTGGTAGAGAGAGAGAGAGGTGAGATATAGCATTGAATGTTCACTCAAGTCAAGTTCTTTCATGCTCATTAAAATGTGGAAAACTGGATGGGAGTGTCACCAAATTTTTCAAAAGTATAATATATAATTGTAATATTTTTCATGAGGTAAGATTTGGCGCATTCATTTTTTTTAAATAATAAATGGTTCAAAAGTCGTGCTTTCGGCCCTTGTGTACTCAGAATGGACATCAGAAGTCTAAGAAATTTTCGCATAAAATATATACTTCAATGAATTTATATTGACTCTTTGATCAATAAATCATTCATACTTATTTTAAGTGCAAAAATTGAAGTTTACTTAATTTATTTTATAAGATATATATATATATATATATAAAAGGAAATTACAAGCTAAGCCTTGGCAGATCTGTTACAGCAAGAGAATGGACAAATTATAAGAACATCTCATTGACTTATAGGGGGCCTAGCCAAATGAATCTTCCCTCGCACTTATCAACCTGCAGAAGAATTGATAGGCAATTTGAAGAATGTGTTTAAAGGGATACAAATCAAAGATCTCTATTTAATATATATAATTTTGAATTGGATATTGAGAGTACAGCATGATGATCATCTTCATAATTGGATTTGCTGCTATTTTACATGTCCTTCATTTTTGCATTATTTTCAATTATTTGGGGGGACAAGGTGTCAAATCCTGTCCAACCTTTTTAATTTGGGCTTGCATGTTTTAGTTTCTAAAATGCACAGTGATTATGACTTTTTATGAATGAATTGTTGGAATGCTTTGTTTCATCTTGATTTGGTCAGGATCCTCTAAATCCAAATCTTTTTCAATAAGATATGAATTTAGCTTGTTATAAATCTTTTATCTAAGCTACCGCATGATTAGCCGCATGAGACAAAAAGGGCAAAAGAGAAAGGGTTCAGGATGAAGTTAAACTAATATAATAATGCCCTATTAACTCTGTCCCAAAAAAAAATCCCTTATTAACTGACTTAATGATTTTTAATTGTAAATATTAAAACCCAGAGTTGAATTTTTTAAAATGTATTTATTATCGACAAAAATAGTTCTTCATCTTTGCTGAGTTTTGTGTAAAATAAGAAGAAAATAAAGAGATAGAAGTAAAAAAAAGAAAAAAGGTGGCATAATAGCGTCAGAATCTAAGAATCAAGGCAACCTAGAAATGCAAAAGAGGATATAACTCTATCCACCCTCTAGTAGTGTTGAATGTTTTACTTATATTTCTAGGTTTTTTTAATAAATAAATAAGCACTCTCCCTATCATCAATGAATAGACTCATTGTTTAATCGCAATCACTGTTAAGGGTATATTTGATATGGTAAAGAAAAATGTAAAAAATTATATAAAATATCTATTTTATTTTTATAATCATTATTTATTTATTACTTAAGAATATTTATTAATCATTATTTAATTATTAAAAATAAAGATATTAAAATTATTTTTTACTTCTAAAATTATTATTATTTATTTCTATTTTTATATTTGACTTTTTATATATCAAATGAATTGTAAATCACTGGCCATCTCAATCACGCTTGTTACGTTATTATATATATAGACACACACTCTCTCTCTCTCTCTCTCTGAATGTTGATAGTCCAAATGAGAAGTATGGTAGTAGTTACACTAATGGAGGGAATTTAATTAGCCCGCGCCTCCCAAAAACCAGTGCTGATGTCGTAAATGAACTTCTCGTCCAACAGAACATTGACATATACTAATTTGACTACAGTATAAGGACAAACAATTGGGTGTTATAACCTCACCTAAACCAACAAACTTTAATTAATTAATTTGGAATTATAATTCTTCAGTGGAGAAGAGAAGAGCAATTTTTTTTCTTTTGAGGTAGTTGTTGACACACTCTTCTTTGGATCCTCTTTTTGGTTTGTCTCTCTAAGTGTCACCTCTCAAGTCATACAAATTAAGTAGCACTAATTAATTAATTAAGTAGAGTGAACCTAATCTCTATATATTAATACCATCCCTTTTAGTCCCCAATGCATGTTTTGAGTTACTCAACGATATCCTGTTAAGCATTTTGTAGATCATCTGGGGATTTTGGACCTGACACACCACCCACCACTGGACCCAGTGAAAGCTTTCAAGACTCTTCTTATACGTACTCAACTGATTGGCAGATGATCATTCTCAAAAGAATTGTGTCAAACATAGGCAAAAAAGCAAGATATTACCCCAAAAAAAAAAAACAGAACATACACTTAAATAAAAAATTATTGTGTCTGTTTGCATATCGAATATTTATGTTAGATACGACCTATTTAGATTTACTTTCATGTGAATGTATGTGTTGTGTTTTATTTTTGTTCATTTTGAAAGTGTTGCTTAAGTTGCTATTTTGGACATTGAAGAGAGCAAGACATTTATTAATCAAGGTTGGACATATATATATATATATATATATATCGGGAAGAAAACAGAGACACCTTGAGTCTTGAGCATTGATTTACAGTTAAAGCATTTTTTTTTGTGAAACTGGCAGAGAATCTTACCTGATATTGTGCTTTTGTTGTCACTTTTCAGTTTTGCTCCTTTTTCTTGTCCTTGTTTGGTTTGTACCGATTTCTGCTTTTGACTGGAGCAATTATTTTCATGAAGGAATTAGAAAGAAGGGAAAGGGAAAAGCAATGTGTTGCCACCAGCAACAGCAACTTGTGCATGCACATAATTCCTATATTAAACACCCAATATTGTTCTTTTTCCTCTTTCCCATGAACCTTCTATACACACGCACGGTTTCCTTAAGCAACCCTCAACAATTTTCAGTTTATCCCTCTCTCTATGTTATAAGCTATATGAAAAGATTATAACTTCAAGAACATAACCCAAATTCATATCCACCTTTACTTTGGTTTGTGGACAGACACGCCTGTTTGTTTGAATTACAGATCTTTATCTCTTAATTTATTATTAAGTTCTTTAATAATAATATGTCATGTGCAAAATTTATTTAAAAATATTTAATTATATAATATTGAGTTGTAAAAAAATATACATTGATCTTAAAAAAAAAATTATACATGTGTTATACTTTAAAAAAAAAGCTAAAAACAAATATATAAAAAATTACACCCAATTAGCTTTCTTCCTTTTTTTTTGGGTGAAATAATTAGTTTTCTTCTTTTATTTTTACCAATGGTCGACTAACCAAATTAACCTATCCTACTTCTTAAGGACAACTCTTTCATACGCAAATATCAATTGCTCCTCCGGGGTTTGTGTACAAAGAGCTCATCATCAAGTTATTACTATTTTAGGACCACACAACAAATGTAAGGACAATAAAACCAATCCTAATTTGTCACCTCTCAAAAACTTATACAATTAATTCCATCAAAATTACAATTGTTTTCTCTTGTCTTATTCAGAAAAATAAAAGATTAAGAAAACCCAGAAAGAGTTGTATTTTTTTACATACATAACAAAGTGATAATACATAAAATTAATATAATAAAACAGCATCGAGACACAAACGTCCCTCCCACACGCCTTCTTGGTTATGTGAAACTGTGATCTTCAAAATACAATTTTGCTTTGTCCTCATCGCTGGATCCCAATCCCCTTCACCAAACACAAAGTAAACTAAAAAAGGGAAAAGAAAAAAATCACATAGCAGCACAACAGGTTACACAACCGCCACTCATTTCTTTATTGTAAAATGTTAAACACATGAATATATATATATATATATATATATATATATATATATATATATTCATCATCAAAACCAATTAATGTTATCCAAGGGCTTAGTTCAGCCTCGGAAAACTTATAGAATAGAATTCTAAATATATTAAACGGCTGTAGTAGAATTAACATTTAAAATCTTAATCTTCATATAGAATAACATCCATTGCAGTGATATAAAAGAAAAATAATTTTACAATGATTATACAAACCGCCCAAAAAAAAAACTATTGTGTGGATGGTTCTTGGGTATTTTCCGGCACGGAGGATGGCGGTGCTCTAGAGGACAAGAGATGGACGACGAGGTCGGTGAAAGCTCGAACGATGTACCTGTGAGTGTGAGAAGGGTTGAGAGAAAGATAGCATAAGAGGAGGTCGTGAAGATAATCCCAGTCTTTTTTGACGTCCACCAATTCCCGGGATTCGATCATTTCTTGCATGGAACGGCGGAAATCCACGTAGGGGTTGAGGGAGTACTTGGGCACTTCAACACCGCCGCCTCTGGGTAATAATGACGCCGTATCACTGCCGTTGTGGTTGTGGTTGATGTTGGTGGTGGTGGTGGTGGTGGTGGGACGAGTGTCGGGGGACTCGACGATGGAGTTGGAGAGGCCGGGGGAGGAGAAGAAGAAGCGCTGGGAGGTGTAGACGGAAGTGAAGTCCGGTGGGGGTGGGTCCCAGGAGTCGGAGTCGGAAGAGGAGGAGAAGAAGTCGTCGGAGAAAGGGAATGTGGTGGTGGAAGAAGAAGGAGATGGAGATGGAGATGAAGATGAGGATGATTGTTTTGGGTGGGCTGGGGTGGTGGTGGTGATGGGGGTGGGACATTTGAGTTTGAAGAAACAGAGATGAAAGTGCTTGGAAAACATGTCAGACATTTTGGGTAGAGAGAGAGAGAGGGGGGAATGAATTTGGGTGTAATTATATGTAGAGTAGTTGCATTGCATTGAATGCCTTATAATGTGGCCAGAAAAACCGAGGAGATGCTATCACTGGCATGTGTGAGATTGAGAAAAAGGACAAAAGGAGGGAGCTGAGCCTTTTTCTATCTTTCTTTCTTTTTTTTTTTCTTTTTAAATAGCATCTGATTAAGGAAAAAAATGACATGTCTTAGAAATGCATGTTTGGTGGGAAAAAAAAATCTAGTCTATCTAAAGAAAGAAAATTCATTAAAAGGAAACTAGTTTTTTTTAAATAAAATTAAGATAAATCGTGTTGCTAATAACTAATAAGTCAATATATATAAATGATACGTGGACAAAATAAAAAAAAATGATTGTTTAATTATTGACTATATATGAATCTAAAGTTGAACTGAACAGACAACGTACGTTTCAATTTCTTTTTTGTTTTCTTAAAGACAAGAATTAACATAGCTGCTGATGATCTAACAAAGTAACAATTTTCAAGACCACTTATTTGTATTGATATGATAATTGATTCACTAATGTACTAACAATTAATTATTAACAATATGTGATTATCAAAATAGACGATAAATTAAGATATTCGAATCGCTTAAAGTATTAGTAATCACACATTGTCATTATTAGTAAATAATTATTAATTACTAACACCATATAAAAGTAATCGTGAAAAATATATACAAATCATTAAAGTATGCAAAAAAAAAAATCACCTTCACGTTAATATATATAAAACAAACAATTCAAAATAATATGTAAATAAAAATGTTAAATTAAGATGATAATGATATTGTAGGAGTAGCCAAAATACACTAAAAAAGATTATAAGATTAGTACAAGCATGATGCTGGGACGTATATAAGAGTGACACAGGGATTGTGGGAGACAAAACTGCCTTCTTTTGAAACCGTATATGTATGGGGGAGTGACTTCCATCGTCATCTGCAGCTGTCCCCATTCCCATGTGCATCTTCCTTATCACTGTCCTCCTATTCTAATGGAATCTCGTGACCCCCTTTCTCCTTCCCATTTCTACCTAACCATTACAGAATTTCACAGACACCCTCTACTTTCTTAGTTCAGCTTGGTCCTTTCACCCCATGTAATTTTGCCTCACTTCAGATCCAGTGTGAGAATTTTAAAGATAGTAACATTTAATATTATCAAATTTGTGAGTTTAAATAAATTTATAAAAGAAAGTTAAATTCGTAAAGTAAACTCATAAATTTAAAAAATTTTATCTTTTTTAAATTCAATTTAACTCAATTATATCATAATTTATCAAATTTAATTGAAAAGATACTAAATTAATCGAGTTTATTTAAGTTAAAGACGAATTAAATCAAGTTTATATTAAATCTAAATTTATAAACGAGTTGATACGATTTTTTTAAATAAAAACTTAAACTCATTAAAATTGAAAAATCAACTCATGAGTTTAACAATAATGATAACATTAATTTATCTGAAAACATTATTATCTCGATTAAGATGGTAACATTAGTTTAATTCTTTGTAAACAAAAGTCTAAATGCAGTTATGAGATAAAATCATCTAAAATAAAAATAAATTTCAAAAAAGTAAAAAATATTCCCAATTATTATACTTAAAAATCATATTAATTTTGCTAATTAATGTCGATCGGTGTCAATCTGTTCAATCTTTTGGCTAAAACAACTAACTGGAGGGCATAAAAATAATTTATTTTCATTAATATTTGATTAAAAAATTGATAAACATTTGTCAGATTCTTTTTTTTTTTTTTTTGACAAAATAAAATCGGACCCAAGCCTCTGCACTTTAGTCTAAAATAAGTATTACTTGAGCCAATGTGTTATTTTTTCCTTTTCTCATATTATGGAATTCTTGATAAATTTAACGAACTTGCAAACATACATCCATAGCATATAATATAAACTGCCTCATAATATACACAGCACTTCCCTTGCTCTTTGTGCATTAAACTTTTCTTTATATATACATTAAAGGATTTATTAACCACCCTTGACACTATTTAAGTTCTTATCCCACTCTTATCACTGCATTAAACTGCTTTATAGTAGTTTGCCATTACCATTGGAATTTAGATGTTAACGTTCTCGTTGAGCCTTGCAGCTGCGGCAACAGAAGCTGCTACGCCACCGGGAGTTCTTCCCACATTCGGATTGTTCCTCATTTCTGCACTTGCCACACCTTCAGCATCCTCACGAGTGGCGGCTTTATCCGCCGGCAACTTAGCCGTCGCATCTGTTAGGACGTCGCTGAGCTTAACCTTGTCCTCATCACGAACACATCCAGCATTGTAAGCTGCCGCCGACTGCGCCATGGCAGCCAGCCCACCCGGTGCTATAACATTGCTTCCCGTTGCTCTCACTTCCGCTGCTTGTATTGCGGCGGCGTCGCTCTGCTCCACCGGCTTATCGCCCACTGTCCGAGCTGTGGCTTCCAGTGCCTCCCCTATGGTCACTGCGTTCTCTCGAATAGCCCCCGCCCGAGCCGGTTGAACCGGGGTCGGTTCAACATACTTTCCCACAACCTTAAAAACACAACACGGACGTAGTGAAAGACATCAAAACAAAAGCATAGTATAGACACTTCATGAAAGTTTTAGTCTCTGTTTACGAGAGAAATTAATTGGATTAAAATGCTAAATAATCAGGTATGTGTTTGACATTAGTTATAGAAAATTAACGAACGTACGTTGATTAATTTTCAAAATAAGAGATTCATTTGCATTAATTCTTTTGTCGAATGATTTAGACAAAAAAATTAGTGTGCAACGAATTTATCATTTTTAATATTAATTTATGAAAAATATGATAATTTAGACAAAAAAATTGAAAGATAAACCTGTCCGGCAACTGATTCAGTTACAATGCGTCTTCCGGGAACTTGAGTCTCTGTAACGGTGACACCCTGGTCACCGGTGACATCATTGACATCTCGGTGGCCGACGAGGCCGGAGCGTTCGTTTCGTGCTGCGGCTGACTGCATAACTGCGGCGGGTCTACCGGGTTGGGTTTGTCCGAGCACCCTGGTTTCAGCGCTCTGCATCATGGCAGCGTCTTCCGGTGCAACGGGCTTCTTGGAGAGGTCACCGGAGACGTTAAAAACGTCGCCGTATTTGATGGGGTCTTGGCCCCCTTGGGCGCGCCTCGGCTGCTCCTGGCTCATTTTCTTCGATTTATGTTTGAGAAAGATAACGGTTTAGTGCCAAGTTCCGACGTTTTCCATTGGAGTTGGGTTTCAGCTGAGGGCTTTAAATATAGCTTGTCACGGAACACGTGTCGTCATATGAAACATGGCAAGAGAAGAGTAGTGCCAACAAGGGGACATGGGGCATTCTTTTTATGACACTTGGCAATGTCGACGTTACACCTGGCATCGAGCTAGCATTCATATATTGTTTAGTGTACTACAAATTGTCCAGTTGGTGCCATGCAATGGCATCCGGGAGCATTCAAGATAATTCTAAGCCAACCCAATAAGATACATGAAAAATCCAGATTTGTCGTCGATCGCGTCAAATTTAACTCTATATCTATATATATGTAACAAACTTTTCTTTTGGATATTTAATTATTTTGTTATACATGTTTAATTGCGAATATATTATGGTTTGGCACGTATCCCATTTTTAAGGGTATATAGGTACTCGGTACTCCTTCGCATAAGTCTTCCCCAACTTAATTCCGTGGTTCCCTTTTTCTCTCCTACACCATGCAATTATATATCCTCTCTCTCTGGTTCTCAATGTGTGCGTGCTGTGTGGATCGATCCCTCTCCTTTCTCCTCCAACGCTTCAGAGAGAGAGAGAGAGAGAGAGGCATTTCTTCTTGGGATGGGACCCGGGAAGCGAGATGGTGAAGGGTCAAATATGTTGGAGGAAGGTATAATAATGGTCCTCTCTCGATGGAATGGGCTTCAGCTGGCCGTGAAGAACCAGTGGGGTGGCCCCGATTCTCTCCAGAAATCCCACCAGCTCGCTTCTGATCTTATCTCTTCCCTCTCCAAATCCAAAGGTCTAACCTTTCTCTTGATTAATTAACTATATATTCACAATTTCCCTCGTTCATTTTCTCTCTTCACTCTGTCTGAATTAATTATCTAAAATGCAGCACCTGTTCCTGTCGAGGATTTAGAAAATCTGCTCCATGAATCCATGTTGCTAACTTTTAATACCGAGATAGAAGATGGCAGCATTGAAGAGGTATATGCGTATAACCTTTATTTCCCACATATATTGCACATGTGTATCTACTAATTAATTAACATTCATTACGTAAACTTGTTCCTCTAGCTTTATTTAATTTATTCCGTGAAGAAAATTTTGTATGGACAATGAACATATAAGAAGCACCCGACATGATACAGGAAAGTTCAAAACCTGAAGACACGCATGATTGTACCTAGATTTTAATTTATATGAAAATTTATTTCAAATTGTATCTATCTGATCGTATGGTTTAAACCCATCTAAAATGTGTTGCACAATGAAATTTAATATTCTTTCAAATTGAGGTATCTGATTGTTGTATCGAGTATCAGACATCAGACGCACACTCGAGGTTAATGTGATGCTTCATGTGTATATATATACTCGTTGCCCTTGTCTCTAGACCAATATATCAGTCCACCAATTAATAACCAATTGTGGTTAATTAATTTATGTCAAATTATAGCAAACTCTACACAACTAGCTAGCCGCTGGCATGCCTTCCCTGATCTACCTAGAACTACTTAATAATTGATGTATTGAGCTAGAAGAACGTTTATGTTTGAATCATGATGTTTTTTACGCAAGCAGGTAGCAGAACAGTTGATGGTCATCCATGAAGAATACTTGTATAGCCAGTTATCTTAATCTCTCTCAGGAATTTCCAACTTTTAAACGGACCTCATAAGCAAACAGGTAGCTCTGGGTTAAATTAATCAGTAGTCTCTACCTCTTTTTATCCACTTAAAATTAAAGAGTGAAAATTGAACTTTTGATAAAGCAATATATGTGTGTGTGTGTGTCTGTCTGTCTATCTATCTATCTATATATATATATTGCTTTCAAAAGTTCAATTGACAGGTCCCGTTTTTTATATTTGACAGAAGTTTGTAGTGATCATTCATATGAAGTCTTTATGTAATTGACAGGTCACAAGAAAGTGAGATTTGCGGAATGAGGATATACATTGGTGATTAAGAAAGAGAACATCAGCTCAAATTCATATAAAGAAATTGCACAATGAATCATATAGTTGTTAATATATGTGAGTAAAAATGCAAAGGATAAATTTAATAAAATAAAGAGAGTAGAGTATGAGATCCATAAAAAATGAGTTTCAATTACTTTCTCTTCTTTCTTCCTTCTCTTACTAAATTTACTCTTTATTTTTATGAGATGAATGCAAGAGATTTAGATGCGTTAATATATAATGGATGATAGAAAGGATGGTATTTACCAACAAGCAAAGATGACAACTGAAGAAGAAATTACGTAACGTTGGCTTTTTTTCATTTTGCAATTCATTATTGGTTACGTGTGGAGTAGATATAATATATCTATATATTTTGTTTAACATCTATTATATTTTTTAATTATTTTTTTATCTATCAAATTATTTTAACCATCAAATATTTTTTTAAAAATAAAGAAATAAAAATAATTTTTTATTCTACCTATTTATTTTTTACATTTTTTTTCTTTTATGTCATTTAACTAAACAGGTCCTTAGGGATATTGTTATTTCTATACCCTTGAAATGATATATTATTAGGAAATATGAGCAATTCTACCTTACCGGCTACTGCTTTGGTTACCAAATTGGTTAAATTTGTTGAAGAAACCTAATAAAAAAATTGCAAATAGTTCCCTATGTTTGATTAAAATTCAACTCATTTAATATATAGATTGATTTGAGCCTTTGTGACTTGTGAATGATCAAATTCATCTACATTTTTGCTAATACAATCTTTACAGATGAAAGGTAGTATATAGGTCAGTAATATATAGTAAATATCCTAGCAAGCAAAACATTTAAACTTAAAAGCCGAGGAAATTAAGATTCCTTGACAACTATTGCAATACTTACTCGAACATATAGACATTAATTATTTATTCATTCTTTTGGTTAATTCCTCCCAAAGGTAAGAAGCAACATTATAACTTAATTTATTATAAATTAGAGTATCTAAAATTATTAAGACAAACCCATCGCATGTCCCCGTGGGGACATAGTGTTACCTTTCATGAAACCTTACCACGTTGTTAACCATGTCAATCTTATAGCGCTCTGGGCACTAAATTATGGGCCAGAACCATAGCCCAAAATACCCTTTCGTTTGTTTGGGTAAGAAGCCTAAAGGACATTTTAAATGGGCTTGAAGTCGTAATGTTCAATCACTTGGCAGGCGATGACGTGTTGAAAGCCCGTACCACTTAATTTATCAAAATTTAATTAACTTAAAAAATTAAGAAAAATAAATGTGATTCTCTCAGATAATACATTTATTAAATTAATTTTAATTAATTATTTGTATAATTTATCTAAAAAAATTTCACCCATTTTTATTGTAGACTAAATTTTAAATTTTATTCACATAAATATTATTGAAATATCAATCTCAAAGCCTTACAAATTTATCTTAAAATTAAAATGAGGAAAAAAAGAAAAAAAAAAAAGCCAAAGACGGGATAGATGCGAAACAAAATAAATTAAGGGGACTGCTAGCCTGCGTAATCCAAAGTACCAAACACCTTTGAGCCGTTCAGCTCTAAATAATTTAATAATGTCTACTTATGTCTCCTCCATAATCCCATTTTTACCCTCAGCAAATCCAGTTTTCTACTCCATCAGCTTCTCTCCTTTGCTCTCTGTAATTCGCCGGCAACTTAATCCAAGAGGATTCCACCGGACGACACGTCGAAAGCCGCTGGATTTTGTTATGTCTGCCTCCGTTCCGAGTTCCGGATCCTCTCTCCGGCTTCACGATGACGGCGAGCCTTTTTTGGCTTCTAGGACTTGTAAGCTTTCTTTTTCTTTTTCTTTTCTCCCAGAATTTGGGATACTTGGTATTTTTCGTATTTTTATCCGACATTTCTGCGTTAGTGGATATTTAATTTAAGATTGTTGCAAGTTTTGCTTTTGAACTTTAAAGTGTTAAAATGATACCTAAATTCGCATTGAAATACGTTGTGAGCCTCTGTAATTGCTAAAACAATAGTGGAGAGGCGGTCCTAAGATGTAACTTTGCTGGTCTTTTACGATACTGACCAGTGCATGAAGGTGGCAGTGCATAATTTAGGGCCTGACACGTGACGATAACTCAGGAATTGTTAGGATGGTCATGTGGGTTTGGATTATCTTTCGTAGATTTACATTTTAAAGCTATGTCTGTATGTTGTTGTTGAATTCGATCCTCAAAGGCGGGGGATTAAAGGAAGTATTTACCTTTTAGCGTAAGCTTGAAATTAAACTTTAAACATTTGAAATATATAATTCTATTCACAAAGTTACAATTTTCTCTGAAAGATTGAATTGGGTCATCATTTTTTTTTCCCAATTTCCAATGACCATTTTTTGTTACCCTTTCCAGGTGCTATTTTCTTTCTTTGGCTCTCAAACCAACATATTTGATGCATTTTGTTTTTGAAAATTTTTCTTTTAGCATTGATGGATTTTATGCATAATTGACCCAGATGCAGGAAAAGGAGATATGCTAACAACCGAAGCAGAACTAGAGATTGAGGTCTCCTCCACAAGTAAAACTGCTCCTCGCAAAATTAGATGCCATGTGAGCACCATCAAATTGTTTGGGGTGGATCTATCCCCAGATAATATTGCTGTTGCAATGGTATATTTTGTTCAAGGTGTTTTGGGACTTGCAAGGCTGGCTGTCAGCTATTACTTAAAAGACGATTTACATCTGGACCCTGCTGAGGTATGTCTTCTTAATGCTCATGGTGTCCGACTGCTGGGGCCTGGGAGGTAATCTTTGGTCTCATGTGTAATTCTTCAGACATATTTTTTGTTGAATGTATAGCTTGTGCTTATCTTTTGTTCTAAGGTGTAATCAACTATATATGAGCGTTGGCTTAGGCTAAAAGTTGACACCAAAAAATGATAGCACTTTCATGAAATTGTTTCTTTTCATTTTATTCAAATAATTATATTTGAATAATTTGAAGGACTGACAAGTTACATATGGTTGACTAGACAGCTGTGATTACTGGGTTTTCTGCATTACCGTGGCTTATCAAACCTCTGTATGGGTTTATTAGGTGTGAATCTTTACTGTATCTCTTCTCCTTGGCCCTTAACTGGGAGGCTCTTTATTCTTATATCTTCCATCTCTCCAATGAACTAGGGTTCCAGTATCTAAGTTATTTATAATACACTATGCAGTGATTCTGTCCCACTTTTTGGGTATCGAAGAAGGTCGTACTTAGTTCTATCAGGGCTGCTTGGTGCGCTCTCATGGAGTTTGATGGCTTCTTTTGTTGACAGCAAATATAGTGCTGCTTTTTGCATACTTCTTGGATCTCTTTCTGTTGCCTTCTCAGATGTTGTGAGTTTCTCCTACTTAGTTAATGACTTAATTCTAATATGCTTTTTTTGTAATTATTTAATTATCTTGAAGCTGTACTTTCTATTCTGCTGCATGTGCTATAGTTGGTATGTTTATGTAATTAACAAGCCTGTTGGTCACATAAAGCTTGTGAGCATTGCGTCTTTGTCTTCTCGCTTCTTTTATTTAACTGAAGTAGCCAATCATTATATGGATAGAAGTGGCTGATGGAATAAATATCTTTGCTTGGTAGTCTGTTTTATTTATTATAACAATGTCTCTGTTGTACTTTATTGTTATTATAGCCTCTAGACATCGGATTCTGCACAAACCATGCAATATTTGGAGAAAACCTTGAAAATGCATTTATAGCATGTTTTCTAGATTTTAAATCATTATCTATTTGTTCAGGCCATACTTTACTGTGTGAAATTTGTAGTAATTAACTTGGTTGATGCATAATATCTAGTTCCGCCATCCCTTTTTAGTGTTTTAGTGCTTCATGAGTATTTAGTCCTTTGTTAAATTTTGAAGTGCATACAAATTCAAAATGCATCATATAATTTAACATTTGGCACCATTTGGTTTCTTATTTTATACCCAACAGAATTGTGAAAATATGTGTAATTGTGCTTCTGCATTCCTGTTCCATTCCCTCTGGTTGCCTTCTCTCTTAAAACTCTTTCTAAAAACGTTAATGTTTCATATAATTTGGCAATGTATTACTCTCTTGTCATTTATGCACTAAGTAGTAATTAGTAAGGTGACAACGTAATATCATTATCATAATTTTTATTTTCTGATATCCTATCTGCCCTCTGTGATTAAAGTTTCCCTTTGGGACTGGAGTTTGTTATTCGGTTAATTGAAATTTTTTTCTTTCATTCTTGGTATTGTCAAGTTCAGGGGCTTAACCAAGTTATACCATGGCCTGCCTGTTGGATTTATTCCAAAATAAGTATAGGAACATAATAATAATTTGTAAATTTTATACCCCCTTAGCTGCCCTCAGTTGCCTGCATGCTAAATGGAACGCTTACAGTGTGTTTAGATAGAGGGGAAGGAGAAGTTTGATTTACACCTTTCCCTTGTTTGGAAGTTTTATATAGGGAGAGTAAATTGAGGGATTTGTAACTATTAACTAACCCTCCAAAGCCCTCCAATCTTCAAGTTTCTTTTTTGTCCTTTTTGGTGTGACTACCTTCATGTGTCCAAGTTTCACCAATTTGGATGGTTTTGGAGGAGTAGCTTATTAATTTACTATTATATCATTCATCATTTTTATACATTTCAATTTTAAGAAACTAAATCATTATAATTAATCATTTTAGCAAACAGTAAATTTTTAATAAATAACGTATTCTAAATTTTTTCCCCCTTATTAGGATTCTGTTTCCTTTCCTTTGTTGAATTTTAAACTTTCAAACAAGGGGAAGGGAGTTCATCATTTAACATTTCATTTCCATCCCTTCCCTTCCTTTCTTTTCCCCTTTGGTTCCTTCCCTTCCCCTCTCAGTTCTTAAATATACTCCTAAGGATTATATTCTTCCATGTTGTAATAAGAAAAATCCAAGTTGGCTATAGTTTCTTGTGTCCTGCTAATTTACTAATTACTACCATATCATTGCTACATTATGAAGGCTTTGGACTTGGACATGAAAGTGTTAGTGCTGAATATTGGATTAGAAAATCAAGATTTTATTTTTCAGAGTGCATATAAATTGCATAGTGTCCAGTGTCTTTGAATACTGTGTCCAGATGCATTCTACTGAGTCTGCTTTTGACAAATGAATCAACATATTGTACAGTTTTTCATTTGTTTGTTGGCATTTTTGAAGATGATTTATCTGTCCATTCATGAATGCTTATAGGGAGAGAATATTAAAGCAGGATTACTAAATTTATGATTCACTTCTCTATTCTTAAATTATTGTAAATTTATGTCTTCATGAACCTCTGCCTTCCCATATTTCTCTGAATTTGTCTTAATCCTTTTCAGACTCTTCCTTCTTGCTTTTAGACGCATTTTAATCTATCTCCCAAATTATGGATTTAGTGTTTTATTGTCTTTAATAGATTGAATTTGTTCAGAAAATGATGTTAGACACTGAAGTGGTTTTAGGTTGTAGATTCAATGGTTGTGGAGAGGTCACGTGGTGAATCACAAAGTACCTCAGGATCTCTTCAGTCTTTGTGTTGGGGTTCTTCTTCTTTTGGTGGAATTGTGAGCTCCTACTTCAGTGGGTCTCTAGTGGAAACTTATGGCGTAAGGTACCGATAGAAGTTTGTGAATCAAGATATTTCTGCTTACTAACAAAGTACCTTTTTTTAACTAATAAGAATTGAATGTCCCAGGTTTGTTTTTGGTGTCACAGCATTGCTTCCACTGATAACATCTGCAGTTGCTGTTCTTGTGAAAGAACAACCCATGCTTGGCTCTGCAAGGGGGCAAAGTCTTCCTTTCACGAATCCTGATTTTATGGAAAGCTCAAAACAGAATATTATTCAGCTGTGGGGTGCTGTGCGACAGCCCAATATTTTTCTTCCCACGTTGTTTATTTTCCTGTGGCAAGCAACTCCACATTCTGATTCTGCTATGTTCTACTTTACGTATGTCCAGTCTGTAAATATGATCATAATCGTGAACCTTTGGGAGTTTCTTGTTCTCTTGGTATTCACTTACCAGCACATGGCATTTCCTTTGATCTTACAGAATCTTTCTTATTCATTTCAGCACAAATGCCCTTGGTTTTACCCCAGAATTTTTAGGACGTGTCAAGCTTGTTACCTCAATTGCATCCCTGCTTGGTGTTGGACTCTATAATGGATTTTTGAAGAATGTACCCTTGCAGAAAATATTTCTTGTAACTACCGTTATAGGTTCAGCTCTTGGGATGACTCAGGTTTGTAGTATGTTTCAACTAAGTCTATATATTTTTAATTTGGACTGACTGTTCTTAATATCTTTCTGCTGTTTTTTTTTTCCTTCTATTGCCAGGTTTTCCTGGTTACTGGACTAAACCGGAAGTTCGGCATAAGTGATGAGTGGTTTGCAATTGGGGATTCTTTAATTCTCACTGTTTTGAGTCAGGTCATTATCATCTGCTTTCACTCATTTTATTATACTACCTGCTCCGGAAAGAGATCTAACTGACCATCTCTGGCATGGCTGTGGTCATAAATTAGGCATCATTTTTGCATATAATTAATCACTCCTTTATAGATGAGTATTTCATTCGTGTCTCTGCCACTGCATAGAAAGGCCAATATTTTTCTCACTCCGAAGTTATATATTTAGACGTAGTTTGGCATTCTTGGTGCAGTTCAAAGCTACGGTTACGAGCGTGTTTGGATCCCAGTTGCAAAACCACGTTTATGTAGAAGCTCCCAGTTTTTGCTTCTTCTGAAACGTGGTTTGGGGAGGTCCAAACGGAAATTCAAACACGCACTACAACAAACATGAAAAGTCAGTAGTATTTCATTCTATTTTTTAAAAAAATTTAAAATGTTTATGTATTGCTTTGTGTTGGCCCTAAAAAAAAGGTGGAAAGAAGAAAAAATACAAGTGTCAAGCGCTTAAAATTTTTAAAATTATGTTAAACACATATTTAATATTTATGCTAAGTAATAAACCACTTAAAAAAACGTAAACCCAAACTTAGCAGGCACCTTTCTATATAGACTGCTTGTTATCTGGGATTTTGGGTCCTTGGGTATTTTATGGCATCTTGGCTGAAAGATCATTCTTTTTGCAATAAAGAGGGAGTCCTTACATCGGTTTTCTTGGGAATTTATGTCTCTCTTATGGAAAAGTAAGTTTGAAGTAGAAATATATTTGTGATTAGTTTCTATATGGATAAGCTATGTGGGTCCTTTATATAATTTTGGACATAATTAATGCTAAAGCATGTAATAATTTAGGATATTAAATTTGCTTTATTCTACCTTGATTATTAATCAACTATTATTTTTCTTGTTTGTGCAAAATTTGTCTTGCATCTAATTTACTTGTCTGTTTCAGGCGTCTTTCATGCCTGTTCTTGTGCTAGCAGCAAGACTATGTCCTGAGGGGATGGAGGCAACACTTTTTGCTACTCTTATGTCCATATCTAATGGAGGGAGCGTTCTTGGGGGTTTGATAGGTGCTGGTTTGACTCAATTATTTGGCATTACCAAGGACAGATTTGATAACTTGGCTGCTTTGATAATCCTTTGCAATCTTAGCTCATTATTGCCTCTGCCTCTACTTGGCCTTCTTCCCGGGGATAATCCTGATGCTAACCTGAAGGACAATGATGATGATATTGAAATGAAGTCTAATTGATTCTAATTATTTGCCTTTGGCCCTCCTTGGGCTTGCTTGCTATTGCTAAAGCTCTTTCCAAGTTTTGGTCTATTATTAATGCTTAAAAATTCAAGTGATGTAGTTTACATACCACAGAGAGAGGAAGGGAGATTCTGTATATAGTAACATATTAAAGAAGGTTCTGCCAATGCTTCTTTTGGAAACCTTTATGATTATCAGATGTTAACAACCGAGAACAAAGATCACCTTGAACTAACATCTGTATAGTCTTTCAAAGACAAACTAAATCATAAATTAACATGTAAATTTGTTAGTTATGTTTCATTGAGAAGTATACCAACATGTCTTCTTTTTCTTGAAACTATTTAATCAACTTTAAATTTATACCTTGGAATGGTTAGTCAAAGAGGTATAAAATGGTTTTCTCATATCCAAATTCCCTGTACTGCACATGGTAGTATCATGGGCACGAGCTAGGAGGGGAAGTAAAAATGTCTAATATTTCCAGAGGGGACGCATGGCTTGACACATTGTCAATTTTAACTCCTTTCTCTGTGATAAGTTGGTGTCTTCTATCAATTACAAACGCGCAAAACAAATTGTCAGTCCTAATCAGGTCTTTGCATAAATATAATGAGACAATAAGTTGTCTTGGAAATTGAAGTGGACTTGATGTCTTGAATATGAGAATACAAATTAATGATAGTTCACATGGCATTAATCATTGCGATAAATTTAATATCCTGAGTTCAATGCCGTTACACTCACTCTAATTCTCTTCCACCTATATAACAAAAAACAAACAAACGAGGGCACCAAATTGCTGTCGTATAACAAATACATCATAGGAAAAATAGAAATGTTAGAGAACAACTAATATATTAGATAAGACAAGACAACCTCCATCCACCAAAAAGGGGGAAGGAAAACTTAACTTCCGATGGCTCCGGATGTGGCGGGTGGATGATACAGTCAGTGGTGCACGTGGTGGGTCCTATGATTCACCCAATGCTTTGTCATTGTCCGCTGTTTCCTTGTCCCACACTTCATAGCAGCAAGCTGCCAAGTGGGTTTAATCTTACTCAAACCTTTGGAGCCACGATGCTCCGCTCTAACTTGTCCAATTCGCACAAGTCACACAACTATGCGACCGTTCAGTGAATTGACTCCTTCTAAAACCATTAAGCACATTGTCTTCACTGACGGTTCATTAGCTACAAAGAAACACAAAGGGAGCTTTTAACTATGATTGAGGAACTGGAGATTGTATTTTGAAACAACACAGATAACTTAAAACTCTTGATACAAACTCTGATTTTCTAGTTGTCATTGTCATTTTCCTCAGTAAACAATGTAAATTCCAGTTTGCAGAATGCTTTATTCTCTCTGATACAAATGGAATGCTGCTCGTTATTTTGTCCATTTTAAAAGTGCCCCGGTTCGTAATTGAATAACTTGAACTGTCTATATAGTCAGTATCTTGATTGATACCAATTAATGCAAGTTATAGAAACCCCTTAGCAGCCAGATCACTCCCAGCTGGGGCTTGCCACAATTGTTTTACTTTGTTTTGTCACCTCCATATTTTTTTTTTTTGGGTTGGTTATCTAAATCATCCAAAGTTAATTTAATCTTAAAGACTAAAGCTGAAGTTCATGTGAACTACAAGTTTATTGGCGTCTCTTCACCTTAAATGCCACAACTAACGCTGCATTTTAAAAGAGCTAAGCCCAAAGTTTAATCACTTGCTTGCATTCATAATTAAATCACAGTAGTTTGTTTTTGTTATTATTGCCTTTTCTCTTTCTGTTTTATGGGACATTGGATGCTAAGTGATTAGGTATTGCCAGTATGAGATTCTTCTATGCAAAAAGCTTTCATATGGAAGGGACTGAAGTTGAAGTAGCTGTTTGAGTCCAAATGATTGAAGATGATATAATAATAAAAGCTCATCAATGCCCTATTAAAACCATTGCCCTATTAAAATAGTTATAAGCATGAAAAAGAAATATGCCACACACGGTAAATTAAGGCAAATATTCAGACTACGCAATTCTATCACCAATAAGAGATCTTGGTTATTTGATTTCCTTGATTTACCAGAAGGTATTGGCAAAAAGATGTCCCACGTAATAAAATATAGAGAAAAGTTTCTGTAGACGCTGTATATAAAAATGTATATACCAAACTAATAAAAATAGGCATATAATTAAATTAGTATGTTTGAGGTAAGTCATTTTAAAAAGTATATTTGACTTATTTATATATCTATTTATACTACGTAAGTTGGGCCCCATTTGAAAGCAAGAAAATTTGGAGAAGGAAATGGAAAGTACTTTACATCTGACGGAATTGAAGTTACTTTTGAGAAACACTTTTTTGCTGTGGATGGTAACCAAACGCGTGCTCAGCTGAAAATTACCTTCTGTTTCCGCTTCCCACGACCCAATTCTTGCTTCCAAACGGGGCCTTGATTTATGAATTTTTAATGAATTAGATCTACCTGAGAATTTCCTTAAAATACAGCAAATGTTCACAATTCCATCACCTACAAGAGGTCCTGGTTATTTTATTACTGTTGAAGGTATCGGCAACAAAATGCCCAAATGATAAAATACAGCAGAGATTCACAGTTACACAATCAATGATGTTTGAAAGATCCTTTGATTGTATTCTGAACTCCCAGAAGGTACGGTTCAATAAATTTACGTGGAAAAGTGACTGTCATCTTTTTTAGATTTTTTCTAAATTCGTTATTAAAGTTAGCGTTAAACAAAATTGTAGAAAATTAAGCTTCTTAAACTGTCATGAAATTAATTCTCCCCAACGTTTAAGCAATTAGAGAAAAGTTTAGGAACAATATTATTAATATCTCTGATACACTCATAAAGAATGAGAATGGCAAAGATCGAATAATAAACTTCAACTACTAGCAGAAAGATCCAAGCTTTAAAACCATCACTTCCAAAGTGTTGTTTAAAAGTCATATAAATGTCTTTTTGAAGCGCATGCACGGTTTCCATTTGATAATGGGTGGTGGTTGCTGGCTTCATGATTTTCTGGAGACAATGAAAATGCTAATGATGATGGAGAAATAGATTAAAGCAGAAATGATGATTGATTTGGAGGTTTGTGGCTATGACCTATCTGTATGGAAGCTTATCCACTCATGGCGTTCTCATAGAAAGTGTTAAGGATAATAATGTTCTTAAGACTGAAAAGTAAGGTGTAGCAGTTGCTAAATGATTGACGGAAGAAATGGAAAATAAAGAGTCATCAAGTGGGAAGAGAAGAAATTAAGAATCCATATTTTGGAAGGTAAGTGCAAGAAAATACATGTGCATTGCCATGTGAAGGGCATCAATTTCTGAACACACATATTCTTAAACATACTTCCAAATTAAGCCCATGTGAGAAATCATTGACCCCTGAAGTTGAACGATTTATACAGAGCTAAAGCAAATCTAGGAAAACTTTGGTGAAGAAGGTCAGATAAATCTAATAAATTAATATATAGTTATATACCTTAGGAGTAGTAATATAAATGCCATTTTAGATGGAACAGGGTGTTGCCATGAGTACTTACATCAAATTGAACTTTTCAGTGGTTAATTTTTTGAGTTAGTATTTTAATTTGAGCTCCACAATGGAATAGATCATTTCTCAAGTGAATTTTAAAGTAAAGATATAATTTGATTCTTGAAAAATTTATCTTGTAATGCTTTAGCCTTTGGATTTATTTTTGAACATGCGTTAACTTCTTAAAATTTGTAACTCGTTTTTTATTGAATTAAATTGTATATTTACTCTATTTTAAGAGAGAGACTAACTTAATATATACATGTAGTAAGTTACAAACTTTGAGGCATTATTTCAAATAGAAGAATAATAAATCTAAGATCTAAAACATCAAGAGATATATTTTTCAGACACTAAATTTTATATTTACTCTAAATGTTATTTACCCTGTTTAAAGTATCATAGCTAACTTATATAATTGCCTCTTGAAAACTTAAAGGCTTAGAATCTTTTTTCACTTTTGTCCTTTTTTGAAAAAATTTTTACATGGAGGGTTAGATTCATATCATAATCTTACTATACGGACAACAAACAAGTAATGGCACAAACAAACAAAAGCAGTGTGGAAACTCTGCTAAGGTTTTAGAAAGCAAGATTTGAACTTTAAGGTTTCAGCCATAAATATGAAAGGTTGAAACAAATTAATCTGAAAGCTTTAAATATAGTTTGGCTAGACAAGAAATGGAGACGTACATTAATTACCTAATACCATATCCAATTTTCCCAGAAGCAAAGCTTTCATCTTCCTCTTTAATTTCATAATCACATCATAAATTTTCTGATATACTGGTAATCAGGACTAGCTTGTGACCCCAAGACATTATCAGGAAACACTCATTTTGTGGCCACTGGAATTGCTGGAGACCTACCGGACAGGCTATTCTATGTTTCGAATGAATGACTCTGAAATGATACTGTGGCTTTACGTGGTTATGCACAAGAACTGGCAAATAGTATCCCTTCAAGTTGAGCAAACCTCACATGCATAGCCATGGCTTGTCTGTGGACCTATACATGATAAGAAATAAACAAGCAGTTCCTATCTCCAGGAAGGACAATGCCTGCTTTTTCCAACTTGATGTTCCATAACACACAAAACCGAACTCTCCTATGTTGGCTGTTTAAAGTTTGACTGCATTCATCAACGTTCTTCTTTTGAATTGAACATCAGGGTATGTTTGCATTGAGGAGATTAGCAAAGAAGGGAAATGAAGAGTTTGATTTAGACTTATATTAAACTTTTCCTTTGTTTTCTTCAATCTAATCATACCCATAGTGCTCTACTACATGTTACGAATATAGAGTTGTACCTTGTAGTGCTAAGTGTTTTAATAGTGACAAAGTGGGTTTGTTTTCTAATTGCAAGGTCCTTGTACTATGTGCAACTTCTCAGTTTGAAAGAAATCAATCTCAATACTGGTTCGATTATTTAGTCTGAAAGGGCCTAAGATTTGTCTTAATTGCATTAGTCCCCATAGCTTATATTGGATCGAAGTTCAAATTTGGTAGAGTTTGACAATTTTCCGTTTTTAGGTTTTCTTGATATGTATGTAACAAATGGCTTGTTCAAAGAACAAAAATAAAAAGGGAAAAAATTAGGATGAGTGAAAAATGACAATAAATTAAGACATGATATATTTATTGATAGATTGGTACTCTTTTTTTCATCAAAATTTTCCCATTGTCATTTTATTTATCTAACAAGATTGATGCATCAAGTTGAGATTATTTGGACCTAAAAACAAATCTGATTTGAAGTTAGGCGTCGGTAACCAGACAAAGTGGTCCTCAAATTATTAGCTAGTAAATGGAATTATTGTTGTTTAAGTTAGCCCACTCAATTATGATTTTTTACATATCATGAACCTAATTCTCTTTATTTAATGTGGTTCAATTGTTATGTAAGGCTTCAAGAAATCACCCATCTCTGCACTGCACATAGCATTCACTATTAACCCTGATTTTGACTCTAGATTAAATCAGTAATATATAAATAAATGAGACTTACCTCTGACATATTTATTTATAATTAGCATGGCTAATCTTCTGTAGATCCAATTTACTGAAATACCTGTTTGAACAATTCAATGTTTGAGCTCACAATTAATGAGGGACCCATTTTTATTTTCCACGTGTAAAAATTCAAGCATGCATGTGAAACTGAGTCAACAAGATTAGATGCAACGTTGTAGGTGTGAAAGCAACGTTGGAGGAAGGAAGGGAGGCCAAGCTGCTCTAGACCACGCACAACAAAGATTAAATTTGAGGAAAATTTAACAGTATCTTCCTCAATAATTGATAGTTTCCTTTTCAATGATGCTAAAATTTGGTCAGTGTCGCGTCACAGAAACAAGAAATCAAAGTAAGAGGACAGAAAAAAGAGGTTCAAATTTGTTTCAATTTTGCTGCTAGAACTTGCTTAAATTCTTAAATTTTCAGCCATATAAAAAAACTGGATTGGCCAAGATAAATAGGCAGCCCTGTGTGCTTTCTTGGGGGCAAAGCAACAATATTGCACATTAGTATTTAAAACGAGAACTGCTAGAAGATGCCTTCTTTCCTTTGAAAAAGGGAAAAGGAAAAAAGAAAAAGAAAAAGAAAAGTAAAAGGGAAGAAAAGATCAAGTCAGAAAGTTCTTGTATTATTGCAAGACCATAGAAAAATCTGGCATTGTGTAGTCATGTCTTCAGTTCAATGTATTCTTGTGTCACATTCATCAGCCAGTAAATCTCATAGTGATTCTGTAACAATTCTGTGTGCACATATGTGTCTATCACTTGTCATCCCTATATTATATTATCTTAACAAATATATAGTGAGGTTATCAATCAATGGGGAACCTTTTAACAACGATTAAATATCGTCAGAATTCATAGTGATTGTAATTGTACGGGTGGCCAATCAATTCTCTTCCTTATGGTTATTATTAAATTACCTTTTCCTCATTAAAGACGAGATTTGATATTTGATAAATATCACTCAAAAAAAAAAAAAACTGGCAAATCATAGTCTTCTATATATGAAACTATCTTGGTGGATGTGAAGAACCATTGTAGTTTAGAAATTTAAGTTGTCATTTGTGTTGAAACTTATTTAATTATAGAAATTCTAATACCATGTTAAAATTTATATCAACTCAAAAACATAAATTGTTAAATGAAGGTCTCCAGATTGTCTTGATTGAGGCCTATGGTCAATAAAGCGTAGAACCTTTTATTAGTTGTGAATGTGAATGTGCTACCTAAGTAAACAAAGCTCAAGCGCGCGGACCATTATAAAGCCATTATGAAGTAAGTGATTAGTCAACACTCAACATATTCATTCAATTCAGATAATTAAACAGACAAGCCTAGCTTACCTTGCCATGTGCTTTGAGTTTGTTTACTTCTTCTTTTATGTACCTTTTTATCTTTTGATTATATAATAAGGGGAGAGTTGAAGCCAAGTCAAGGAAAGCTGAATGCAAAGCTTAAAACCATTTCAACAAAAGCAAACATAAAGAATAACGTTCCTTATATAATATTATGTGAATACTATTGGTTTAATTTTATTAAAAAAAATTAAATGAGAGTGCTTAAGGACAGACTAGACTGTTTATATAATTATACAAAATCATGAAGGTAAGAATTAGGTAGGTAGTGGCACTCATTAAACAAATGGACAAACTAAGAAAAGTAATGACAGAGAATAGAAAATTAATGAAGATGCAATAAAAAGAATCTAATCACAATTAGGATTAACAGCTCCCTTGTCCCCACATATTTTATGTCTTCGGGTAGTCTGATTTATGAGGCTAAGATTAAAGTATTAAATGCTGGAAAGGGCCAGAGTTAAGGCCCCTCTGACCCATGTCCCTTGGCTTTGAACATGGAGGAAATTATGGCAGTCTTTCTCCCTTAGACTTTCATCTTCAAAAACATTTATTGTAATTTTATAATGCTAAAAAATTCAAGTATTATTATTTTTTTATATTTAAACAAATAAATAATTTTTCTTAAAATTTAATATTTGACTTAATAATTATCTAAAAAATTACATGAGTTTAACAAGAAGATAAGTAATAGATGGTAATATATATAAATGATAGTAATTCTAATTGCTTCATCCTATTAAAAATATAGGAAATGAATTCCTCATTTCCTCATGGTCCCAAGGGGAAAAAGGAAAAAAAGAAAAGCCCTCATTTTCGCTTATTCCAAACACCATAAAAACCCTCATTGAACAACATTCACTTCCTAGTTCTTTAAGCAATAGACCCATCAATCCCAAGTGAGAAAAAACAGAGCAACATAAAGTAAATAAGAGAGCAGTCCCATCATTGCAGCCTATAATCCAGCCAAAGGAGAACATCCTTTTGTTCACTATACTTTGAGGAGAAAGTGTCTTCATTTCACACTTGAGAGCTTTCCAAGAACATAGAGAGATGGAGATTGAATCAGCCAAGTGTGAGTGTTGTGGACTGAAAGAGGATTGCACCCCAGATTACATTAGCGAAGTGAAGGCGAAATTTGATGGGAAATGGCTGTGTGGGTTGTGCTCAGAAGCAGTGAGAGATGAAGTGAGCCGAGGGAAAAAGCAAATTTCCGCGATGGAAGAAGCTGTGAAGGCTCACATGTCCTTCTGTCGCAAGTTCAAATCCAACCCTGCAGTTCGTGTGGCTGATGGTATGAGGCAGATGCTTAGGAGAAGATCAAGTGATTTGTCTCCATCATCACCAGCATCATCATCAAGGAAGTATACGAGGGCAGCCGGTACTTCCCAAGTTGGAGATTCTTCCAGCTTTACATTGTAACAGATGGAATAACAGAGCAGATAAAGACTGTTTTGGGGTTGGAATTAATAAAATTTATAGGTATGACCCCTTCTTTAGCTAAGCTTTGTCATCTTGTTCTGTACAGGGTGTGATAATTCAGATGAAGGATCTTTTTCTTCTCGTTTCGCTTTTCTTTCAACTGATCTATAACTTGTTATTATCCCATATCTCCTCTCCTTTCTCGGCACAGTTTAAGATACGACCCCATACAGAAATCTCGACATACAAAATATGTGATGTTATGTTGTGCTTGATATAAGACACGTATGATATACAATACGGTTCAAGAGAAAAAGAAATGCAACATAGGCATTCATTCTTCATAAGATATGTGAACTTTTCTATGCTTGAGAGTTGAATATTAGGCCTTTCTTTTACATATTGAAAGAAGCAGTTGTGATTCTAAATCAAAATTAGGCATCAAGTACGCTGAGTTTTCTTCTTTCTTTGAATTTTATCATTTGTGTCTCCTTGAAGTTAGGAAAGTGCTCTAATGGCTTTAAAGACGATGATGAGTCAGAGAAGTGAGAATAGAACTTGTGCATCCATTTCCTTTCATAAGGTCCAAAAGAAGCTTATGCACTTTGCAAATGAATGTGACATTGGTCGGTTTAAGGGGTAGTTGGTTTGAGACTTTTGGGCAGTGTGTCCTGGCGATTTATTCTTTGAGACTGATAATCTGATTTATAATACCCAATAAAATCCATAACATATCTGAAAATCTGATTAAACTATTAATAACATAGCACCGCTAGTCAACTCCTCACTCCACTATATTGGGTTAGTTTATGCCATAAACCTCAATTTCTAAAGCTAATTTGAGAATTTCTGCGCTTCATGACTTCATTGCTAGTTCAACTTGGCCGATGTAATGATTTTCTTGCTTTTTATTTTTATTTTTTAATATATATATATATATATATATATAATTATGAAAATATGGTATTTTAAAAGAGGTTAAAATTCTATTTTAAGAGTTTATTTGATACGTAAAAAATTAGGTATAAAATTACAAAAGAAAAGAAAAAGATGATTTGTAAAAAAAAATATTTATAATATCTTTATTTTTAATAATTGAATAATAATTAATAGATGATGTTGAATAATAATTTAATAATATTTATAGGAGCAAAATTGACATATTATCAAATTTTTTCTCTCCTTTTCATTTTCCCCCTCTTACCAAATGCCCTTTATAGACAGAGTATGTTTTGATATATTTTTTATAGAATTTTTTTTTCATTTAATCCTTCATAAATAAGATATTTTTTAATTTAATTCTTTATAAAATTATCTTCTTAATTTGATTTCTCACAAATCAAACTATTATCACTAATTTTCTTACGTTAATTTATCATTAATAATCAATTTACATATTATATAATAGTGACTAAAAGATAATCTATTAACAAATATTTTATGTCATTACATTTATTAATTTTATATACAATATATTGCCATAAAGTTATTATTAATAATAATAATTTTATCTGTGAGAAACTTAATTAAAATACTATTCTATGAGAAATTTAATTAAGAAATACTTCCACTATAAGGGATGAAAAGATAATTCTATAAATGATTAAACTAAGAATACTTTATCCCTAATTTACCAAAGTAAAGTTTAAGTCATTTTAAAAAAATAAAATAAAATTGCATTTACTATGCATGTTGAATTTTGGTATTAAATATAACGTGATATTTAAAATTATACATTAATATCTTAAATTTTATTGTGTTAAAATATTCATATCAATATCATATTTTGTATCTAGCTATGATAATGATAATTTGCTTAACGTGCACAATCTAATGGCGATAATTTTCTTGACGTACACATTCTCCATAGTCCCAAACAAAGAAATATGTGAGATGTAGTGGGGAAGACACTAATGTCGTTGAGACTAAACATGGTGTGAGTGATCATTAAGGTACTCCATCATCATCAATTAAGGTTTGTTTCGAATCATAAAACTCACTATTAGCTTGCATTTGGAGGTTTCGTGTTGAATCCAATCATGAAAGTAATTTTTAATTAAGAATTATTTCCTCTTATTAAAACGATCTCAATCCTCCATGAATGCAATGAAAGAGATGCAGAGTGTGAAATGTGAACAACAAGAAGACAGATGGTACTCGAAATTTTCATGCCCCATTTACGGCGGACACGGTATCATATTAAATATAGTTGCCTCTTTTCAACCGTAACCGCAACAATTTTCTTTGTCATTGATTGATAAGGCTTTGGTTGGATGAAGCGTGTGAATTCTCTGACCAAAATTCCATTGTTTTAGCCCAACATGTATCAAGCTTTTGTGAACTGGACTTTCCTTATTAATCTTTAAATGAAACGCACTTATAATTTAAAAAATTGCTTAGGTTTTCATTTCTTGAAATTGTGACTCAAATCAATCAATAAAGAACAAATGTTTACTATTCTGTCTTTAAATTTTAAAAATACACAATTTAATCTTTAATTTTTTTTTAATTTATTACTCTTTGGTTCTTTGTTAGTAAAAAAAAAAAAATTTTAAACATGAATCATATATTTGTTAGATTTAGAAACTAAATAATCAAGACAAGTGTGTTTCAAAGACAAAAATTTATATTTCCTCCTCATTAATAAATTATGATGGTCCAATCCCTAACGAATTTTTTAAGCCTTTATTATAAAATTCTTTAATAAAAATATAATGTTTTCCTCATCGATAAATTATGTTCTACCCTAAGAAAACCTTGCAACTCATTAGTTTCCAAAGTTTCCCATCTAACATGGACCCTGATTTCCTGATGATATGAGTAGCAATCCTTCCTAAGTATTTGGTTTTTTTTTTTTGGGAAAAAATTATATTTCAAGATTATAAATTAAAGATATTTATTATGAAAAATCTTAAATATCAAAATATTTAGGAGAATCCAAGGACCTAATTTTTCAGTTGCAGGACAAAAATATCTATATTTAATTATACAAATTCGTTATTATTTAAACTTTCGAGAGTCACAAGTAATTTTTATTATTTTTATTATCTAGTTTTACATTTGTTAATACCATATTCTAATATTCTTACTTCACTTGAAAATGAATGCATATAACATAAGATTGATGAATAAATATAATAATAAACACAAACTTCAGGGAATAGAAATATAAAAAAATCACTTGTAATTTTTTTAAAAATTAAGTAATAACAAATTTGCGTGATTAAATAAGAGTATTTTATTCTCTTACTAAAAAAATGAGATTGTTGATTCTTTTAAAATAATTTTAAATTTTAAAATTCTATCGAATAATTTATATGTACTGAAAGTGCAATTTTGCCACATTTCTCCTTGAATAAAATGGCAGTGAGATCGCCATCAATGATGCCGATGCCAGCCTAAAATGTAGGAGTTGGCTTCTTCTTTCCCTCCCTCGCTTTTGTCAAAGTGACAATAAATGTTGGCAAGGACCTTTCACATTTCAATCAGATTGTGCGTCCGTCGCTCCAAGTATTGCTCCCGTCACCTCAAACTGTTTCTTTTTTTTTTTTTTTAAATAAGGTTTAGTTATGGTAAGTTTGAATTTTTTTTTCGGTAGATTATCTCAAAATTCATGATGATAATATTTATTGTTACACATAAATTTCAAAGCTTGATTCAGCGACAGAAGAATTCGAGCTTCTCATTTCATCACCCTTTCCTATTTCTTGGTCATCTACTGGGATTGAGGTCCCTTTTACCATGATAATTCTCTAGAAAAATTTTAAAGCAGATCCAGCTTATCGAAAATAAGTAAATTAAAGTAATTATATATATATAAGCCTAAATACATTTTTATCTCTCTAATTTTATGAAAGTTTTAGTTTGGTCCACCTAATTTAAAAAGAGACAATCTTGTCTTTAAAAAAAAAACCCAATTTTATGCTTTTGTCATATAATTCATCCAAATTTTAAAGTTTTAAAAGTTTGTTGACTTAAACAGTATTTTTATCTAACATTGTTAAGTCACATTCAAATTTAATGGTCGTGTCCATATACCATTAAAATTTAGGTGAAGAAGTGACAAAATGGTAAAATTAGATGATTTTAGAAGCGAAAAGGGAAACATGATCATTTTTTACTAAAATTGACTAAATTATAACTTTTATGTAATTAAAATGTCCAAAAGTGCACTTGTATGTTTATTTATAATTAATTTAATTTAATTTAATTTATTTATCATAGATTTAGTTTATTTAAAAATCTTTCAATTCTCAAAGTTCAATTTTTTTTTAAGTGTTGTAATCAAATGGGGTCCAAATTTGCACAAATTTGAATTAATCTATCCTTTTAATTTAACCAAAAACAAATCATCTATACTTCTTGCAATATAACCCCAAAATATTAGCCTAATTAAAATTCAAACTTATGACAAAATATTATTATACCTAATTATACATTTCACGCTCTCTTTTATTTCTAGAACAACCAGTTTGTGTTGGAGTCCCTTTTTGTTTTTTGGGCACATGCCACGCCATTTTGGACAGAAAAAACCCGTAGCATAGGATCTTTGAATATCTTAACTAACATTATAAGCAGTTGGAAAGGAGGCCAATGAAAAAGCTCTTGATAGTTGATTGCTTCTACGTTAAGCCCTTTGGTTTCAGGGATCAGCTTCAGCTTTCAAGTCATCAATTGGATCCCACCCCATTAAGGTTCAGTTAAGGCTATTTTGTAGAGGGTTTAAACTATCACTCTTTTTTAATTATCTTGAGATTTGCATACTCAGTTTAATAAATAATATTTTATTATTGATACACAAATCTGTAAAAGAAATTAATAAGTGAGAGCTTGAGTATTTGTACACCCAAATTCTCCACAACACTAGTTTTTTAATTAATCGCAGAATCTCCCTCGACACTTGAGAACTTGTATTAATATTCTTTAATGAATGGGTTATGGGTATTCATAACATAAAATTATCTATAAAGGATTGAATGGAAAGAAAAAATGTAAAAATGATACAACTTCAACCTGTCTGGATAGATAAAGAGATGGAGGGTTTTTTGAGCCATATCCGTTTATTGAAGAAAGAATTGAGCCAAATTCATGTTAAAAAAAAGAATTACACTAGAATGCCGTAGGAGAAGAGGAAATCGGACGGAGCCTTAACTTCAATGAAAAGACTGCATAGTTAATCAGCTTCGAACCTTCTTTTTATCTTTAACAGTTGACCACCAAAAGGGTTGATTCATACGCAATTGTAAAGTGAACAGTAGGGCCATTATTGTCATTGTACAATGTCAAACCTTTCAAGGGGCCAAAAAAAAAAAAAGGTTATACTAAATATGACCGTTGGGATTCAAAATTTGAATGCCATATATTTCTCAACGGAAAAGGCTTAGACACACACAAAAGAAACAAAACAGAGAAATACCCAGAAGAGAAAGCACACACCAGAGAAGCTACAGAAGCCATGAGAACCATCCTTCCACAATCAAAATCAAGCACTGGCTGCACCACTACGTCCACCAGGGAAGACGACGACCGATCGTCGGATCATCAAGACAGCTGCTACTTCCCGGGTTGCCTCAAAGACGCCAATTGCAACTGCAGATTTTGCTTGGAAAGCTATGCCACCCTCGACCGTATGCCTATGAGCATTCAGAAAAGCTCCCTCACTAAGCTCTCTGCTTCCCGATCCAATGTCGAGCATACTCCAATCTCTTTCGATGCTTCCATTTTGTCCACACCCAGATCGAGTGCTTCCCAGATTTCGCCCTCCCCTGTCATCAAATCCAATGCTAGATCGATTTTGGACGGAAAAATGGAAAAGGAGAAGGAGAAGAAGAGAGAGTGGGGTTTTTCTAGGGTTAAGTTCTTTAGATTAGTACTGGGTGTGGGCTTAATTTTATCTGCGGAAGTTGCTTTTCCCTGGGTTGTTTCTGGGATTTTTCGACCTGTTTTGTCACCAGATGTAATGAAAAGGGTTGGCGAGAAATCATGGGTAGTGCAAGATTTGAATGGAAAGTTAAGATTTTTGCAGAAAGAGCTGCAAGATATTGTTAAAGGAAAGGTTTGGAATTGCAGCTATGGTAATTCTGTATGGGAAATCAGCCAGGTATTGTTCATTACAATAGTTTTTTACTTTAATCTCAATGTCTTAAAGAACTGTGAGTGTCCATTCCAAGTTTAAGAAATATGGTATTCTGAATTTATATATTATTTCTTGCTGTACCATTAAGAAATTATAGCTGACCAAACACTGAAATTGCACTTAGGATGGTGTTCTATTGAACTCCCGTTGTACATTGTACAAATCAGCAGCAGAGGAGGTGACAATATGGGGATGGCCTCTGCAAACAGCTGGATTGCTCACAACTGGATTTTCTTCTCGAACATTCACTATCTTATCTGGAAGAATTACTGAGGTAATCTTAATACTCTGCCTTTTCTTGCACATCAGACGTAATGCAACACTTCAAATTATACCTAGAAACTTTGTTTTTTGGGGTCATGTTGCAATATTTATTAGTGTCAATGTCAGTATACGTGCTTCTTAGTTGATAAATGAATTTTGTCAGACATAACATATGCTATTGTTGCCTGAGTCTCTATTTTTGCTTCATTCAAAAGTGGAATGCTGGACAAGTTGGCTATTTGATTCGAAAAGCAAATGCTTCTTGGGTACAACCAAAGTGGGGTGCCTCAGTAGTGCAATTAGACCCCAATACGTGGGTTCTTGAGTATAGAAGGGGCTCTGCTTTTGATAACTCAAAGTTGTATTCAGCAGCATTGGAGTGGTTCAAGTACAGGATTTCAAGAGTGGCTGGAAAAGTGAAGAAGGAATTTTGGCTGTTCGCTGCTTTTGAGGATCATCAATATGCTGATTTCACAGCAAACTATGGTACTAAACTGCCAACCTGAAGCCAGCAACGGATAATGGCAGATATTATATTCTCATTGCTTGTGAGAAGTTCTATTTTTTTCCGCTGTGGTTTATTTTTTTTGAAATTGCCTTTCAATTCTATATATTCAATCGTATATGTTGGTCTTGAATTCAGTAAATTGATTACTTTATGACGAGAATGTGCGCCAAAAACTATGTTTATTTGCATCGCTGAAGGAGAAAAGATCTAAATATAAGAGTTGTAGTGAGGAAGTTTTCTCCAAGCACTGAAAACAAAAACACCTGCTTGCTTTTTGGGTGCTGGAATATTATGAAATATATATATATATATATATATATATCACAAAAGTAATAAATTTTACAATCTCAACCTCCTTACGGTTCTTTGCATCACCTTTCGTGTGAGGAACAGGGGACTTTGACACAATGAAAATGAATCAACCTTTTTAATTCCTTACGTTACGAATTGACATACTTGATCCACAAACTATAATGTGATTTCTGAAACTCCCCCCCCCCCCCCCAAAAAAAAGACAATAACAAAAATAAAAACATTAGAATTAGGTCTTATTTGGCATATAGAAAGCTTTTTGATAAAAAGTCAAAATAAAATACTAAATATATTTGGTATAATAAGAAAAAAAATAAATATTTTTTCTACATTTGTTTGATAGCATGAAAAGAGTAATAGAATAGAAATTAGATGATGACAAATGATTCAAATATTTTTAAATTAAAAAATTAATATAGGAATAAGAAGATAGGAAAAAAGATTGACAAAATTTTTTTTTTGTTGGACAGAAATAGTAGATATACTACTTTAAAATTTAAATTATATAATTTCAATATTTTAATTTTTTGTGTGCATATATGTGTAATTATATCTTATTTTAGTTCTAATAAAAAATAGCTTACACTAATTCTTCTCTTTTCTCTTTTTATTAATTCTTTTTCTTTTTCTTTTATTCTCTTTTTCTTTCTTTTGTTCACCTTCATCGAAGATGCTTCACCCATCTTCTTTAAACATCACTTTCCTCCACAATTGCCAAATCCAAAGTCTACTAATCCTCCTCCTTATTACACACTACTACAGTACTTCTACATCTTGACACCAACAATTGCTGCAATTCATCAAGACATAATGGGCAAAATGGATATTTTCTAGAAATGACTCCAACTTTGCTCCCTTCCCGCGCAATTCAGGGTGAAATGCCATGAAGGAGAAATTTCCTTTCCTGTCCAACTCTCTTTCTACCAAACATCACTTGGTTGATGGATTCTGTTTAATTTTTCATTTCTTGTGCTTTACCAAATAGGGCATATATTATTTTTATTTTTATTGGCAAATTTAAACGACTTTATGTCTTTGAATTAAAGTTTATTTCTCACTCTAATTGGAGTTTTTATTCGTATAACTAGCGCGAGGCCAGAATTTTGAGCTTTTTTATTCAAAATTTTATCTAACAAAAAAATTTACTCATATTTCATGTTAATAGGGGAAATCGATGACGCAAATTTCGACTTCTTCCTTTTTGCTTATTTTTAAATATTTTAAATATCTAAATTTAAAATTTAAATATTTTAATTTTAATTTTTTTTTTAAATATTTTATGGCTTCGACTTTCCTTGCTATCATGACAGCAATAGGGGCCTGGGGTGTAGAAGGGGTTAAGGAGAGACAAAAGAGAAGGATAAAGGGTGGGGGGGTGAACACGGGCCTAGGCGAGTAGATTGTTATTTTAATATAATACATTATATTATGTATAAAATAATAAGTATAAATGAAAAAAAAAATAGCCAGAGGAATAATTAAAAAACACACAAATATGAAAAATATTGTAACAAAAATAAAATATAAAATATAAAATATAAAAATAACAAATTGTAAATATTTATATAATATAATATAATATTTTAAAACTATTAATTAATTATAATACATATTATTTTGTAACCTAAAAAAATAATTAATAATACTTTTAGAAAAATAATAAGTGAAAATAATAAAACCATTAAAAAATTAATTCTAAAAATAACTAATAGTAGTTATGCTTTAAAAAAAATCATTATTTGATATTAAGATCGAAATATTTTTAAAATGATTGCTTTATAAAAAAATTTCTCATGTTGAAATATAAAATATATTTTTTAATAAAAATTAAAATTTTAAATTTATTTGTATAAATTAATATTTTTATTCTTATTAAAATTTTATCCAAAAAATATCATCTCAACTTATTTAAAATAATGAATTGGCTTAATTCAATAATGTGTTTGTATTATTTGATTAATAGAATAAATAAGTTGAATATTCGAGCAAATTTATTATTCTAAATAAGTTAAGATATTTTTAATTGCTAAGTCATTTTGTCCAATCAGAATTTGGTTAGTCATTATCTTTTACCGCCTAGGATTTAATAATAAAATAGTTGGATAATTTTTTGACTGCATGTTAATTGGTATAAATATATATTTTTTAAATTTCAATGTGAGAAAATTTTTTATGAAGCACTAATTTTAAAAAATATTTTAATTTTAATATCAAATAATAGTCTTATTATTTTTTAAATATAACATTATTATTTATTTTTATAATTAATTTTTTTAATATTTTTATTGTTTTTTCTTATTAGTTCTTCTAAAAAGTACTATTAATTATTTTTTTAAGTCACAAAATAATACCTATTGTAATTTATTAATAATTTAAAAATATTATATCATATTTTACAAATATTTACTATTTATTATTTTTTATTACATTTGTTTAGTTTTTTGTTTTTCTTATAATGTTTTTTATATTTTTGTTTTTTTATTCATACTTGTTATTTTATACATAATATAATATATTATATTAAAATAATAATCTATCCCCATCAGGCTTACACCCCATGTTCCCCCCATCCTCACCCTTCCTACCCCCATCCTTGTCATGGCAACAAGGAAAGCCAGCTGGAATGTGCATAGGGTGAGACAGGTCAGGAATTACTTCATTTCGAATTTTGGTCTGATTTCAACATTAAATTAGAGTTATAGATTTTGACTTTTCATAAAATATTTAAAATAAAAATGGAGAAATTATAATTCTAAAATATGATATATATAAGTAAATATTTTTGTTACATACGATTTTGGATAAAAAATATTATTTTAATAGAAAAATACTTAAAATTCCCACAAGGCCTGAGTTATGCATAGCAATAAAATAAATAAGGAGGAGGGAACGTAGGAAAAACTTGGGAGGGACAAAAACACCAATAGCATAAAGCCCAAAGCAAAGTTACGATTATATTATGGTTTGTAAATAGTAAACAGAGGGGAATCATTCTTCTAAAGATTTATATAGATGTGTGTGTGTGTGTAGCCCAAAAATCTTATTTCATTGCATAGTTTGGTGGATCTAAAATATAAAGCGAATTGGCATAATTGTCCTGTTGCAAGATTGACGATGGTAATAATTTTTCAAAAGGGTTTCTATTTGTAACTTAATTGAAATTATAGATACTCAACATTTATTACTACTGAATTTAAGAACTCATAATTATTTTAGGTATCATCGAGGCATTATTTCAACGTCTTTAAACAGGCAAAAGCAGCAATGACAATGGATAAATGTGGTCAACTGGCAGGCTCAAAATATGATAACGTAACTGTATAGTTCAATTTACTAACAAAAATAAGTCACCAAAAATCTTTACAAGAACAAATACCCCCTTTACAATGGTGAAACCTAGTTCTATCTCTCACAACAATCTCTATCTCATATACCTTTGAAACCAACTTCATAAAGGTATGGCAATCCTCGCATATTCTAAGATTCTTAACTATACGAATGCATGACTCTTTTCTCCCACTAATTAGCCCATAGCAAAGTGCTAACTTTTCACTATGCCATAGTACTACTTCCTTCTTTTCTTCCTCTTCTAAATCCATCAAAATGCCTGATGCACTTGGCGTGTAGCCAAGCAGCTTCAACTGACTGACTACCTCTTGCAGCTTCTCATATATTTCATCTGCTTGTTTATGATATCTATCTGCCATTAAGAACACATGCACCTCATTATTCATTTCAATCCTACTACATCCCCTCTCCTTAGAAATACCTTTATGTCTCATTAGTTTCCTGATCTGTCCAACATCTTCCCACCTTCTTTCTTTGGCGTAAATGTTTGACAGAACTACAAGGGCCCCATCATGATCGGGCTCTAGCTCAAGAAGTCGTTTGGCAGCATACTCTCCTAATTCAACCTCACCGTGGACTTGACAAGCAGACATAAGGGATCCCCAAATAATAACATTGGGTGCCAAAGGCATTGTCTCAATAAGCTCAAGAGCATCTCTCAGGAGATTGGCTCTACAATAGAGGTCAACCATGCAACCATAGTGCTCATGTTTGGGGGAGATGCCGTAATCATTAATCATTGATGAAAAGATTTGCCGGCCTTCGTCAACTAATCCTGCATGACTGCAAGCATAAAGGACCCCCACAAATGTAACCCAGTTGGGCTCAATATTTTCTTCTCTCATTCTGTGGAAAAGGCTTAAGGCATTATTAGCATCCCCATGCATGGCAAATGCATTGATCATACTGGAACAAGATATCACATTTTTTCTCCGCATATTCTCAAATATCTCTCTTGCTCCGACCAAGCTTCCACATTTGGCGTACATATCAATCAAGGCATTATTGACTGATAGAGCTCTTCCAAACCCATTTTTATCTGCATACAGATGAATCCATTTAGCTTGATCCAGTGCTCCAACATGAGCACAAGCAGAAATGACACTCAGCATTGTGATATGATCTGGTATGATTCCCCGTAGTTGCATCTCATTGAACAAGTTAAGAGCCTCCTGAGGCTGATCGCTTTCAGCATAGCCAGATATCATTGCACTCCAACACACCAAGTCCTTTTCAATCATTTGGTCAAATATCAAGCGAGCATCGTTAACCATTCCAAGTTTTGCATACCCTGAAACCATTGCAGTTGAAACAACCAAGTGTTTTGATGAGAGTTTATCATAGAGTTGCTGAGCTAAATCCATTGCACCACAATTTGCATACATGTTGACAAGTGCACTCTGTAAATGAGAGTCAACAGCAAGATCATTATCCTTAATGAGCTCATGAATTGTTTTGCCATAGCTTAAATTTCCAGCATGACCACAAGCAGAAAGTACAGTGCAAAGAATTATCGCATCTGGCTCCATACCAGAGCTCTTCATATCTTCATAGAGCTCTAATACGTGATCAAAAAGACCACTCTGGCAATACCTGTTTCAAAAAGTCAAATTTTAAAATTTAATCAGCAAAGTACAACAATAAAAATATGCAACAACAGCACCATGAATTATGGTGGCTCTTCCCTCTTTTCCATTTCATCCTGAGCCTCATTTGATGCAGAGCAGACGATACCACTAAAATATATATAAAACCTTTTCTGAATTCAAGCACACCATGACAGTACGTCCTTTCTATTACTCTCAAAGGCAACCACCAGGATTTTTTGCCATTAAATCAGTTTTTACTTCTCAGGCCTAAGAGCTAGCCCATATTCCTTTTCTTTCTTCTTTTGGAAGTGAGATGCTACATTGTTCAGTTATCTTTTCCATTTATCTATTTTGTCTTTCTCCAAACGTAAACATTAAAAGGACATGCCTTTATATTTATTTCTGGGCTTATGACAACATATTTCAAATAATGTGCATCAAAATGATTTCTCCAGGCAGCATCAGTAAGAAGCAACACATATTGTTTACGCTGTCAGTGAACGATTTTTAGATTAATTCATGGCATAGATGTAACGGTGGAGGGGAAGAAGTAGCATATCGCCAAGCTTGGTGTGAAGCGACAACAATATCAAAATTTAAAAACTAAGGGGAAATTGAGATGAAAGAAAAAACAGAGCAAGAAAATAAAAGTAAATAAACTTGAAACAATCTTCTCCACGAATGATTAACATGAAACTAAGTGGAAAAAAGTCATTGCAAAAGAAAATGCAACGTACTAAACCATACCCATCAATCATAATATTCCATGCAACAACATCCCGGTGAGACATTTTGTCAAACAGCGAACGTGCATCCATAATCCGTCCACATGCCGCATACATACCAATCAACCCTGTCTGAATAAATGGATCAGAATCAAAACCCAACTTGGATGCAAGCCCATGAATCTCCAACCCCTCATTCAAGGCAGAAGCTTTTGAAACCCCTCTCAACAATGGTGGGAAGCAAAACCTGTCTAAACTCGACCCATCTCTCCTCATCTTCTCATACACCAAAAGGGTCTTCTCAGGCTTGGCACCGCGAGACAATTCACGCAAGACTCTGTTGCAAAAATGGGTCTCTGGGTTTCGAATTTGGCAGAAGATGGAGAGGGCATAGTCGAGACCGGAGGAGAGAGCACAGGAGGAAAGGACTAGCTTGAGAAGGAGGGAGTTTGAGCAATCAATTCTAGAGCGAAGGATTTGAGCATGAACCTGTTTAAGGTGTGTGAGAGTTGTGGAGCAAGTGAGGGCTGTGAACAGAGTGTTGTGCCAAACAGAATTTGGTTTGGGGTTGAGAGGAAGAGCTAAAGTGGCATGTGTAAGGCTGGACATTGTTGTTGGTTCGCAAAGAAATGGAGGGAAAACAGCAGAATTAAGAGCTCTTCAACGTCTATTGTATCCACGAGCATCCCAATGAGGGTTCAAAACTGGGGTACAGAGAGAAAGCAGAGGGAGGCATGCATGCTGATTGCTGATTCTAAACCAGTTACAAACTGATTGGCTGTGTGAATGGATAAACAAGGGAGCCTTTTATTTCTTGGTATGGCAGGATCGATCAATATATATTTTTATCTTAGTTTAGGAGTCCTGAACTGATCTCTCGGACTGCCTATTCTTTTTTTTTATTATCTTTTTCTTTTTAATTTGTACCAATTCTTGTGCAACCAAGACAAGTTTTATAAAAATTCAGAAACTTCTGTATATTATTTAAAATGTTATTTTTTATATAATATCAGACATTTTAAATAAATTTCGTTTTACACTTAAGATACTAAAATCAAAATAACAGCATATAATGCAATTTTTGCAGAGTACAATAGAAAAATTACAATTTACTTTATGAATTTAGACTTAATTATAAAATTGCTTTGTAATTTTCTAATGTGTCAGAACATTTTCTTAAACTTTGGACCAGAGATGATAGAATATTCATACCAGTGAGTGTCTACAAATTTACTTGTTAGGGTTTAGATTAAAAAAGAAAAAATAAATAGGCGTAGATCTACGTTTGAAATGTGTTTGGTGATTTTTATAAGTGGAAGTCTGAAGCGTGATACTCATCCCACTATAAACTTGTAATAAACAAATACACACATGTAATTTATTTATAATATACACATATATGAAGATGCAAAATCTTAAAAATAAAAATAAATAAAATAAGAATTAAACTTGAGATTATATCCTTTGAATTAAAAGATATTTGCTGTGTTTGGAAAAGTGTTAGCCCCTCTCCCAAATCACATTTTATATGAAGCAAGAAATTAAAATTTTTACTGAAAATGTCAAGCCAATCGAGATAAAATTTTGTGTCTTCTTTTTTAAGTAAATTCCCACCTTCTTCTCTCTCTCTTCCTTCACACCTCACATATTTTAAAAAATATTCTAATTCAGGAGATCCAAATTCATTAAACTCGCGGACATTAAAATTCTAACACTTACTTATTTTTCATGTTCACAAATTGCTTTGCTTTGCATTCAAAGGAAATTATGTTTAAATTAATTAGCCATTTCAGGAGCAACAGAAAGGAACTCCTTATGTTTTTTATTTTTTAAAATACCATAACAAGCATACAAAAACTAACAACAAATTATAGAAAAACATCATAGGCATGAGGAGAGCAAGATATGAGATCTTCTGACCACTGCTGCATTTACCTGTTTCCTTTCACTGAACCCATCATCAAAATTTGATGAAAGTGGTTTCCCAAGACCTGTAAATCCCTCTTCAACTTAGAATTTTTCATGGAAAATCTGTGAAAAAAACACAATAAAAAAATAAAATCAGAAATAAGGGTTTCCAAGGGAAGGAGCTTTTCTTGATAAAGTAGTGTCTCCTTTCCCCTTAAAAGTCCAACAGAGTCTAATTCTTTACATAAGAGAGGCTCCCTGCTGTTCAAGTTGCTTTTAAGTATTCGTTTGAAAACACGATAAAAAATCACATTGATATTAAAGTTTTAATATCTTGCTTCATGTTAAACGTGATTTTAACAAGATATACTGTATTTCTAAATACACTATAAATTAACATGGGTACAACTTATTGCTTTTCTTCTTCAAGTATATGGATTCTCTCTTTATGTGTTGTAATCCTTTATTACTTCTTAAATATCTTCATGCACTATGCAAAGTCGTTGACCCTTTTCATTTTTACCCATCTAATTAATTGTCATCATATTCTACAATTTGAGCAAATTAAATTTTCACAAAATTATTTAAAATAACTTTACTTTTAAGTTTTTAATACATTTCTATGTTTGACTAGTAAGTTCTCATCTCTTCTTTTCGAATAAGTTATATTAACTTTATTTAAGATTTAGTTAAATTGTGTTAACATTTAATATGTATTACAAAAACCTTATTTAGTCTTTATCATCTGTCAATAAAGTCAATTCTCTGCACAAAGATATGTGGGATTAGAAAGAGATAAAATGCTGGCTGCTTCCTGATTGAAATGTAAACTATCCTCATCCCATTTGTCCAAAGTTACCTACCATCATTTCACCAAATTTAGAACATAACCTTTGCTTTTGTGTGCCTGCATTTACAATAATTCATCCAAATCAACACTCTCCGTCTTCGCAGATAAAATATTTAAATACTTAAAATATTTTAACAGCTAATCTATTGATTTTTATATCGTTATTCAATGAATTATATTAAACATAATACAAATACATTACTTAAAAAATAAAATAAATTATTCTTTTCTCTTTGAAAAATGTTTAAATTATATATTTATTTGTTTATTGAAAAAAAAAGCTAAAAATTGGCCAATACATCCCAATATAATATTAGTTATTTTATTTAAAATATATTTAATGAATAATGTATTTTTAAAAATTTTATGTTAAAAATCATAAGTTTAATTCATTTTAAATTCAAAAGATAAATATATTATATTAGTTAAAAATATGTTGAATATACTATATTATATAAGTAATAATATAGGATACTTTGCTCAAAATAAGTATAATTATATCTTGTTTTTTAATTTTAGAAAAGAATAATATAATTTTTTAAAATAGAGAGAATAACTTATAATTTGAGTATATCTCAAGAAGGTAAAGTGTAATTTATTGAAAAAATACAATTTTATTACAGGCACATAATATTTTAAATAAAATTAATTATTAGAAAGTTATTATTATTATTATTATTAAAAACAGACAAGCAAACACAAGCCGGAGCCAGGGAGTCCCCCGACGACCAACCGAGTACTGATACAGCGAAAGAAAACGCGAACAAAATTGACAATTATCATTGTTCATCTGCAAGCAAGGGTACTAATATGGGCGAAGCATTGTTCGACCTTGAACAAGTTCTCAAGTCCAGACAGGTACATTCACCCTAATCACCTCTAGGGCTCTTCTCGATATTATGCTGTGATCCAGCATCAAATCGTCACACCCAAATTCTTGATTCTTGGGGCCTTTGGTCATGCTTATTTGGAATTCTATTTTCCTATTTGTTATTGTTATTATTACGGGTATTTTGACTGCCGTTTCTTGATTCTAAAAGCCTAATAGCGTTAGCAATTTAGGGGCTTTACTTTCTGGCAAATAATTAATTCAATTGGGTTTATTTAATTGGACTGTTTCACTTTATATTGAAAGTGGACACTAATGGTAATCATAGGAAGATATATACTTTTAAATGATTTTAAAAGGGTGTTGAAAATTGGGAAGTGCTTGTAAATGCTAATGAGAAGACATGTGAAAATTCAATGGAACTGGCCTTGATGTTGCTGCAGCTACTCACATTTTCAACAACTATATCCCTTTTTTTTTTCAAGGAAAAATTGACACCTCAGGAAGACAGTATTCTTGAATCATGCAAATCTAAAGCTGTTAGGGACTTCACTTATAGTGCAGTTGCTGGGGGTACAGTTGCATGGACAGGTCAGTGACTCCAGTTCTTGAATGTTTCCCACCTGCTATGGGGAAGAGTTGCTCAAGATTTATGCTGGTGCTTATTTGCAACAACATCACATTTATATAGGAGCATTATCTGCTCAAGATTTATTGTTCTTTAATTTTGTATCCACTGTCTGCTGTATGCTAAAGAAAAACATCACTTAATTCCGTTCAACGTACAGCAGATTATCATTATTTTTAACTCCAAGATATATATATGCTGCTGCTTATTTGCAATAACATTACATTTATATGGGAGCATTATCTGATCAAGATTTGTTGTTCTTTAATTTTTTATCCACGGTCCGCAGTATGCTTCCCCCCCCCCCCCCCCCAAAAAATAACATCACTTAATTCTGTTTAACGTACAGCAGATTATCATTATTTTTAGCTCCAAGATATATATGCTGCTGCTTATGTGCAATAACATTACATTTATATAGGAGCACTATCTGCTCAAGATTTGTTATTCTTTAATTTTGTAAACACCTATTCTGAGGTATGCTCTGCAAAAACATTACTGAATCTGTTCAACTTACAGCAGATGGTCATTAGTTTTAACTCCAAATATGGTTTTAGTTTTTTTTTCGGTTGTTATCCTTTCATGTATCCTGATAACCTCAAATGCTTCATGGCAGCAACTTGGAAACTCAATAAATTATTTCGAATCAACCTTGCATTTGGTAAGATTAATATCACTATTACCCTTTTCCTTATGATCATTTCTGGTATCATTGCCCCCCCTGAGGCTCTTCCCCCTTCCCCTTCTTTGCTGTGTTATAATTTTGCAGGAACTGCTGCTGTCTTTGGGTTGTGGAGATTTGGTAGATCCTTGGATTCCTGTGCAGATTATATTCTTGGACTGAAGGGGAGTAGAATGCAGAAGGAGTTAGCAAATATGTAGGTCTTCTCAGCTAACTTGCTAGTTCTTAAACTAACTTTTCCTGTTTGTGCAATAATCTGGATTAGTAACATGTTCTCTGGTATTCTTGAATAGTGTCAATAGACGTTTAAACAAATGCTTGCTGTCTTAAGTTAGCTGGGACACCTGAGTCAGATTGGCTTTAGTCCTCTATGCACTGGGTGAGCTGAGAATTAAATTTACAAGATCTTCTGTATACAATCGTCTAATGTAATGATATAATCAGTGTCAGTGTTGCCAATTCTATCTGAATTGAAGTAGTCTATTAAATATCATATCACCCAATTGCAAGTAGTTCATAGTAAATTAGGATGCATTTGTTGGTTGGTAGGAGGAAAAAAACTGAAAGAATTCTTAGAAGCGAGAAATATTTAATTTTTTCTTAGCAGAGGAGTATATAAGGTGAATTGAGAATATGGTGGGAGTATATTCATTCTTTACACAATATTTTCCCCTCATTCACATAAAAATTGAAAATGCAACAGTGATAAGTCCAAACAAAATGGCTGTGCAATTCAACTAAATTATATCAATGCTTTTGCAAGGCAATGCTATTTCCAATGATATGAAGATAAATTCTTATTTCATCCCTTCAGTTTTTCGTTTTTTGTTTCACAATCTCATAGACGGAGACCAAAATTGCAAAATGCAACAGTGAATCTCCTTTTAATTGCCATGCCATCTTGCTTTTTATCAACTTTTCTCTCTGCATTCTCAAGCATAGTTTTGGCATTATCAGAAGAGTGAATATACATTTTGGTCCTTCAAAGATACAAATTGTCTTAATTAGGTCCCTTGAAGTTTTAACGTCTCATTTCAGTCCTCCAAAGAGTACTTTTTCTTTTCCCCCATTTTGGTCAGCATGTTAAGCCCCATTAAAACTTTAGGGAACCAACTTAAGACAAGGTGTATCTTTGGGGGATGAGATTGTCAATTCACTCATATTAAAAAGACCAATCTATTACTTATTTTATGCTTGAATACAGGGAAAATTTTCAGTTAGTGCTCAAGATGGTCGCTGGCATTTTAAAATTGGCTGAATGATGAACAGGATATTAAAATTTCATTTGTTTTGAGCTTATTATAAATTTGATCCCAGTTTTCTATCATATAGGAATCGTGTATATAGAAACCACTCTATAAATTGTGCAACATCCGTTAAGTATTAAATATGAAGAGCAGAAGATTGAGTGACAAGAAAAGTGAACACCAGCACCTGCACTGGCATCGATAAAAGATGACGCTTATTTATTATATTTGTTCTCAATGCAAGTTAATACTGAAGCCCGTCTAGTAAGCTGTTACCATATATCAAAATTAGTTATGATAATGTCATCTCTAAAGCATGTACCCCCTCAAGTTGTGTGGCTTCAGATTGCTGTATCATCGACTGCATTTATAGTCTGAAAGTCACCCATGGGAGGGAGGCGGGTAGGGGGAGAAATTTGATTTTGTCTGGTACTTTGGTTTCTCTTATATATGACACTTGCTTTTATACATATGCGTTAAATTTTTACCTGTGAATTTTTGTTCAAATGACAGATTGGTGACAAAGTATCAGAATGATCCTTCGAAAATGCAACTTATCTCTAAGCATTTTTATACGGAGAAAATATATGATGATTCAACCTCTGATCGCCCTAAATTAAGATGGCGATATCGGAATTCCTTTAGTGATAATGTTGTCAATGGTCAGAGGACACACGATTATGACTTTTCTGATAGTTCCCTTGGTGACTCTCATGATGACTCAAATAATATTTCCCAAGGTGACTCCAAAGAAGCCTCTGACAGCACAAGAACCAATCTTGACACCAAGCGTATTTTTGTGAGCATTCTTATACTTCTTTGTACTTGAATTAAATGACATAGGTGGTTTTGATGGAATTTTACTTTTAATTAAGGATAGTACAACTATGGATAATGGCAGAGCCAGGACGGGGAAGTTGTCACCCCTGCCTTCCTCATATGTCAATGGGGAGGGTTTTGTTAAGCACTAAAGCCCCATTGAGAAGGTTTTAACCCCTCTGCAATTACTTTTATGCTAAGGAGAAGTAAATTAATGGGATTTATCTCTTTTTGTGCTTTGCCAAGTAATGTGATCAGATTGATGCAGAATTAATGTGATCGATTGACAAGCCTCTTATCAGTTTTTCAGTCAATTGTCATTACCATAACATGTTGAACCTTTTTTCTTCATAAAACAAATGATGTACTTAAACATTTTATGGTAAAGATGTTGTTATACGCATATACGTCTTCTGCACAATCATTATTTCATTTCAATGAAACGAATTTTTCTAGGAATTTTTTTTTAATTTCAGCATTTGAATTAATTTCCGCTTCATCAATCTTCCATTGTAGATAAACCCTGTTCTTGATATGATGAAGGAAGAGGCAGATCCTCTTGACTATCTCTTTGCTTATAGTGCACCAGTGGAGGAGATTCATCATTCTAGTACTCCAAATAAACCAACAGGAATACATAATCGTGGCCATAAAAGATCTCACCGCAGGCGTCGGATGCGTCATCATGAAGAGCTTTCAAACTCTGAAGTCTGAACCTTGCAACAGCTGGTTAATAGCTGACTGTCAACTCAACTGTTGGTGAAGTTGAGATATAAAGATTATACAAATTGTATAATTTTGGTATGGAGGAGATAATTCGGAGATTTCTTGGCATCAGTCTTTGGACAAGTTTTGCTTTTATTGTTGTTGCTTCACTCTGTACGACAAAGAAAAACCAGGTATCCCTGATTTCCCAGCTAGCGACACAGTGAGTGAAATGCCAGCAATTGCAGAGGAACTGAGGAAGTAGACAAAAAAATTTGGTGGGATTCAAACTCGCTGGAGATTTTGCCAGTAAAATTGTAAAATGATGCCTCTAGTCGGAAAAATAAAAAGCTTAGACTTAATCATATTGATCTGTCTTCATTTACTTGTGGAGAGGTTTCCAACGTAGATGGTTGTAAGCCCCTCGGGAATACTAGGTGAGAATGGCTGTAGTAATTTGACACCATCCTCAATCAAAATTATTATTTATCCTAACTATCGTCAATTATTTTTACCAAAATTCTATTACAAAATCAAACGTGTACATGTCCCATTTCGTTAATATATATATATATATATATATATTTGCCAAACACATTACTTCTCAAAATATTGACAAAAGTGCTTATTGAATAATTTTGTCAAACACAAATTATTTCTTTATTACAGCACTTCTTATGAAACTCCATTTGATAAGAAGTTATTATAAAATAAGAAGAAATCTGTAATAATTCCAAATGAAATAATATTAAATTATTAATAAAAGCAAATATCAAAGAATTTTGTCAAATACGCAATGTTTTTATCTCACGATACTTCTTTTGAAACTCTATTTTTCAAAAAAGAATATTTTTAAATAAGCAAAAAATTATACAGCAATTCTAAATTATATTCTAAGATAATTCTAACTTGTCCCAGCATGGCCTTGTGGCCTCTGTGGGACTCAACAAAAAATAGAGTTTTCAATGTGACAAGGCCATGACACAATGCCCTCAACTATTGATAATTGCCTCTCAAATGATTGACTTTAAGAACTCGGTTGAGGGCGAGATATGATGTCAGATACATAACTATGCATGTACCAAGTTATTCAATTTAATCCAAGCATCCCTACTTATTATACTTAGGCAGAGTCAACTCTAATGATACAGTACTATCCAGGATAATGAACCCAAAAAAAAAGTTGGGTAATTCTACTTATTAAGATATTGTAATTACAATTTTGCACAATTGCATATCTTGCTTAATCCTGAGTTTAAATGATCTTATGTAACTTTTATTCAAGCTCAGATAAGTTGATGCACCGAAATATGCACATTCATATATCCATAGAATATAACAATTGTATCAATAACATCGTATTGATTGGTATAATTATTTTCGATTATATTTTCTGAAGTATAAATAAAGAGAAGGAAGAAAAGAAAAGTGCAAGTGGCTTCAATCATATCTCATGTGGCATTACAATGCGTTAGAATGATAATAATGTATGGTCGCTTTTGTCTAATTCCCAACGTGAGGAGACCCATTGCCCTACCACACGCGTTAGTACCGTTTAGTAAAGAAAACGTCTTTGGTCTCTACACGTCTATAACACATTTTTCACTCTACAAGATTGTGATACCTTCTTTTAGGAAGGTTCACGGCACCTTCATTCTTTGTCTCTACCTATAAAAACAACTTCCAATCTCTGATTTTCTAATGTTTGGATTGTTAGCTATTTTAGCCTGAGTAGCATAGTAATTTGGATTATTTAAATATATATTGCATGATCTAAATTTTAGTTCTTTTAATATTTTTCAAATTTCCATAATTTATTTTTTTATCTTCAAGGAAACAAAATATAAGACGAAAAGAGTCTTATAACTTTTAACAGGTAAAACTGTCTATTGGGTAGGAGTTAAAAAACTATTTTCATCCTATCTTTTGTTTTCTTTAAAATTAAAAGAATATTAAAATTTAAAAAAATAAAATAAAATTTAGACTATCCAGATCTATATTTAATTTTTACTAAATAGATAGTTTTATTTATTAGAAGTTAAAATATTATCTTCATCTTCTATTTTATTTTTAAAAAAAATTGCTAGAATTAAAAAATAAAAAAAAAATCAAAATATAAACTATCACCTGAACAATCAGATGAGCAGCAACAATTCAAACACAATTTTCTATGTGTACAATAAAGAATAATATTCAATCTAAGACAAAAAGGCAAATTAAATTAGTTAAAAAGAAGAAGGTCCTAAACATGAAAGTTTAGGAGATAAGAAGTTGAGAATGATATGACAAGTTGTTGCATTAATTTTTTGTTTTATGGTCCTAACACATCTACGCGTAACCTTCCCTATCAAGTGTCAATGTGTCATGGCGTACCAACAACCGTATTATTATGGACTTTTAGCTCTCACAATTCACAACTTTAAAATATAAACCAAAGTTATCTTTTAATCATCTTTTAAACTACCAACATATATAATGTCATCATCCTCAAAACTATTATGACACACTATTCACCAATTCACCAATCACAACTATTACTTCTTCAATTACGTATGACATACTCACTCATGACCTAACAAAATTTTGAGAATATGTTTGGTATAATATTTAATATGCTAATTAAAAACTAGTATACTTGAAAATTTAGGAATGTACAATATACAAAGCATTGCAAGGTTGTTACAAATTTATTAATTTATTAGCTCAAATTTTTAAAATCTATACACTTACTACAAAATTACAAATTTAAATAGGATTCAGATACCAAGAGCTCAACTTTGAAGTCCCTGAATTTTGATATCAAATATAATTATTTTATTTTATTTATATGATTATTATTATTATTATTTTAAATTTGCAAGCCTAGCATTTTTAAGTATCAAAGGGGGCATCCAAGAAGAGATAAAACATTTGATAGAAACGGTGATGGGACTCTGATAACAATGGGAGCTATCGAAAAAGAAGCAATAAGAAGAAACCATTAAAATTGACATCTAAGACTTGTGATTGGGTGGGCTTGGAAACTAATAATGTGTATGGTTTCGTCGTCTAAGTGCGATGTTAATCCAAAATTATAAACTTTGTGACTATGACATCAGTCATACATAAGCCTTCATAATTTAAGAACACTACTAACTTATAAGTATTAAGTTGATAAACAACCAATCTAACATACTTTGTCCACGTTCAATATTCAATTGCACTTTTTTACTTTGTGAAAATTGCTTTTTTTCCAAATTAAAAAATATTAATCCTTAAAAAAATACCAAACGAAGAAAGTTTTTAAAAATTAAATTATAAAACACAAACTTGGAGAGTCAGGAATGCCGATTTGGGGAAATAACTATTTGAACCGCACCACAAAAACTCCATGTCTGTAAGAGGCTAGTTTTGCTGTTCTCTTCTTTCTCCCTTATTTTCACACAACATAATAATAAATTAATTTCAATTTTATTTTCATCTTTTTAAATCTTTTCAATATCTTTTCTGAACTTTATTCTGTGGGAATTTTTAACAAAACTTGACATGTAAGATAAGGTTCTCTTAAAAAATATCCTTCACACATATTTAGGATGAGAATTTTTTTTCTTTCTTTTTTTTTTTTTTAAATAAAGCAGAAATGGAGAAGGAATCGAAGCTATGTTCATAAAATGCGCCACTTGACCAAGATTCTAAAACTAGAATATAAGAATTTCTAACTGCATAACATGACACATTGTATAATTATGTTAATAATCTTCACCAGTTAAGTCTTAAAAAATACTGACAGGTTTAATAAAAAAAAAAGAAGACATAACATAAATTATGGGACAAAAATAAAATTTCATGTCAAAATTGGAAAACGAAAAATGTATTTTGCTTTAAAAATTCACTGATAAAAATCGAGTCAAAACCACTGTCTTTGTTTAAAATATAAAAAAATTATATGTAATTTTTATATTTTTGTTATTAAATTAATATATGATTCTTCAATAATATCATAACAAATATATATTTTTTACAGATAATTGTATAATTTTTTAATTAAATTATACATTTATCATATTATTATTAAAGAACTATATACTTGTTACATTTTAATCAAAGAATTTGATAATAAAAATATAAAGAATAGCACATAAATTTAATCCTTATGAAAAAAAGTTAGTTATTGAATTAATATTTTATAAGAGATCAATATAATAATTAATATTAAAATAAATTTAACTTACTTAAATTCAATTTCTAGCCTTTTTATTTTTCATTTTCGAAGTCATAAGTTGTCTAATTAAACTAAAAAATAATATTTTATACGTCGGATGCATAAAAATTAATCAACAATAATGCACAGTGTAGAGTGCCTCAATAAAATTAAAACATGAAAGTTTGAAACGAAAACCTTTTCTTAAAAAAAAAACTCTCTAAATATTTCAATAATTTCTACCAAAATTAAAAAATAAAATATATTTAACCTTAAAATTCCTCTCCTACATGTATTTTATATGAATTGCTTAATTAATGAGTATTATTATTATTATCTAAATATAATATATTTTCCTTTTATTATGAATTACTGTATACTATTCTCATATTTACTGCTTTTATCCTTTATTTTATCAAAAGAGAGGCAGAGATTCCCATACTGACTTAACTTTTTTTTTAACAGAGTCTCCTTTTAATGGAAAGGGTTAAATTTATAGGTAATTGGTTATATTTTTATTATTAAAAGCATTAATTAAAATATAATAAATATATAATTTTTAATAATAATATAATAGACATATAGTTTAATTATGAATAATATAATTATTTATAAATATATTATTATTAAAGAATCTTATATTTATTATATTTCAATTAAAAATTTGGTAATAAAATTATAAAGAAAAAAGGTGGATATCATTTTTTTTTTCCTTATTGAAATTAGACAATTGCTAATTGCTAATAATTGAAAGTGGCTCCATTGGTAAATTTTGAGAAGTCCGAGGGCAATCGCCTAATCATATTTTATTTATCTGTGCGGTCATTCTCTCTCTTCCCCACGGCACTCACCGAAAAGGAAGATTTCATTAACAAACCTTTTCCGTTGCCTTGAGATTTTCTCAGTCTCTCAAATTTTCTCGGGTGAAAGAAAAGAGGAGAAATTTACTTCCTCTATCCAATCGAAAACAGAGATTGAGTCCGATTAGGGCTACCATCTTCAATATCTTTTGTACCCAATCAAAACTTGACAAAGACCAGCTCATTTATGATTTTTCCTTTCCCACATCATATTCTGACCCAGGTTTTGATTCTGTTGTTAATCTTGCTTCAATCTTCCTTTATTCATAGTGATCTCGAAACCATGAAGGTTCATCCCGTGCCCAGGAAACGCAACATCACCATCCAATATGACATGAATACGAGGAACCCTCTCTCTGAAGCTCAGGCGCTTCTTGGTCTCTCCAACAAGAAGCTAAGGAGGCTTCCCCATGTTTTCAGTCGGGTCCTGGAGCTGCCTTTTCGGTCCGATGCCGATGTGTCTATCGAGGAGGGCCCTGATTGCTTCCGATTTGTGGCGGAAACCGACGGCATCGGGGATGTGCAAGCGCATACAGTGGAAATCCATCCTGGGGTGACCAAGATTATGGTGAGGGAAAGTGGGTCGGTGGAGTTATCGCTGGATGAGATAGAGCTCGATATGTGGAGATTTCGGCTGCCGGAATCGACGCGGCCGGAGCTTGCGAGCGCAGTTTTTATTGACGGGGAGCTCATCGTGACGGTGCCGAAAGGTGAAGGATTGGAAAATTCTGAAGATGGAAACCGAAATGGCGGTGGAGAGATGTGGAGTGATGGTAATGGGATGGGTGGGAGACTCGTGCTTGTACAGTAATATTCTTTTTTATTTTTTCTTTTTTAATTCAACCTTGTTGCCGTTCAACATGGCTTCAGTATGCGAATTAGTTTTCACTTTTCAGGTTGTTGTTGGAACTTGGAACTAGTTTCTGTTGAATGAATCAAAGCATGTCCTTATCCACATGGCAAGAACAATCTCTAACGTCAATCTCTCTGTCTTTTCCTTTGCTCCTGCTCCTCGTTAAATTTCTATGTGTTTGTGGAGTGTGGAGAGCGAGTTCTTTTTTTATTATAAGTAGATGTGCCCCTTAAATGGTAGACACAGGTAAGTGTTTGTGAGGTTTGGGAGCATTTGCTTCCGGGAATCGTGTGCCTTAAGGCTTCAAGTTGTACAGGATATAGCGAAATAGCGAGAAAGATATCGTAATTTTGTGTTTGATTGAGCTGGACGAAGGACCAAAACTTGAAAATGAAAAGGAAAACAGAGAGGAAGAATGCTGCTTTTCAGACTGTTAAATTTGGTCGGTCATGTCAACACGTATCTCAAGTCTATTCTATTACTATGTTGCTAATAAGTATTGATCTAGATCTGTCAAATGTCGACATTTAGAAGCTTAGTTGTATCATTCAATGTGTTTGACTTTGTATCAGATACAACACTTTAAATTATATTTGGATATCATATATTTTATCGTGTTACAAGTTCATATCTATCATGTTCAGAATCCATGCAGGTCCTGAACATTTTGTCTGCCTTTTTTTACATTTATTTTATCACTACATGTGGCTAATTAGATCAACATCTAAATTCCTAGCCTCTTTGTCTTGGAGAGCATTGATCCAGATGATGCATTGTGGGAGAGGGGGTTGTTATGAGAATGACATGGCATTCTAACGTTCATGACCTAGTTCTTTATAATTAGACTGATGGGCTATTTAATATACAAAATATTAAGTATGAAAATAAAAATAAAAAAATAAATGGAATAGATGAAAAGTAATTATCTTGTTTTTATTTTAAAATATGAACGAAAAAGATAAAAATTATTAAACAATAATTATAAAAATATAATAAATATTACAAGGAGAAAAAGAAAAGAGAATTTCTCTTTCCATTCCATACCGTTGAGTACTGTTTCTCAAGGTCATCATCTCAGTATATTGGTTGATGGCCTCTTGATGTTTGCAATTACTGTATCATAAGTTGAGACAGAAACTGAACGTAGAAGAAATATCAAATTTGTGTTGCTTCGTTTCATTCAATGGCATATACTTTGCATAATGTTTGATGCATATTTGTGGAAGAATGTGACAATTATGAAGCAAAATTGGACTGAATCTGAGTCCCGAACCTTTTTTTTTTTTTTTCCTCTTCGGGCATCAGTTTTGATTGCTGTTACAGCCTGGTTTTAGTATTCTTTGCCCTGTATTTCTTTTCTTTGTTGCGTTTGTTCTCTTATCCTTGTGAATTTGAAATGCAACACAGCAGAAGACAATAGGGGAGAAGTATAAAGAGGAGGAAGAACACAGATGAAAAGGGCTCACCTTTGATATCAAGAGAATTTTATACTGAGTTAATCAATATAGGCTCACCAATCAAAACCAAAAATTCAATGTAGCCCTACATTTTGTCTCCAGGTAAATTTACCATAAACCTGGGATTTTATACGACAGGTTCAAGAATTCGCTGACATGAACTATAAAACCTCAGGCTTGCTTTTTTATGTACGTAGGCAACATTTTGCAATTCGAGAAGCTCAATAGTCTCATGAATTGACGTCTCCAATTCGTGCTTATTTACATGGATTAAAGTAAGTTCTCTCTTGAAAAAAAAAAAAAAAAGGAAGAGCAATCCTTTTGCTAAGAAATGAAGTTTTTTTCACTTGTCTATCATGCGTCCAACTGATCCTCAAACAGGTGTTTTCCAATTCCAAATTCCAGTCCTGTAGTTTAGCAGGCACTTCCTACAATATTAACATAAACTATATATTCAGTTTGGAAGCTTAAAGCTTGAAAGTTAAAAGATTCAGGACTAATGGAGAGGTCGACAGCATCCGGAATTAAAAGGTACCACGAACGCTGCTCCGCAACGCAATTGCAATGAGGAATGAAATGACCCGCAAGGAGGACAACAAAAATCTACAAGTCCACAAGATGCCTACCATTATAGTTACAAGAATTGTTCGCTACACTATTTTTGAATCTGCTTTAACATACATCAAATGCAATCTTTCAAGCCTTCTCATCTAGGTGCTTTGACAAAAAAGCAGCAAGACATTAGCTATTTCAACACCGCATACAGAAATATGTTCGGAAAAACAAATGCAGGTTGCTAGCACAGGTCACGACTGCAGAAGATTTATCAATTTTAATCTGCAATTTCTAAGCCAAAGTGTTCCTTTAAAACATCTTTGGATGTCCTACCAAAACCATTGGCTACCATTTTCATGTCTTCGAATTTCATAACTTCCTGTCTTATCTGTTCCTTCCTCTCGCTGACAGCGTCAAAGAAGACATGCGAATGAGATGAGTGTTGACATGCCAATTCAGACTTCTCCCTGTCCAGTTGCTGATACAAGTCTTGAAGATAATGCTTCTGCGCTTGGAGTATTTCTTCTGCCATGCTATATTCGAACGTCTGTGAGTTTTGAAGACCTTGGAGAACCTGATTAATCTCATCCTCGAGTTTTGACGAATCAGGCAGATGACCATAATTTTCTGTCCCTGTTATAACTTCTGAAGGCCTTTCATCAACTGCAACTTCCATTTCGTTGCCATCATCTGAGGAACCAGTTTATAAACATTGAGAGTAAGGCTATAAGACAGCTGCATTTTCAACGGCAGGAATGGTGAAAGAAGGCAAAGAAAACTAACATCTGCACCGTCATAAGAACCCAACGAATGACAAGGCCAAAGTTAGTGGCAAGTTATTAATACTTAACTAATAATGTGCCCTTGAATTGTTAGAACTGTTTAGCTTTAGTCCCAAGAATTAGTGAAAGTATGAGTTAATTTTAAAAATAACAAACTCGTTGCACGTTTGTCTATTTGTCAAGTGACTTAAAGGATGTTAGAAAAATTAATGTACAACGAATTTGTTATTTATTTTCAAAGATTAATTTGTGCACTCACTAATTTATAGGAACTAAAGCTAAATTGGCTTAATAATTCAAGGACCAAAGTGCTAGTTTACTCTTAATGCTTTGACTAATATGTAATATAGAGAGACTATTTTACCTGCATAATGCGCGGTATCCTCGTCATCCACCTTCCAAATATCCTCAAGACGAGTCCCACATTTAAGCTGATGTAAACTATTAAATTGGTCATACTGCTGCCTTTACGAGCCTAAGACAGGGCATGCATGAACCAATGCAAGCAAGAAAGGTAGATAACTTTCACCTAAGTATCAATTAACCATACCTTTGAGATGGCCAATTCCATACGATTCAGCAGCTCCTTTGCAATGGTTTTCTGTGAACCACACAAGATACAAGCGCCAAGATTTAAAATTTTTCCAATGTCATCTCTAGAATCAATAGTTTTGCATATCTGTAGAAGCTCACTAGTGTGAGAAATTAGATCAGTCCTCCCATCACAGTGCCGGCAATGGTACTCGACATCCAACCCAATACTTCCTCCGACTGTTCCAGCCAAGTGACATCGAATAGCACAATCAATATGAGCAATATGGCCACATATATAGTCACCGACCTTCACTTGACACTTGATGTAACTGCAGCCTCCATATGTTGAATCAACAGTTTTGTAACAAAGAATACAACAACAATCATGGCAGAAACCAGGTTTATTACAGAAAATATGACAAGGCAGGTCGGGTGAATATTTTTCTACTTGTGAAATCAGGCTGTCACACTTCTTGTTTCTAGCTTGACATCCACCAATGGCAGACTGGCAATCAGATGGTAAGTCTTCTGCTACTTCTGTATCTTGAAGAGGTATAGGAGCTATAGTATGTTGCTCTGCATTGTATACTATGCATAACAATATTCTTAATTTAAAATTAAATTTCTAATCATCCTAAAACGTAAAATCAAAATAATAGCATAGTACTGATGATGGGCCGTGAGACAGCTTTAGGATGATTTTTAGAAATAAAATGGAAGGAGCTGAAAGAGACTTGAGAAAAAATCATAAATCAATCTAACATTCCTTATAGGTGAATATGATTTCTTCCAGAGACAAGTCTTTCATAATAAAGAAATAAGTAACTTGACCTACATCCACTATTTAGCCAACTATTTCGCAATCAACAACGCAGACTAATTATACAAAGCCTTCATCTGCGGAAGTGAAATTCACCCAGGCAAATTAGATTCATAACAAAGATTGAAATTCAGATGGTGCGGTGGTGAACCAGAAAAAATAAAGCACTTAAACGTTTGTTTTGTGAAGTTAAAAATTTGTTGATCTTTGTTTTCAAATCAAATTAACTTAAATAATTATAAATGGGAAGATCATATGGTTAAAGAACAAAAGAAAGAAGTGCACATTTTCTTGCAAAATTACAAAAATGCCACCGGTTATTTCGTTGAAAGGCTGAAAATATCTCTTTAAGAGATTTCTGTTTTCAGCCTATTTAAGAAAATATTTCTTCTTATGCTCTATCAAACAAATTTTCACCCATATTTCCTATTTTCAATGAAAATAGGAAACAAACAAGTTCAGAGAAAATTTACTCTGACACTCTCATCGTAAGTGACATTGAAGGCAGCAGAGATCCAGCTGCATAAAATATGACATTTTACACCCATATAAATCAGCATTGACATAAACAAATCTAATTGATATCAAAATATATATTTGTTATAACTTTCAACAAAGTCTCACATCAAGACATCAAAATCCACCTTATGAGAAAAAAATGGCAGATTTTGGAATTTACACACTTTAAAGAGAGAAACCAAACCAACAGAAAGATAGGACAACAGAGAGAGAGAGAGAGAAGAAACAGATAATTCCAAAATTAAGGTACTAAATTGCAGGTTACTAACCCTTTCTTGTGGCAGACTCAATGGCGGGAACCTTCCAGCTGAAAGAAGCGAAGAATGCATTAAGATCAGTGTCAGGAAAGGATTCTTGAATGTAGCGTTCAATGGAATGCTTGCTGGCAAAAGTGCGTCTGCGCTTGCCGCTCGGGCCTTGGATATCGGTGCGACTTAGGTGAGCCGGAAGATACAGGTACCTGTCCTTGAAGTGGCCGGTGATAGATATTCTTTTACCGGTTCTCCAACCCCAAATATCGCCGGGATTCGGCCAATTTTCCGGTGCATAAGGCAATCCTTCACCGGATTCATCCGGTGCCACAGGCCGTAGAATTAAGCCACCCTTAGGTGTGGTGCCATTATTGTCACCTTCTTCAGTCTCCATCAAGTTAGGGTTTATTGTTGCAGAAAATTAAACCATCATATTCGAATTGATGTGCGAGAAAATTCGAGCTTTTGGGTGGAGAAATCTGAGAAAATATCTGATCAGCTAATTGCGTTGTATACAAGGTATACGAGAAGGAACACAAGCCTTCGTTATACAATCTATCTCCCTTCCTAAACAAATTATCTATCTATACCACTTTGTTTTGTTGTTAGTCAACTAGTTGTGTGTATATTCAATCTAAATTATAGTAATAATGAAAAATTTTAAGATTATGAATGATTATTCAAAAAAATTATATGTAATTTTTTATTTTATAATTTTATCATCAAATTTCTTAATAAAAACATATCAAATGTATAAATTTTTGATAATAATATAATAAATATATAGTTTTCACAAATAAATATATACTTTTTAAATTCAATCATTTATTTGTTATATTATTATTAAAAAAATTATATATTTATTATATTTTAATTAAGAAATTTAATGATAAAGGTATAAAAAATGTATCTAAATTTAATCTTTATTATCGTTGTGTTTCACCTATATTTTTATTAATATTTTGAGATTATTTTTGAATTGAAAAATAATTTAAGTTAATAATAATCTTTAAGTATTCCAAACCATTCAAAATAAAAATAAAACATAATTTTCAAGTAATTATCTTTTTATTAAAGATAAAATTCAAAGTATCACATACTCATTAAATAATAATAATAATAATAATAATAACAATAAACTATACTGTAAACTATGATAAGCTAATTTCAGTCATGCCAAATGAACAAGAATTGTAATTTACTGTTTGATTAGGGAGATTTTGGGGCCAGAGTTCAATATAATGCCACCACACCTTAAGGTATAAATCTAGCTTGTCTCCTATAAGTAACTTTAGAGGCCTTTATGCATACATTTTTCTTTTAATTCATATACTCTCTGGTAGCAATTATAGACGTTCAAAATTTTTGGAGTCTAAGAATTTTCTTCTGTTCTATTCTTGTCAGTGAAAGAGAACAAAGACACAATAACACTAGGATTCACTTATCGTGTCTTCCTCTTCTTAACACAACATGAGAAAAGAAAAAATAATAAGAGTCGTGATAGATGACAAAAAACAAAAAAAGAGAAAGAAGGAAACCTATGTAACAATTATTTATCAGAAGACGTAAAAAAATTCATAGTATCATGAAGAGGAATCTTTGTCAGTGTTTTTCAAAGGGGGAACAAAAGCAAAAGGTGAGAGACTTTTATATGAAAAACCAGTGCCAAGTTGCAAATGTCATAATCGAAGTTCTCTATGCTAGGGTCTAGGGGTGAAATGTCATAAGTTTAGCCTTAGGCTGTATAATTCAACCACATTCATAAGATGGGTCCGCTTCCACGATGTTCTACCTGCTTCTTCAAACTCAGAAATTCAAATTACCCTGCTTTGAACGGTAGATTAATCCTTTTTTTTTTAACTCTCATTCATATTTTTAAATAAAATTTCGATTATTAGAAGGTGGTGTTATAATCAAATTAATATTTTTTTGATTTATTTTAGTACCAAAAGTAAAATTTTGTTTAGCCCTACAAATATGTTAACCTCGAAAATTGTGTTATTTTTTCGTATTTTAAAATAATACATTAAAATGAAATTATATTTCCAAATGTTAAAATAATACAAAAAATTGTAAAATATCAAATTATTTTTAAAAACATCTCTCAAGAAGTAAAATCAAATTTTTGTTATGTTTCTGGATCATCAATTTTATTCCTTTTGGTTTGAGTGGAATACGTAACTTGCTTGAAAATGATTTATTTGTTTCTTTTTGGATTGGAAGATTATTAGTTTAACTTGCTGGAGGATTTCCTAAGAGCGGGAAGATTTAGGTCTCTATTAGTATTACACTATTACTAAATCATGCCTCAGTTTCAGATTAATTTCAAGTTGTTAAAAAAGCACATAACTATTCCCTTAAATCAGTCAGAAAAATACTTCTCTGTAAATCCTTCATCATGTGCTCAAGACCCTAAAAGGTTCTACAAATCTTCAGATTATCTACTAAAATATGCTTAATTTGTACAATGATTTTTATCATCAAGTACTCTATATCCGATGAAAGGCCACCACAATAAAAGAAAATAATCAACTTCAAATGTGATCATTGCTACCAAGTGTTTAATTATAGTACTCTTGTTGTGGAATACTTTATGAACCATAAACAAAGATAATAAGGCAAGCTTTTGTCGTACATCATCATTATCACTGCAAGCTTTAAATTTCGAAGGCAAAAACTGTGGACAAACCCAGCAGGAGTTCCCTAATTTTATCATTTCAACAAAATTATCCTTTACAGTATCTCACCCTTTCAATCTCTCTATCTTGCACAACAAAAATTTTTAGGTGGATTCAAATTTACAAAGGATAATCAAACCAAGTCAATCATGATGAATTATGTAAACAACATGATTAACTTAGTCTGAATTTACTTAAAGAAACAGTATTTGAGAAAGAGAGAAGAAAGAACAAACCCGATACAATGATCTAGGGCATTCAAAGCCCATTTCTGTCCCTGAAATTAACCTACATAATTAAACAGATGCAGCTCATATAAGCTCTTTGAAGAAAGCTAGATTTTTATTTTTATTTTTGCTGGGGTAGGAATAAAGAAGACTCTTAAGTTCCATATACATCCTCCACATCCAAAAAGTCCATCCCCTCCTCCAATATCATCCCCTGGTAACGGCATTCACGGCTGCAAAATGCTCTGTCCCCCCTGCAACACAATGACACTACTGAATTGGAACTCTGTTTGGGTTAATTAAGGCAGGATTCTAATTAGATGGACAATTAACAAAAGTATTTGCACTTTGATTCATCATCATTGTTTATCACAATTCAACATTTCTGTACCCAGTTTGATCAGAAACAGAGAAACGAGCCAAATTTTCTATAACTCAAATCCCAAATTCTGAATTATGTTTGAATGAGAATTACGACAAAATAAGCGATTACCTGTACATGAAGATGTCTTTTCCCAGCCCAATATATTTCTTGCAGTAAAAACAGAAGCTCAGAAAGCTCTCAGACGGATAGCTAGTTTGATCAGGAAGAAACCCGTCTTCCTTCGTAGACCCAGAGAATCCAAGATCAAAGCAGCTACTCTCAACAATGCAGTTATCGAATATATGAGTAGTTCTTGGGTTAGGGCCGTGCGAAATCACGCGGGTATAGTCCTCAGAGAGCTCCATTTCACTCGCAGACAGACACCCTTTAAAAACTCGAGCAGAATTCGAGGTTTCGATGGAACCCACTTGGGAATTTTTAGTCTTGATTTCGAAATCGGGTGCAGACTTAGGCGATTCAGATGGAGGAGGCAAGGGGGGAATCTGAATCTTAAGCTGGGATCCAAACAGAACCATTCGGCTTTCTGGTTTCGATTTGAATTCGCCAGATTTGTCATCAAAAAGTGCATCAACAATTCCAAGACCAACACCCTTTGAATCGATTCTCTCCCAATAGCGTTTGTGTTCAATTGCTGGGGTTGTGGTTGTGGGGGTAGCGATTTCAGAGGAGAAGGGATTTTTGAAACAAGAAAAGGGTTTAGTGTCGAGGATAGAGGTTGGGCTCATCATGATCTCAGTTTCATTATATAACCCTTTTGATGTGAAATTCGCGAAGAGCTTTGGAGAAATGAAAAAAGATGAAATGGGTTTCTTACATTTTTCTGCCGGAGATGGTAAGGATTCACAATCTGCCATTACAGCTTGCCTCTGGATCCCTTCCTAAGCACAACCTGATTTCATGCCTTCCACACTGCAATCCAAAAAATAAAATAAAAAATAAAAACATAAAAAGAGAAAATCCCCATAAAAAATTAGAATCTTCTTGCTTAAGAGACAGAATGAGTAAGAGATGGAGATTGTAAGACTCACACCCAAAAGGAAAGAGGAAAACTGCAGTCAAATCCACTATCCTGAGCAAACCCAGAAACCAGAAATTGCAAACAAGATTCCATCAAACCTTTCTCTCTCTCTCTCTCTCTCTCTGTGGGGTTAAACCTCTGCGACCTCCATTTCTAACCCAGTGAGAAAATTGAAGAAGCAGGAAACAGAGGAAAAAGGGATCACTTTTTCCCCGGCTTTCTCGGCCTTCCTTCCCCTGTTTCTGAGAATAGAATCGCAAGGTGCTCAGAAACGACATGCAAAGAGGCCCTCACTAGTCATGATCAAAGGACCAGACGTGCATGCACCAGGCACCAGGTACAAAAGGCGGGCTTGTATTTTTGTTCCCTTTTAATCCTACCTCTTATATTTTTTCTCTTTCAATTTATCGCATTTCTGTCTTGGGATGCTATTTCAGCTAAATTGCTTTCCAAGCCAAACAAATACAAACCGAGACCCACAAGAGTAAAAACCAAAAATTCTCAGCATCAAAACAAAAAGAGGAGTGGTAATTGATAAAAAATAAAATAATCGCTGTCATTCTCTCTCTTCACGCTTTTTAGACTAGTGGGTTATGCTTTAACTGTACTTTTCCTGCTCTTTGCTTCCCCACTATTTCAGTCTTCCATCATGAATCCCTGAAAAAATGGCATACAGTTACAGAGAGTACAGAGAAAGTGAAAGGCAGGTCAGAGAGAGAAAGCAATTGTGGAATCCAAGGTTTGGTGGGTTATTTATAAAGAGTAATGACCCGTGTGCATAAAAATCAGTGGTTTTCATTTGATAAAACTACACTCTGCTCTCATCAATGGCGATTTCTAACGTCACCTGCCATGTGACGAAGAAAATGGAGAAATATGAGTCTCTCTGTTTACTGTCATCTCTGCGTCACAAAATGAAGGTAACATGGCATTATATGACTGGGAATTTCGATCGGTTATCACCCCTCTCTGCGTCACCGCGCGTCAATGAGGCAGAAATTCCGAAAACAGAGAGTGATATATAAATAAAAGCAGACTCAGAGAAGCAAACCCATGAAAAATACTTACTCCTATCTTTTTTTTATAAAAAAATTTAAAGAGATTTTTTTTTAATTTTTAAATATAAAAAATATGATATATTTTTTATTTTATTAAATAATAATTTTTTATTTATTATTATACCCAATACATTTAATAATATATAATATTTTTTTATACAAAATAAAAAGAAGTAAAATAAAAAAATTATTAAATTTAAATTTAATAAATAAGTTAAACTGATATTAACTATTTTTTTTAATATTTATAAAATAATTTTTGTTTTTAATAAATAGAAGGGAGGAGGAAGTATATAAAATCACCTCCATGTTTGTCGTTAGTCGATACCAGCTTAAAATGATTGTTGAAGAATTGCAATTAATGGATACTTTGGTAGGGTGTTCCGTATTAGAAAAATATATGTGTGAGTATTAAAATATGATATGTGTTATTTAAGTAATATTCGGTTAGGTGTTTTATTTTTTAATACTTTGTCCAAAAAAAATTATTTTTCTAAGTTTAAATATATTCTTTGTCTTTGGTTTATATTATATTTATAGTTATGATATACAAATTAGATATGTAACCCTATATGAAAAATATAGGTTTGTTATTAAATCACCTCCTATGCTTGTGTCTATCGTCAGAAAAAAAAAAGGGCGAATAAATAAGTGTTTATTACAATGGTATTTTATGCCATTTGATATTCTAAAACTTTATAATTGTTATAATAAATAGTGTAAATATAAAAATTCAAGTACATGAGATATACTAATAATTTTTTAATATGAGATAACATATAGAGATTTTATATTTTAAGTCTTCAAACATTTGATTGTCATTCATCTCAAAGAGCTATTCCAATTATTAGAAAGATTTGTTTCTTATTTTAATTATTTAGGTTCAATTTGAGGGTTAGTACTATATTTTTTTTTTTAATGCACCAAACTCTTGTGTAGGATGAAAGAGAAGGACCCATTTTATTTGAAGTTTCAGCTAATTTTAAAAGGAAAGTATTTATATATAATTTTTTAGATCTTTATAATTATATTTTTTTTAATTAAAACATAATAAATATATGTTTTTTTCAATAATAATATAACAAGTATATAATTTTTATAAATAATTATTTGTTCTTCAATTAAATTATAAACTTATTATGTTATTATTGGTAAAATATATACTTATTAATTTTAATTGTAGAATCTGATATAAAAAGTTATATATAAATCCGATTCATTCTAAAATGTTTATAAAAAAAAAAAGAAAGAAATTAACAATCTATTGAACAATTTCTATATCTAATTGATAGATGTGGAAGAGATTTAAAGCATGCAGAATTTTCTAAGAAAAAAAGTTTGCCTAAAAGTTCAAAGAAGACAAGCATAATTTAGAATTTTATATACTGAAAAAAAGATGATAGATTTTATATTGCCAACTTACAACAACTTGAAAAAGGATGATAAAATTTTGATTGCCAACTCACAACAACTTATTAATATTAAAAGAATTTACAATACTGCATAATTTATAAGTACTAAAAGTTTGTACAGGTATACTGAAGACTGAAGATAATCTACAAAGTTGAAGAGGACTCGATATAAAATTTTTAATATTAAAAATTGCTTTTCACATTAAATTTTTTTAAATGTGAATTCTTCCCTTCGTATCTAAATTTTTTTTAATTACATAAAAAACTTACAAAAACAAAATTTAAATAATGATAACCCTGAATGCATTAAGAAAAGAAGGTATAGTACAGGAAAGCGAAAAGTAAGGGTACCTGTCACGACTTGGACTTGTTTGGTGGAAGTAAAAGAGAAATAAAAGTATATAATATTTATTATACTTGTGTAATTAATATTTAATAGTATTTATTTTATTTTATAATTTTTTAAAATAAAAATAAAAAAATATTTTTTATTTATATTAATTTTTTTTTTATATCAAATAAGTCCGGCCACACCCGCCCATCGGTCTCAATTCTCATCATCCATTGTCTAGGTCACCCTAATGATTTGTATTTTATCTTTATTGGTGAATATATATTTTTTATATAATTTGTATAATATTTAATATATTTTTATTTTTTATTTTATTTATTAAATTATTATTTTAACTATCAAATTATATTTTTAAAAATAAAAATACAAAAATTATTTTTTATTTTAACTATTCATATTTTATATTTTCTTTTTTTTTATATCATTCAATCAAATACACTCTTGTGCTCCATTCAAGTTTAGATCCTTAAAAAAAAGAGTAGATTATGATTTTTTTAGTTTTTATTAAATTATATTTATATTTTTTATTTAACAAATATACCTAACACCTCTAATATTTTTATTTATATTACAAAATTTTTAAAAAATTATTTCATATTAAAAACATTAAATTTTTATATAATATGAGAATTTTTTTATCTGTAACGTGATAATAAAAACAACTAAATTAATATTAAGAAATATGAGACTGAAATTTTTTTGTTAATATAATAATGAAGATAGATAAATAATTTTATTTTTTAAAAGCTCATAATGTAAAAAGTTTACTTTATTGACAAAAAGTAAATTGTGTAAAAATCAAATATAATTTTTAAAATAAGACAAATTTCAAGTATAATTTAGTCAAATTTAAAAAAAAAAGGATAATTTGTTATTAAAATTAGATAAGGTGGAATTTGTAATTCTTTATCCAAAATTATATTTATTCAATCACTTAAAATTAGTTTCAGATGATTAGTAAATTATTATTTAACCTTGAAATACCCTGAAATGTGAAAATTATATATATATATATAAGGTATTATTTTAAAATATATTTGAAATTTGATATAAATTCAGGTGAGTTAAACACTTTAAATTAGTAAGAATTATTAGATAAGCTTCTCGAATAAATAATTTTAAGAGCACATAAAAACTTCTCATATGGAACACTGGAGTTCAATAATTAAAAATGAGAGTCAATAACCGACATTATTGAAAATTGAGTTTCGGGTTTCTTTATATGTTAAGAAAAAATATTAAAGATTAAACTGTAACCCACTTTATTATCAACTCTAATCAATAGTATAAAAAAAGAAAACTAATAATAAAACAATAAAATACTTTGTTTGGTCTTGTGGTTAAGAAGATTTATTACCTAATTTGAATATTTGGATTCAAACATTGAAGCCAATATTTTTGAAAATTTATTCTTTTAAATATATTAGATTAGTGTGAGAATATATTTTTAAGATGGAAAGAATTTAGTTTTGATTAATGCATAAGTCAGCTTGAAGGTATCTTTATCTTATAATAAAAAAGTAATCTACAATTTGTATATCATTAATTATCAGCTTTTATTATTTACTCTGATTACTTCTATAACAAATAGTGAATCGAAATTGGGATAATGACCCTTCATGCCTGACCGTAAAGGGGGGAAAAAGAAAAAGATTGAGAAAAAATGCTACAAGAAAAAGAAGATAGAAACCAAAAGAAAAGGAATGGGGGAATAAGTAATTAGCCAGGGAAGCAAAACATCAAAAAGAGAGATCGCCATGTTGGAGACGTCATTTTCTGAGGCACAACTTGCTAATGGCTACATTTTCAAGGATAAACATAGAAAATTGTCACTTGCTCCTTAGTTGCTTTTCACTTTTCTGCAATTAATAATGTAAACTATATTAATTATGACTTATCTTTCACCTTTTGTATCAGATTAACTTGGGTAGTGGTTAATTCGATCATCATCATTATTTGGCTCCTTTTAATTGGGATTCATAGTTTATTTTGATTTGTTATTCGTGTGTAAGTAATTATAAGACTGGACTGTAAATGAAACAGACCAAATATCAATATATACCAGTAAGTATAAAAATGTGAGGACCAAAATGATAACAAATATTATTTTAAAGGTTATTTTATAATTTTAGCCACAATTTCTTAAATATATTTTACAGATTATAAATTAAAAAAAAAAACTATTTCCTTTTACTGGCTTAAACTGGGCCAGGCACAGGTTCGAAATGAATCTGGCTCAACCTAGCCTTGCTATATATGATATCAAAATGAAATGAAGATTAACATGAACGTAAATATATAATTGGTTATTAGGTAAAAATAATCTAAACAGCATATACACCTCGATCTCTTGTGAAAGAAATTGGATTGAGCCCTATCCACAACAGTGCTAGGCCCAATATGTTCTTTTGTTGGTCAAGTGAGGCCCAACCTGTCTGAACTTTCCATTGACCAAAATAAACATACCATAAAAACTAAACAACTATCTTTCCATGTCTAGCCCAGTTATATGAAATAACTAATTACTTTAAATATATGTATCTAAATTCAAATTAAATAATCATATTATTTGATTATATAATTCTGATATTTTAAATTATTGATCTTTAGATACGGATTTGATATATCTTACCAGTGCAAAATCGAATATAATGTAATTACACTATAACTAATACATCTAAACTCGGATCATAATACGCTGGCCCAAAAAAAAAAAAAAAACAAAATCAAAAAGCAAAACTCTCTATATAATATAATAGAATAAAAAGTACTCCACTGCTTCTGGAAATGAGTTCATATAACATGCAAAATAAGCATTATTCTAGTGTGTGCATTCCTCTGGACCGTTCAGATTCTGAACGGTTCAAATCTTATATAATTTTTTTTATTTTATAAGACATAGAATATAAAATAAAAATGATTTTATAACTAACCATTATAAAAAAAAACATTTCATGTCAAAAACTTAAAAAAAAAATTATAAAATCAGATGGGCACGGTGCTCATCTTAATTCTTACCTGAATTTGTAGACAATCCGGGTTAGAGAGAGAGAGAGAGAGAGAGAGAGGGTTTGGCATTTTAGCCATAATCTCATATAAGCTTATCAGTAGCCAAGAAGCTGTAGATAAGGAAATCCCTAATCTGATCCTTACAAAAGCCATACTTTCTGAGCAACCCTTCTTTTGTAAACCCTAGTTTGTGAAGCACCCTTTGAGACCCTTTATTCCCCACGTCCACCAAAGCCTCAAGCCTAAGCACTTGAGGGAATTGTTTGAAAACCAGAGGGATAGCCATCCTCAAAGCCTCTGTGACTATCCCTTGGCCCCAGTGCTCCACACCCACCGCATAGCTAATATGAGCTCGGCATCTGTCGTCGCCGGACCCTGGCTTAGCCGACACGTATCCGATGGACCGATGGTTCAAACATATGGATCGACGCCATGGATGGGGTATGGCAACCTTCTCTATGTATGTCAGAGCTTCTTCTTTAGTTGTCATGGAGTTCCATCGCAGGTATTGAGTCACTCTCTCGTCACCAGCCCATTTCAGGACGTCTTCGGCGTCTAAGGGGTCGAACGGTCGCACAGAAATTCTTGACGGATCCATATAAGCTTTAGGGGCAAATGGCTTTGGGACTGTCATCTACTTTTATATATCCATATTGTTACAATTTTCACAAAAAACTTGAAATTCATCTAAAATGTTACTTTTGATAGATAAATTATGTGGTATTTAATTTGTTTAACTAGTCACATTTAAAATCTTTATTTTTATTTATTTATTCTTAATTCAATTGATTTATCAGTCAAATAAAAATAATTAGTCAAAAAATACTTATTATAACAATAAAAAATTTTTTCATCTGATAAATAATGCCACTGCTTGAAAGCTCGTTAAAGTTAGGGAAATGAATTCCGTACATCTGATTTGGATCGTTCAAATTAGATTTGGACAGTTTATTTTTTTTATTTTAAAAGATACAAAATGTAAAATAAAAATAATTTTTTAATTATATATTTTTATAAAAATAATTATTTAAATAATAAAATATAAAATATAAACCGTTCAAATTTTATTTAAACAATTTAAATCACATCTAAAAAATGTAGAGAAAACCCAAACACTAAAGTTAGTCAAGCAAAGCGAGTGGCGGCTGATAGATACCCCTCCCTTTGTCCACAAATTTATAACTACTAAGAGAACGTTTATCCATATTTTCTATTAGAAAAAGAAATATTTTTTTGGGTTAATTTTAATGTTAATTGAATCTTCTAACTCTAAAGATGACATGTTATTGAGCTAAAATTTATTAGTAAGTGATATATATCTATATATATATATATATATTAAAGTTTCTTATTTAAGGTTTTTTATCAATGAAAAATTGTTCGCATTCTATGTTTATCAGAATGAGTGGATTAAACAAAAATTAATTTGTTCTCATATAATTTAAAATATTTTATTTAACATTCATAAAATTTGTTTAACTACCACTTAATTACTTTATGTTAAAATTTTAATAAAAATAATAACATGAATGTTAAAGTCATAAATTTATTATAAAGGAATATAAAAAATTAAGTGATATATAAAATAATTTTTGTATTTTTATTTTTTTAAAAAATAATTTAATGATTAAAATAATAATTTAATATCTAAAATAATTATTATAAAAATATATCAAATATTACATAAATTATATAAAAAATACATTTACATGATGATGAACTAAACAAACAATGTTAATTTTACTCACATTTTAAATAATTTTATAATATTTTAAGATTATTACTAAAGTTAAGTGGACTTTTTTAACTTTTAAATATTAATTTAACTATTGTCAGTATCTTTTAAAAAATTATGAGAATTTGAATATTTTTAAAAATTAAATTTTTAAATTAAATTTTATAATATAATACAAGATGTTAATATTTTAGAACTAACTAATACACTATTTTTCTAAGCAATAAGTATTTGGGATGATTGCTTTTATTTATTGTTTTTATAAATTCATTAAAAAATGACATGGCAAAGACTTTAAAGCTGTGTTTGTATAAAAGTTTTTGAAAAGGAGAGGAAGGGAAGAGAGAAGAGGAGAATAGTATATTTGATCAAAAAAATTAAAAAAAATCCAAATTAGAGTGTTTTAAAAAAAGGGTATAGAGAAATTGTTCAATTATTCATTCATTTTATTACTTCTCAATATTTTTAATATGTTAACATTTAATAAAAATTAAAATAATTTTTTTATTAAAAATAAAAAATCAAAAATCATAATTTTTTAAATATTAATATAAATATATATTTTTATTAAAAAAATTAAAATAATATAAAAATAAATTTATTCAAATATAATTACCTCTCCTCCCTCTTAATCCAAACAATAATTCCACCGCCCCCAAAATAACTTATTATAACACACCATCCTGCGTAATTTATACTCTCCGGTTACACCAGTGAACTCCAAGGTTCCACTCTCAGCTCTCGCATGGATCCCCTTTCTGCTCTCAGGGATTTCACCATTCGAGGCGAGCTTGAGAAGATTGTGCGGGTCGACGGCGAATTCCGATTCGGTGATGAATACTCCTTTCCTTGCTTCGCTGAGACCGCCTACCGCTCCACCAAGGGCAACCGCTACACCCTCGAAACCCTAGTTCACTACATCAAGAACCACCACCTTAAGCACACCGATTACCTCCAGAACACTGTCTCCCTTGGAATCCCCTCCGTTACCTTCCCAGACCGAAAACCCCTTCTCGAATACCTCCAGGGTAAGATAGCCTCTACTGACTCCATCGAGTACCGTCCCGAAGAGCCTGCTTTTGCGGCGAATCGCGTGAGCACCGACTTCGCCGTTGTCCCAGATGATAAGAAATTGGATTTCATGTCTATGATTAGGGCGGCCGAAAGACCGTTGAAGGACCGTGAGGCGTTGTTGGAGTGCAAGAATAGGGATTTCTACAGCGTTCTGGTGGCGGCGACGAAGCGCGAAGAGGAGAGGCAGAGGATCGAATCGCAACAGAGAAAGGATGGGCTTGTTGCTAAGAGTCGGTTGATGGGGGCGGATGAGAGGGGTGTAGGGTTTGTAGATGAGCAGTACGATGCCACTCCCAAACCCAAAATGCACTTGAAGGGTAGTAAGATAGGGGAAGGGGTGCCGATAATTTTGGTGCCCAGTGCGTTTCAGACGCTGATTACCATCTATAATGTGAAGGAGTTTTTGGAGGATGGGGTTTATATACCGACTGACGTCAAGGTGAAGCAGATGAAGGGTGCAAGGCCAGATTGCGTGACGGTGCAGAAGAAGCTTAGCAGGGATAGGGTGGTCACTGCTTATGAAGTGAGGGATAAGCCATCTACGCTCAAAGCGGAGGACTGGGATCGGGTGGTGGCAGTTTTCGTATTGGGTAAAGAATGGCAGTTTAAGGACTGGCCTTTTAAAGACCACGTTGAAATATTTAACAAAAGTGAGTTGAAATTTGCATTGTTATTTAATTTGCTGAGTCAAAAAGTGGAATCGTTGGTGCAATTTATAAGTATGGTTGTGTTTATTTATCTGTATTTTTTGGTTGGTTTCTCCTAATAGATGACAGAAGTCTTTCGTCCTCTAACGTATGAATATGTTTAAGTCTTTTGAAAATGTAGCTAATTGTAGTAATCTGTTAATGTTTTTGCAGTTATTGGATTTTATATGCGTTTTGAAGACGACAGTTTGGAGTCAGCAAAGAATGTGAAGCAGTGGAATGTAAAGATAATCTCGGTGGGCTTCTTGTATTCCTCACTGTTGCTTAATGATTTTTCTTTCACAGTATTGATTTATGATCTTCCTCTTTTTTCAGCTCTAACATTCACAGTCTAAGCATACATTTCATACTTGTTTCAGATTAGTAAGAACAAGCGTCATCAAGACAGGGCTGCAGCATTGGAGGTGTGGGAGAGATTAGAAGAATTTGTACGGTCACGAACACATTCTTGATGTGTACCATATTAAGGGATCACTGTATGTAACTTTTTTTATTTATCAAGCTGCTTGTGCTGAATATGACAATTTTTTGGTACTGCCTTATGATGTTCTTATAAATGGATAGTTCCAATGATTTTTTTTTGGTTACTTCAATTTTGATGGAGTATGCTTCTTGAACAGATTTCCTATATTTGTACAAAGAAGGAGAAATATCCTTTTATTTGTTCTGTATAATTAATTTATATGCTAACAATTGTAGAAAACTTTTATTTTATTCAGGTATTTTTGGATGGATAGTATAGAAAGAATAGAATCAGAGTTTTGTCCTTCTGTTTGCCGTATGGCTCTTTATTTATTTATTTATTTATTTTTGAGATGGACATTTAGTTTCTGCCATCTCTGTCACATGTGTGAGAGATAGATTCAAGTGCAGTAGGGTATCTGAAGCCTTCAGTTGCAGTTAATGTGTTAGGGAAGGTTGAATGTACTTGCGCTTTTAAGTAATTTAATGGAGGGTTTTTTTTTTAATTTTTTTTAAACGTGTTAGGGAGCTTTTGCGGGTCCTCTCTTAACATCCTCCCTCTCTCTAGGAATACGGTGGATGACTCTTTGCATGCTTCTTGCTAACAAGATGATAGAAAATAGAAGAAAAAGCCTCACTCTACTGAATGAAAGAATCCATGAAAAAATTTGCACACAGTTATGGTTTTGTATATACTTGTTCAATTTTCCACTGCATTGAGGCTTATTCAGTGCTGTTAGTCATGACGAGAAACTCCATTTAAGATGGAGATGCTTACCTTTGGACATTGATAACTCTGACCTCTAGCACCTGCTAACTCCGGAGTCCAGGTTTTCATTTTGGCCACTATGTACTGGACTTAAAGCCTCCTGACATGCATCATGAGGGGTTTCAGCTTTCTGATCTCGAAAAGAAAATGAAGAAGACTGTGGGTTAGACTGGAAATTTGATCTATCAACCCTGATTCCCTTAGACTAGTGGTTTCCTATTTTCTAGCTGATGATGTATTGCTGCAGCAAGTTTCACATCATCAGAAATGTTTAGTACACAGTAACTCAGGATAATTTTTTAGGTTGTAGGAATATCTCCTTAGAGCTTTTTGGAGTTCCTTAATGTTGGGAAGTTTTGATGTATTGGTCAGGCAGTCGATGTCTGGCCTTCATGGCATTTCAACATCTCTTGGATTGATGAATGAGGAAAACATTTTTGGTGCTTGGTTTAAACTTGTCAAATTCTGTTGTTTCATTAAGTTATGCAGTTTTTTTGTATATGATCTTGAATGCCGAGCTCATAATTTGTATTTTGTAAAAGAGGAAGCACCTCAGCAAGGTTGTGCTAGTAAGAAAGAACAGACAGTGCAACAAAAAAATGTTAGAGAAAGGATGAAAGTAATTTTTTAGTGGTATACTCTTTAATTTATGGGTTTAAACAGAGTAAGATTGAACTTCAGCAGATATTTGATATATATAGTCAAAGGCCAAAGACACCAGACCTTTAAATCACCTTAGGCAAGAGGTGCTAAGAAGGCGCATGCCCAAGTGAAGCAAGGAAATAAAAAAGGGAAAATGCCAAAAATATGCTATATAAACAAAAATAAATATAAAGGTAAATTTGTAACATGTCACAGCTAAATTAACTAATCAAACATAATAATCATCAAATGCACTACTTAAGTCACTAATATTACTATTCAAGCATAATAATAGGCTTTGTTTTTCTGTTTGTTTACAAAGCTCCAAAAAGCTAATAGCTTAAATAATTTTTTCTTTTGAGTGAGAATGACTATTTTACCTTATTCTTAAACCTTTAAGGTTAGGCTGGGCTTCTAAGCCTAGGTTTTATAGTTTTTTAATTTATCTTATGAATGTTTTAAAACAGTTGGGTTGGGTTTCCGAGCTATCCCTTCCCTTTCAGCCATTCAATTACATTAAGGCGCCTCAGGCGCTTTCCTTAACTGATCCTAAAAGTGCCAAAAGCCAGTGTGAGTGCCTGGTTGAAGCCAGCACCTCTCATGATGTGAGAAGCATTGAGCTTCTACAGCGCCTTAGGCGGTGAGGCAAGCACCTTTAACTACATCGTTGAGGATGTGGTATGGACGGGACCATTGGAAAACTGGAATCTTTTAGAAGCTTGGAAAATAAGAAAGCACTATGAAGATGACATTTAGTAGTAGAATTTTGCACTTGTCTGCACTCTGTACTGTCATTCTCATTTAGCTGATTTTGCTTGGAATAGAAAACAAAAGAGAAAGAGTTATGTAACTCTGCCATCTAATTAACCTGTCAAAATTGAGTTTCATATTTAAATGGACTTTAGACAGTTGAGTCACGTATTTAACTGGATTTTGGACAATTTCAAGTTCTTTAAGGTCTGTTGATGATAGAAGGAGTGAAATATAGCTCTGTAGCAGACAATGACTTAAAAGGTATTCTGTCTTTATGCCTGCACTTTTGGTGGATGTTTCAACTCCGTGGCATTTTACTCTGTGAAGGTGCAGTGTTAGCTTCATCTTTTACTTTTTTTGTTGACTGCAACCCATAGTATAAATTTTATCTCTTTTATATTTTGAAATTATGGAAGCAAAGTTACTAATTTGTGGATCCAAGCTTTTATTGCGATCAGTTCCACAAAATTTAGAGGACAGGTCATAGAATTGTACTACTATGTAGGCCACCATTGGTTTAGTGGATCCATAATTTGGTTTTACCCCCTTTTTTTTTTAAATTTTTCCCCCCTCTCTTTTTAGTGTACGGTGAGGTCTTGAAACCTTAATAGTCTGATCTGAATACGTATGTTCTCTCTTTCCCATCTTTAGTAGGTGGGAGGAGAAATCTGTTGGTGCTGTTATAACTGCAGTAGATAAAGTGATGATTGTTCTTGTGTAGTTTACTAGAACAAGTTTTGTAGGAATGGGGCTTTACTGTCTAGCTATGTGCTAGGCCACAAAATAAAAAAGGAGAGGATGAAAAGAGAAATAGATATAATGAGAGTAAAAGATGAGGGAGAAGCTTTATAACTGCTAGTACGTTGGTTATATTGTGGTTTATACTGAACCTCACTTGTTCAAGATGCAGTTCTAAGGAGCTTCCAGTGACTTCATCTATGGTATAATTGGAGTGAAATATAGCTCTTTAACGGACTATTGAATGTCATTTTTCTGTTAATTGTTTGAATATACCGGAAATACTATGCTGTTGGAAAACCTTTTCTTTGATGGGGTTAAATCGTTACCTACTACGGAAAAATATACTTTGCCAAAAGGAACGATTGCAAGGATTCTGCAGGTATTTGTTTATAAAATGCTTCACTGGGTATGGGTTATCTATCCAAGCTGGATCCTCCTTGGTCGGCACGGCTGATTAGAGGGTCCAGTCAAAGGCTAAAAATAGTCTTTTTTATTTTTTATTTTTTCAGTTATACGTTTAAAGTATGAAGATAAAAATTACAAGTGAGGTCAAAAATTCTAATTGTATAGCTAAAATTTTTAAAGTATATTTTTTCTTCACAATTAAAATTTTTTACCTTATAGTTGCAATTTTTATCTTCATATTTTAAATTTATAACCTAAAAAATTAAAAAACTAAAAACTAAAAATAGGCTTGAAAAGCCTGTGACTACTCTTCAGCTGGCCATGCTAATTGCAGAGGATCCAGCTCTGTTGTCTTTCATTCCATGCTTTATAAATCTTGCCAAAAGTTGCTGATATAATATGAGAGCTTTTATAATCAAGTTGTCAAGAATTTAATCCTTGCCATCTTCAGTTTTTATAATTAAATGAAAGTTCAGCGCAATCCAGTGTGTGTACTTTGTCTACGTTTTAAATTCGTGGACTTTCATGTCATGAACCGTCTTTGATAATTTATTTGAAATGGTTGACATTTTATTGGTTTGGAACTTTTCCTTCTTTCTCATACAATTTGAACTGTCTTAGTGCCGCAGGGTGCTAGGCCGAAAGGATTTTTTCTTCGGATGGGGGCAGAGAGGGAAAATCTGTGTGATGTTCATTGATAAGAAGATCATAGCAGCAAACGCTAGATACAAGCCATCTTTATTGATAAAGGGAAGAGATATATCTCTTAACAATACAAAACCATGTAGAATCACAAAAACGAATGAGAATTATCGAACTCTTAAGCCTATGGGAACTCAATACTATATGAACACGAACAATCATATCAATAACAAGTGAAAAATAGCGTAGTAAAAGGAGTCCATGTGGATGCAAGAATCAGTATGTTCTGAAGGTTGAAGCATATGTTGCAGCAAGACCAATGAATAAGAGAGGAATCGATAACTTGATGGAATCCCCATCCGATGAGCCATTATCTGTTGAGGGTACCCTCTTAGAACCTGTCCCTGCAATGACATGAGCAAGCGAGGAAATGAGACCTGGATATACAAACTATATTATCCCTTAATGTGATGAATATTAACATTATCTACCTGATGGAACTGAGTTCGGAGAGTCTGCAGCTGGTGAGTCACCCGGTGAAGCAGCGGCTGTCAAACCCATTGTTCATATTAGCATAAAGATAGGAATTAGAGTAGGATGCAATTATTAATGAGATGTTGAAGGTTCATTTTCCCTTCAATGGCTATATTGGATTCATGATTTCATTTAATCTATTAACTGTATCATTCAAGCATTGAATATATGGGTTTAAGATAGAGTTAAATTAGATTAATCTATACAATAAATGGTTATGGATTTACCCATGAGCTGATTGATATTTTTCAGTTATGTGGATCAATGGATGAATAAGATATATGCCAACAAAATTGGTCAGGGATTGAATTATTTTAAAACCTAGGATTTTAAATAACTTAGTGAATCATTTTTTATCCACCCATTATAATTTAATCCCCACTCTATTAGTATCTTAAAAATTACAATATCCATCCTCAGTGATGGGCTACCATAATTGACAGCCAAGTTTTATCATAATCCTAAAATAGCTTTATCAAAGAAACTCTTACTCACCTTTACACCGACTGGTTGGTGGGGTCTGAACCTTGCAAGCAGCAGGCAAAGCCAGAGCCTGAGTTTGGTTGATGTTGAGTCCCAGAGACGACCCACCCCCATTCAGCACTTGACACAAACACTCGGGTTGTGAACGTACCACACTGCTAAGTTGTGAGCAGCATCCTGAAGATGGGGTGGAGGAATTGCCAGTGATGTAATTAAGGCATGGTGAAAGGCTCACTAACACGTTTGTGCAGCTCGATTGTGCGGCAGCTCCTGCACACAATATGGCCATCACCACCACAACCACACACATCTCCATTCTCATGTGAGCCATATGCATTGGAAGTATTTGAATCCAAAAATTAATGTTGGAATCCTGTGAATTGAAGAAAAGAGGTTTCGTAGTACCTTGTGTTTGATTGGGTTTGGAAGGAAGGGATGGGGGTGAGGGTTTTTTGTAGGGAAATGAGGGAGAGAAAGAGACAAACAGAAAAGAGGTTGGGGTTGTGTAATGTGGGTGAACAACTCCTCCTACTTTCCCTAACACCATCTGTTTGGTTGGTATAGCAGCAGCCTCGTATTTTCAAAATGTTCCAGCGTGGAGACTTTGACACTTGCTCCATACAACAAGGCTTAATTGGACCGAGTGGCTTATGCAGATGATCAAACTTTTTGACATCTCTAACAACTTCGGCTTTAAGGTTTTGAAAGCCTAAGATTTTGGAAGCATAGCCCAAGAAGAATGGAATCGTTTTTTTAGACCTGTTCTCTCTCTCTCTCTCTCTTCGTTTTAACGGGGACTGAACTAACAAAATGACGATGACAATAGTTTATTTTAATCAACATTTATTAAACTCACAATACCAACATTCAACATTTTTATGTAGGGATAATGCATTAATAGAATTTACTTAGTTAGTACAAAACATAAAATTGTCTTTTGCTTAGTCATCCTTACGCTAGTGATTTGGAAGTTTGGGGTAACAGTCAATCTACATATCTAATAAAAATGGAAGAAGTTACATTGTTTTAAAGTTGTGAATAGTGTAGCTTAGTTCTTCATAATGTGTGTAGAGTAGTTTTTTTTTTAAAAAAAAAATTTCTAAATTTGAATTAGTTAGTACAAGTTCTTGTACAAGTGCAAAGAACCTACATCTAATTAAGATTTAAACTTGTTCAATAACTATAAAGCTCTTATAAAATATTTTGCTTTTATGAATTAGCCCATGTTGCCCATTTTCTTTGATCTAGGTCATTTATTTTTTTGTCTTTTTGTAGTTGAATTTGTTTAACATGCAATTTTAAGTCTATACTTGTTAATAAAAAAATTGAACCATTTGATATTATAATTTATGAAATTATTTTGATCTATTTATTATTATTTGATGACTATCATCATTCTTTAATGCGCATCTATTAAAAATTAAAATTAAACTTGTTCCCTCTTGCCGACTTTGAACTCGACAAAAGAAAAGAAAGAAGCTGTCTTTCAGAATCTGAAACCAATCAGCACGAAAGAAAATTTTCTTTGGTCAAAGGAACAACATGAGGTTACATACATCCTTAGTCCCTGCGAAATTAATGACACATGGGCATGATATCCGATTCTATTCACACATTAGGTTGTAATGTTTGAATCATTATATTTAGTATCACCACCTCATAACTAGATCTAAAAAAACTGTTTATGTGAAAAAATTCAATACAGCTAGCTAACTTTGCACAAGAATGTCTAACAAGGGTGGGGGATTAACTTCTTATGACTAGCAGAGAGCCAGTTCTTTTAGAGTTAAGAAGAAGATGCAGAACCAGTGAGCATTAGTGCTTCTTCGCATGGGATCTTGAACATAAGATTTCGGCCTAATACCCCTTTTTTCTTTTTCTTTTTTTTTTTAAATGCCCAAAATGAGCTCTATTACGTGTTAATATTTGTAAACAATAAAATTGGACGATAAAATGCATTGCCAAGAACGGGGAATAAAAATTGGAAGATGACATTGTAGCAGGTAAGTATATAGATCAAGTTGATTGTCAAGAATGTAAGTGAAAATTCAAACAACTCATTTGACTTTAAGGAGGCATAACGTTTAGCTTAGTTTCAATTTTTGAACTTATTATGTGTCCATAAAAAAATTTATTTGGAGCTCAACGATGCAACAATAAGTGTAACTCAGATAGGTTTAGTTTTGGGCCCGGTTTTCATAATCTTTTAAACTTATTAGTAATTTTATATTTTAAGTAATTTTTACTTTATTTTTATTTTAAAAAATTAATTAAGGCTTTGTATAGAGGTCCTCTTGAACATTGTGTGACAAACTTTGATTGATAATAATTTGGAATTTTCTCTCAAACTTTTGGCTTGAAATTTTTCTATATTCGCATATTTTGCTACATCAAAAGAACCATCGTATAGTTTTAAATTACAGAGTGAAAAATCATTATTGAATTAATTCAATGAAAGAAGAAATTTTTATAAAAATTTAATCTATCAGAATGGTAGAATATGAATAAATATATAAACACAATTTTTAATGGAATTCATAGCTAATATGTTTATCTATTTATTGCTGATTAAATCTTCTTACAAAATTTATCTTAGAATTTCTCCCTTGAATATTTCTTAACAAGCTTAATTAAACTTAAGTAAGTTTGCCTGTTATTAGTAATTTAACGACTCAACTCAACCTCCCCTATAGTTAATAATTAATGAATTAGAGGGGCCAACCCATCCAAAAGTAAAAAAGTTGTGGGTTAAATTAAGACAACAATTTGTGTTCTTATTATAATAAAGACAATAGTTTTTAGGGATAGTTGGAGCTTTAGTTACAATGTGTTCGTTGATGAAAATATAAGAACCTCTTTTATCTAGTAAATCAATCAGAAATCTCACCTGCTCCATACTCTTCAAAATATAAATCCAATAATTGGTTATTCACAAACTTTTCATTTCTTTTAGATAGTGTCATCTCTATGTGGGTTAACTCTGATGAGACAAAACATTTGCATTAATCTTATTAAAGTATACATATACTATGTAATATATCTCATTGTTTACATGTAAAATTATTAATTGACTAATTGATCATTTGTGCTGCTTTAGTAACCATTTAGTGATGTAAACATTGTTCATCAAAACATAATTTTAGGATTGGCTAATAATATATTAATATTAAAGGGAATTATTTTAGATGATGGAGGCCTAAGTTAATGGCCCAGTTGGCGGATGATCAAATAAGTTACCAAATAGAGCGAAGGGCCAACATTGTGTGACACCAAAATGAGGTTAAGAAGTTTTAGATGCCACTTGGCAAACTTAAAATGTTTAGCTAAATTGGGTTCTGTGGAGGTCACAGGATGCTTCCAACTCTTTCATATCCCAGAGACTTAGTTATAGCAGTTGAGCTCTTCAAAACCAACTCAAGCCTTTCATTTTTTTTCCCTCCACTTCACTTCTATAAATTCCCTTGTCCTTCTTTCACTCAGTCATCAAACTTCCAAAAACCCATATTTGGCCTAAACCTCTTAATCAAACCCCACAAGCCAAAACTGAAAAAAGAATAGCTAGAGATGCAGGGTTTTGTGATTCTGATATTAGCAATCAATATGGCTATGGCTGCCCCATCCTATGCTCAGATTAGGACTCCATGTGGTGCCTCCTCGATGCTTACAAGTTTCATTCCTTGTATGAGTTTTCTCATGAATAGAAGTTCCAATGACTCCTTACCAACTAGCCAGTGCTGCAAAGCCCTCAAGTCCCTTACAAGTGGTGGCATGGACTGCTTTTGTCTTATTGTGACAGGGACTGTTCCCTTCAGCATACCAATCAATAGAACCTTGGCCACTTATCTCCCTCAAGTTTGTGACATACCTGGTGTCCTACTTCAATGCAAAAGTAAGTAAACTTCTCAATTTTTAGTTTTGTTTTTACCTTTGGAAATTTATATATTATGTTCATCAATAATGCTAAAATGTCTTATCATCCGCCCTTTGTTATTTGCAGCCTATGGTTCATCGCTTCCTGCTCCAGGTACTGCCAGCATGCACATTTTTTCTCTTTCCAATCTTGATTCTCTATATTTCTTTTCTTTTTTCCCATTCCAATAATCCAATATGCACTTTTTTCCCCGCAATCTTTGATCAAATTACGTGCACCTCAGTAAACTTATTGGCGTAGTCAAAAGCATGCCATTCACGATAAAGCTGAGATTTAACAAGAAATTTCTTGCGATTTAGTTCCAAGAAATTGATATAGCTAAAATTCGTACCTATAACACTACATATAACCACAGATCACATGATTACCTTTACTGGATTAACCCCTTGGGTTATGTAAATTCTTTTATTCCTAAGACTTTGATAATCTTTAAGTTCAACTAATGTTTAGTATGCTTATGAATCATATTGGCAGGACCAGTATCTCTTGGGCTATCTCCATCTGCTCCCTCTGGATTTACATCATCACCCAGCGTTAAAAGTACTTCTTGATAGCAAAAACACGAATAACTATGGTTTTTTTAAGGCATAAAGATAGCAGTTTTGAGTGTTAAGGACTTTCTGAAGTTTGATACTAACATCAGATTCTTGTTTTGTTTGAGCAGCTTCTTCCGTTATCCCCTCAACAATCGCATCTTCTCAGGCACCTCTGTCAGACACAACACCACTTTTGACTCCACCTTCTTCTCCATCAGTGGATTCTAACACTCCATCTACAATAGCTTCAGGAGGCCGTTCTCAACTCACTCCATCATCTGCCATGCCATCTTACAGTCTCTCACCATCTTTTCTTCTGATTGCATTAGGATTTGTTGTTCTAAAGTACTACTAGGTTTGTTTGTGTGTGTTTGGCTATATGCCTCTATCACTTCGAAATTTGATCATATTACTTCAGACCCACATTGGGGAGTATTCCTCAAATATCGTGATGTATACGAGTGAATGGAAATAACATAACGCTTTATTTACTCTAGAAATTTATCAAATTATTAGTGAAGGGCAATAGAATATACAAAATGTCTTAGTGAATTGGTCACCATGTATACCTACGGGTTATGTTGGTTCATTAACTACAACCATAGCTGAAGGCAACAGATCCATATCAATTATCAGACACTTCCAGAATCTAACATTCCATCCGGTACTTAAAAGCAAAATAATTTAATTTCTTTCATACAATATGCCACATCCCATAAAACTAATATGATTTCTTCTGTAAATTTAAACCACATAATTTCAGATGATCTTGTAGATCTGCTTGCTGCAAAAAGAGGCTAGAAGTGGCTGCATTTAAAAAATAAAAAAAACCAAAGTGGCAACTATTCTACATAACTTATATTTATCGAGTATAACATCTCCCTCTCTACTTTATTATACCGAATCTAACACTTCTTACCCCAAAAAACCATAAAAGCTTTATGGAGGGCTTATCTGTGAGTATTCATAAAAGGAAAGATTGCTATGAACTTGAACATTGAATTTTGCTTATATATTTATCAATTATGCAACAAACATTCCCTCTCATTTCCAAATTTGATTATGAATTGCAGCAGGATGCTTCCCTTATTTCTATTCTGTTTTCTTAGGCCTCTTTGTTAGGAGGAGCCTGACATATGGCTGCTCAGTGCAGGGTATAGATCTTCAGTGGTTCTTGGCTCAAAGCAAGAGTTCCATGGACTTTGCATCAATCAAATAGTTGAAGCTCCATAGTTTAGAACTAAATCTAAAACTCAATTGAATTTTTATTAATGAGTTCAATTAGTTTTAATTAATTTATGTTTGGAGTGAATAACTCATTTGAATTTAATTGTCTGAATTACATTTTAAAGGGATAGAATTCAATTATATTGTTAAGTTTACAATAATATCATTTTTAACTGTTACATCAAAGAAATAATAAAGGACAAAGAAAACTTTTTTGTCACTATATGATTATTTTAGTGAAATTCTATCAGTTTTGAGAGAATTTAAAAATCATAATGAAATTCATATTTGTTTAGAAAACACAATAGAATTTGACTTCAAATTACATTCTAAATAAGTTAAATTAAAAACCAAAACATCAATTCAATTGAATTCTCAATTTTCCAATGTTCCAAACAAAGTAATAGAAGAAAAGGAAATTAAGGTAATATTAAAGAAATTGATTAAATTTTAATATGTATAATGAATTAATAGCATTAGTTTGCCAGTGAAGCAAGGCGACCCTCAACCCCAACATCAGAAAGAGCACATATGCATGTATGTAGTAAATTTTCAGGTCTTTGAAGGGCAATTCTGAGAATTCATATCCTTCCTTTTGAAGTCACGGAGCCAACGCTTCCGTCCCGCCATAATGCTTCTTCCATAACTGTCACCATGGCCATGTTTGTCTTATGTTAGCAAACTGAAAGACAGTTACTGCTTCTGTCAACTGCTGCAATGTCTTCTTTTCTAGGGGTTACCGGTGGGTCAATTTGTCTTATTCTCTCTAAATGAACTATCTACACTTTTTTTCTCTTCAAATAAATGCATTGATTTTCTCAAATAACTAGTTCTCTATATTAATTATGATGCACAGTTGTAGACTCGAGTTCATGAGTACATTTCTGTCTTCAACGGAATTTAAGCCCCAGAATATTGATTTGTTTCGCTATTAATGGCTAATAACAGTTCAAATTGTCTGTTTCAATGGAGAATAGCAATGTTGCCAAAATTCAAAATTAGAAAGGAATAATCCAAGATGGGTTGGCATTTATATTTTTCATTCCGTGTGAAACACTAATACAACAAAAGTTCAAATCCGACGGTAACTTAGCAAAAAGCATGAAAATAAACATAAACAAACATACCAACTCCAATTCCTAGGGGCTTGATAGACTATTTCCAGCCATCAGACCATTCAGCTTCATCATTACCAGGTTTAGGCAACTCTGACTGTGATGACTCTTGACCCCATGCCACATCTTCAGAGGGTAATGAGTTTTCTTGAAAATTGCTGAAGCCAGAGTCCTCATGAACCTCCAGTCTTTCAGGAAGAGAACAACCCATATAAGATGAATTGTCCACACAATGCCACAAGAGTTTGTGCCAATAGTAGTCCTGTCATATGACATGTAAAATATAATTTCATAAAAACCATGTGCTTGGCCATGTCACTACCAGAGAAATGCTTCTTAGCGACAGAAATGTCTCTCACTAAAATGCCTTTTTTACTGGAAACGTCGAGAATTTGACTCAATGATGTGCATCCAAGCATTCCCGATACAAGCAAAATATTAATGGTTCTTTTTTTTTTTTTTTGTGGGGGGGGGGGGGGTTGGTGGTGGGAGGGAGATGGGAGGGGGGCTTGGTCTAGGAAAGAATGATGGGGCACCAAACGGCTATGAGAACCCACCTATGGAGTACAATACCTTGATTTGGATGTAATGCAACAATCTAGGACATACGACAACGTTCCACATTCATAGCATAAAGTTGATCATAAAATAATTAATTCATTTAACTAATCATGGCTTGTTATTGAAAAGGCAATACCTGGGAGATTATGTGCGGATTCCCAATAATAATCAGCAGTGATATAGCGCGGGTTATAGCCACATTAAATCTTCGATGATTGCTCAAGAATCCTAAACAGTGTACTCTATCAAATTCATTATGTTTGATTGTAGAGCGAACTGTTGATATTATAATGACTTGTCTCTCCTGTCCCTGAAACTGCTCGACACTTCCGACCTTAATCTCCGGCAAATGTATACTTTCAAGTGTCTGCTTTATTTTGAGTACTTGTTGCCTATATGGCGTTATAATCCCAATGTCTTCCTCCGTCATATTTCCACTGGTTGTCAGCCTCTTGACTACTTCTATGACCTTACTCACTTCAATTCTATTGAACCATGATGGATTACTCCCTTCTCTTTCGTCACATCCTTGGATGCCAAAGAAAAGAACGGGAAACTCCTTATTAGGGAGGAAGTCTTCACTCAGCATCAAAGAACTATTATCATCTTTACATGCAATCAATTCTCCTTCATAGAACAACTTGGAAGGGAGATATAATATTTGTGGGTGACATCTGTAGTTTCTAACCAATTTGGTTACATAATTATCATCTCCATAGGAATATAATTCGCATTCAAACAATCTTTCCAAGTATGATTTCCCCAATCCATAGTCTTCTGCTTCCTTGGAATATATTACTGGACCTAATTGCATTGGGTCTCCAGCTAGAACGACAACAGTCTCCCTTTTGCAGAGATGGGATATAGGGATCATGGTTTCTGGTTCTGAAGCCTGGCCAGCCTCATCCAAAAAAATGTGTGAAAAGTGACCTCGGATGACATCTTCAGCGTAAAGAAGACAAGCACTCATATAAGTTGATATTATGATCTTATATTGCATGAGGACACTGACTGGAGGACACTTGAATACAAACTCAAACTCATCAAAGTAGCAGAAGTGGATAAGTTCAGGTTTGACTTCCTCATAAGGCCTCGTAGATGCATTGAGCCTGAATATTTCATCATCTTGAAATTTGACAGCCTTTTGACCAAGGAGTTTCTCCAGTAGGTAGTCTGCAGCACTATTTGAGGGTGCACAGACAAGAATACGAGCATTCCTACGATTTTTGTAGAGTTGGAGGACTGCTTCTACTATTGTCTTAGTCTTTCCCGTACCTGGAGGGCCATGAATCACATAAGGTGGTGCGCCTTTGCATCCAAGAATCTTCTTGATTGCAAACATCTGCTCCTCATTAAGATTACCAGTACCAGATATAGGCACCAGATGAGAGGTTTCAATGAGCCTCCTTCTAGATATCTCGTGTGGAAATAGAAACTCTCTTCCTAAGTTTTCTGCTGCCTCAACCGCCTGATATAACCTTCTCATATTGAGCCTATTATACGTGAAGTGAACGTTGTAGAGATCTTCATCTTTGTGGTAGAAGTGAAATTGGGGATCAAACTTCAAAAACACTTCATCAGCCTCAACACGGTGGACAAATCCCTGCACAAGTCCAGTTATACAACAAGAGCAGAAAATCCTGGTTATAACAGAACAGAAACATATTCAGCCAAATTTCTTTTTAAAAAAATATGATAAGCAAATTTATAAGCAATAAAACATAACAAAAAACAATACGGGCATGGAGGCAAGTGAAAAAAGATGCAGTGCAAAGGAAGTCAATTATATATGCTTTTCCTGTTGGGATTTTATTATCTATCACTTTCGGAGGGATTATTTTTAGAGATTTTATTTCATTATTTTAGGTAATTTTAAGGTAATTATGGTAGAAGTACAATCCTATTAGGAACTATATGGTTTAGGAAAGTTCAAGAAGGTTGATTACCTGCCAATCAAGATTTATTATGCTATAAGGTACTATAAATTTTGTTTTGTGTGTTCAACCTGGGAGGTTGTCACTTAAAAAGAAACATTTTTTCAATATTAAATTATGCTGTGAACTATTACACCCCAAATGGTGAACCTCAGCCAGCAAATTTGACATGAGAATTAAAAAATAACTTGGGAGGAAAAATTGGAGAAAGAAAAAGAAAGTGAAGTGTCTAAGCAAAGTCAAAGGGATTGAATCGGGAAATGAATGCTATGGAGTAAATGTAGGAAGATCCTATGTGCCAAAAGAAAAAATGTAGGAAGATCCTAAGAAAAGTATATGATTGTCGCAGAGATTTAATTGACAAGTAAATAATTGTATGAAAGATATCATTTATTGTTATAACAGAATAGTGTTTTTTAATTATAGATATTCATCTCAACTATTAATTGTATTTAAAGGTTAAAACGTATGCACTTTGGAGGAGCAAAATCAATATATAGTTGCCCCTTGATCACATCTGTCAATGCAAAGGTGAAATGCATGATCCATAAGGGAATATATTATCTGTTATTGTCAGCATAAATATCTAAACAGATATGAGATAGGCCAAAGGTCATATTGATATGTCATAGACATGGGGTCCTCTAATTTTTATAAAATACCATTCATATCATTTTCAGCAGCAAATAGGGAAATGTGTAAATAATTAGAAGCTTGTAAAGTTAGTATAAGAAGACTAGTTCATATAACCAGATTCTGGTAACTAGCATAAAGCAGCAATTGCTAGCTTAAGATTTTATTTATGTAAGTGAGGAACGCATTGTGACAATGTCATATCTGTAAATAAGAACAAACCTGGTAAGCAGGGATGGTGTGATCATCCTGATCGGAGGCTAGCTTGGCATAAATAAAGTCCCCATGAACCAGTGATGGCCTTCTCTCAGCAAGCCCTGGAACCTCCAGGGACAAGAATTGATTCGCCCTCTTTCTCATAGTTATGCATTCCATATCATAAGTCCTCATGTCTTCCTGAAAGCAGAAATCACTAGTCAAGCAAATAATCGAAACAAAGATCAGCCTTATTGTTTTTAACAAATTATATGTCACACTATTTTTAGTTTTTTCATTAACAAATAAGACTACCTCCAATTGTAGTTCTTCCATCATCACTAATGTTTTGAAATAAGAAGCATAATTCTTCCTTGCAAGACCTCCTTCAATAGCATCAGGGATCTGCTTGCTCTCTAGCATATCTCTCATGTCCTTGGGAATGTCATATCTTGGAAGCCTATTTTTGTATGCACGATTTCCCTTCCTCCCAGGACGTGATCCAGCAACAAAAGTATTCACAACAAATTTGTCTTTTTTTCTTCCTTTTGAATAAGGCTTTTTAGAAGCCAAAGACTGGGAGATCCTGTCTTCAACTAGGAGAAAAACCAACCTTTCTATTCTTGCATCCCCTGCATCAATATACACAACCGTGGTATGCAATCCCATTTCCTTTGTTTTGCAAGACAACCATACTTTCAAAATCTCACCAGGTTGAAGCATCCTGTCCTCCAAAGAGAAAGACTCTAGAGAGCTTTGAACACTATCTACAGTTGAATTTGCTGATGGAGGTTCCATCAGAGAAAGTGTGAAACAGTCCTCAGGATTTGAAGCAAAAATATGAACGCTCCACAGTTCCACCGGTTCATTGGTATTGTTCTTGATGGTTATTATATCTACAGCAGTATTGCCAACAATTACTGATTGTGGTTTGCCATTCACTAACGGAAATGGGACAGATATGATAATAGGGTCCTCTTCATTAAGAATATAACTACAAACAGATTTCTCTTCCTCGAAATCTAGAAACCCTATTTCTGCCTTTCCTCCTATTACAGAGCGTTCCTCATCTGATCTATATCCAACAGTACTCATTGAAAACTGCTGTATACAACTTCAGTTTCAGTTCTGCATAAAATAGAACGGAAAAAATTGTAGAGTACGAATTTCAACAAAAGATAAAACATGGGAAAGAGAGAGTAGCTACAAGACCACAAGGCTATGCACTACTAAAAATAACGCATCAATTAACAGAGAAGCCCTTGACTGAAGAAACCAAATGCGAAGCACTATAAATGAAAAAAAATAAAACTGACATGCACACGATCAGACACATCATAAAATTGCAATAGTTTGGAGAAATCGGTGCAACAAAAACATCTCAACCACCTGTTGGCCTTTCCTAAAACTTGATCAACCAAACAGATATCAATGTAAGAAACCCCACAAGCTCTGAGAAGGGTTAGAGGAATGAAAAGATGAGGGTGGCAAGAAATTTATGGGCGCAAGTTATTTACCTATCTCGGGAAGCCTAGGAGAGAAAAATTAAAGTATGAACCTTTAATATTCCTAAATTACAGTTATCCGGTTCGAAATATTATCTCAATAAACATATATAGCCGAATAACTAATTACATAGTTTTCTCTCATTTCCTTCTTTTATCTTTATTTCCATTCCCCTCAATTATAACATTAACATCCAACCCAGAGAAGAGAAAGAAACCAACAAAAACGAAAGCACGTGCACTTGGTAGGACTGCTGGAGTATTATCACAATGAACCTACACCGCACAAAACTATAAACTTAATAAGTATATAGACATTGCCAGGAGAAAAAAAAAACACAGAGACAAATGAAATGAAGCATTAGGTCAAGATCCAACCGTCTAGACAATGATGATGGGTAGCTCCTAACAACAGAGGCAAATGGAACCCACCTTCAATCGAAACTCGGGTACAAGAACCTACGCAAAATCGACAATTCTCAGCACAGATAGAATTATCAAATACCCATCAATGAATAAAGCCTAGAAACTCAAACCCTACAACCAATCCAATAAATCATTTTTTTATACTTCCATTTACCACAAAATAACCCCCGGAAAATTACCAGTGATTGTAAAACTAAAAGCGGAGTGAATTGACCAAAGAATTAAGATTATCCCATTTTTTGGGACTGAACTACTTTTATCATTCAGTTTCTTTTTCTCCTTGTGCAAAAGCATTTAACACGGCTTAATTTCCAAGATTGGTAAAGAATCCTTCACAAAAATAAATTTCAAATAAAAAAAATAAATGGAAGCAGGAGATACAACCCTATCGCTCTAGTCTACGAGGCAGTAAAATTCGTCGGTTTCTTCTCTATGGCACACACTTGCAATCTCACTCTCTACTCGGACTGAAAATTTTGAATTGACTTATGGAGTTCTTCGACTTGACGCTACCAGATCAGCTATATATATACGTATGTATGGTCCGACGTAGTTATACACAGAATCCTCAAGGCTATAATGGTCTGCGCAATTGAAAAAATTTTCAGAAACTTTTCCTGTTTCATATATTTATATTTTTCCTGATCAGAAACTGAAAATTTGTTGTGGGTCAAATAAGAAAGGCATTCGACAAAACAGAAAATGGAAAAGGAAGCGGAATCCGTTGGCCTGATACGTTTGGTAGGAAGAAAGTTTCATGGAAAGGAAAATGTTGTTTCCATTGTCATCTCCTTCGCTGACCGCGGGAAAGTGATCAACTTAATAGAGCTGAGACACCCAAAGTCCATTATGCCCTTGGTGATCGTACAGAAGGCACGTGAATGTTGCAGATGGCCCTTGGTGATCAGTTTCCGTCACAGGTGGCCGCCGTTCTCGTCGTAGACGGTTGCCGGAAGCATAGTTTCCGTTTGTTGGGGGCTGGGTTTCGAATGTTGCAGATTTGCTTCCCCTCCACGATGAGGAAAAGGACGCTTCGTATTTGTTGTGCAGATGACGGAGATTAGCGGCTCCCTCTGGACCGTGCCTGAAATTAGGAAAAAGAATTTACGGCGTCAGTTATTAACCTTTTTTAAAAGCAAAGGCAATTTGGTCTTTTACTTCAACTTACTTTCCATTCCGTCCATATTTTCAGTGTACCAAACAAACAAAGCAACTGTATTCCATTTCCTTCCCATGTGATATCAAACAAAATTAATTTCTTTTTATTTCATTCAATATTTAGTTTACATTTTTATATCTAACTTTTTATATATCAAACAAGTTGAAATTGATGACAGCTCATTGTATTTTAATTGGACATTTACCTTAACTAGAAACTTAGGTTTTTTTGAATTTGTCATTTTCTTTATATTTTTAACATTTTTTAATGAATATTAGTAATATAATGGGAAAACTTTAATTTAAAACTTTCAGTTTGAAAAAAATATTTTTAGAAAAATCTAATTGTAATTCTAAAAGAATTTAGTTATAATTTTCAAAAAATCAAATTATAAGAAATTATAAAAAAGTTTTTGACTGTTAATTTTACCAAGGTCATTATTTGAAATTTTTCCTAATATAATTCAAGTGCAATAATTTCAAATCGTTTCTCGACTAAAGGCATGCATAGAAATTAACAACATATCAATTTTATTTTTTAAGCGCCCACATTATATTTAGGAGTGATTACTTTTAGATTAATGTATGTATAATTTATTAATTTAGCAATGAATTGTTATAATTTTATGATCTTAATTCAAACATTTAATGCTTCAATTAGTACACAGGATTATTAGGCATAAAAATTAAAAAAAAATGTGAATGTAAATAAAATAAAATAATTACATTTAATATGATATAAAAAGAGAAAAAAAAACTATTCTATTTATATGTTTAGTTACATAAAACAATAATTCTCATGTTACTACTTAAGAATAATATGAGAATGAATAATAATAATAATAATAATAATAATAATAAACTTTATATAAACTAAATATAATAATTTTGCATGCTTATAGAAATAAAATCCTTCTCTAACCCTTGCAAAATGTATATCAAATAGAATTATTTAATACGGTTTTTTTTTCTTTTTTCTTTTATGTCAGGGTTTTGGATATTGTGTAATTTAAGTGCATAAGTTTATTGATAAATACTCTTACATTTAATGCATCCATATTTACAAAGTATCAATTTTATCAAATTACAATATTATATGTTAGTATTATATTTAGGAATAGTTAAATATTAACGAAATATTAATTGGATTAGATTTAAGACATATTTGGTATGCAAAAAGTTAGGTATAGAAATAGAAATAAAAAAAGATGATTTTATTAATAGAAAATAACTTTAATGTCATTATTTTTAATGATTAAATGATTATTAGTAGATAGTGTTAAATAATGTTTGCATGATAATTATAAAGGTAAAATAGTTACTACAAAAAAAATTCCTTTCTTTTTCATTTTCCTTTTCCATGAAACTACCAATCAACGCCTTAGGTGTAATTTATAATATCTTTATTATTAGGTATTTCTATTAATATATATATATATATATATAATTTAATCATGTGATACTAAATTATAAAAATTATATATTTATGTTTAAAAATTATAGATTTGTTATACTTTAATTAAATAACTTAATAACAAAATTATAAAAATTGTACCTAGTTTTTTTATTTATGTTTTTATTATAAACTTAGCTATAGATCATTGTTATTACACTCCCACATGAGGCATAACCAACATAGGTTACAAGTCAAACTCGTACTCATAACCCTCCTATCAACCAAAATTGTAGACATACAAGGTGTAAAGTAAAGTAAAACAAATCCTTGAAAATTTTAGGGATGCTTTTCTTAATTGAAATGTTTACACGATGTCACAAGAGGATTAATTACATAATAATTAACTTATTTTTTTTTTTGTAGAAATTTCAACATATTCTCTCTTAAAATATGACCATCTAAAATTTCTATAAATAGTTAAATCCCAACAAAATAATTAAGAGAACTCCGCTCTTAACTTAGAGCACTAACATCAATTAATGGGGCAGGGAAGCCCTATCTGTGCATCAACGAAGCTACAACTAAGAAGAAGTAATATAACTAATTACAATTTTAAAAATACATCACAAAAGAAAATCCTAGTAAAGCCACAAAGGGCTCAACTACATGGACTGGTCATTCCCCAAGTCGATTCTAAATTCATATTACCATCTATAATGAAAGGAAATTTAAAGGAATAAGTTCAAAACTCAATAAGCAAATAATACTAGTTATAACAAAAAAACATAAATCATAAAGAATAATCTACTTTTAAACTTGAATTTGTAACAAAAATATAAGTAATATCGTGGTATACAATAAAATTCATTTTCTTCATTTATAACAAATAAATTTGATAATGTGCATGAACCAACCATTATAAAATCATGCATAGAAATTTAATCAATGTGTTTAAACATAACCAAATCAAACGGATGCCAAGCATATTGCTCATGAGGAAGTAATAATATAGAGGTAGGTTATGCTTAACAGTTTAAATAGATCCATGTGTAGTGGCCGACACACGAGGCCAATAACACTCCTATTAGTTGAGGTTCAAATCGAAGTGCACCAAAGCTAATAGCTATTACTATTAGTTATAGAGTTTTGTATTAGATCACATTCTAATTTTAACATTACTATACAATAGTTAAAGGTGGCTAAAATAATTAATTATGTAAATATCTAAGCATATTTGATTAATTAATCAATAACTAAGATATTTAAATATCATTAATTAATATTTCCTTTTAGACACAATATGACTAAATCGAATTTATCCTTCTATTAACTTATGATAAACAAGTAATATAAAGTTGTCATAGCAAGTATTATTCATAGCACAAGATGACACCAATATTTCTTTGAGTTTTGATCTGACTAAACAATAATGTGGAATTGTCTTCAAAACGTATTTTAGAGAGTCCAATATAGGAATTTCAACAAGTGGTCCCTTAGTCAAGTGTCTAATTGAATTAAATTCCCTATAATCACAAAGAGCCCCCAATAGAATTTACCATAAACTTTAATTGATTCAAGTAGTAAACATGAAATTTCCTAGGTTCCAATATAAAGAGCTAGCTAAGAAAAGAAGCTACCATAACACTTAAAGCACATCATCACAATTTAGATCTTAATCAAAGTTGGGATAGACCTATGCAGATAAACTGAAATTTCAAGCACATCATCTTGAATCCATATAGAATGACAGTGCCATAAAGCTGAAATTTCAAGCCACTCCTATTATATATATGCGCAATCTTAAAATAAATCAATTTCATTGAAATCAGAGAATTGGGTTATATATAAAATATGGATGTTCTCCAAAATTTGTAAGCCAAAGGCAGTATTTACAATCCTAAGATATTAAACCCAGCCTCACAAACTAAGCCCATTCCTTAGGGCCAAATAGACACAAGCAAGCAAGGAAATGTAGCTAGACCCTTGAAATCCACAGATACTTACACAATGACAAATAACGTAGCAAGCATATTTGAAGCCCCCCAATACATAACAAGCTAAGTTGGTTTCATGTCAAAACTCTAAGCATCAGAGAGAAAATGATGAAACATTGGATAGCAGAGTTCCTAGAGTTTCAGAGTTGAAAAAGTAGATAATACCCACGCCAACGGAACTATACAATGGGGTAGAACAACTTACCAACCATGGAAGAAACGAATTGAAGTTATAGACACGTTGCTATTGATTTAGTGAAAGTGGTAAGATGCTGGAGGCTGGAGGCTGGGACGTGAAGAGGGACCAAAGAAAGAATGAGTGGGGAAGGGGAGAAGCTAACCGAGATAGAAGAGAAAAGGAATAACCAGCTCCTGGACTTCCTCCTCTGCTATAGACATAAAAATGAAACAAGTTTCATAACTAAATCCCTTGAAACACAATCTAAATTCAGCAGCAAAAGAATGAGAGAAAGAAATGTTCTGTGCTCGAAAAATCAAGGGAGAAATGGAGCAAAATAGAAGCACTCACTTGAAGCTTAAACCCTTCACCGAAACTGCTCCCACGCTATTGACGCAATGGAAATGAGGGCACACGTTGCAGCAGCTTGAGGACCTGCCTACGTGATGGACAGAGCAACTGGAAGGAAGAGGAGAAATAATGAACGGGAATGGAGGGATTTGAGAGGAGGAAGAATGGCAAATATGGAAGAAAATGGGAGACCCACAGTTGAGCTTCAACGTGACCGAGAAGAGGAAAGTGGAGAGAAGAAAAAATATAAGTTGTTTGGATTTGTTTCATATATTTTGGTTGAAATTGGATTTTTATCCCACGACAAGATCAAAATGGTTCATTATGGCCTTACGACACTTCCATCCCCTTCTTAAAGAGATTTAAAACTCTTAAAATTGTCACAACTTATTGCACTACTCCTCCTCTTTTTTTGCCCTAATATAAATTATTTTATTTTTGTCTTATAATTTATCTAATTATATTCTTAAGCTAATTGGGACCCAAATCAAAGAAAATATTTTAAGATGTTACAATTGTTATATTATTATCTTTATTTAGACATTTAAAACCTTTAAGTAATTCAAATACATGAATTTATTTATATATGCTTTTACATTAATGCATTGATATTCCCAACACATCAGTTTTATTAAATTATTTGTTAATATTATATTCACTAGTAGTTAATATCAGACAAAGTTAACTATAGTTTGTCTTAGTCAATTAATTTAGATATTTAATACTTTCAAGTATTTAAGAGAGAAAAATGTGTTGGTGTAGTGTACATTCTTACAGATAATGCGTGCATATTCGCAACAATCCTTTTTGTTAAATTATGAGTTAATATCATATTTACCAGTAGGTAATATCACAGATGATAGTTTATTAATTTAACAATTAATCATCATATCATTATTTTGATTTAGATATTTAAGATTTTTAAGTATTCCATCTTTATATTTAATGCATTAACATGATAAAAACTTAAGTCTTTAATTATGCAAATCAAACCTTAATTTAGTAATATTCAATTATACAAATCAAATATTAATTTTGCATAAATCATGATACTACTTGAAAGAGAAAACCTGAAAAGGGAAAAGGTTATTTTGATCCATAAAAAGACTCATAATAAAAAAACTTTAATTTATGATTCTTACAATCAAATAATATAAAATGCTTAAAGAAATGTAATGAAGAATACCTACTTTGATACACACTGAAAGCAAAATTTGGGGTTAAAAATTTCTAAATCTAAATACTTCATTTTAGAATTCCTTTGAGATGAGTCAGAAAAATTACGATATTTGATTTAGGGATTATAACTCTAATATATCATTGGGTTAAATACTTTTAGCAGTAGGCCCATAAATTATATCTCAAGTATTACTGTGCTTACAAAAGGCTTATATATTAAACAACGATATTCCTACAAGCTCATTTAATTAAAAATCTTATTAGAACACATAATTAGAGTCTATTAATAAGATAATTAACCTATATACAATTATATTAACATGTGAAACTATTTAATAAAAAATTACTAACATAATATTCACAATATATTAGTTCTATTAAATTATATGCTAGTATTATATTTATAACTAGTTAGTATCATAACCGTAATATTTTTGTAGGCTGGTTTAATTAAATACTTTATTAGAACACATAATTAAATTTTTTGATAAGATAATTGATCCATATATAATTATATTAATGTGTGAGATCATTTAATAAAAATTACTAACATAGTACTCTAAATATATTTTTCTATTAAATTATATGTTAGTATTATATAAAAAAAAATAGTTAGTACCAGATAAATTATCATATAGTTTACAAATTTAACGGTTAATCACTATTATACTCGGAGGAGAGTGAATGAGTATAAGCAAAAATTTTGTAAATGACAATTTATAACACTTATAAACATTAAATAATAACATCAAGACTCTATTTTAAGTAATTTTATCTTATTAAAATAGCAAATTAACTAATTAAATAGTAAAAAAATAGTTTACACTATTAATAAACAATCAATTAGTTGAATACTAGATAATCTATCAGTTTACAACTCTACAGGTAATGCATTATTGTTCGTAACTGTCAGTTTTTATTAAATTATGTGTTAGTATTATATTTATGAGTAGTTAATACCAAACAAATTTACGATGATTTATGAATTTAACATTTAATTATTATATAATTATTTTTATTAGGACATTTAAGACTTTTAAGTAATTCAACTATACATTTAATGCATTGATATTCACAATATATTAATTCTATCAAATTATATGTTAGTGTTATATTCAGAAATAGTTAGACAAATTTTTGTATAGTTTACAAATTCAAGAGACAATCACAATTATATTTACAGAAGAGTGAATAAATGTATACAAAATTTTCACAAATAACAATTTGTGAACACTTATAAATATTAAATAATAACACCAAAACTATGTTTTAAGCAATTTTATCTTGTTAGAATAGCAAAATAACTAATTAAATGGTGACAAAAATTAGTTTATATTATCAAAAGCAATTAATTAATCTATCACTAGATAATTGTACACCTTTACAAATAATACATCAATGTTTGCAGCAATTAATTTTTTTTAAACTAAATATTTAACAAAGAGAAAATAGATGCTCAAATTTATCTTAATTGGATCAATGAGACTTGTATCTAGTTCTTTTATAAATGAAGAGATTTTTATTATAATAACTTGTTTTTAATTACTAACAAATAATAGATAGTTTCTACACATTTTCTAATTCAATATAGTCGTTTGGAAGAAGTTTTCCCCTTGTTTTCGTAGCTATGACTTGGTGCACCTCTTGAGTAGACTTTGGCTTGACTTTAGCTTCCATTCTTGCTTGGTTTGAACAAGTTTACATTTGAGTTGATCATCAAGACATTCGGGCATTATTACTTCCTTGATTGGCTTGATTTATTTCCGCAAAATCTTCATAGAAAAGGTCATGACCTCTGGTTCATTGAGGACTTCTGATTTGGCTTTCTTGAAGTGTCTAGATGAAGATGCTTTTCCTCTGTTTTAGCCATGCTTCTTGATTGAATCAGAATTTGATTTCAACTTCCTAAGTTCACTTAAACCTTGATCATTTGAACGTTGCTCATTAATGCTCTCTCCTGATGGTAGCTCGATTCTCCATCGAAATCAACAACTTAATCATCTTAATCAACTCCCAATTTTTCTCTCCTAAAACACATATCCGACATCAATTTGTTCCCTTGAATGTAACTTGATTTCTCTTCATATTTGCTCATTCGAATTTAAACATGCTTCCCCTTAATTGCTATCTTGAATTGTTCTTTCCACATTTGCTTCTCAGTGAAAGTCAGTAGCCTTTATAGCTTGATTGCTTCTATATTGCTCCTTTAAGTTAAGAACCTGTTGGGATATATTTTTCCTTTAAGCGGTGATTACCCTTAAAAAGGAATGTTTTTTACCATATTAAAGAGATTTGATCTCAATGCAATCAACTTATTATTCAATAATTTTAATTTAATAATTTTATTATCATCAAAACTAACATCTAAGAATCCTTATTGAAAAATTTGAGGCTAACAACACAGTTATCTTTATGAAACATTTAAGACTTTCAAGTACTATAATAGAAGTTAATTTATTTGTGTACAACCCTATGGGTAATGCATCAATATTTACAACATATCAATCTTATTAAATTATGTAATAGCATTATATTTTCGAGTGGTTATTAACAAATTTATATACAATTTACGAATTTAGCAATCAATTTTTATGATATATGTTGTTTATTTAGACATTTAAGAATTTTAAGTATTTAACATACACAATATCTATGTCTAATGTAAAATATAGAATTATAATGTTATCTAATACAGTAGTCAATCGTTGGCCAATATATATATATATATATATATATATATATATATATATAGGGTAGTCAATCATACTTCACATATCTTTCAAAAAAAGATTGAGATCATAAACATCCTTAGAAACAAGCTTTATCACATTCCTTTTGGCCTTTTGGCTCAAATAAAGCGTTGTTAAGACTTCAAGTTTTTGCTGTGCTTTATCTAATTTTTTAATTTTGATTATGGAATCAATTTTTATTAATTAATTATATTATCGTTTTGAATAACATTAAATTACTATATCAAACACAATAAACATAAATACCCCTTCTTTTATACTAAAATAAATTATTCCCAAATATTTTTGATAACTCAATCACCAAAAAACATAAAATCATATGAAAAATGAATCTCATTAAAAAGAATCTAACATGTTTATATATCTTTTCTTAGTTAGTTCAATATAACTATCTTTTATAGACTTTTAATTTATTTAAATTCCTCAATGTGGTGTCTCTCATACACTCTCACACTATCATTTCATGAATTGAACTAGTTATACGTTAATTGAAACAACAAAAGATCCACCTTTTAAATAGAGGCCAAGATTCATCAGGATATCACAAACACATTACTACTTAGGTGGGAAGAAGAAAATGTAGAAAAAGAAAAAAGAGAGTAGAAGAATTAAAAGAAGTTCAATAAAACTAATAATCAGTTAAGCTGGAGGAGCTTGTGGATCCTTGACTGATTCACGCCATGCATACTCTCTTGCTCCGTCCTTGTCAACGATCTTTATAACGAAGTTAGGAGGAGCCACAACTAGCCTCGATCTTATTTCCATAATGCACTTATCAACTAAATCAATTGCTTCTTCCACTGACATTCCACTATGGAAGTGTCTGTCCATCATTGATAGCGAAAAATACGAGCCATAACCGAAAGCTCCCTTTTCAACCTTGTGAAGCGTAGCAATGTAATCAATATAGTAGAGGGATGGGCCCGTCTCTTTGTCATAACCAGCAACAAGGATGTTCACAAAGTATGGGTTCTGAAGAAAACCAAAGTCACACAGAAATCAATTTATCGTCCAATGTAAAGATGCACTGTTGTTAATGAAGTATAACCATACAACATACATGTGAGCATATGAACACCAATTCAATACCTGCATTAAAGGTGATCTTCAAGGCTTAATTTAAATGTTATAGGTTGGTTGGTTTTTTGTTTGTTTGTTTTGTTTTCTGCCATACTCAAATGTTACAGTTAAACCTGCAAAACTGAGTATTCAAATCAAATGGTCAACGACCTCCCTCTTTCACCTACACAAGGACCCACAACATTATGACTTCCAAGTCATGCCTAAAACAATTCTGCCTCAAGGCTTGAACCAAGAAATTTTTAATTCCACCCCCCCCCCCAACAAACAACAAAAAAAAAACCCCTCTCTTTTCTCCCCTCTTTTGCTCAGTACCTGGTGACTACCTGAATGGATGAATAGATAGATCGGTATGGGGTTGCGGCAGTGTTAAGTGGCGGGTGGGTGACAGGAATGTGACAAGTCATAGATTTCATATATGACATCATGGAAAATAAAGAATTACAGCACTAACAGAATATCCCAAAAAAAAAAGGAAGAAAGAAGAAAGATAAAAAGAAAAACAACTCCGATTCTAAGTATTTTAATAGAAACAACCACATAAATAGAATAACCAAGAAGCAATGGCATACAAATTCTGGCTGCTGAAGCAAATATAATGTGAAAATCACCATTCATTCATTCTAATTATCTGTCAAATGAGCAAAATTATGCCCCTACAGTAGGTTATATATGGAATTTCATTTATCTTCATTTGACATAAAAATATGGGTATTAATCCAGTTGGTTGTAAGCCAAACATAATTGATTTCAAGATGTACTTGATAACAAGCTAATTGTTCATCTAACCTAAAGTTAAAAATAGCATTATCTAAGAACAGTACAAGTTCGATACAAGGTTCTTTGTTGGAGTTTTATTTGTATATCTTCTCACCATGAAGGACAAACATTCATGATAATGGTCTTTTCATGAACTTAAAAATGAGATAATATGAATCTAACCTACAGTTCTAATATCAAATTAATGTTTTTCTGGATACATATCCTAATAGACATAAACTCCTCAATCTGCAAGCACACAAATAAATGTAAAATAGTTAGAAATCAACAAGAGGACCCTTAAATCTTATATATAATATTTTGAATTTCATCAAACCATGATAAAATAGTGTTTCCTGTGACAACCGCTTTACACGGTGAGACGGGGAAATTGCAGCACGAAACATGTTTATAGTCGAATCAAAATGACAGTACACTGGGCTGTCGGTACCTTTGCCTGGCTATAACGTAATTCAACAGTACGTCAGCTGGTCAATAACTGACTGCCTCTGCTACCATTAATGCTTAATGCTCTAAAAATCAGAGCCTACCCACACCTCAAAAACTCCTCCTTCCCCATAATGGTGTCAGTACCCTAGCCCAATGAGGGGGAAGAAAGAGACTAGCCATTTTATTAGACCAAATAAACACCGTTGAGAATTAAAGACTGGCCTCATCCATTTCTAACATTGATGAAAAAATCACTATGAATGTCATTTAAATCGGAAGCACGGCTTATAAATAAGCAAAGAGCACCTAGTATAGTAGTGTGACAATCCCAAGTTATATATGCATAACATGAAAAACCCAAATCACTTTACAGTTGTTAAGAATGGCACTCAGCTGGATAAAGGTCAAACTTGATCCAACCCACACTTGTACAGACAACCAAATAAGCCAACCAAATTATGAACCGATCCAGCATGAAAAGATCCACATCAGTACATTAATTTTTCAGTATGTTTCCTCTTTTTACCATAATTTAACAGATTTTTAATCCGTTTTAAGGATATGAATTAGAAGGAAGGGTAACTGGTTATATATTTTAGTTTGTTAATGAGGTTTTTACATACCTTCTACCAGGAAACCCACAGTTCACCATTGCTGGAGAGACCATAACTTACATAAATGTCAAACACCATTATATAACTCCTCATTGTTACCTTGTTGCAATTTGTCCAAACTTTACTTTTTTATCCTTTAATGGGCACTCTTAGGCAAATGATTTTAAATAAGTGGGATAACGGATGAGAAAAGGAGAGGTCAGCGTTCTTAAGAACTAAATCCTCTTGTTTAGTAAATTAGATAGTAAATACTGCCTTAATAAATTGAGAATATCCATTTGTAGATTAAACAAGAAGCATCCTATAAAAAGAGACAATGTAGGATTTCAGGAAGCAAAAAGGGGGGTGGGACTTGACCTCCATGACCAAAGGTTTTTTCCACATATATTATTTACAGAAAAAAAAAAATGCTCAAAGACCTTTAATTGTAACTCGTGAAACAAGGAGACATGAATAGGTCTCCAAGGAAACATCAGATTTTAGTCCTTCATATCTCACGTCAACAGATACACAAACACAAAAGCATGCAAATAGATTCAAATAGAGAAGTGAGTGTCCATGGGTATATATTAGCACGTTCTGCACTGTAGCTTTATGAAATTACCCTTTGAAGGTACGTAGATTCACCAGTTTAACTAAGCATGACTTATAGCTAGTAATTTATTAAAAGCAACAGAGAAGCAAACACTAAAGCAGAACAGATTTTTTGGCTTGTTCATGCACAGGTTATAAATATTGTACAAGATCTACAGAGCTTCATAAATTCCCCAAAAAAAAAAGAGGTTACATGTAAACTCATAAATTACTTGTGGATAAAATGCACTGGTATAATATTTATACGTTAAAACTGGGCAGACGTTCATAAAAAATTCTTTTCACATGAATAATTGTAATGGTAACTAGAAGATTTCTACATGAATCATATTCATAACTCATCAAAATTCAACAACAAGCAAATTAAATGATTTGCATGCCAAATAAGAAGTTATTTCACCATTTTTCATAAAAAGGAGAAATCTTTTACATATTTAAAGAGGTTAAACATATTCCAGAAGTCAAGAGATCATAAAAACAAAAAAAGTGGTTAGGAAGATTGGATAATAACTTCAACTATCTCACCGCACGCCCCTGTTGTTGTTTACCACTTTTTGACAATATGGATCATCTATGGACTAATTACGCATAGAATATTATAATTAGCTAAAGATGATTTCCCTAAACAATTCCTAGACAAGCAAGAATAAAAATAGCCATTTAATGAGCAAGTGAAGACATTCGTACAAGGAAGTTTGGTGTAATATTAAAGAAAAAAGAATTACCAATACTTACAGTGGCTATGATTCATAGAAATCCAATCAAGATTTTCAGATGCTAAATATTAACAGAAGTATTTCAAGGCTAATGGACAAAATAAGCCTTGTAGCAGCCAACAACAGCAAGTAAGATCTAAGGTGTACAAGTTCTCCCCTACTTTTTTTCTTGGTGAATCAGATGTATTATTTCATTAGAAGATTTATACAAGACAATCAGGAACTTACACCAGAGTACAGGCAAAACAATAAAAAGCAAGCTATATAATCCTTCATAACTGTACAACATTAACCATCTGCTATCCAAGCTAGGTACAACCTAACAGAAAACGTTTTATTGATTGTCATTTGTCAGGATAAATCTTTATCGACTGCACTAGGTAGTGCATTTCCTATGGGAAGCACATACCATGTAGATATTAGGTAATGCTAAATGTCATGCTAAGCTAACTATCTCTAGAAGGGATAATATAAAATTATAAACTTAAATACAACTCTTTATATCTTTATTATTAAGTATTTCAATAAAATTATAATATCTAAAAAATTAAAATCCTAATTATGTGATGCTGAATTGTAAAAATTATTTATAAAAATCATACTCTTTCCATATTATTAAAAAATCACACTATTGTCCATTTTTAATTGAGAAACTAATAACAAAGACATAAACAACTGTATATAATTTTTTTTTTCCAAATATGAATATCCAGTCCAAAGTAGGCATCTTGAAAAAAAAAATTTACTTCTTCAACACCAAACTCTACAAAATTTGAAACCCATGAATTTTAAGATTACAATACACAAGCAGAGGGGCTAAATGCCGAGTTTAAAGCCGAAAACCTAAATTTTATCTAGTCAACCAAGTGCATATGCATAATTAACTAGAAATAGGGAATGGGAATACATACCTTGCGCAAAGCAGTGGCGAGCTCACCACGGGTGAAATTGGCAGCGGCAGCAGTGGTCAAAGGGATCCCATTGCGGAACTGATAGAGCGCCACATTCTTCTGTATGTACTCCGTAAACTGAACCCTGCATCACAATCACAATTCACTCAACCCCACTATCCCAACAATGAAAAAGGAGACACAGAAACAGACAGCGGTGAAGGTGGGACCTGTCTCCGGGCTCACCGCTAGCGGCGATGAGCTTGTGAGAATCGAGGACCATGATCTTGTCCTCGTTGGACTTGTGGACTAGGATGCTGTGCACCGCCGAGGTATCGGCCACCACAACCGCGAAGCCGTTGCCGACAAGTCCGAATACGCACTCCATCTACACGATCTGCTTCTTCACGCTCTCTTGGTTTGTTTTGTTATATTTGGCTCTCCTGTTCCCTCTCCCACAGAATGAAATACTCCGGCCAGAGCCTTCTTGGGGAACAAGTAGTGCTTGCCAAGAGGCGGGTTAATGGGCGTGATCCTTGGGTCGGGTTGCTCTATTCGTTTGTTGATCGGCGGGTGAGGCCATATGGTACACTGGTTTAATTTCTGTTGTTGAAACTAACTCTAATGTAATTAAATTGATTAAATTGATATTAATTATTAATATGAGACTTTGATTTTGTTTTTAATATAATAATAAAGAAATTTTAAATAATTTTATTTTTAAAATAAACACATATTATGTATAAAGTTAATTTTATTGGTAAAAAATAAATTAAATAAAAAGTTTTTACAATATATATTAAATGTCAAATACATTGAATGACATTTTTTTAAATATAAGAGATATCAAATGTCATTTCATCAAACTTTAGAATATGTTAGTACAATTTATTTATTTATTTGTTGCCAAAGTTTAGAGGTACTATAATTGTTTGTCTTGGAAATAAGAATAAGCAAAATATTCATACTTTGAGTCTTGGAAAATTTATCAAGTTAGGTCTGAGAATAAGATTTTTATGGGTATTTTAAGAGTCTAACTTTGGATAGTGTGATACTCACCTTGTTTTAGACCTATAATGTATATTTATTTATATTTATATACACATTTATATACATTAATTAATATAATATATTATAAAAAGGTAAACAAAATATATCCAAATTATATTATATAGGTTTTAAATTATATTAATCGTGGTTTGACACATTTTATTCTTTATTATTATCTTATATAATTATATTTTATATAAAACAACTTTCAACTTGAGAAAAATTGTTTATGAAGGAATTTTTATTTAGGAAAATGAGCCCAAATCTAGAGATTAAAAAATTTAATGGAGGTAGTAAATTTTTTACCCGTTAAATATAAGTTTAGAAAAAAAAATTATAATATCCTATTCATATCTTACCCATAATCATCCCTACTTAAAAATATGGACTCAATATTTGTATTTACAAATTTTATTTTTGGTTTATATTTTATATTTAGAATACATATCTTATGTCACTTTTCCCTTATTCAAAAAAAGGCTTAAATGCAAGGAGACCTAGGTGGTTCAATGTGGGGGAACTCATCCCCTTCCAAAAAAAAAAAAAAAAAAAGGAAGTCGTAAGTGTAGTTCAATTAATACTGAGACAAGTATTGAAAAATTAAAATTATGGATTACATTACACGTCACCTTTAATAGATGATGCAGCACATATCAATTCAATTCATGCTTTTTTTCTTTTTTCAAACTAGAATGGTGGATCCATGCAAATACATGAAAATCAAAGGAAGTAAAGAAGATTTTAAAAAATAAAAGAAAAACAAAACAAAAAAGAGATTTGGGAGAAAAGAGGGCCCATAAATGGGTTAGTTGCATTAATCTACATTAGTAAACAGTAACCAAAATTAGGCTCATATATATATATATATATATATATAAAATATAATATGATAGATTCTGTCCATGCTTAAATGCACCTCCATTAGCTTTTAAGAATTATGTTGCACTACTATATTTTCATTCACATTTAATGTCTAGATTCATTTCTCTTATCATATATTATCTTCTGGGTATGATAATAACCTTAATAACTTAACGTCAAAGTTTGATACAAATATTAAATATAAAATTTGGTCGAAACATTCATATAAAATTTCACCCTGCTCACGATACTTTCAATCTGTCTATTCATTATTCAGTTTTCTACCTGGAAAAAGAATTTAAATATTTAGTTCCTAGATCTAGACTGAGAAAGTGATAAATACTTAATAAACATGAATAACTAACTGAAAAACTCATACAAAAGCCTCATTTGGGAAAAAAAAAAAAAAACATTTTCCTTTGTTTCTTTTATAGCTAACACAACACAGCCAGAGTCTGGACACAGTAATGCTGAGGGATAATATCTTGCTGATCATCAGTAACCCGAAATCTAGAAGACAATATCCAGTTACTGTGCTTCAATTCAACTGAGGAAACCAAATCAGCCATTTGAATTCACTGTAAGTTGCTGTTTCTTCTCTCTCTACTCCAGCTGATTCTCTCTACTCTGCTACTCCAAGGGAAACTAGTCCCTGCAAGCCAACATATAGCACATTGCCCTTTATAAATACACCCATATTCACATTCTAGAGAGTTGATAAAGTATACGCATTCATCTGATGCTGGTAGACAATCATAATCATAAAGAATGACGCTGGTAGACATTTTAATTTCTCAAATATTTAAAAACTTATTTATAGAATATTTGGATATAAAGTATATTAAAAACTTATGATTTTGTTGGATAAGATATGTCAAACATGAAAATCTTAAAGAATGACAGCATGCCTATTTATAAGCAATCTAACTAAATAAATTCAGTAGAACTAAAATTCGAATAATCCTAACGTAATTGAACTGCTGGTAAATAAACCCTAAATGACCCCCAAATAGCGTTGATTACAAACCACAAATTTCAGTTACAATCACATCAAGTTAATATAATAAAATTTAAATTCTCCTCATACTGCATTAGAGATGCTAGAGTTCAGAGGGGAAGAGACCACTTTAATGAGATAACCTAGCCTTTAATCATCAGATATTGCTAATAATAGACCCAAAAAATTGATTTTTTATTGCTGCACGGGGACCAGCAATTTGCAGATGCTCTGGATGATCTTTCTTCTCATGCATTTAATCCAAAAAATAGGATCAATTTCTTTAAACAGAACACCAAAAGACTCTCTCCATGTTAATTTCAGAGAATCATGATTCATATATAACATACATATGAAATCTGCTGATTTCAAGATGTATTATACAATTTGTATGTGACCAACACTATCTGTGTATGAAGACAAACGGACCAAAAAGGTAAAACCTATACCCAGGACGTTAATATTTCTTGATCTAACAGCTCCACAATCAACATCCTTACAACGTCAATTTTGCTCTCATAACAATTCATTGCAATAGTAGACCACAACAGAGCTACAACATAATCAAGGAATTGATTCCAATTCCATATCAGATATCCCTTGCTGCCTGGAACATATCTATCTCGATTCATGCATAAGTACATACATATATACATATTCTCAGCATTGGTAATATCAATGCTCAGCTGTTACTAGAGAACAGCCTTAAAATCTAACACCCTAAACTGTATAAAAGAACATGGCTCTACTAGGATCTAAGAAACTTGGACACTCCACAATGATAGAACCGAATACAAACCCACTGTTATACATTCTACAAACACCTCCAAAAGCTTGGCAGTGAAACTCAGAAAGGATGTTGGCAATTTTATAATGATCACTGTTTCAGGACTCACAGCATGCTGCTAAATAGTGAAGGTGCTGGGAGGAACAGGCATATAGCAACTCAAGTTTTCAGGACATAACTGTTTCTAGACTATACTCATCCCAGAATGAGAAAATCTACGAAAGCAGGATTATCTTCATCAATAATAAATTAGCAAGGACAAGGTTCTCAACACGCTTACACCAGCTTGATGCTAAGATCTCTTCAACAGAGAGCTTTATAGTCAACATTCATAATATCACTATTTTGTTCTACTGACTAGTTTTACATTGCAAATTGACCAAAGAATCTACAATAGTCCTATATGGCAGAACAGATTCTCCTCTCCCACTCACTGTGTTGGGTCAGATTTACCTGAGAAATTTTTATTTTGTTATTAGACACTTAGCCAGGACAGGGATAGAAACTTAGAATGTTATCGGAGTTCAGAAATTCCTTTTTCCCAGATGTCATATTTCTAAATGGCAGGGAATACGTTGCCAGTAGATGGGACCTTCTATGGAGAAGTTACTACATCCAATTCTTAGGCATGGAATTAACACCTCCAATGTCCCCTCAAAAGCATTGAATATGTAACAGTAAACTAACTTAGTAAAAGATGGTTGTAGAACTCTACACCTAGGCCTCACCCAAAATCTCCTTTCACACCATCTTCAACTGACAAATTGAAAATCACTACCAACTCGATAATGAGATACTATCTAATGTGATAAGGACAGATGTGATGAACTCATTTTGAGAAAGATATATTATAGTATCTAATTAAGAAAAATAATTATATCTCTGAAAAATTCATCAAGTTTCCTACAGAGAAATTGGCATATCCTCGCATGAGTTCAGCAAACACGCAACTATGACAACATAGCATATGTGGAAGTGCACCAGATAAGACTAATTAAATGTGACATAGCATGAAAATTTACTTACCAGTACTTTATCAACCCATCCCAACCACACGTTGCCACCTTACTTTGTTCCAACGGGTGCCACTCACATCCAATGCAAACACCTTCATGACACTTGACTGTTCTGAATACTTTGCAACTCTTCCAATCCCAGAACCAACACTTACCCTCACCATCTCCGGATATGACAAAGCGCCCATCTGGGGAAAAATTCACCTGACATGCATATCCGGCAGCAATGTGTCCGGCAAACCTCTTCTTCTTGTTAAGTTGGAACTTCTCCCTAGTGCTATAGATAAGGATTTGGTTATCCAAGCTTTGTGCAGCAAGCCAATTGGAGTTGGGATGAAGCGAAATGGATGGCATAGAGTGCATGTGTGGTTCACTAATATACTTTATAACCACAGGAATACCAAATTCCCATACTCGGAGAGACTTGTCATCACTGGAAGTAACAAATCTTCTGTTGTTATCGACAAATGTGATGGTATTCACAGCCCCCAAATGTTGATCATACTCTTGTGTTATTTGCCCAGTATTCATATCCCACTGAACAATCTTTTTATCACTCATACCAGCCAACAAAACATTTTGCTTATCCTCATCAGGATTAAGCTTGACCACATAAGGGATTTTCCCAGTTGAAAAAGTTGATATCACTTGACCTGTCTCTGTATCCCAATACTTGATATTTTTATCATAACCAGCACTCAAAAATTTAGACCCATCATTACTAAAACAAATGTCCCTTACTGCTTTGGAATGGCCCATGTAAGTTCTCATACATTTACCGGAATTGAACACATCCCAAATCTTCACCTTTGTATCCATACTTGCTGACAGAATCAAATGCCCATACTTAGGGAAGAACCGAATTGCAGATACACCCTTGGTGTGCCCACTCCAGGTATGTACCAGCCTCTTGGGAATATAACAATGATCATTACTGGCTTTTGCATCCTTAGGAGGTGCAATCCAAGACCTACCCTGGTAATCTCTTTCCTCCTTCCCGTGAAAAGTACTCTTATCTTTAACAACCTCTCCTTTCTCACCTCCAAATCCACTTTTTTCTTCTCCTTTCTTCTTAGCATACTCTTCTGCATATTTCTTCTGCTCCTCGGTCAATTCAGTCTGCAACCCTTCCTTTTTACCCGACCATGGGCTCTTCTTATTCTTCAGTAACCACGTGTCAGTAGCTGGGTTTTCAACCTCAGTCATATCAGCATCATCTCCCTCTGCATCCTCAGTGTCCGCTGATTCTTTCTTCTTTTCAACCTTCCTCCTCTTCTGTTCATGTTGCGGTATGTTGTAAACCGAAACCCCATCATTCTTCTGCAATGCATCCAAGTCACCAACATAATTATACCCAGCAGAGGCTGATGGGTCGGCAGCATAGCCAAATTTGTAGAAAGTATTGTACTGCTCATCAAAGACGAAAGGCTCAATAGAGGCGTCCTCTACAAAACCCAGCTTGTGATTGCGCATGCCTTGGGCAATGCCGTCCTTGGCGTACGGATGCGAAGGACCATAGAGAGGCGCCCATAGCTGATCGTAGGTGGGGTTGAAGGGGACGACGTGCTGAGTGGGGTCGATGGGTTTTGAAAGGGTTTGGTTGGCTTGAGCAACAGTAAGTGCAAGCATGGTGTCGTCGACTTGGGGGGCGGCGGATTTGGCAGGAAGAAGGCGAGGAGGGGAGGATTCCGGTGAAGAGGTAGTAGGGGAGGAATTAGGGTTTTGTGGATTGTCCTTATCGGGTTCGTCTGAACTGTCGTTGTTTTGATCTACATAGTTCTGAAGAAGATCCATTGGGGGCGTTGCTAATAGAGAATCAGAAGAAGATTGAGTAGGATATGTCGAAGGACCAAAAACACAATCTGCTGATTTGCTGCAGAAAGGGCCTGCGAAGCCAAGAGCGGGAGCCCCCGAATGCTAAGCACCTATTCTGCTGTACATTTTTCTTTTTTTCTAATTGCTGGAGAATTATTTCTTGATAAATACAAGATTATTCATATTAATTTTCCTTTTATTTTTTAAAAAGCATTTATTTTTAATTTAAATTTTAGCAACATTAATTTTATAATAAAATACCTACTTATAATTAGTTGTTATAGTTCTAATTATAATTATTCCATTATAACTAATCATTTAAACAGAATCAAAGAAACAAAAATTGAGATGTTTAGAGACACTATTGCCAAAATAGAATGGTTAATATCAAAGTTGTTCATTATTTTTTTATTTTTAAAACAAAATTTATATTTTAAATCTCACATTTTGAAGTGAGGTGAGTACCACTATTCCCACACTCATATTTAATAAACCTTTCAAGATTTCAAAAATATCATTGAGGATGGCCTATTTTTTGTCCGATCCGGACAGATACATTTTGTAAATATATTAGCATTTCGATCATCCATAATTCTTAATATGACAATAATCAATTAAATAATCTTATATTTAGATGGAACATATAAAAGGTTTTATCTGCATGTCTATCTCTCTTTCTCTCTTTATATATATATATATATATATATATACAAAGAATAAAATATTTTTTAAATTAAAAGAGATATCAAATATAATTTAACTTAATTTCAAAGAAAAATAGAGTATTTTATTCAATAATATCACCATATTAAGAAGGATGATTATATTATTAAAAACATAATAAAAAAATAGTCATATTAAAATTTAGCCTTTTTTTCTTTTTTAATGGAGTGTTATTTTGATATCTAAATATTCTATTGACACAACGTTTAAAATCTGAAACAACTTTACATAACTATTATCCAACAATTTATGTACTTTAATATAATGGCTTGGAATACTACAAGATAATAGGACAACAACGGGAAGGCAACTTACAAATAATTAAATTAGGTACAATTCTATATATTTTTATTATCAAGCTTTTTAATAAAATATGATATATCTAGATATTTTTTAAAAGACTTAATAATGAAATGTTGAGTTATATGTCAAATATTTATTATAAAATCTAATAATAAAAATATAAAACTCTATTTAAATTTTTTGAATCTTTCACAAAATATATATGTAATTGCGCATTTTTTTAGTATATGCTCATAAATGTGTTGAATTTTTCACTCTAAAAAGGTTAGTGTTAAGCTAAATTAAGGTTGGGCTCCAGGCCTGCCAAATGAAGCTAAATGTGCTCGTGTATTGGGCTAGACCGAGGAAAAATTATAATAAACAGCCCAATACTTTTGTATAATGCTTTTCGAAATCAAATTTAGAAATGCAGGGCCAAACAAACTCTTATGGACTCATTGAAATTAAAGTCAACAACCAAACGTTTCTTCCCAAAACAAAAATTTACAAAATTAAAAAAAAATGCCTTTTAAAAAATACTATTATGCATCATTATGTGCTTAAGCTCAAGTGACATGAGGAGTCTTGATGTACCTCTTTGTCTTTTCATCTGGATTCGCTTCTCCAACACCTTCAGCATAGCACCTCTCTGCAACTCCCATAAGGCCATAGCCACTAACAAGATTTAGCTAGCCTACTACAACAAACCAAAAAAAGAAATCAAAATATATGACAACGAAACAGAGGTTCAAAGAAATATAGCAACAACATACATACATATTAAGATTAAGAAAGACCCACACTTGAACTTTGCGTCCACATGAAACCTGGGATGCGCATATATGCCAGCAAATTGCACACTATATTTTTTCTTTCAATCTTTTATTGGCTTAATATTGCAGATTCTTAATCTTGGTAGAGTAAGCAAACATATTCATTATTGTACCATTTTTCTCAAAATAGCTTCCACTAATTAATGCAGCCTAATTTTGCCTGGGGCAGCCTGGCCCATTTGAAAGATTTGGGAGATAATGTCTTCAGAATTGGGTTGCTCTCAAAGTTGGTTGGCCTCGTCTCAAACCCAGTGCTTGACAATGGCATTTTATTCGGAAATTTTCTTGGCATGGAACATGATAAATTCCTGCTATGTACCATATCACTTTGTCCTTCTTCTCAATATCTCTATTCCTGAAATGATTTCCCATTCAAGAAAAGAAAAATATCAGAACAAATTTCAATCACTTATAAGATATTATTTTGAGATATCAATACACCTATTGGTGAATTTTTTAAAAGAAGATCAACTAACCAGTTGATGTGGCCATATTATGAAATTGAGTTTTGAAAATCCAACCTTTAGTCTTTATTTTGAAATAAGAAGAAGAGACATGACACAATTTTCTTAAAAGAAAGATCCCTCAAAATCCTAAACATAATTAAGTCTCATATTAGAATCTCAGGTGTAACAAAGCCAAAAAGTTTATAGATGAAATATCTATTGAATTAATAGTGAATGAATGTACAAATTTTAAATTGACAACAGGAAATACTATGAAAGAAATTGAGAACAATTTGATTGGAAATTGGATTGAAAAAGGTAAATAAAGTCAATAAATAACTAGAAAATAAAAGAAGTTGTAAGTGTATGTTTTTTAGAAGGTTTCTATATGTATTACATGGTGTTTTTCACTCCCATCTATAGCTTCCTTAGCAATCCTACCTATTCTCCACTAGACTACATTTTTGTTTATTGTGCTTATGTAAACATAGTATCTCGATGTTGAAGATTATAAAATCTAATTCCTTGAAGATCATGAAATCTAATTCCCCCCCCTCCTAAGTTGCAAACTCAATGGATCTATGGTCTCTTATTTTTCAACATTTTTATTACATGAGATGAGGGTCTTAGTTTGGTGATAGGGCCTGCCTAGCTTTCATATCAACTACTATCTCTTTGGCTAGAATTTCTCAACTAATTCCCTCAACTAGCCCATCCTCTAACTGATAATTCATAATCTATAATGCTAACAATATTAGGGTTTTGAGAAAAATTGTAGACCTACTTTATAAAGATAAGTAAATCAAGTTTCAAGACAATTGACCAAGATGTTAATAGCATACTTGAGAATATTCTAAAAAAATAGGTAAATGCTTAATTGAAAATATTGCCTATAAAAATTATATTTATAAAGAGGATTATTTAACTAATCCATTTAGGTGTTATAAGGGAAGTTTAGAATGGGTAGATTGACAAGCAAAACAATGAGTTAAAAGGAAGATACAAAACCAACAAGTCCTTCAATCAACTAAACCAATCAATGCTAACTAACATAAATTAAGTTAATTATAAATAAATATATAAATATGTTGAATCTCATATTTAATTTATTTATGATCTTTATTTAAAATTAATTTTATGTACCTATTTTTATAGACCAAGTATACTACAAATTTTTCATATTTTAATTTGAGTGCCAAGATTCTTACCTTTTAGTCCAAACAATCAATGCATCATCTCTATGGTTCTAATTAACATATAATCTACCAACCTACTTCTTGTTCTTGAGGTATGGGGTAACCCACACAACATAGTTGGTAAAAGCTCCCCAGACTTATAGGCAATAATCTTTAGTCAAAATGGGCTAACACCAAAATAAGGTGATATTCAACCTCATTGTTGATGAAGGTCTTTTCAAGTTTTTGTTATGTCAAGGTTCACCATAGCTAGCTCTAATGGACTAAACCTTAGCTTGCTATTAGCAATATCAAATTCCTTCTTTGGAGTTCAAGTCTCAATTGTCCAATTACTCTTTCCCTCAAAGCTACCATCCATAACTCTTAATAGCTTTAAATTAGTCTTCACCATCAATGTCAAAGTCAAGATAGTGAAAATAGAAGTATTGTGGTATATTCCAATCCTATTCCTTAACATCAAAGTTCCACGTTGCTCTTCCTTAATTTTGTTCTTGTGCTTAATGTCCATTACCTTAGTTCTTAGCACACCAAAAAGTGATCTATTGAAGAGAAAAAAGGTGTAACATCCCTAAAATTAAATCCTTAATTAATTTAGTATTAGGTGAATTAAAAAAATTATTACATGAAAAAATATAGGATTTTTCAAAGTTTTAGATACAAGAAAAATTAAGAAATTTATTAGTAATATAATAAAATTTTATGTAGCCTATTAGAGATTTAATAACAATTATTAAGAATTTGTAGGAATTATTATAGGTAATTAAATAATAGATAACTAGAAAAGAAATTTTGGTGAATTTCTTAGACTTTTAGGATTTTAAAAATATTAAAAAAATTAGCAAATAAAAATATTTAGGTAAAAATTAAGAGTTAAAATATAATTAACTTAGGGATTAGAGTCTTCCAAGAATTAAAGTCCTTTTTTTTCTAAGAACAAAGTTATAACAAAGGCTCATAGAAGAGTGGGGAGGCCTTCATATGACTTTATATTTAAATTTGAAGTTAGTGAATCCACTATAAGGAATGCTCTTGTTATATTTACGTTTGTCAATAGTGATTCCATTGATTATAATGATTAAGGAAAATAATCTTTTTCTATGATAGCACTAAAAAATTTAGTCTCACGCTAAGTAATATGAAATGCTTGGTGGATTTACCTATAATTTAGAAAAACCAAGCTTATAAAATTAGTATGGAACACTTGATATGAGGTTTGTAATTTTTTTTTTTTGGGTATAACTAACACTTTTAAGACAAGATTATTTACATTTCTTAAAAAGAACATGTACAAAGGATATTTACTGGGATACTATTCAACCTTTTTATAAATGAAGTGATGGTAATGACATGCTAGATTGTATTAAGTTTATACAATACATAGATAACAAATGTGATGAATTGAAATTGTTATGATTATGTTGAAATTATACTTATGAAAAATCTTGTCATAACCATGTTATTATATTCGATTGTAACCCTACATGATATATTAATTGCCATGCAATACGATGTTTAACTATACATGAATATAATTAATTTAACATGTTGCTATTATGATATAGTTGAACATGTTATGTATATGGTTACATATTTTGTATGGTTATATCCTTATACATGAATGCTTTCATATCTGTGTCAATCCATTGTGTTGTACTTGCTATTCACATATGCCATAGATAGGAGAATTAAAAGATAAATTTTTCTGCACATGTGGCAGTTAGACCATCATTAGTTTTCAAAAATTAAATTATACACTTATTGAAAATGTAAATTCTTGCTATACTTAGTAATGTATTCAAATAGGGACTTTAGCATAAAAGATGCTACGCTAATGATAGATTAACATGATTGAGATAGGTCAAAGTTAAGTTAATATGAACGTCAGTGTCAACTTTAATAAGTTAGGAACACTGGATAGTAATTATTTTAGAATATTTAAAGTAATAATAATTAAACATTATGTATTCAATGGTATAATTTAGGAACTAATTGTACTTTTATATTTGAGTAATTAAATGCTATGATGATCTCATTTATAATTATGTAACTTATAAATATTATATGTATGAAATTAGTTACATTTACTAGTTGAAAATGAGTATTTAATTTTGGTTTAAATCAATTGCTACTAAATAGTGCATAACCACAAGGGATGGTACCTTTCAGGATACATATGAGTAAGAATGATGAATTTTCAAAGATGTTAGGGATTCATCATATATATAATTTCATTATAAGATGAATATCAATTTGAAGTATATAAATATAGAAAAAACATGTTTTTTAGCAATGACTTTTAGTGACAATTAAAAAAAGTTGTCACCTAAAGTGTACCTTTAATGGTGACTTTTTCTAGTTACCATAAAAAATCATCACTAAAAAGTTATATCCCATTTTGCTAAAACTTTTATAGGCAACATTAAAGAAGTTACCATTAAAAGTCTTTTGTAACATCAAAAATGTAATTACAAAATGTCTTTTAGTAGCGACTCAAGACAACTCACTACTAAAAATCTTTAGTATTATCAAAATTGTTGACACAAAAAAAAAAGTTTGTGTGTTGACATTTTTAACATCACAACAAAAGACTTACAGTGGCAACATATTATCATCACTAAAAATCTTTTGTGGTGACAAAATTATTATCACAAAAAAATGCTTTGGTGGCAACATATTGTGCCACAAAATATCCTTTATAACAATATTATAAAGTTGTCACTAAAGTCATTTTTAGTGGTGATTTTTATCGCTAAAAAACCTTGAATTTTTTTTGCTGAAACTAAAGTAGAAAAAATTGCCTTAAAGGTGAATTTTGTCATCACGAAAGCCTGAATATGTTTTTTAGAAACTAAAATTCATAAAAAGTGATTTTAACAACTAAAGCTACTTTTAGCAATGATCAAAAGTTTGAAAATTTTTTTCAAACTTTTAACAGTGACTTTTGTCACCACAATAACTCTAATTTTTTTTGGGGTGAGACACTAAGGTAAAATAAAGCCCTAAATATTATTTTACTTATTTTGTAAGAATTGATGATTTAAAAAAATTAAAATTTATCAAGATGATTTTATTGAAAATTCTATTAACCATCATTTAAAATTTTTAAAATTTTAAGAAAAAAAATAATCTTTAAAAACTTTATTGATATAACTTATAAGTCAAATGAAAATTTAGCCTAATTTTATAAAAAATAAATTAAGAAAATATTAAAATAAGAAAGAAAAATTAAGATACATATAATTAAGACACTAGTTACTCTTATCCTTATTCTAATTAATCTAGATAACCTAATCTTAGATAATTTAGATAACCATCTAATAAAAAAATAACTCCTAAAATAAAGGGATAAAAACAAAAATATAAAATTGATTATGAATTTTAAGGCTTAAACATTGGACTCTAAAATTTAACTTTTGAATTCAATAATAAATAATATTATTTAAATCTAATAAAAAAGTTAAATATAATATTTTTACCAAAACTTAATTTCAAATATAATATTAATTTTTATGATATAATTATTCAAGATTTTAAACTAGATAAAAAATATAGTTTAAGTGATAACTATATTTTTTTGAAAATCTAAAGCCAACAAAAAGTGGCTTTTTGTAATTATTTAATTTTTAATTAAACAAATTATTACAAATTTATAAAATAAATGTGCACAATTTATATTAAAATTTTAATAATTTCTCATAAAAATTAATATTAATATAATTTAAATAATCTCAAAAAATATATTTATCACTTAAACCATTTTTTATTTATATATCAATTATTGTTAGTTTATTTATTTATTTTTTATCTATTTTTATAAGCTATCTAATCATTAATCAAAAATAAAAAAGCAGATAAATCTTCACCCCATTGTGAAGAGAGAGAGAGAGAAGGGGAGACTGATTAAAAACTACCAGGCACTAATCAGGTAAATCTTCACCCTTTTCTTTTGAATTACTTGCAAGGTTTGACTCCAATTGTTTCCTCCATCATTTCAATTTCAAATCCTCCTTAGGAACTATGTTGAAAATCCCATTTATTGGGCTGAAGTTGCATTTAGAAACCCATTTTTCATCTCATATCGAGATTCAACATTTTATGCTAAAAATTTAATGAAATGGAGATTTGGATTTTCGAAGACACTCTTTCCGCTTGGTATATTGATATGCTATGGGTATTTGGCTACCATTTTGTTTCTGTTTTGGTTCGAAACTCTTATCAATTTGTGATTTTAACCCCAGAAATATTATTAAATTGTTTAATAATATAACAAATAATAAGAAAATAAATTATTAAATGATATAAAATATAACATTATAAATATAATACTTATATAATAAAATAAAGAGAGGCTAACAAATAATTAAAACAAATCTTCCTTCAAGTAAATAAATAAGATAAAAAGAAAAAACCTAACCCAATTCATAGTTGTAGTCCAATCTAATAAAAAAAAGCCCAAGCATAAGTTGCAACTCAATTCACTTGCCCAATAGAAAAGAAACCTTAACCCACTCACTTATACACACCCCTCTCACACCCATTCTCAAGTTACCGACAAAATAGGGCAAATAATTAAAAAAAATTTCAATTCCTACCACATCGCGCCTTTAAGCGTCTTTTGGCTTCTAAAGGCTTTTGCTTGCTTGCAAGTTCTACAATTTTCCCATTTCACTTTCCCCATCCCTCTTCCAACCGCCTAGTTTCGGCTCATTTCCGTTTTCCGAAAGGGCCCAAGCTTTTACCAACCGGGATCACGAAATCTCCATAGATTCAAGCCACTTTCTTGGTATCTATTTCTATTTCTCTTCCCTCTTCTTTAATCTTACCTTAACTTTCTAAAATGACTCACCCAAATTTAATTTGCCTAGTTGGTTTACCTTGTTTAAGTTTGATGATCTGTTGTCTCTTTCCAACCTAAGATGCAATGATTTGAAATTTTTTTGTTATTTGAAATTTTCTTACGATGAATCTACTTAGTATATAGAAGATGGTCAACAGCAATGGATACACAGAGGAAGGCTCTCTCTAAAATGCACTCAACGACTCTTATGTGCTAAGATCAAAGGAAGAAAATTCTTGAAGGGCAACTTATAAATTCTGGAAAATTCAAATAATAAGATAATTTTTCAGATTGAGGAAAATTGTAAGGAGGTTTCTCCTTTCACTTTATAAAAGATAGCATATTAGTATGTATCATCTTTGTTTGGAATCTACCAATCCTAACATGGAATCATTATTTAATTCTTCCAGTCCGTCTGCCTCTCTGAAGAAATGGCATATGATTTTGTCAAACAGAAAGTATACAAAAAGATATCAGCAGATACAAAATTGTTTAATCTTACTGCACATAGTTTTAAAGCGAACACTGATATAAACATATCCACGCCATGGTCCATGGTTCAAAGAATACTACCCATGCATTCATCGAGGGAAGATGCTAACCAGAAAAATCTTCCACTTGGTGAAGCTGATAGTTTCAATTGATTTAAATATCTACATCCTTCCTCATTTTTTAGGCTAATTTCTCTTGGTGCAAATATTTTGCTCCACTAGGCAATATATATATATATATAGGCAATATATATATATATATATGGATTCACTTATACATATTAACAAAGCAAACAATTGAATTACCCCCCACTATTCAAAATCGGTCGACCCATATATTAATTCATTAGGCTTCAATTTGGAATTGCAATTTAAAGGAAATTTATGGTCCCAATGACATGCCATACAAAACATTCCTTAAATAGAGTAATAAAATTCATATCAAGAATGAATATGTTCTTAATACTCAAAAGTCAGAACTTTGTAAGAATAAACTTTATGCAACCTTTGGATTCAAGTTCAAGTTTTTCTGCTGCTTGTTACTTGTGACTGAGGTGTGTAAAGCCCAAAGAAAGGTGGAGCATTTATAATCTACTTTGGCAGGGAACTATGAGACTCAAGTAAAAACATTGAGGATAGAGTTGTCACTAGTCAACCAATTGCCTAGCAAGGCAAAAACCTGACTTCGTTAAAACAGATTCACTAAATATTACAGCCAAAACAGAAAAATAATTCCCCACAACTTCCTAGTTTGTTAAAACAAATTACTACAACAAATGAACAAGCATTGAGGAAACCACATTCTGCTACATCGGATGTGGTTGTGAGCAACCTCACAGGGCACTACAAATGAAAACCATATATGAATAGTTCTAATACAATGAAACCATATATGTGCAAGTAGTGGGCACTGGAGTTTTTTCCTTTCTACTCTGCAGTCAAAAAAAGAAGAAGAAAAAAAAAGTTCTGGTATAATGAAAGTCGATGGCGACATTAAGACCACATTCATATGCTCACTTAGTTGAAAGATGCATTTGAAATCAATTTCTTTCTGTGGTTTTCATGAGAGGAGCTTTCCTTATACAATTTGAATTATAAATGAAGCAAAATAAGTGACATAAACACCCAGTCAAGACTTCTTAACGTAGAGGCCTCTACTAGACCAGTTTTATGGGTCCCTTCGTTTGCACTGCTTTATGAGGCTACTTGCCCTACCTAACCAAAACAAAAGGCAAAGAAGAAGCTTCTTAAACTTTTTACCAGATACGAAGATCAGAATGATATAGCAAAATGATAGAAGCACTTTCCAGGGTTAATTCAGAATGATATAGCAAAACTTCATGCATGAATTTCAATTTCATACTCACCAAAATGTGAAACAACTTTTAATTCAATATATTGTTATTATTAGTATCTTGGCCATACTTCGATTCTTTATTTATAAGACACCCTATGGGAAGTTCATAAAATTTTGTTCTACACAAATAGGTATTGTTCCTTTTTTCTTTAAAATAGTAGATTCGGCTCGTAACAATTTTCCACAAAAAATGCCCAGTAACTGAAACAAACATGAAAAGGCTTCACAATCGCAAAATGCAAATGAGAACGAGTTACCTGATTTTGGAGATTTTGCCCCAAATTAGTAGCTTCAAGATGCTTTAGGGCCCGAGTTCCCCTTTTCTCCCCCAAATCAATACCTTCAACAGTTGGGTCGAGCAAATGAAAACGAGAAAACAAGAGTTGGGACGAATAGGGAGGGAAGATTTGGTCGAGAACGGAGAACGGAGGGAACCAGGATGAAACTGCGGGTTTTGAGAGAAAATGCAGAGAACAGAGAATTGAAAGCGGAGAACTGAGAAGCAAAAATGAAAATTTGAGAGAGGTTTTCTAGAGATTTTGGCAATCGCGTGTTTTGGGAGGTGGGGAATGAAAATTTGAGCAAGGAAGAGACTGGCGGGGAATGAAATCACGAGACAGGGAAGAGTAGAACTTTTGCATTTAGAGGCAGTTAAACAACTATTAGAAAATGCAATTAACGCGGGTAACTTAATATAATTATCAGCGGTTTTATGTTGGCCAGATTAACTGCCATGAAATGTATAATTTTTTGTAGTGTAACGTATCAAAAAGTGATATTTATTAGAGTGGAATGAATCAAATCGAGGTGTTCATTTGCCACTATAATTTGGCTTCGTTGCTACTTAGATATGCCAGGGCGAGCTGGTCTCAAAAATAAAAAATAAACCTAGGGCAAGTGAGGTGATTATGCCATGCCAAACACTAGACCAGCTATCTTAATTAGTCAATATTGGCTCGTCTAATATAATTGTAATATATGAAAAAGTAATATTTATTATAACAAAATGAATCAAATAAGGGTGTTCAACAATTCAACTAGTTTGTTGCCATTTAGATATATCAAGCTAAGCTAGTCCTAAAAATAAAAAATATACTTAGGGTAAGGGAGTGATTATATTATGCCAAATATCGGGTCAGTTGTCTTAATTAGTCAACATTGGTTCAACCAATAACATCCTAGCATATCAAAAAGTGATATTTATCATAAAGGAAGGAATCAAATAAGAGTGTTCATTTGTCACAACAATTTAGCTAGTTTATTGTTGCTTAGATACGTCGGCTCAAGCTAGTCCCAAAAATGAAAAATAGAGTTAGGCCAAGTGGGGTGTTTATGTTATGTCAAACATTAGGTCAATTGTCTCAATTAATCAACGTCGACTCAGCCAATGACATTGTAGCATATCAAAAAGTGATATTTATCAAAGAGGGAAAAATCAAATAAAGGTGTTCATTTGTCACAATAATTCGACTAGCTCGTTGCTACTTAAATATGTCGGGCCAAACTAATCCCAAAAATAAAAAATAGACCTAGGGCAAATAGGGTGACTATGCCATGCCAAACATAGAGCCAACTATCTCAATCAATCAATGTTGGCTTAGCCAATAACATTATAAATAATAAAAATTACAAGAATAATTAAAAAGAATTTTTTTAAGGATTATTTTATAATTTTGATTTAAAAAATTTAAATATGTTTTATAAATTATAAATAACAATGAGTCAAGATTTTTATCAAAACTCTTGAATATGATTATCATATTTAAATAAGAAAAAATAAAATAAAATAATGTATTAAACAAACTTTTTTTAAAAAATTGCTGAGCAAACTGCCTTCATACCATTAAGCTCCAAACTATTACATTTTGAAATTTCAACTTTTATATTTATATATTTTTTTCTTATCTCCTCCGCTAAACCTTTTTTTTCCTATTGCATAGATTTAAAAACAACATATTAAAACAAGTACCCATATACAAAAAATAATCAAATAGATATAAAGATATACATTTTAAAAGTCTTCAATTTCTTTTTTAATTTTAAAATATTTGGTTTGGCCCAACTAACCTGTCCATGACCCAATCACAACTTATTATAACCAAATCAAATTGGGCCATGGGTTCAAAAAAAATTGTTCAACTTAAAGTAAATCAAGTTTCGGGTTGAGATGAAACTTAACTTATGTATGCTTCTAGAACCAAAATTCGATATATATCAATAAATAAAGATTATGTTTTGAATTTTTGTAAGATAATTAAGTAAATCAATATTAGCTTTTCAATTCTTTATATATTGATTTTTGCATAAGAAAACTTTTTGGACCTAAGAATTACTCTTCTCTGTAGTACAATGTTTGGCATGTGATTCATAAGAAAATGAACCATGAAGGTCCCGTTCTTTTTTTTTTTATAGAAAAGCTAGACGTTCACGGATGCTTAAAAGTTGTATATAAATTTGTTCTTGCTATTTGCAGATGTCAAATACTTTATTTAAATCAAAACAGAAAACACCAAAAATACAATTATTATTTTTTGGATAGAAACCAAAAATACAATTATACAATAAATAACAAAAATAGTCACTGAAAACTAACAGCAAAAGTCGGAAAACATCATATTGTATCTTTTATATTAAATGTAACACAATTACAAATTATTAAATTTATTTAGTTTAAATAACATATACTATATAAGCCTTGTTATAAGAAAGATATGAAATTATAAATTATGAACTATACATTTTTTTATGTGTAATATATTTTTGGAGAAATTGTACTTTTTAATCCCTATAGTTTTATTCAATTTTCAAATTGATCTTATAGTTTAAAAATTTTTAATTTGGTTTGCATCTTTTTTAAAAAAGTAATCTAGTCCTGTCATTATATTTTTGTCAATTTTTTATTAAATTTAATAAGTAAATTATACAAACTTTTTTTTTACTTTGATAAAATTATATAGACATCTTTTCTATTTTTAAAAATATATACATATCTCCCTTGAAACAAAAAACTACTCTACACTTTAATATAAATTTAAAATTTTGGACTAAAATACTATCCATTAAATTAAATATATTTTTCAAACAAACAAAATTAAATGTAAAGTATTTCTGTCAAAAAAATTAAATTTGACTAAAGTATAAGGTAGTTTTTTTAAAGAAAAGTTTGTGTAATTTACTCAAATTTAATTTGTTAACGTAACTAATTATGTATCATATTGTCAATTTGAATATGCATTATTTAAATTAATTATCTCAAGTCACTTAATATAAATTGCATCACATGTTATATGTACAACCTAATTTTGAAGGAAAAACTTAACATGAAGAATAGCATATGATGAAATCTATCATCAAGCAAAAGCATTATGTTAAACTACTAAGAAGATAAAATTAGCATAAACATTCCTTGATCCATGAATAAAATCTACATATTTTCTTTAATTTGGAGTTTTAGATCTTCCAAGTTAATATGCCAGTTATCTAAACACATTCTTTGATGATGGAATTTCAAAATATGTTAAATGTTAATATGCGTATGACATGGGAATATCAATCATTTTTATATTTAATGTTCCTAATTAAACATATCATATAATTAAAAATAGGGTTTTTAACATTAAATTTAGGAAAAATTATGTTTAAGGATTAAGAAATAAAAAAAATCATTTTTAAGGACCTTTACCGTTAGGTTCAACTGTTTGTTATTAAATTTAGTGATAATCATCTTAAAATAAATGATAACAGGTCTATAAGAATATTTTTTTTTTTTACTTTTGGATCCTTCATTATAATTCTCCCTTAAATCTATACTTAAGAGATGTTTAATAAATCCAATAACCAAAGCTTAATTAGATCACTTAAATGGGTCAACTTTTAAGATATTATATAATACATAATTTTAATGATATATGTAGGCTCATTAATTAGGTGATTATCCAACAAATTTTACGTCATTTTCTACTTTTTTTTATTAGCATAAATCATATATATTTGGAGTGTCAATATAGTATATAGTTGTTTAAATCAATAATATTTAACAAAAATTTTAATAAATTTAACAATAGGAATCCAATTAAAAAAAATAAACCATTAGAATCCGATTATAAATTTTTAAACTATAAATACAAATTTAGAAATTGCCTAAAATTATAGGCAGGGATTAGAAGAATAATTTAAAGTATATTTTTTATATAATATAAACTCCAAATAAAAAATATTGAGAAAAAATTGTGTCAAATAGAACTATTTGAATTGTAGGAAGTATTTCTCTCGGTGCTACATATTGTGCACTTAAAAATAAGTGTGGGCCTAAAGTGGACCCAATCCTTCTTTTCTTTCTCTAACTCCATAATATGCTACCAGAAATTGTATTGTCCGTTGATCTGGAACACAATTCAACCCGAAATCTTGCCAGTTGAAGCTACTCATCTTCATAGAATAGCAGCAAACGAAACCAATTAAACTATATTGGACAATCCATAATTCTTGAAATAAATAAAAAAGCCACCCTTAATTACTGTTCTGCTTAGCTAGCCATCCTTGTAAAATCACCAATGCATCAAGTGGAAGCTTTTTGTAATCTATTTAAATGACTTTTTCCTCAACAGTATAATGTTTCATTTGTATTATACAATGAGATAATTACGTTTAGCTACTAATGAACGAAATGATAAATTAATTAAAAGAAATCAATGCAAAATAACTTTTTTCTTTTGATCAATCATACAAGCATAGTATTGAACCTACACGTCAATATATGGATTCTTGTTACGTATAATCATTACTCAAATTATTATTTTTGCTATCAATTTTTACATCAGTAGATCACTGTACAATCAAGTTAATTCAAAGTAATTAAAATCTTCAAATCCAATTATTCCATTACTTTATCCTCATCCACATTCTATGTAAAATAAGCCCGCCATGAATTATCAAGATACATAAGGAACTTTCATTCAACACTATTAGCACTACACCACATTCATCATATACGCAAGCATCATTTTATTCAAATAGAATTATTTTAAGATATTATTAGAAAATTTCTCTTCAAAATGAGTTATGTATAGCAAAAATGCCAGTGAAAGGTTGTAAAATTTAGAAAGAACATGAAGCACAAAAACTTGAAATTTTATGAACTCCACAACCAAACCAAATCAAGTAACCAACTGCATAGGAAATCTTGAAACCAATCACAAAACAAAATCACAATTAAATGAATGGGACCAATGTAAAATTGAAGAACCCATAAATTACTGCAAGTACCTTACTTTGAAACCAAACTCTGACTTTTCTGAGATTCAGGCGTCTTCTGAAACCAAACTCTGGCTTATTTAGGATTCAAGGGTCTTGATCCTCTCTATCGAGAAGTCAATGCAGTACTTCTCAGTTAACAAAACGCCCCATTTTAGTTAAGGAAACAGTGCGTTTTGCTTCCACAAGGTGGATTCAGCGTTTACGTCCATTTTTCTTTTTAACTTCTGCCTTCATTATTGGCATATTATTATTGTTTTTTTTTTCTTTTCTCTTTCAATATCAAAATGCGCATGAGCCCACGACAAGTGCTTGTTTGAACCTGCATGAACTATGTTTGGCATGTGATTCTTAGGAAAGTGAACCATGGGAGAGTCCTATTCTCATTTTTCCACGGATAAGCAATAGTTGGAAAATAAATTGACTGAAAGAAAACATCTTGAAAAGTATTTACTTGAAAAGCAATACGTAGATGAAACTTGGAACCTATAATGCTGAATTACAGGTCGGAGCCCAATGCATGTGTGACACGTGGCGAAGCCCCATGAATTCGGAGTCATTAGCGCTGAGTTCAATGCCCTAACGCCACATGTCGACGCCCCCTGAATTCGTAACCATTGGTTCTGAATTCAGCGCAAACTCGGAACCAATGGTTCTGAGATAGCTAGGCTCGAGCCTAGCTTGACAATGGTAGCTGACCGGTCAAATTGACTGGTCAGTTTGAATAATTTGAATATGTGGTGAAACGTGGCAAGCTTTTAGTGGACGAAAAAAATTTTGCTAAATGCTGATTGGCTGGAATAAATTAAGGAGAATAATGCTGTGTGTGAAATGGTGAAAATACCCTAGAGATGTTGATATAAGCTGAGTTAGCCTCCTCATTTTTCATTCTCAGCTTCTCTGGTCTCGCTGCTGCTTCTTCTTCTTCTTCTTCTTCTTCTTCTGTGTATGAGGTTGGGACAAAATATTTAAGCAATACAACGAAAGTATGTTTTAATCTTCTTCAACTATCTATCTTATTCTATATTTTGAAATGTGATGTAAATTTTAGTTGGAGTAATAAATATTAAAAATATATGAAATAAACAGAAAATAGTGTATAAAGTTAGAAACATGAGAAAAAATGAAAAGAAGTTTTAAAAAATTTTAAATAAAAAATGTATCAGATAATTTTTTAATTTTTTTACTTTAGTTGTTTTATTTAAATATTTTAGAATAATTGTATAATTTATTTTAGGTTATTCACATTATTTGTATGTTATTTAATTTTGTTGATAGCAAATTTTATTTGTATGTTGAGTTGATTATAGCAGAGGTTTAAAAAAGAGGAACAAATACTAAGAAAGGGGTGAAAAATAAAAGAGAAAAAAATGAAAAGAAGGAAGAAAATAGGTGAGGATAATGGAAAAATTGAAAACGAGCGTTAAAGAAAGAAATTTAACTTAAAGAAAAATAGAAAGATTGGGTAAATAATTTTGAGGATAGAATTAAAAATTTATGAGAAAAAAATTAAGAAATTGCGAAAAATAAGAAATAGTAGTGGAAACACTATTTAAGAAGAGAAATGAATTTTAAAAAAAGAAAGAACTGAAATACTAGTTTTATATGAAAAAGTTTCTTTAATGTTTGTTACTTTATTTGTTTTAGTGAATTATTTTTTAGAATAGTTATATAAATTGGTTTAGGTTCGCACATTACTTGTTTATTATTTGATTTTGTTAGTATGAGAAATTATTTATTTATATGGTGACTTAATTTTGGTAGAGGATTAAAAAGAAGAATAAATACTAAGTAAGGGTTAAAAAATGAAAGAAGAAAAAACTAAAAGAGGAAAAACAATTATGTAAGGATCATGAAAAATAAAAAATGAGTATAAGAACAAGAAATGTAGTTTAAAGAAAAATAAGAAAATTGGGAAAATAATTTTTAGGAGGAAATTAAAAAATTATGAGAAAAAACTAAGACACTATAAAAAAATAAGAAATAGTTGTGAAAAGAATAATATTTACTCGAAAAAAATAAATTTGAAAAAATTAAAATACTAGTTTTGTATGAAAGTTTTTTTAATATTTTTTACTTTATTTGTTTTAGTAAATTATTTTTTAGAATAATTAAATAAATAGTTAAAAATTAGTATAAGAACAAGAAATGTGGTTTACACAAAAATAAAAAAATTGGGTAAATAATTTTTAGGAGGAAATTAAAAAATTATGAGAAAAAACTATGACATTGCGAAAAATAAAAATTAGTTGTGGGAATAATATTTAAAAATAAAAATAGATTTAAGAATAATTGAAATACTAGTTTTATATGAAAAGTTTCTTTAATATTTTTTACTTTATTTGTTTTAGTGAATTATTTTTTAGAATAGTTAAATAAATAGTTAAAAATGAGTATAAGAACAATAAATGTGGTTTACACAAAAATAGAAAAATTAGGTAAATAATTTTTAGGAGAAAATTAAAAAATTATGAGAAAAAAACTACGAAATTGCGAAAAATAAAAATTAATTGTGGGAATAATATTTAAAAATAAAAATGGATTTAAGAATAATTGAAATACTAGTTTTTAAGCCCAATGTTTACTTGTTATTTTGCTTACTTGATTTATTTTAATAAATTATTTTTCAGAATAGTTATATAAATTGTATTATAAGAACAAGGAATATTTAAAGAAAAATAAGAAAATTAGGTAAATAATTTTTAGGAGAGAACTTGAGAAAAAAAATTAAGAAATTACGAAAAACAAAAAAGAGTTATAGGAATAATATGTAAAAGGAGCAATGAATTAAAAAAAAAGAATTGAAATACTAGTTTCATATAAACGATTTTCTTGTTATTATTTAATATGTGTTTACTTTATTTGTTTTAGTGAATTATTTTTTAGAATATGAGAAAATATTTATTTTATACAATGACTTGATTTTGGTGGAGGTTTAAAAAGAAGAATAAATACTAAGTAAGGGGCGAAAAATGGAAGAGGAAAAAAGTATTATGTTATGATTATGAGAAAATAAAAAATGAGTATAACAACAAGAAATTTGATTTGAAGAAAAAAAGAAAGCTTACTTCGAACAAGCTGGCCGGTTTAGTTGAGGTTCAGTAGTTTTAGCTTACTTATATCTAGAACTATGCCATGCAACATATAGGGACGAGAAAGGAATAGGTGGTTGCTTGACATTATTGCACTTGTGGGCATGGGATCGATTTTCAATGCTCGCACCAGAGAGACCGTTGACCCCTGATCCTCGTATAGAAGAATATCATATACTTTTTCCCTTGGTTTTATGTATGAATTACATTTTACTAATAACTCTATATATTTATGCTTATTTTTTTAATGTTATCCAACACTCATAATAAGTGAAAGAATGTTGGACGACCACCTCGTCTTGGTATGCGAACCATTAGTCAATACTGAACTTTACTGAATGTTATGAAGACAACGAGATCAGTTGTTATATATTTATGAAATAATACATATTAAAATTGAACAAAAATTACAAATAGAGCACAATAGTATACATTAACGCACAATTCAATTAATACAAATTGATTTATAAACATTTATTACAAAGTGTGTCCCCTTAATTATCATGTTGATGATGTGGATAAGTCGATCAATTATGTCCTGGTTGTCGGCATAAACTACATCTAATAGATTGTCTCGATACCTTAAAATCCATCTCATTTCGGTAGCGAGATGCTCTTGGTCGACCTCTCTTTCGAAACATTGATGAATTAGGGATTAACTTTGGTCCACCAAGGTTTGGCCAATATTCTTGTATTCCAATCGATTGAAAAGCGTTGTTATACGCACAACGTATGGTGTCAAGGCAAAACACATGATCGACAAATTGGAATGGCTCTAGAGAAACTGCAGCGCAAACAGTAAGAACATGCTGGCAGGGGTATCTTTCCACTCGAAATTTACCACAATCACAAAATTACTCGATCAAGCTAACCTTGCAACACTAACCATACTAACGATTCATCTGATCATATAGTTCCTTCACTTCAAATGATTGAGCCTTTCTATCAAATGTGTGCATAGTGTGTGTAGAGGCGCATTGCACATTCCTCGCTATTTTTTTCATAATGCTCTGGGAATAAACTAAGCCTGCAGTCATCTGAGCATTAACTTGCTCGGCACGTTGCATGAAGTATTGATTGATCTTGTAATATGTTGCTTTAGCTATGCCGGTTATGGGCAACGACCTTATACCTTTGAAAATTCCATTCATGCACTCGGCTAAATTTATCGTCATATGCTCAAAGCGACGACCATTGACATCATACATCTTTGTCCATTGCTCCTTAGAGATGTTAGTAAGTCATCTAGCTGCTTCTTCATGTATGGTTGCTAGCTCAGCTAACTTCTCATCAACATATTGTCGCTCATATGCATAACCTATTAAATATCATTAGGATTGTTACAATGAGTATGGACATAACATTATATTTGATTGCTTAGATTGAAGAAACATACCAATATTTTTCAACATCTGCTTTACATTTGATGATTAAAAGTGAGTGTACAAGTTGCTAGCTACATGTCGAAGACAGAACACATGATATTTATATGGTGGTTGCCAACCAATCTCAGGATTAGCAACAGCGGCTATAATTGATGGATGCCTATTTGAGATCAAACAAAGTCCGCGTCTCCCCAATACCACTCGTTGATGTAAGTTTAAAAAAAATCATATCCATGCAACTTGAGTCTCTCCCTCAACTATTACAAATGCAATAGGCACAGTCTGTCGATCACCATCTTGTGCCGTTGCCATCAAGAGTGTCCCTTTCTATTTACCATATAGAAATGTCCCATCAATCTGAATCATCAATTTTTAGTGATTACAAGCATTTATACACCGCTTGAATGCCTAGAGCACACGTTTGAATACGGCAACAGGCTCGTTTGTTTGACATTGTTCAGTTACAAACTCAATATATGATCCAAGCATGAAATATTGAATTGCGGCCATCCATCTGGGTAATATAGCATACAAGCTCTCCCAGCTACTAAATGCAATTGCAGCGGCTTTGTGCTTTGCTTTCCACGCTTTTCTATATGATACTGTATAACCAAACAAATTCTTTATCTGCTCAATGATCTGTCTCACTGAAACATCCGGTGTCTCAATCACCACACCCACAATGCATGATATAAGATCAGAATCTAATTTTGGGTGATCTTGCGATATAGTCGCAGATAGACATGTATGAGTACTACCATATTTTGTTATTTGTCAATGTGATCCCTTACCTTGACCTTTTTTGTATGCCCTTACTCGCCATTTATAACTATTCCCATAATGAATACAACGAAATTCCTCATACTTTTTAGTTGTTAAATATTTCTTGAAATTGTGGTGTACTCTCACAGAATATAGTTAAACAGTACGGTGTAGTGCCTTTTGGCTTGGATATTGCAATCCAATACACAAGTCTTGCATGCTCAGATTCTTACTTTCTTTAACCTCCTTAAATCCATCCTAACTAGCTAAGGCCACGTTTACTTGGGACAAGAATGTAGCCGCTGGATCTACATATTGGGATATTAGATCCTCTCCACTCATATCATTATCAAATTCTTCATCATCACTGTCATCGTCGTCATCATCATTATTATAATCAAGGTCGAGTTCAGCATTATATTCATCTTCATTTTCAAAGTTCTCTAACACATTATCTTTGGAATTGTTCAGAGAATAAGGTTTAGTGAAGCAAAGTGCTAGATGCGAGGAACTTGGATGGGAAATGGTCTCTATTGATATAGGATTATATTGTTGCAAAAATATTGGCTGAATTTCCCCATTCACTTGTGAGTCAGTCAATGAAATTTTTGCATATAACTTGATTGCATTCAATTGCCCTAGGAAACGTGAGCGAGTTTGCCACATTCTTTTAATATCAAAATCATCTTTTAGAACAATCGATTGGTACCATGTAGGATTCAATGACGCAGGGAGTCTATATATCAAATCAGAAACAATTTCTCCAGCAGGGAGCCATAACTTTTGACTAATAGCGTCTTTCAAACTATTTAAACTTATGTCGATACTAACCGTTATATATTTGGATATGACATACTGAAATGTTGCGCTTTGAGGACTATAAAAAATCTTTTCATTTGCATAAATGCAAATGAGTTCATTTCTTTTAGTCATTCACTTTCTTGTAAGCCAAGCTTCATTTCATAATCCCTTTCAAATAATTATATTTTTTCCACCAATTCTTTTTTTTTCTCATGTATTTTTCATACTATTTAGTTTTTTGCTCCTCCATTTTCTACCCCTTACTTAGTATTTATTCTTCTTTTTTAAACCTCTACCAAACTCAAGTTAACATATAAATATAATTTCTCATATCAACAAAACCAAATAATAAACAAATAATGTGCATAACTTATAACAATTTATATAATTGTTCTTAAAAATATTTTACTAAAACAAATAAAGTAAACAAAATAATAAGTAAACTTTTTATATAAAAATAGACTTTCAATTTTTTAAATTCATTTTTTTCTTAAATATTCCTTCCACACCTATTTCTTTAACATTCGCAATTTCTTAATTTTTTCCTTAAAATATTTTAATTTTCTCCTACAAATTATTTACCCAAGCTTTCTTTTTTTCTTCAAATCAAATTTCTTGTTGTTATACTCATTTTTTATTTTCTCATAATCATAACATAATACTTTTTTTCTCTTCCATTTTTCGCCCATTACTTAGTATTTATTCCTCTTTTTAAACGTCCACCAAAATCAAGTCATTGTATAAAATAAATAAATTCTCATATTCTAAAAAATAATTCACTAAAACAAATAAAGTAAACACATATTAAATAATAACAAGAAAACCATTTATATGAAACTAGTATTTCAATTCTTTCTTTTTTTTTTCAATTCATTGCTCCTCTTGCATATTATTCCCATAACTCTTTTCTATTTTTTGTAATTTCTTAATTTTTTTTCTCATAGTTCTCTCCTAAAAATTATTTACCCAATTTTCTTATTTTTCTTCAAATATTCCTTGTTCTTATAATACAATTTATATAACTATTCTGAAAAATAATTTACAAAAACAAATAAAGTAAGCAAAATAACAAGTAAGCATTGGGTTTAAAACTAGTATTTCAATTATTCTTAAATCCATTTTTATTTTTAAATATTATTCCCACAACTAATTTCTATTTTTCGCAATGTCGTAGTTTTTTTCTCATAATTTTTTAATTTTATCCTAAAAATTATTTGCCTAATTTTTCTATTTTTGTGTAAATTACATTTATTGTTCTTATACTCATTTTTAACTATTTATTTAACTATTCTAAAAAATAATTCAGTAAAACAAATAAAGTAAAAAAAATTAAAGAAACTTTTCATATAAAACTAGTATTTTAATTTTTTTTAAATTTATTTTTCTCGAGTAAGTATTATTCTTTCCATAACTATTTCTTATTTTTTTACAGTGTCTTAGTTTTTTTCTCATAATTTTTTAATGTTCACCTAAAAATTATTTCCCCAATTTTCTTATTTTTCTTTAAACCACATTTCTTGTTCTTATACTCATTTTTAACTATTTATTTAACTATTTTAAAAAACTAATTCACTAAAACAAATAAAATAAAAACATTAAAGAAACTTTTTATATAAAACTAATATTTTAATTTTTTTCAAATTCATTTTTCTCCAGTAAGTATTATTCTTTCCATAACTATTTCTTACTTTTTACAGTGTCTTAGTTTTTTTCTCATATTTTTTTAATTTCCTCTTAAAAATTATTTCCCCAATTTTCCTATTTTTCTTTAAACCACATTTCTTATTCTTATACTCATTTTTAACTATTTATTTAACTATTCTAAAAAAATAATTTTTTTAAATTCTTTTTTTCTCAAGTAAATATTATTATTTCCATAACTATTTCTTATTTTTTTACCGTGTCTTAATTTTTTTCTCATAATTTTTTAATTCCGTCCTAAAAATTATTTCTCCAATTTTCTTATTTTTCTTTAAATCACATTTCTTGTTCTTATACTCATTTTTAACTATTTATTTAACTATTCTAAAAAAATAATTCACTAAAACAAATAAAGTAAAAACATTAAAGGAACTTTTCAAATAAAACTAGTATTTTACTTTTTTCAAATTCATTTTTCTCAAGTAAGTATTATTCTTTCCAAAACTATTTCTTATTTTTTTACAGTGTCTTAGTTTTTTTCTCATAATTTTTTAATTTCCTCCTAAAAATTGTTTCTCCAATTTGTCTATTTTTCTTTAAACTGCATTTCTTGTTCTTATACTCATTTTTAACTATTTATTTAACTATTCTAAAAAATAATTCACTAAAAAAAATAAAATAAAAAATATTAAAAAAACTTTTCATATAAAACTAATATTTTGTTTTTTTTTAATTCATTTTTTTCGAGTAAATATTATTTTTTCCACAACTATTTCTTATTTTTTTATAGTGTCTTAGTTTTTTTCTCATAATTTTTTTATTTTCTCCTAAAAATTATTTCTCCAATTTTTTTATTTTCCTTTAAACCACATTTCTTGTTCTTATATTCATTTTAACTATTTATTTAACTATTCTAAACAATAATTCACGAAATCAAATAAAGTAAAAAGCATTAAAGAAACTTTTCATATAAAACTAGTATTTTAATTTTTTTCAAATTTATTTCTCTCGAGTAAGTATTATTCTTTCCACAATTCTTTCTTATTTTTGTTATAGTGTCATAGTTTTTTTCTCATAATTTTTAATTTCCTCCTAAAAATTATTTACCCAATTTTTCTATTTTTATGTAAACCACATTTCTTGTTCTTATACTCATTTTTAACTATTTATTTAACTATTCTAAAAAATAATTCACTAAAACAAATAAAGTAAAAAAATTAAAGAAACTTTTCATATAAAACTAGTATTTTAATTTTTTCAAATTCATTTTTCTCGAGTAAATATTATTTTTTCCACAACTATTTCTTATTTTTTTATAGTGTCTTGTTTTTTCTCATAATTTTTTAATTTCCTCCTAAAAATTATTTCCCCAATTTTTCTATTTTTCTTTAAACTACATTTTTTGTTCTTATACTCATTTTTTTATTTTTCATGATCCTTACATAATTGTTTTTTCTCTTTTAGTTTTTTCTTCTTTCATTTTCTAACCCTTACTTAATATTTATTATTCTTTTTAATCCTCTACCAAAATTAAGTCACCATATAAATAAATAATTTCTCATACTAATAAAATCAAATAATAAACAAGTAATGTGCAAACCTAAATTAATTTATATAACTATTCTAAAAAATAATTCACTAAAACAAATAAAGTAACAAACATTAAAAAAAAAATTTCATATAAAACTAGTATTTTAGTTCTTTCTTTCTTTTTTTAAATTCATTTCTCTTCTTAAATAGTCTTTCTACCACTATTTCTTATTTTTCGCACTTTCTTAATTTTTTCCTCATAAATTTTTAATTCTATTCTAAAAATTATTTACCCAATCTTTCTATTTTTCTTTAAATTAAATTTCTTTCTCTAATGCTCGTTTTCAAATTTTCCATTATCCTCACCTATTTTCTTCCTTCTTTTCATTTTTTTCTCTTTTATTTTTCATCCCTTTCTTAATATTTATTCATTTTTTTTAAACCTCTACCAGAATCAACTCAACATACAAATAAAATTTGCTATCAACAAAATTAAATAACATACAAATAATGTGAATAACCTAAAATAAATTATATAATTATTCTAAAATATTTAACTAAAACAACTAAAGTAAAAAAAATAAAAATTTATCTGATACATTTTTTATTTACAATTTTTTAAAACTTCTTTTCATTTTTTCTCATATTTCTAACTTTATACACTATTTTTTGTTTATTTCATATATTTTTAATATTTATTATTCCAACTAAAATTTACATCACATTTCAAAATATAGAATAAGATAGATAGTTGAAGAAGATTAAAACATACTTTCGTTGTATTGCTTTAAGCTCAATAAGATGTAAAAAATATTTTGTCCCAACCCCATATGCAAAAGAAGAAGAAGAAGAAGCAGTAGTGAGACCAGAGAAGCTGAGAATGGAAAATGAGGAGGCTGGCTCAGCTTATATCAACGTCTCCGGGGTATTTTCACCATTTCACACACAACATTATCCTCCTTAATTTATTCTAGCCAATAAGCATTCAGCAGAATTTTTTTCGTCCACTAAAAGCTTGTCACGTTTCACCACATATTCAAATTGACTGGTCAATTTGACCGGTCAGTTGCCATTGTTAGCCTAAGCAAACTCGAAACCATTGGTTTCGAATTCAAGGAGCGTCGACAAGTGGCGTTAGGGCATTGAACTCGGTGCTAATGACGTCGAATTCATGGGGTTTCGCCACGTGTCATACATGCATTGGGCTCCTGCCTGTAACTCATCATGATAGGCTCTGAGTTTCATCTACGTATTGCTTTTCGAATAAATACTTTTCGGGATGTTTTCTTTCGATCAATTTATTTTCCAACTATTGCTTATCCGTGAAAAAACGCAAGTGTACAGCATTCTCTTCATTCTTCATTCCATTCTAATCAAACATTTATACTAGTAATTTATCTTGAAACTAATTTTTTCATAATACATGTTTCAAACTTCAAATAAAAACATTTTCACCTCTTATTTTTAATAATAAAATGTATAAATTAGTGATATACATAATCATAAGATGAGTTATATACGGATTTGTTGATCAACAACTAATAAACATTAATCAAGTAGCTTATGAAAATGAGTTATAAACCTTACCAAACATGACTCAAAATAAGACAATTTTTTTTATACATAAACATGTCATTTTTTTAATCCCCCCCTCCCCGCCCACATCATTTTTTCTTGATCCGTCTTTGGTAGTTAAAAAAAAAAAGGCAAGCATCAAAGTGGAAGAAGGATCTCTAAAAGCTTCAAAAGAGATAAAGCACTTCATTGGTTATTGCAAAATACTAATCAGCAATCATAATGCTTTCTCAATTAATCACTTAATAAAAAAGTCACATTTAATCATTGATGGGAAAATAAAATAACCTTTTCACGATATAAAAATTATTTAGTTTAAACTTACAAATATAATTGATTACCATTAAAGGTTTTTTTTTAGATTTTTTTTCCATATTAAATCTCTTCTTAAGATGTCTTAAGTAGTTCCCGCGTTAAACTGTCAGCTTCCAAAACTCACCATTTGATTGGGAATACCAGTCTCTGCAGTGTGACGCCACGTGACATTGCCATGCCTTTCAAAGACACACAACGCATTTTTGAGCCGCGTGGGGGTTTCATTTCACGCGGCAAAGTTTCTTGTTTTGTATCAAATTGGAAAGAGAAAAAGAAAATAAAATGTTATGAAAAATATTAATTATATTCTTACAATTATTATTTAATAATATTGTTTATATTTTTAAAATAAAAAATGCGAAAATTATCTTTTATTTGCAAAATTATTTTTATTTTTAATTTTCTGTATAACAAACTGCAAGTTTCCAGGAATCGCCCTCCTAACACGATGATAAGAAAGTACGTGTGTGAATGAAATTATTCCCGTTTATAGGCTGTAACGCGCGGTGCTTTTGATTGAGTTCTCTTTTCCAGATATCGCCTGTTCATTTCTTGTGCTCAAAGATATTATTTTTATATACATAGAAGCACCAAATTTGGCCGTACTGACAATTTTTTTTTTTTTAAATAGTATCATTCAATATCCTCACGCAATAATTTTTTTCCAAATGTACATCGTTGTTTACAGTGGCAGACATGTGTGCCTTGTATAACTGTAACACATGCTGTTAAAATAATTTGAAATTATGCATGTGTTGTGTGGCTGAGGACACACGCATATTAAAGCACAACTTAAATGTTGAGACAACTTTTTGGGCTATTAGTACAATCCGTTTAAATTCAGCTAATATACTAGTCAATCAAATCCAAGTGGGAAGTACTGGAGAATATTTTGTGCTTCCCATATTGGAAATCCTTTTATTTTCATTTTTTATTATATTGATAATATAAAACTTGAAAAATATTTACGTTTTTTCATAATCATATTTTTTATGAGTAAATTATATAATTTTTTTTTTAGTTTTATTGAATTTATACATATATTTTTCTTTTATTTTTAAAATCTATACAGATTTTTTTGAAACAAAAAATTATCTTACACTTTAGTTTTATTTTAAAATTTTTACTAAAATATCCTCCATTAATTTAAATACATATTTTTGAAAACTAATTTTTTTTAAATAAAGAGTATTTTGATTAAAAATTTTAAAATTAAACTAAAAATATAATAACTTTTGTTTTAATGAAAATTTGCATATATTTTAAAAATAAAAAGTATTTGTAATTTCAATAAATTTAATGAAGATATATGTAATTTATTTCTTCTTCATTTTTTTTAATTTTTTTCACAACAGATGTGTAAAAAATGCAAAACAGATCACTGTTTCCACAATTCGATGTAATATCTGTCCTTTTTTTCACACTTCCGTTTCCCTCTCCCCTTCCTCTCACCAAAATGGACGGATCAAATTTGTGTGGAGTCATGGATTTTGCTTCCATGTCAATTTTTTTTATTCTTTTCTATTTATCCGTACCATACAAGGGAGACACGACACTTTCTTATCTTATTTCTTTACTTTTCTTCTTAATCTTTCTTACCAAATACCATATATAAAATTGGCGTAACAAATATTGTTTTCATTTATTGGGCTTGGTCTATAAGGCTGGATATCAGAGCCGTATGTAGAGGTGGACAACCCTACCCCCAAAAACAAAAATCTTTTTTGATAACTATTTTTTTTTTGGGTTAGATAAAACCAAGTGTACAGCATTCTCTTCATTATTCATGGCATTCTAATCAAACATTTATACTAGTAATTTATCATGGAACTAATTCTTTCATAATACATGTTTTTAAACTTCAAATAAAAATATTTTCACCTTTTATTTTAAATAATAAAATGTATAAATTAGTGATATACATAATCATGAGATGAGTTATATACGGATTTGTTGATCAATTACTAATAAACATTAATCAAGTAGCTTATGAAAATGAGTTATAAACCTTTGACCAAACATGACTCAAAATAAGACAATTTTTTTTATACATAAACATGTCATTTTTCTTTTATTTTTGCCCCCCATATTTTTTTTTTCTTGATCCGTTTAAAAAAAGGCAGGCATCAAAGTGGAAGAAGGATCTCTAAAAGCTTTAAAAGAGAAAAAGCACTTCATTGGTTATTGTAAAATACAAATCAGTAATCATGATGCTTTCTCAATTGATCACTTAACACAAAAGTCACATTTAATCATTGATGGGAAAATAAAATAACCTTTTCACGATATAAAAATTATTTAGTTTAAACTTACAAATATTATCGATTGCCATTAAAGGTCTTCTTAAGATGTCTTAAGCATTGTTAGCACTGAAATATATAATAATTTAGTAAAAAATTTGACTAAACCAACCAAAAGCATTAACAGATGAGTACCTCACAAAAAGCGAAACATGATGTTTGACCCAATCAACTCCATTGTTTATGTAATCATATTTTGTTTAAGCATAAAAAGTGCCAATAAAATTAGTAGACACATCAAATATGAATAATGATTATCATACAGAGTGATTATTAGTCAAGGAAGCTATTATCAGCTTAGTAGAAGCTATAAAATTAGTGTAGATATAAAATATAAATGATAGCCTATCCATAAAAACAATTACTAATAAAAAAAAAATTTTATATAAAAAGAGAAGAAAGCTAGAATGCATGGACACAATCAAACTATACAATAAACTATTTAACAATTTACTTTTATATTTATTTTATACACTTTTATTTTCTCTATCTTTATTTATCCATTTTATCTATTAGCTTTGTACCTTTTATTTCTAGCATTTTATTGTTCTTTTCAATCCCTTGTTAGTTTTTTTTTTTTTTTAAGTTTCCCTTTTTTGTCATCATTCATTATTATTTAAGTTTGTATTAGAATTCACTTAATTTGAAGGCAATATACTTTTTTGTCCTTCATTTCATTTATCTCTTTCCTTTTCAATTTATTCCTATTTAGAACTTTATTTTACCTAAATTTAACTATATTTAGAACCAAATAAAACTTGTCTTTAGAAAGCCGTATCTCATCTCCATTATTCACTAATAAAATAAGAATTGAAAATAATTGTTTAAAAATTCAATTTTACAATATAGCCATATTAACTAGTCAACTGATCCCCTTTAAAAAAATTATCCAACAAGTATGTGCATATTTAGAATCCCGTTTCAAAATCACGTTTGTATATAAACAACAAATTGTTATTTCCTCGCAAACGTGGTTTTGAACTTAGAAAACGCTGAACCAAACACACCATATATATACTTTTAAAACTTGACTTTCTACAAAATTAAGAATTGAATGTAAATTACTAAAATATTTTTTCTTTACCAATTATATAATCTTCCCTCAAAGTGATTAATATTAATTTGTGGTATAATAATAATGTTATAAACATGTGATTAAGTTATGTCTGAAGTAGTAACAACTCAAACATATACAAAAAAGTTCAACACTTTTTCATTTATAATGATATTATATATGTCATGAAAATATCTATTTTTTTATATATAATATATAAAAATAATACTATATATTAAAATGTAATTATAAAATTATAATATATATATATAATTAAAATATACTTATTATATTTATACACACAAAGCTACATCATTAGTGATGTGATGAGAGTGAAAATATGTGGGCAGAAATATTTTTTATTTTATCCTATTTTTATTAAGTATAATTTATTCTATTGCATTTTATTTATTATTTTATTTTTATTTTTATCACTAAAGATTCTACATATCCAACGGAGATTTGTTGACCTATGAAGGGTGCAATGACAGAAGTTAATGCTAACGCTGTGTTTGGATGGGGGAGGAGAAAAGTGGAGAGAAAAGTGAGGGAAGAGAAAAGTCAAGAGAAAATATTTTTCTTTCTTCCGTTTGGATGGAGAAAAAGAAAACCGAGAGAAAACATATTAATTTTTAAAATAATAATTTTTTATCATTAAATGAAATATTTTAAAAAAATTATATTCTTTTATGTAATTTAATTATTTTATATTTACACACATATATATATCAATATTTAAAAATAAATAAGATTAATAAAATATTATATATATATAATAATATTATTTATATATATAATAAATATTTTTAATTTAAATATAATATATATATATATATATTCATATATGTATTGCACTGCGTAGCAATACATATATGAATATATGTAAGGATGGGATGAATATCATCCCATCCGACTGAGCAGGAGTCGGACATAATGTCCGACTCTTGTTTGGTTGCAGCCAAAATCGACTGCATTAATTTAATATTATTAAAAAATTAATTTATTATTAATTAATTTAATATTAATTTTTTTAAAATATATTTATTATTAATTAATTTTATAATAAAATTTTATATAAATGATTATAATATTAATTAATTAATTAAAAATAATTTTTTTAAAAAAATTAGTTTTTCCTTTGCAATTGAAATTAATTAATTAATTAAAAATAAATACTTTAAACTATATTTTGGTTGCAATCACAGTCGGTGGATTATTTTTTAATAAAAATATAATGTATTAATTTTAATTTTAAAAAATATATTATCATTTTATAAAAAATATATATTTTTAATTAATCTTACAATAAAATATTAATTAAATAATTATAATATTAATTAATTAAAATTTTTAAAAATTTTTGTTTATAATTAATCATTTTGTGTTTACGCTATTTTAGTTAGAATTTAGTCGAAAAAATATTCTTCCGTCTATAATATAGTTAAAATATGTCGTCGTGTTCCGTTTTCCTCTCAAAATCTCTCCATTTGTGGGGAGAAAAAAAATATGTGGGACCCACGTCACTTTTCACTTCTCTTTTCCTCCCCTTGGTTCTCCTTCCCCCATCCAAACAAGGTAAAATCACTTTTCTCCCTCATTTTCTCCTCACCTTTTCTTTCCCCCTTGGTTTTCACCCCATCCAAACGCAGGGTAATAGTTCGTTTATAATTTGAAATAAATATAATCGCTTAGCAACACTACGTTCATATAAAATAAATGCCGAAACGTGATTGAATTATGGAAATACTACGCGCATATGCTTGAGGGCTAGAACCTAGAAAACCTATAATAACAACCTAATACTAATTGAGGTAAAATTTGTTTATGTATTTATCATCAGTTTTTTAATTAAAATATAATGCTAATTAAAATAATTTATTGATTAGGATTTTAAAAAAAATCCATTTTCTATTTAATATTATTATTATCCAAATTGGACTTGTTTTGGCCAAATGAATGAAAAATTAGTAAATCAATCATTCAACTACTTTATAAAATCAATCAAATCAGTTGAATTGGTCGGGTTTTGACACCAATAGCACGTTATTGGCCAAAATTGGACCACTTTAATTGGTTTTAAAATTTTTTAAAGATTTATTTTATTTTATTTTAAAAAATATAAAAAACAATAAATAAATAAATAAAACTAAAAAATAATTTTAAGAAAAAATAATAAAAGAAAAACAAAAAACAGTGTTACTAACCTTTTTTTTATATTACTTTCTATCATGGTTTTTTTCTATTAATATTTCTTTTATATATTAAAATGTTTAATCAAAATCACTCATTTCTTTTTATTAATATTTAAAATTAACAACTAGTAATATTTAAAACTTATTAATATTTATTTGTTATGTATAGTATAGAATTTTAATAAATTACGCATTAATATTTTTTTAATTTAATGATTAGTTTAATTTTAAAAATATTATTTAATAAAAAAGGTTTATTTGTAGAAAAAAAAAAAGAAAGAAAAAAATAAATAGGGTCTACTAAATCATATAGGTTTTATCTCCCTCTTTTCTTTTCTTTTTTTGTAATTGTAAACTACAAATCTCAATTTAAAAAGTAAATTGAGGAGATCTGAATTTATTTAAACCCCGACTTTTATCAGAGTTTTAAGTTCACATTGGAATATCTAACGTGTTGTAAATGCTCTCACTTTTTGTCGTATACATATTTTTCTTCCATTGCATGCATGCCGTTTATATCTTTTTATACTCAAATAACGAAACCTTTACATTAATCTTAATTTGAATATTGTGTTCAATTAACAAAAAAGGGCAATTTTTAGTGTTTGGTAGCTAGGTTTATTCAAGTTAATAAGCTAGCTACAGATTTTGCAAGAAACAACTCATCATTGTACAGACCCCCCTCTCTTTTATAAGGGTCTACCACCACTAGCAGCACTGTGAGAATCAATAATTACCAATTTATAAATTAAGAAACTAGCTGAAAGAGTGGCCCTTAATTAGCTTTCAATTCTCAAAAACAGCTTATAGCAAGAACATATATATTAAGAAAGACCCGCACTGGAACTTCTCGATCGTCCACAAAAAACAAGGGATGTGTATGCCAACAAATTACACATTCTTTTTTTTTTTTTCAATGTTTTATTGGCTTAATGTTGTACATTATTTATTTTGATCCAGAGTAAGGAAACATGTTCCCCATTATACTCTTTTTCTCAACTATACCATTAATGTGCATGCTTCCACACTAATTAATGCAGCCTAGTTTTGCTTGGGGCAGCCTGGCCATTTGATGAGTTTGGGAGATAGTGTCTTCAGAACTGGATTCCTCTCAAAAAAGTTGGTTGGCCTCAGCTCAAACCCCGTGCTCAACAATGGCATTATTGGGAAATCCTCTTGGCATGGAACATGATGAATCCCCACTACGTACCACAGCACTATGTCTTTGTTCTCAATATCCCTGTTCCTGCGATATTGATTTCCCATTAGAAAATTATTAGAACAAATTTCAGTCGCTTGAATATATCAATCTTGTGATCAAGACTTAATTAATTAGGATTTTAAGAAGGATTACTAGGTGAAACCCATTTTGCACCCAAAAAAATCAAGTGCCTTTTTTATTCTTTACAAAAAATGAAAATAAGGATAAATTACTCTAAATTAGTGTTTGAGATTATAAAAGGGCAAATAGAGAAGCCTAGCCTATGAGAGTATCTCCAAGAATTATTTTTCTTTGTAAAAAAACTAATCAAATAATCTCTGTTGGACACCAAATGATATGCATGTTTGTTTATAATTAACTTAATACATTTAATTTTTATAAATTAGATATATCTAATGATTTTTGAGGTCTTGATTTGAAGGTAAAAATTCTTACTTTTTAGTCCAAACAGCTAATGTATCATCTCCACGGCTCTGATCAACGAACAATCCACCAGCCCACTTCTCGCTCTTGTTATATGGAGTAACCCACACATTGTAGTTGGTAAAAGCTCCTCGGACTTGTGGGTAATCATCTTCAGTCAAAAGGGGATGAGCTGCTGGCGCCGGAACGATGCGGTAGCCGACCTCGTTGCCAATGGAGGTCTTCTTGTTAGGGTTTACCATAGCTAGTTCCGATGGGCTAAATCCTAGCTTGATCTTAGCATCAGATTCATTCTTTAGAGTTTGAGTCTCAATTGTCCAATAACTCTTCCTCTCGGAGCCACCATCTGTGACTCTCACAGGCTTCAAATCAGTCTTCACAAAGGAGTTTTCTTCACCATCAATGTCAAGGTCAAGATGGTAAATGTAGAAGTGGTCGTGGAATACTCCTATGCTGTTTTCTGACACCAAAGTTCCATGTTGTTCTCCCTTAATTTCGTCCTTGTGCTTAATGTCCGTTGCCTTAATTTCTAGCATACCAGAAAGTGATATCTATTGAAGAAAAGAATGAACAAAAATTAGATATAAATTAATAAGTGAAGATTATGTTTTGAATTTTCTTGAGATAATTAAGGAGACTAACATTAGTTTTTTTAATTTTTTCACATTTTGAATTGTGTAGAAGAAAATTTTTTGGACCTAATAAGAATTTACTCCTCTCTCTATATAGTAATGTTTGGCATGTGATTCCTAGGAAAGTGAACCATGAGATGGTCTCATTCTTCTTTTTATATAAAAGTGAGAAATGATACATACTCCAAGCTTGAGGGAGCCACTTGGCTTAAACTCCCAATCGATGATATTGTCGTAGTTGCCCACGGTTACCACCATTCTCACCACCAAGCTCACTTCTGACCTGACCTCTCGAAGCTATCAAAATTTAAGCCAAAGCAAAAACATAATGAAGACATTATTAATCCCCAACACGTGACAATAGCAGGAAAAAAAAAAAGATCCGTTTGTCTCCACGACATAATAATTAAAAAAAAACAATGAAGAAAACTCACGGTTTGATTGGGAATGCCAGTCTCTGTGTGCCGCCACATGACACCATGCTGTTCAAAGACACAGAAGGCATTTTCGAGGCGCGTGGGGGTTCCATCTCGCGCAGCAAAGTAAGTATCGATGAATTGAGCATGAGGGGGACAATCTCGGAGTGGCTCCAACGACACCATGGACTGTCCGAACCCGAACTCTCCGGCATCGAAGAAAGTCTTATAGTACCATTCGTCGGATGGATCTTGGTATGGCACAAACAGCTCTGAGATGTAGCCTCTGTATAGCACCCTACGAGACTTGTGCTTCCCAGAATCGTAAATTGATGCCAGTGATATTATCAGTCCTGCTCTCACATCGAACCCTAAGTGGAACTTCCAGTTGGCCCAGCTGCAGCGTAACCCCCGTACACATTATGTTTAGTCAAATAATAGCACCAAAACGTAGCAATCATGTGGTCCCGTTTGGTTTGCAGAAGAATTGAGTGAGGGAAAGGGAGTGGGATTGAGAGAAAAGCTTGTTTGGTAAGCAGGAAACCTCTTTTTTTTAAGAGACAAAATTTTTACTAATATGGGAGAGTCCATTCCATTATTTTGCAGTGGGAGAGAACTTTATTGAGTAGGAAAAAGCTTTATTAAGTAAGAGAAAAAAAGTTAAAATTATATTGTTCTTCTTCAAATAAAATTTTTCTATTAAAAGTAAATTAAAAATAAATTTTTAAATTAACATGTTATTTTATTATTTATTATTATTATTGATAATTAAAAATAAATATTTTATTATATTTTATAATTATTAAAAATATTTTAATATTTTAATTTTCTTCTCATTTTATTTTTATGTCATTTTTATCTAACTAAAAATAAAAAAAATAAAAAATATTCCTATTTCTTTTTCCATCATACCAAACATAACTATATGGTGCAAGATTCTTTTTCATTCTTATTCCATTTCCCATTCCCATTCCATCAAAACATAATCCCTCATACCAAACGAGCCTTAGGGTAGCCTTCCCTCCGCCCCCCCTTTCTTTTTCTTTTTCTTCTTCTTCTAAAGTAATTAATATTATCGTTTATTGAATGCTTCCAAGATTGTTCGGTTCATTGATCTTCAATTTACTTTATATATATATATATATATATATATATATATATATATGTATATTTCTTGAACAAAACTTTTTAAAAATTTGTTACAATGAGGAATAATATATAATATTTGTTTTTATCTAAATCTATAGGTGTAAACACATTCATTTTGAAGAACTTTTGTTAATTTTTTAGATCTATATATATATATACATTAAAAATTAATATATAATTATTTATATTTTTGTTATTATTTTTTTATTATTAAAAATAAATTAATTTTTTTTACAACTCAATGTTACCTTTATAGATTTTTTTTTAAAATATATATTATTATATGTTTATTAAAAAATTTGATAGTAAAAATATAAAAAATGATACTTAGTCTATTCTTTCAAATTAAACATTGTATTAGAATTTCTATCTCATTAAAATGATTAGTTTATGGAAAATATAGTAAATGAGGTTTCACTAAGGTTATTTTGTAGACCATTATCTTCATCTTAGTATCCTTAATGTCGGATCTAAACTGCTATTATCAAGATGATATATTGTTATCCAATAAGTTGATGATTGGTGTTATAAAACAAAATAAGATCAAAACACATGACTTCATCTTGTATCCATACAAAACTTTAATTTTCTTATTATTTTAGCTCAACAAACTGCTTACTGCATAATACTCATGTTGGGGGTAACATTATATACCTGACAGTGTGGCCGTTGATCACGAATCCAGGCCCTTCTGGTTGAAACGTGGCTAAGCCATGAAGCTTAGGACTAAACGGTGGCTTTTGATGTTCAGCTCGGTACTCGGTGTCCTCAGCCTTAGGCACAGGCTCTACGGATCTATCGTGGTACTGAACAATCGCCATCTTCTCAAGATCAACCAGCATGGTTATCCCATTGATAGGCCTCACGTATATATTGGCCGTCTCTTCCATCATAAAACACTCCACCCTCAGAGCCCTACTACTCTTCTTCTCCCCATACCACCCTATGGTAAAAGTCGAACACACCACCTCAGACAAGTTCAGCCCTCTCTTCTTAACGGAGTCAATGAAGGGACCGTACTTTAAGGGCAGTAAAATGGCCTCGCTTTGTTCCTCTGAGCTTAGGGTGGGGAAGCCGGTACCGGAGTAAACATTATCGGAGAGGATTTGTTGGGTTTTGAGGTTGATTAGGATCTCGTGGGTTTCGAATTTCACGATGGCGATGACGAAGGCGACGCGGGGTATGTGTACGCGGTTTTTGTCGAGCAAGGAAGCCCACTTGAGGAGGGTGGTTTTGTCGGGGTCGTCCAGGCCTACGTAGTGGAACGCGGTGTTGTTGGGGTGTTTCTTGAGGACTATGGCTTGGATGAGGGTGATCTCTTCCTTAGTGAGAGGATCCAGTGGGTGTTGGAAGCTAGGGGTGGAAGAAGGGTTAGCTGAAGCCGAGGATACTGCTAGGAGATGGAGAGAGACTAGGGCAAGAAAAGAGAAGAGCGTGAGAAGCATTCTCATTGGGGAAGCCATGGCTGGCAAGCTTCTTCTCTCAGCTTAGCTTGCCGTGTGCGGAGAATGGGAAGCTCACTGGGCCCTTAAGTAGGCGCTGGAATGATCAATTTTGTGCCATTTTCATTAATGAAGCCAAAAATGAGACTGATATTATTTCTTTTTTGGCTGAAACAGTGTCACGTGGTGTTATGCAAGTTGCTAATTGATTTTTTAAACCTTTCTTAAGATCATGCGGTCATTTTTTATTTAAAAAATTATGCTCTCTTATCCTCAAAGTGAAAAATACACTTAATTAGCCTCTGACCACAACAAAAATAAATTATAATTATATTTATTTTGATTAAAATATTTTTATATTTATTACTTATATAATATAATAAGTATTAAATATTATTTAATCAATATAAAATAATTATTTGTTAAAATTCATAATCAATAGAATTTATTATTTTTAATATAATATAAATAATAATATTAAAATAAAAAATTTTAAAATGCATTTTATAATAAATTATATTCGTAATAAAAAAGACAAAAGTGTACTTTTGATTCTATAATTTTATACAATGTTTTAATTTTATCTCTTAAATTTATTTAATTTTATTTTGATCTTTTAAATTTAAAAAATCACCTAAAAACTTTTTCATACACAAACCAAATTCTCCTTTGACCAAAAAAGTTATCATTTCCCCGCCAAAACAAAAAGCAGCGTCTTGAAAATGACAACCGGTGGGTTCTACCTTCCTCAAAATATCTTTGCATTCGCTCATCTGAATGTGGTTATTACCGCTTCACGATTCTTCGAAACTCGCAGATTTGATGAGATGGGAATAGCATAATATCACAAAGTCTAGGTTTGGGTATTCGGACCCATCTAATATGAATGCTCAGAAAACATGTTTTCTTTCTAAATGAAGTTAAGGTCAAGTTTGCTAGCTGACGAAAAAAAGGAAGAGAATGAGATTTCATTATAAAATGTTGTTGGTTGCAAGGTTTGGCTCTCTTTTCCATTCTTGAAGGAGAGATTTTTTTTTTTTTGACATTTAATGGAATCAGGATTTCATCTCAAAATTAATCGAATCCAACCCAGTGGGGAATGGATGAAATTTTATTAGATAAAAATGTTATGAAACTTAGCTTTTATTCTACCATGGTCGTTGCTACCATTATCATTTTTGCCACTGCTGTTGCCACTATATATGACTGATGTCACCAATATCGTTGCCATGACAAGAAATTATCATTTTATTATTTTCTTTTACATTAGGAATATTATAATTATTTATTAAGATTTTTTAATTATTACATTATTTTCATTTAACTAATATAAAAAAATAAAAATATTTTTTTTTTTCATATCATACCAAATATAATTATAAATTACAAGAATCTATTTTACCAAAGTTCATTTTTATTTTCATTCTCATACCCAATCATTCTAGCAACAGAATTGGCGATTAGGCTTCCGTTATTTGCAATATAACCTAAATTGCTGCACACTATAATTTAAGTCAGCATGGCAATTCCATAAATGCAATATTTGCCCTTTAATTGGAGATGGAGAAGAACAAAACACCTACTTATCTCTCAAAGAAAATTTCTTATCCCCAATATGAAAATTGTTAAAGACTTAAAGTCACATTTGATTCCTCATCATGACGTTGAGGAAAAAAGTTAATTATATCAATTAATTTGTCGTTCATAAGATGAATATCAATGCACTGCATTGTGTTGCTGGCAACTTCGCATTCAGCAAAAGGACTTCCAAACTTTGCACAAAATTTGGATGAAGTTATTTTAGGTATTTATTATATATATAAATATAAATATATATTTACACTTGTATTTTGAAAATGTTTCACTTAAACCAAAGTTAGTTAACTACTAAAATAATCACTTATTATATAAAATTGAATGGTAAAACCAATTTAGATGTCTTTATTTTAAAGCCTAACATAACCAACATCTTAAAAACTACGGTTTACAAGTTTTAACCACAACATGGCCAAGGATTTGGTCAATTGCAAATGAAGCATGGTCTTTCACCCGCCATGATTCTTCATTTTCAGTATGCAAAATCAATTTGAGTATTTATAACAATCTACAATTTAGAGGGTGACAAACATACTTAGAAGAAGATGATATGTGTGTAGAATAGAAAATAAATTTTTTGCAATTATAAAAGTAAAGGACCAACTATTCTTTAAAATTAATTGTTCAGAAAATAAAAAATGTAGACAATGTTAAGCGCAAGACCAATGAATATAACAAATAAATATATAAGTGATCTTCACTAAGAATAAACAAATTTAATATTGAAGTAGAGTAATAGATATAAATGTGAAGCAAACAAAGTCAATACTTATGCAATTTAACAATAGAAAACGTGATCTTCCAAAAATGGAAGAGGCAAACTCAACAAATTAAAGAATATAACAGAAAGTGAGAAGGTATAAAGAAATTTATCTTGATTCAATCCCTTGGCCTATTTTCAGTCCCTTTAACAACTTTTAAGAGATTTCACTAAAGAACAACACACTTATAGAGATGATGGTTTTTACTTCGTGCTCACTACCAACATTAGCTTCCACATTTTGCTACAAAATTTCACCAAGGTTTTATATAGCTAACCTTTAACTTTATTTCTTAGTACTTTCACAACTTCACTGCGACAACTTTATCCCTTTCGAAACTCCTTTAAGCTCTACAAATTTTGCTTCTAACAAGCAAATAAATCAGAGACTAAGCAAGTATATGTTACAAGAATTTTGAAAGAGCTATATTTTGTTTGTCTTTACAAATTGTTCTCTACTTTTGCACTCAAGTTTATTTCCTATTTGCAGACATTTTGTATCTCCTAGCGTTAAAAACAATTTTGAAACTCAACATTTTTTTTTTGTTTGAGCAATCTCATTTTCTTTCTAAAATTGAAATGCCTTTAGTGTTGCAGTCTTCTATTGCTAATGATGTTTTTCTCATGCAACTCATCTGGTTAACTCTTATAAATGCTATTATGGGGCTCAAAATATAAGTTAGAGAAACAATTCATTTTTGTATATTAACTAGATACGGCCACAACAAAAAGCATTTTTTTTATTCTTTGTTTATGCAAAGGCCATACTTCATTTGTCTTTTATGTATTAATTAATTTTTTATTTAATTCATTAGCTCATTTAGACTTAGTGACTAAAAGCTTCATACATAGTGGGCCAAAACAATTAAGTCATATAAAATTTTTGTAATGGGTTGGAGACTTTAGAATGGGCTTTTACATAAATATTAATTGGATTTTGTTATAATCAAAATATTGGGTCTACAACCTTGGCCTAATAATCTTACATTTTTTATGATGACAAAACCACTATGCAAAAGGTTTTAAAATTTATGTAAAAGTTCATTTTACGCTCCCCTTAAATTTATGCAACCAAAATCAAACAATATTACTTTATACTTCCCTTGAATCTATGCATGAGAGCAAACAAACAAGATTCAATAGAGTCATAGAGTAGCAACATACAATCAATATCATTAAGCACAAGATTCTCATAATCAAACAAAGTCAAACATTTTGCATATTATTCTCCCCTTTTTTGTCAATAGCAAAAAGGGTGAAAGATAGAAACAGAAAATAAGTTAATCATAATTAATTAATTCTATAACCAATTTAGAGACTAAAATGCAGCAATGTAAAATGATGAAAATTAAGATCATCATTGGCAACTATCACAAACTTCTATAAGTGTTCTCAAAGTTACAAGGCATCCCGAAACTGTTAATTGAGATGGTGAAAGGCTTGAGATATTTGATTAGTTAACTTTATAATCGTGAAGTCAATGCCTTGAAGACACTGCAATAATTATTGCAATTAGCTTAAAAAGCTTGTTTTGCATTGTATAGTTCAGCAATTACAAAATCCAATTGTTGCCAAATCACTCCCTGCTTGCTAATCATGTGACAAATGGAGCTAACATTAGTTGCCAATAAGTCAAAATCATCACGAAGTAATTGGACATTGATATTCAAAGTACAAATAAGCTGAAGGATTTTTTCATTAAATGGTTAGGGGAGATAAGAGAAGGTAGAGGAGGTGAAGGGGACTGAGATGGAGACCTATTTTCATTTGCCAGAGGTTAAGGAGGAAAGGTTGGTGAAGGCATTGAAGAAGAGGAAGGATGAGAGGTGGAAGAAAGGACAGGAAAAGTGGGGGACATGGGAATAAGTGAGGGATTAAAAGATGTAGGTGGAGGAAAGTTTAGTGGCAGAGGTAGTGTGAGAGGAGGGGTGTTTGTTGGAGGAGGAGGTGTGAAAGGAAGAGTGTCTATAGGTGGAGGAGGAGTAAAGGGTGGTAAGCTTGGAGGACTTAGAGGAGGGAATAAAGGAGATGGAAGAGCTAGAGGAGGCAAAAGAGATGGAAAAAAAAGTCAAGTATTTCTTTATTCGAGGATAGGAGAATTAGGGTAGGTGGAGGAGGGAGGTCTTTATCAAAATTAGATGAAGGCGTGGATGCAAAAGTTTTTTGCTTTTTGTATGATGGAGGTGAAGGTAGAGGACAAGTGTCAAAGGGTGATAGAAGAGAAGTTTGGTGAGATGAAGGAGGTGAAGGATGAATGGGTTCAGTTGAAGTCGGTGGAAGAACTTGGTGACTTGGTGAGGTAAATGAAGGATGAGCTTGGCTGGGTGAAAGTGAAGGATTTGTTTGACTTGGAAAGCTAGGTATAGAATGGGCATCACTTAGTAGAGGAGGATGTTCACTAAGTCGAGGAGAGGGAGGATGCACAGGAGAGGAATGGGTTGAAGGATCAAGAGTTGTGAAGATAGGAGTGTCTTTAGTCAAAGATGCATAAACATTGTCAGAGGTAGAAGACTTCTTTGCCCTAAATGGCATAGATTTCTTCTTGCTCTTAAAAAAGGAAGGTTTGATGGACTTTATCACAATTTGTTCAATAGCATGGGGAGGAACTTGTTAAATGTTGAGGGTGCAATCACACTTAAGCTGAAAGGCTTTAGGATCAGCTAGGAACCCCTAAATATCATAGTTTCATATCCATTTAATGCCTATAGGTGTATACTTCATATAGCACAACAACATATCATCATATGTTTTGAAAATCACATGAGATTAATATCCTTTAAAGTTTATGTCCTATCATTTAAAAATCTATATAAAGAGCATTCCGTAAGGAAGACTTGATACTTGACTAAAACTCCTTGTAACTTTTTTCCATGTACTTAAGCATCCAGAAATACACATTAATACTTTATTGTGCCATCAAATCATAAACCTAGAAAATATCTTTATGCAATACTATATCCAAAGATCTGATCTGTGAAAACATTATAGATCTAATAATGTGTGCAGCGACCTAATACAAAAAAGCAAGGGCTTGAGCATTTATTTTTCTTCTAAATACTAAATCTTTTCTTTCAACAATAACATCATAAGCATCAGCATATGAAGACTTCATTTCGATTGGCCAAGAGTAACCAGTAAAGTAGTATTGGGCTTAATGCTAAAGGCTACCCAAAAAATTTTCTCCAGCATGTTGATTCTCATAGTAATTAATTTTCCATTTACCAAGGAGCTCAAAGCCTTTCCTATTTTGACAACAACTAGATTACAGTAAAACTCTCAAACCAAATCTTTATATACTAGTTTGTTTATGGTTACTAGAGGTGCCCAGCCTGTGGTCTTAAATTCTAGTTTCAGGAAACAGTTTAATAGAGTTAGCTTTAAGAAATTAACATATCTTCCAGTAGCAATGGGTCAATGTTGAAAGTCAACAAGGTATTGATCAAGGTGTTCCTTGGTATAGAATTTAGCCAAAAGATGAGAGTAATCTTTTAGACTTTCTTCTGTTTCACCTATTTATTTTTTGCCTTTTCCTTTTACTTTGGTGATTTTTTAGTTGGGATTTCTTGGATGGATATCCCCTTTGATCTCTTCAAAAATTTCTCAAGTGTTTTTTATTCTTCCCATTTTGGGTATTCATTAGAGACCCTTTTTCCCTCTGGTTGTTGGCACTGGGATGTTGTTTTCTTCATTTCTTATTGTATCTTCTTTTTCCAAAGCTTTTACAACCCGAGTTCTCTCTTCGCTTCTTCTTCTTTAATGTTTATAACTCTTTCAACTGGGATGAGCCTTTTCGGCCTCTAAAATCTTCAAAGGTGAAATATAAAACGATTGAAGTATTGTTTCATTTGCTATATTAGAGTTAGGGCAAAAATAGATCCATGAGAAGGAGAGAGATTACAAAAAGACGCTTCATATATGCAACTGAGCCATTTTTGAAAAAGAGATCTTCTATGACGACTACTTGTTTGCCCAAAATTATTACTAGCCACCGGTCAAGCCTTTTTTCGAAAACATGTTGATGTTGCAACAAACGCCTTAGTACACGCAGTGAATAATGTCAAAATAATTTAATTTCTCAAAGAACAAACACTTAACACATGTTGTCATGAGGATAAATGCAAAGAAAATGCTTGTAAAGAATAAAACATGCATCTTTATAGAGTAAATAACAACACAGTAATGACATGTAACAAATTATGTTATGGAAATAATGTGGTGAAGACATATATAACACAATAAATAGTGGAGAAGCAAGTACACTTCACTTTAATCAACTCACAATAGGCATTATATATGATCAATCATACCAAGTTCATTTATTAGATGCACAAATCCATTTTCAGGTAAAGGTTTTATAAATATATCTACAAGTTGGTTTTCGATTTGAATATATATTACTTCCGCATTTCCTTGTTAAACATGATCTTGGATAAAGTGATGTTTTTACTCAATATGCTAGTCCAAGAGTGATGCATAAGATTCTAGGTAAGATAGATGGCACTTGTGTTGTCATAAAATATAAGTACACAGCTAAAACTAAGTGAGTAATCTTCAAGTTAATGCTTCATCCATAATAACTGAGTGTAGCAACTTCCAACAGCCATGTACTCAGTTTCAATACTAGAGAAAATAACATAACTTTGTTTTTTACTATATCAAGACATTAATGAGTTAGCAAGAAATTGGCAACAATTATTAGTGCTTTTTTTGTTCAGCTTATTGCCAACAAAGTTTGCATTTGTATACCTAACTTTATTGAAATCATTAGTTCTAAGACACCACATACCATAGTTTTGTGTCCCCACTAAGTATCTAAATATTCTTTTAACAACAATAAAGTGTGACTCTTTAGGATTAGCTTAAAGTCGTGCATACTTGCATACACTAATCACAATGTTAGATCTACTAGCCATTAAATATAATAATAACCAATTATTCCTCGATATTTTTTTTAATCAAAATCCTTATCATTCTGATCTTTTTTAAAGTGGAAGAGAGACACATAGAAGTCCCCATAGGTTTAGAAATCTAGAATACATACTTGTTTATCAATTCTTTTATGTACTTTGCTTGACTAATGAAAGTTCCTTCATTTGTTTGGTTTACTTGCAATCTGAGAAAGAAGTTTATCTCCCCCATCATACTCATTTTGAATTCTCCTTTCATTAACTCAGCAACCTCTTTGCACAGAGAGTTATTAGTACTACAAAAAATTATATCATCTACATAAATTTGGACAAGTAAGGATTTATTATTACTTTTCTTAATGAAAAAGGTAGTATCAAGCTTCCCTCTTGACAACCCATTTTGTAGGAGAAAAGTGCTCAACCATTTGTACTAAGTTTTTTAAACTTGTTTTAAACCATAAAGAGCTATTGACAACTTGTACATATAGTTAGATAAATTTTCATTTTCGAATATGGGAAATTGCTTAAAATACACCTCTTCAGTTATGTATCCATTTAGAAACACACTTTTATCATCCATTTGGTATAATCTAAAGTTCATATAGGAAGTATATGCAAGTAACATTCTAATAAATTCTAATTTAACAATAGGGGTATAGGTTTCATCAAAAGATTATACCTTCTTGTTAAGTGAAATCTTGCGCCACTAATCTAACCTCATTTCTAACTATGTTACTTTGCTCATCGATTTTGTTATAGAATACCCATTTTGTTCCAATGAAAAATGCTCTTTCTGGTTGCTTTACTAAACTCGATACTTGATTTCTCTCAAACTAATGCAATTCTTCCTCCATAGTGATTATCCAGTTTTCATCTCCTAATACTTATTCTACGGTTCTGGGCTTAATTTGGGATAGCAACGCAAGATTATTTCTAAAGGATGATCTAGTGCATATCACTTCATTTGGATCTCCAATAATGAATTGAGATAGATAAGTGGAGGAGTGTCTCCAATTTCTTGGAAGTCTGATATCCCTTAGAGCAAACTCCAATAGATTTGGTCTTTGTCCATTTACTGTTGCACTAGCATATCTATTTTGATGATCTTAACTACTTCTATTGTTTTCTTCAATCTCTTAATGAGATATAATTTCTAAATTTTGCTATTTGTTCTACTTTTAAATTTTTTGATTGTTTAAAGGATGAATCTTGCTCCAACTTCTGCTAGCAATTTTGGAAGGACTTATGTAATTTACTCTGCATCTTTCATTTGCCTTATTTGTTGAGCTAAAATTTGGTTGCTGGAATAACTGAATTCTTCCTACAATATTCTTATCTTCATCTATATACATTATTCTTTTTGCAAAAAGATTAGTATCATTGAATGCAACACGTATAGACTCTTCAATTATCATGATTTTTTTGTTATAAACCCTATATGCTTTATTAGATGTTAAGTAGCCTAAGAAAATCACTTCTGGCATCAAATTTTCCTAGATTATCTTTTTTATTATTATGAATAAAATATCTACATCCAAATACATGAAAATAGCTGACATTGGGTTTTTTGCCTTTCCACAATTTATACAGAGTCTTTTTAAGAATTGGTCTTATAAGGCAACGATTCAAGATATAACAAGTAGTATTTACGGTTTTAGCCCAAAAGTATTTTAAAAGATCATTTTTTTTTGCATGGTTTTAGTCATATTTTAAAGAGTGTGATTTTTCCTTTTAACTACTCCATTCTATTGTGGAGTTTTTAGGGCAGAAAAGTTATAGCTAAAGCCCTATTCATCAAAAAAATCCTTAAATAATTTGTTTTTAAATTTTTCATCATGTTCACTCTAAATACCAGAGATTAAATACCATTACTCTCTTTAAATTTTTTTTCTTTTGAAAAAGACAATAAAGTTATTAAACAATTTATCCTTATGAGAAAGAAAGGGAATCCATATGAATTTAAAGTAGTCATTAATGATTATAAAAGCATAGCTTTTACCACTAAAGTTTCAAGTTTGCATAAGGTCAAAGATATCCATATGTAATAATTGAGGTGGCATAGAGGAGGAGACAAATTCCTTTGATTTGAAGGAGGATCTAGCTTGTTTTCCTATTTGGCATGCTTTATAAAAATGAACATTTTCAAAGTTTAACTTTAGTAGACCTTTTACAAGATCTAGCTTACATAATTTAAATATAGTATGCATGCTTGCATTGCCAAATCTTCGATGTCACACCTAAGGATCATTACATATTAAGGGAAAACAAGTTACATTCTTTGACCTAAGATAATCAGAACTCAGATTGTATGTGTTCTTAAATATTTGGCTAGCAAACAAGGCTTTGTACTTATTGTAAACCATGCAGTGTGTGGGATTAAAAACTACTCTATATCCTCTATTAAATTGTTAACTAATATTGAATAAATTGTGCTTTAACCCAACAACAAGACAAATATTATATAGGCAATAGTTTTTAGTAAGTTCTACCTTACCTATATCTTAGCTATACCTATGATCTTACCCTTTCATCTATCTCTAAACGTAACAAATCCTCTATCTTTTCTAATGAAGGAAAGAAATTAAGATAGGTCTCTAGTCATGTGTTTGGAACAGCCACTATCCAGAAACCACTACTATTTTGAGATCATTCCTTTTAAGCTTACTTTAAAAGGTTTCATTGTTTCTTAGATACCCAAATATTTTTAGGTCATTTTTAATTAGTGCTAGAAATAATAATCCCTTTTGGAACCCACACAAGTTTTCCCTTTTTGTGTTTACATTTGTAACTCACATGATCAATTTTATTGCAATGTAGATATGCAGTTAGGATGTTGCTTTAACCAAAATTTTTTTGTACATCTTAACATTTGCCCTTCCATTATATCTTATTTTAAATTTATCAAACATATATTTTTGTTATCTTAAAAGCATATTCAAATTCTCTTCACCTTTTACAAAATTAGCCAAATTCTTTAGTTAGCCCGATAACCTATTGCTTTAAAGATTTATTTTTTTTCTAAGACTATTCTAAATTAAGCTTGAGTATTTTAACATTTTCTTTCTATTGAAAATTTATTTTAAGTTGTTCCTCATATTTGGCAAACAAATTTTTAAAGTTAACAAGTAATTTATGAAACATTTAATCTAACTCATCATAAGGTAAAAGATTTTTGTTATATCTTTCTTTTTTTAAGAGCCATAAGATACATGTTTGTCATTTCTTGCTTGAGTTCTTCCTTGTCCTCATCATTATCATTTTAGGCAACCATGACTTTTTTCTTACCATATATTTTGACAAATTTTCTCCTTAAATATGGACATTTTGATAGGATATGTCCATTTATTTGAAACAAATGAGATCCACCATTTTGGGCACCTTCGGTCCTTCTATAATGACTTCCCATATCAGATAATCAGTGGAGAGTATATATATTTGCATTTTTTCTTTCCAATGGGAGAAATACTTTCCTGTGAAGTAAGGCAGTATGACCGTTAAGAAATCCTCTTGGAAATATGCTCTTTCAAGCATGTTAGCGACCATTTCTTGCACTAAAGAAATAATGGATCTTTTCTTAAGGCTGTTAGACACACAATCAAGAGAGACCTACATTAATACCAATTGATAAACACACTTAGAGAGGGGGTGAATAAGTGTATAATGCATAAAATAAATTTTTTGCAGTTATAAAAGTATAGGACCAATTGTCCTCTAAAATTAATTATTTAGAAAATGGAGGATGTAGATTAGGTTAAGTACAAGACTAATGAATATAACAAATAAATATGTAAGTGATTTTCACCAAGAATAAATGATGTTAATAATGAAGTAGAGCAACAGATACAAGCAAAAAAAGTCAATACTTATACAATTTAGCAACATGAAATATGGTTCTCCAAAAGTGGAGGAGGCAAAATCAACAAATTAAAAAATATAATAGAAAAAGAGAAGGTGCACATAAATTTATTTTGGTTTAACCTCTTGGCCTACATCTAATTCCCTTAATAACTTTTAAGAGATTTTTTACATTAAAGATCAATACATTTATAGAGATGATGGTTTTTACTTCGTGGTCAACACCAATATTAGCTTTCACATTTTGCTACAAACTTACATCAAGGTTTTATATAGCCAACCCTTAACTTTATCACTCATTATTTTTACAAATTCACTAAAATAACTTAATCTCTTTTGAGACTTTTTTAAGCTCAATAAATTTTGCTTTTAACAAGCAAATAAACTAGAGACTAAATGAGTATATGTTACAAGAATTTTAAAAGAGTTATATTTCATTTTTCTCTACACATTGTTCTCTATTTTTACACTCAAATTTGCTTTATAATTATAGACATTTGGCATCTCTTAGCTGTTAGAAACAAATTTGAAACTCAATGTTCTTTTTCATTGGACCAATCTCATTTTGTTTCTAATGCTCAAATGCTTTTAGCATTGTAGTTTTCTGTTGCAAATGATACTTTTCTTATATAGCTCATTTGATCAACTTATCATAAATGTTGTTACGGGGCTCAAATCATGGGTTAAAAAAATAATTCATTTTTGTGTAATAATCAAAGATAATCATAGCAAAAAGCATTTTGATTTCATTCTCTATTTACACAAAGGTCATACCTCACTTGTCTTTTTTACATTAATTAATTTGTTGTTTAGTTCATTAGCTCATTTGAACTTAGCGACTAAAAGTTTCATACATAGTAGGCCAAAATAATTAAGTTATATAAAATTCTTGCAATAGGTCAAAGATTTTCAAATGGACTTTTACATAAATATTGATTGGATTTTTTATCATCAAAATCTTAAATCTATAATCTTAGGCCAATAGAGGGATTAAAAAGATTTTTTTTTTGTTTACCTATGATTATACTTAATTTGTAAGTTATCTAATATAAATCTACCTTTAAACATTATCTAAAGAATTTGACCAAAACAATTAAAAAAGTACAAGAATTTGATAAATGAAAAGGATGTGAGAATCTCGCATATTCTATTTTTAGCCATAGTACAACTTTAATTTTGAATATTGTTTGGTGGTACAGTAAGAATAATTTTGGATCAATTGGTGCATTAATTGAAATTAAATCCTTCTTTGAATAATTTTAAGGACAGCCCATGTCATCTTAATATATTTATAAAAATAAATTTTTTAGATATTAAATTTAAAGATTAAACATTTAATTACCCTAATTCAATCACTTGATATAAGCACATGCATGCTCATAAGGAGAAGGGGGAGAGGTGTGCTTGGGCATGTGTGTGTGTATATTAAATTTAAATATAATTTTTTATGTTTATATCATCAAATTTTTTAATCAAAATATAATATGATTTATAATTAAAAAAATTATATAGTTATAATATTTTAATTATAAAATTTGATATAACGATATAAAAATTATATATAAGTTTTATCTATTTATCTATATATATATATATATATATATATATATATATAACTTTTTTTTGCTTTATTTATACTGGAGTAAAAATGTGTAACACCCTAACTTCTAGCTCATACCCATCATGCCTTATATACTCATATACACATACTAAGCATACAAGGAAGATCATTTACTCTACCTTGTGTTCCTTCTACATGGCATTATGCATGGGTAGATATCCACTTTAGTGTCCCATGGACCAGGTAAGCTCTTTCTATGCATCATCATGCTTAGTTGCACTATTAAGACTTATTTCAATCCCAAAAATATGCTTTAAACTCATGGAAAGCAAAAAGGGATATGAGACATGCAATTTCGTTTTCTGCAGATTTGGCTTCATTTATGGGCTGAGTTTGAAAATTTATAACTAAATACAGAAAAACTGTAACCACATGATCTCAGTCATTCTAGAAAGCTTAAGACGTCTACTTCATGTTAAAAATATGTAGAAGTCTCAATATCTCAAATACCATGCGTTTGACATCCGAAACCGTCCACTGGTCAGAGGGGGTTCTGTTACTATCACAGTTTACTGATATGGACTTTGGAAATGTCTAACTAATTCCACAAAAATCCAATGCTTACAAACGAGATCACTATGGAAAGATGTGGATGTTAGCTAGAGAGGAAAAATATCTCCAGATTAGTTCATCAAGCCAAACTCCCGGGAATCGATGAAACAGTACTTCGGGTCTGGCTGGGTGACTGATGCTGGGCAGGAACTTCGAAATTGCATATCTTCCTCTCTAGACCTCTAAATGAGGTGTTTCCAGTTCCTACAAGTCACTGTGACTATCTAGTTTCTGTGTATAAAATTTCGTAGCCATTGGACTACGTTTGCCCCTCGGATAACATGATTCCCAAACTGACCAAATGAACAGTATTTTCAAAAATATGAATTTCTGATGTCAACTTTGAAAAATCATAGGAAATGCTATAGGCCTCAAAATGACTTGATCTTTAGCTTCCCAAAAAGCCCTAACCAAGATCTAATCACATGTTAAATTTCAAAGTAGGAGGAGGTCATTTGGTTAACTCTTGATATCAAATGCAAAAAGCCACTTTCTTGGTTAAAAATGGGACTCATGGGGTCCAATCTTAGTTCTTCTATCTCTATGAATCTTTGAGCACATGAGAAAGCATCTATAGGGGCCATCAATCATGGCTCAAGTGTCTAGCAACCTAGATTGGGAAAACTTACAACCCCATGCCCACTTATACACTCATATGGCCTATACTAACATTGAGCTTTTCACAATCAAAGTTTGCCTCTTCATTCAAAATGAATCTCATTCTCATATATACATCATCAATACATTGACTTGAAAACATTTATAGAGGCTACATCATATACATTATTAATTTACATCCTTTGTCTTAAGTACAACATAATTACAAGAAGTTCCTTTACAAGTCTTCACTAATCTCCCTAACTTCAAGCTTGGTGGCTCCCATCTCTAGCCTCACTTGGTCCACCTAGCATGTCTGGATGGTGGAGAGGAGGAGTGAGATTCAAAGAATTTCAATAACTCATCTCTCATTCAATCATACATATATAGTATGCAAACAAGTCTCATCATGCATGTATGACATGTTAGCATATAAAACCACAATGAAAGCATTTGCAACATGTGAATTGGCCATGCATAAAAGAAAAACATTTTCAACATGTGAGTAGGCCATACATAACATATGAAAGCTTGCCAAGTACATGGATTAGCCTCACCCACTCACTTGTGGATTTTGGATTTGCCTCACCTATACTTAAGAGGTTCTTAGACTCAACCCTTACTTTTTGGGAGTCAACCTCACTTTTGGGAGACTCTTTACTTTGTCTCAACCAACTTGAGGGTTTTGGCTCATCCTCACCATGGCTAAAGGGTTATTGGCTTTTCCATACTCAAACAAACTTAAGAAACCACATAAAACATCATTAAAACACATAAGGCATCATCATGCTAACATACTTCTCATAGCTCAAATTATACATACATACAAGTAAAACAATGTAAGCACACAATTATGCATGAAGGAAGGTGGAGAGAGTTACCTTGTTGGCTATTCACAACTTTCTCTTTCAATTTGTCTCCTCCCTTGTTGGTTTCACAACCACTTCTAGATGGGAGTGCTTTTCTTGAGTCTAGACACACAAGAAGCATGGAATTAATTCCTTAACACTTAATTCTTAAGCTAGGGATCTCTTTCTAACAACCCTACTAAGCTTCTCAAACTAGGTTTCTTTCTCTCACTAGAATTCATCAACCCTTCTTTCTCTTCTCTTAAGTTCTCAAACTCTTAAGAAGGAAAGCAAGGAAGAGAGAACTACATGACTTCTAACCTCCCTCAAGAGTGGTTTTCCACTCTCCCTCCTCTGAACTAAGCTCGAAACCTAACTATTTCCACAACCAAAACCATAGGGGGAGATGGCAAGGAGAGAAGAACAACATTCTAAGGAGAGAAACCATGTAAATCTTACCTTTCTTGTTCTTCCTTCCTCCTTTAGGCTTCTCTCTCTCTCCTCCGCCCTTTTCTCTCTCTTAGAGTGAACTCAAGTGAGTTACAGAGTGAAAAAAGGAGTTGGGGCGCTTTAAAAAGTCAAATTCTCTATTTTCACGCTTTTCCGGACTAACCCTCGCTATAGCGAGCCATAACCCTCGCTACGGCAAGCTCGAATAAGTCCCAGACCTCTGCCTTCGCTACAGCGTGCGCTACAACTCTCTGGTTTTTGTATGGGGTGCTTGAACCCGCTATAGCTAAAAGTATTTTCGCTATAGCTAGAAGGCAGCCTCGCTATAGCTAGACCATTTCTCGCTATAGCGAATAGGTACATTCGCTATAGCCGGGCTGTAGCTAGCAGATTTAGAAAATTTTCAGCTTCCAAAAATTTTTCAGCTTTTCTTTTCTTTCCCTTTTCTTTTCTCTTTTCTTTTCTTTTTTCTTTTCTTCTTCTTTCTTTTTCCTGGTTGTTACAAAATGCATTCATAATTATCATATATATTTTCATTGATTTTTTTATTAAGTGAGGTTAATTTAGTTTTTAAAAAAAATTATTTACTTTATTTGAAAATTTGACATTGGATTACTTTAATTCTCACTTTATAGACTAGAATACATTTGATGATTCCTCTAAATTTTTGAGTGAATATCCATTTTAATTCTTCTACTTTCAACTGTTCTATTCAAATTTCATAAATTGGTTGAACTTCCGCTTTGACCATTTTTATTATTATTTTACAGCAATTTTTACTAATGCATACATGATAAAAAGATGATGATTATTATTTGTGATTCGTTTAAATTTCAATTGATTCATCAGTAATTGAAATGGAACCGGAGGCATGGAGTTCTGTTTTCTGTACTTCCAATTTCGGTTATTGTTATTTCCATTTTAATTATCACGTAATCTTCTCATTGAGTATAAAGTTGGTGTAATAAATCATTTATTATTATTTTTTTATGAACATTTTTTATTTTTTAATATTATCTATTTTTACAATAAAATTATCAAGTTTTTACACGTCTTTTGAGATTAAGTTTTTATTAAAATTTATCTTAAGAATATATACTTTCCACATCAATTTAATATTTTTAGAAAAGTCAATTTTTCTAAACATTTATTCCAATATTTTCACCGAAATAATTAAAATAAAAAAGTCAAGAATAGACCTATTACAATGAATCGAATTACCTTTACTGGAACATGCCACTATGGCAATATTTGCACATTATTATATAACTTGAATATTATGGTATAAGTTACTGTAGTATTTAAGACTTTTATATTTAATATCACATTAAAAGTTGTCAAAGAAATAATAAAATTAATATCATATAAAAGCTAAGAAATCTAAAAATAATATGACCAATAATTAGATAGATAAATCTATATTATCAAGAAAATAATTTAGGAGATTTTTTTTAATTTTAAAAGTCGAGAGTAAGTTTAGAAATCATTTAAAATTTAAAAAAATATTTTTTTTGGAAAAGTGGATGTCAAATATAAAAAATAGATAAAATTACTTATACATAAATTTACAAATGTGTTATATAGTTTTGCAATAATCCGATATTTAATTATATATATATTTGTAGGTTTTTTAATAAACTTTATTTTTAGAAATATCTCTCTTAAGTTGTGGATATTTTTTATAAAGGAAAGCTCATGAATCACGTGGATGTGGATGTGGATGCAACGTTATTAACGCTGTAGTTAATAATAGCTAGGAAGTCACTTTCACAGTACAAAGGACGAAGACGCATCGGGAGAGATCCAGAACGCGTGATGCCTTTGTGAAATTGGTTATGCGACCCCTTTTGGTGGCAGTCCCCACCCCCCCCCCCCCCCCCCCGGAAAAACACCACAACTTCCATTATTTTGTCGATACCCTTTACGGATCATGCACCCTTCTGAATACTGAGTCTTTTCAAAATTTATATTAAATAAAATTTTTGTAATCACATACATGAAACGTTATCCAAAATATCACGTCATATATAATGAATTCCACATTAAAAAAAACCTGTCAAATCATAAATAAATTATGAATAGTAGCCCAAAACGGAATCTTATCATAAATATAAATTTCACTCTTTGGTAATGTATAAGAAAAAATTTAAATTAACTTTTTTTTTTTGTATTTTCTCTCGAAATTAAGTTTTATTATAAACATAGATGTCACTCTTTCATAACGAAGGATAGAAAATCCCCACTATTCAAATTAATTTAAGTCGTTTAAACCTAATTTTTTTATCCGTATTTTTAATTATTTTTTAATTCATAATTTGAAAACTATTCTCCTTGTGTATTTTGCTCTTTTAAAAATTTTAAAATATTTATTAAATATGAACTTTTCAATTTGTAATTTAAACGATCTAAATCATGAGATAAACAAAGATCCATTCTTCACTCTTTCATCATAATTATATTTCTCCATAAATTCAATTCACTTTTTAAAAGCTTTCTACTTTTCATTTTTAATCATTCACCCTTATCTTTTTATTTTATGCTAGAACCCGAACACAAGTTAAAGAATCTCTTTTGAATATATATATATAAACTTTGTTTTTATTTTTACATAACAGAACAAAAGTTAATTCAAACATAAATTTTTTTTTCATTAATCATTTACCCTTCCAATCACTATATGGTATAAACACACCTAATGATTTCAAATGTGAGCGTTCTCGAACATTCATTCGAACATTTTAAACTTGAAGACTTTTTGGTGTTTTCTTATATAATATATAGTATTGGCATATTAGGCGTGGCAAAATTGCACGTAATATTTAATTCTAAAGACAGGGTTTAAAAAGTCTAGAAACTAAGAAAAGTTTTTCAAATTTGAGCAGCTGATTGGGTCCAAATTTATTAAAAATTCTTATAAAACAACACAACATTTTACTTTCAATTATAAAAACATATAACTTTGGACAAAGCATACATTAAAAATATATAATAATTCTTATGAATTTCTTAAAATTTTTAAATACCAATCATATAAGTCAACTGTCTAAACTCTTCATAAAAGACCCCTAGACCATAAGGCCCCCAAACAAAAAATAAAAATAAAAATAAAACAAATATGATGCACTTGTTAAATCAGTATTTGTACATATCTTAACTAATATAATTATTCAATTCAATTATAAAAATAAAACATTCATGTGCAAAGTAAGAGATTCATTTTATTTTTATAAAATAAGAGGCACGAGATTAGAGAAAGAGCAAGATAAAAATCGTACCTAGATATATTGTATACCTTTGACACTTAAAACAAATGCCACTTAAAATTCTTCGAAAAAAAATTGAAAATTTTAATTTTTTCAAAATGTTCTTTTCAACATAATTTTAAAAAAAATAATTCAAAAATACATCTTGTAAAATATTTTTTGAACAGAGCATTTCAATTGTTCAGAAATTAATTCATTAATAATACAATACAGCTGGACATTACCAGTATCTTATTCCTTTCATGAGATCGATGGGTAGAAGTGGATGTTCAATAATTGAATTAGGGTTATTCCTTAATCTATCTGTTTGGCTGTCGTTATATTATTATGTCTTGTTGTTTATTCGTTGGATAACATGTTTTAATTTCTTTATCGTTAAAGAATAATTTTACAAAATATATTGTCCTTGTTGTTAACATTTTTGCGGAGAAACGAGGCCTGCTTTTGGCTTTTTCCATTATTAAAATGTTCAGCATAATCGCATTTAGACTTTAATTTTTTTATTTTTTATAGTTATTTAATTGGTTTGAGATAAGCATATAAGATATTCAATAAACTAAAAATTTTGGCAGAATTATATGTGGATAAGAAATACCTACAAGGTTATTTTTAAATACAACTATATAGTTAAGGAATTCTGACACATTAAATTAGTAAGAAAACCACAAAGTATATAAATAATATGTTATTAATGTGTTTCAATTTGTAAAAGTTTATGTTTCACTCTCCACGTGATCATGAACCTAAAAACAGAAAATTTAATAATATTTATAAAATCACAACCAACAAAATATAGTACATGTCAAAGAATTCACATTCAATGGAATTGCTCTAATTATTAGTATAGGATATTTCTTGAGGTTAATTTGTTTTAGAAACATATAAAACCAAATAGATAAAACTCAACCATGTTTTTGTGTGCTACAATGCTGATAGATGAAGCAACCAAGAATGAAGCTAATTAATTAAATGGAACACGCCTTCTAAATCAAAGCATTTTCAGATACACAAGGAATTAATTAAATCCTAAAAAAATTCAAAAAATAATCAGCCCTACATAGTGCAATTATGAATAGGCAAATGGATTATTCCAAAATCACATGCCAATCAATTGATTGGTTCTCTGCATATATATCCTCATTGGTAGAAAACAAGATTGGGAAATCTGGAAAGAGCTCATAAAACTGATGTATACAGACCCACTCACATATTGGGTTCAATGAACAATCAAGTGATAGAGAGTATCAGAAGTTGTGGCTGGTGCAGAACTGGTCCCTTCTCCAGCACAGCAAAGACAAGCAGTCCAACACAAATGTCAAGGGAAAACGACACTTAATTTAAATTTGACTGAGTTTGGATTTCTTTTATATATATATATATATATATTATTTTTCATAAAGTTCTATCAAATTTTAAGCTTACATTATCTATAAATTAACAAAAATTACATACACGATGTCTGCAATTTATTAGCCTACACGGAGAGGTAACAATCTGAGTGTGATTTCTATTGGAAGAACTCGATCTGGTATCTAAGTCTTCTAATATAGGGACTTAATTCCTAGCCGTTCATATAATATCAACAAGAATGTAATCATAAAATTAAAGCTTTCCAAAGGGGTATGATAAAGAGAGTTTATTGATACACTTCTAGCTAGATTCGTGTATGGTCATTGAAAAAAAATATACTATATAAATCTCGAAATACGTTTAATAGTTGAAAACTCAAGTTTTTGAGAGCTCAAACATTTTATAGATTTATTCTTAATTTCCAAACAAACAGAAAATGAATGCAAAATTATTTTGAATTAATTAATATTATAAAAAGGATAATAAAACCTTGTTGTATCTCTTTTCTCATATGACCATCGTATGAGTGAATCTAAATACGCACAAGGAGCGTACGACTTTTTAATTTTTAATTTTTTTTGGTTAAGATTGTAATATATATAAGTAAACATACTAATTAGTAAGAGTAAACTATCAATTTAATTTGTTCCCAAATTTGTATAGATCCATTCAGCTTTAATTCTTAATTTTTTTGTAATCTACAAGTTTTAGTCTTCAAAAATATTTAACTTATCTTTAGTTACTCCTCCTATCAAGTACTTCAAGATTACCTTCCAATTTTGGATATCGCTTGCTGTTTTAAAAAATAAAATAAAGTTCTCTTGAGGAAGTCATTTCAACCCTCTCGGATAAAGTGTATACTTGCAAGTTTCACGCTCAAGCAAGAAAGGCACTGGAAGAGCCAGGACAGCGTTTTTAAAGCGTTCTGATTTCTGATCACTGGTCCAATCAGAAATAATTCTATCATTTCTGTATTCGCAATTCAATATGCATGGATCTACACCACACGCGCGCGCGCGCGCATACGCACACACACATATATTTTATATGCCTCTCCTTCTAGCGTTTTTCTCGTGCAATTTAGAATATTCGAACGGTCGATTCTTAATTTTCTTTTTCTTTCGTCCTAGCTTTAACCTCTTCCATATCTGTATCAATTGGATCAGATACAGGTAGCAAGAGACATATATATATATATATATATATATATATATTATTCATTCAAATCTTGTGGCCATAAACCGCATTATTTTCTTTGCAAACAGGAAGATCAATTTTAACTTGGCACAAAGAAAAGGACATAACCAAAATCTCGAGAAACAAACAGAACATTAAACAAAGTTTATTGCAGCAGCAGAAGATCAAGATTTTACTCAACTTACCCTCTCCATCTGGGCATGTTTCCGAGAGTGCTTTTGAACGATGGAAAGATGCTTGAATTTCCAGAGGTAAAAAACAAATTTTCCCTGGAAGTGCCTAGACCCAGAAAAAATTGAATTGTTAATGAAAAACTAAACTCTTTAGCTGATATAGCTAGATTAGAAGGTTTTGTAGCTTGGACTTAGCTGGGTGAGCATTTTATAAGGCGTCTTGTTGTACTACACTCTAGTCCTGTTTTGATGAACAATATACATGTTATTTAATCTGTACTGCACTCTACAAACTTGTGTACTGCATATATCTTGCTATATTAATGTACCGCACTCTTAACTTTTGTGTACTCCTAAAATTTTATGGAGTGGTGAATAGAAAATAATAAAAAAATTATATTGTTACTCCTTATAATTTTATTTTTTTAAATTTAGTTCTTATAATTTAAAAATTTATAATTAAGTCTGTATAATTTAAATAAATTTTAATTTAGTCCTTATCTTTATATTTTTATCAATATTTTGTTATGTACGAGTTAATCTTTTTTTTATTTGTATTTTTATTTCTTTTGTTTGTATAAATCATAAATATTTAAAATGCTAAGACAATATATAATTAATTCTATTAGTAAAATTTAACAGAATACTAATAGAATTTTAATAATAGGAGTTAAATTAAAAAAAATTTATAAATTGTAAGGACTCAATTATAAATTTAAACTATGGGGTCTAAATTGAAAGTTTAATAAAACTCTAGGGACCAAAAATATAATTTTCCAAAAATCATAAATTATGTATTCTGCACTTTCTTTTTTTATTTGAAAAAGGTTTACATGTATTTCAAATTAGATTTCCTTTCATCTCCTTCCCTCTGTAGGCTTTTTGTTTTTGAAATATATATATATATATATATATATATATAACTTGCAAATTGCATGTAATGACAATAATTATAAAATATGTTGTTTTGTATTTTTGCTGCTCAAAATATTTAAAGAGACAAGTAACTAAGTATCGTTTATTAATTAAAAATTTATATACTTTATGAGAGATATTTTATTTTCGATTTCGTACCGTACTATAAAAAAAAAACCACAATTCAGCGAAGGCACAACGCTCCAAAATAGGGGGAATAAAATCTACGAAGACAAAATAAAATCTTTTAACTCCATTATTTGAAGTTATTAACTCAAAAGCTTGTCTTACAAACCAACTTATATATGTTTTTACTTATAATACGAGGAGATCTTAAAAAACGTAAACGCATACATAGTGTTTACGCCCACTTATAGATATACCTGCCGATTTTAAAACGGAATGTCTGAAAAGTCTTGATCATAATTTGTCCCAATCATGAGATGTAAATAAACTGACACTTAATATAAATCTTCAAGTTTATATATAATATTTTTAGTGTTAACGTAAACTTATTTAAATTTGTAAGATCTACCCACTGAAGTCCGAGACCAAAAATTTAAAAAGAAGATAATAACGCACAAGTCTGCTAGCATCTCCAGGATTTTTTTTTTCCTCTCGAAATTTCGGCTTGTAATGCTACGCCTTATTAAATAAAATTAAATATAAACAAAGCATATATAGAGGAAAGGACTTAGAATTTTGATAAGCATGTGCATTAATTGTCAATTCCTCTTGACTTGTGTATTACGTAATAGAATTAATTAAGAATAAAAAATCCATATCAAATTTCCCCATGATCTCTTGGCAGCTCTCCCAATGTTCTCACAATCTCATACATTTGTTTTCGTCCTTTACCCTTTTATTATTCTTTCAATCGCGTTACTCTGAGATTTTGAGATTTAGATATATACGCACACATACCATAAACGCTTCATTTTATGCTTTTTTTTTTTTTTCGTCTTGATGCGAGGCCACATTCTACTCTATAAAATATTCCTTCCATTTTAAAATATAAATCATTTTTAATAAATTTATATTTTTTTAAAAAAATTAGTTATATTCTTAAACTTTTTAAATATTACTATGTCTTTTTAATCTTATTCTTGTAATTAATACAACCGTTATTATTAAATAAGAGATATTTAACATAACTGTTGTCATTAAATGAAAGATAGTATAAGAAAAAAAATAATAATTATTGCCAAGTAACTTATATTTTGGATTAAAATTTTTTTTCTTAAGTGACTTACATTTTAGACCGAAGAAAGTATATAGTTATCTCGGGACAATTATTCTCGATTTAGAATAAGATTAAATTAAACTCTCTTTTATAAAGATGTCCAAATTATGCGAGCGGATCATTTGCATTTAAGGATCCTAAATGCACAATGCATTTAAGCGAAACGATGTCCTTTCACTTAAATGCGATTTGTTTTAAATAAAACAAGTTCAAATGCACCATTACCAAGTACAATCAACCCCGCATTATACGATTTGTAAGAATTAAACCATTTCCTGTGAGGTGTGTAATGAGAAGAACATGTTGAATCCAAAGTCCAAGTGGAGTTATACTTCCTTTTCATGTATCAACAAAACCTCCAAAAGATCTTGCTCTTTTTTTTTTCTACTATTATTACTATTACTTCTTCTTTTTCTTTTTTAAAATTTCAACCATTATACTCGCTAAAAATAGAGATTTTATGTTCAATTGTTCATGGAATTGACTAAAAATAAAAATAAACATTTTACATATTTTGCAAGAATATATAATTTTTGTCACGCCCCACAAACAAAAAGGGGGTGAACGGTACAGAAAACAAGGAAATTCTCAAATCCGTGAGTCTACTTAATAACACCACAACAAAAAAAAAAGCCTCTACTTGATTTCAAGATAATACCAACTTCCTTAATCCTCTAACTCATCATATTGTATTCCTTTCTTAACATGGATATTCATAGTTGTTGTAAAAATTTCGGCAGAATTTCCCCTGAAATACGAACATCCCCGAATTTTTACAACAGCTATGAACTCAACAAAACAGTAAGGGGGAGCTCCACTCCTCCCATCATCAATCAACATAGTTTATAACTTAAGGTTTATCGAGGGAGGGGGACCCTATTCGTAATAAACAAAATGGATTTAATATGTTACAATCAAGCAAAACAATTCATCACATCAAAAATTCCACGCCCTCAAGATCCGAAGACAGGCTCACCAATACAATGCCTCCACCTACTGGGATGAAGGAGGCGGATCAGATCTAACAGCACTATCTGAAAAGGTCAAAAACTTAGAAGGGTGAGTTGAACTCAGTAAGTAGATAAATGAATACAACAAGTAAAAGAACAACTAAGTTAACCAGGGAACGCCAAGACTAAAACTCATGCAGGGGACCTTCTCCTAGTTAAATCTCAACATAAAGGTTGTTCCAGTTTTTTCTTTCTCTCTCTCTCTCTCTTTTTGGCTAAGCCCCGTTGGCAGCTCCTTACCCTTTTCATGGGTGGTTACGCCTAACGAGTAGCTCTTTTCCTTCCACCCCTAACATATTATAGTTAACCCTCTGGGGCGGCTCCACCTCGTTGGCAGCTCCTTATCCTTTTCACGGGTGGCTACACCTAACGGGTAGCTCCTTTTCTGCCTAGATCTTTTAGGAAACACTATACAGAGTATCAGACCAACAATCCTCACGCAATAAACTAGAAGCCATATAAGCAATACTCTTTTGACATTATAATTGAAACAAGGAATTATTAACACAAAGAAGCATAAAGCCTATAGGATGGTAGAAGAGGACTCAATTAATAAACCAACTAAATATTACAATTGCAAAAAAAATAGTTAAATAAATAAAACTTAATTAGGTAATTAGACATCTGCAGAGACAACTAGATGCATAAACAACGAATGCTTAATATTTAATTTAGATAAGCTAGGATGATGCTTGAAAAAGGTATTTTTAAAGGAAAGGAATAAGAAAAGAAATGGAAGAGCCACACTCAAATGTAAATGCTTATATACAGGTACATCACATCCTATAATTAGCAGTAAGATTGCACTATATATATATATATACATCTTATAGGGTATGGAATTTAAGCCATCAGATTCAACCACCACCCAAGACTATACGGAATTGTGGTTCAATAATCATGCTTCATCATTCTCTTAACGTATCCCACATTCTAATTTACCAAACGGAGGTAATTAAATTCTCACGAGAGGTCCTTCTCCCTATAACAGGAGTGTATAACAAAATCAAACAAGAACATAACATTCACCTCACCATTTCCTAAATTCCACCTTCCTACTGTCTCATCGAGGTTTAATAAAATCTAAACCCTCAATTGCATATGAATACATATGTATCTATAATAACGGGAAAGGTTACAATTTAATTGTAATCATTTCTACTCACAGTGATATCAAGAGTTGACGGTATTTGCTTCACCTCAAAAGTTCAGCTCCTTCGCAGTAATTGTTTCCAAAGTTTCTTAACAACACCAACTTGCCAAATTAGTACATAGACCCCAAACAACAACAATTCTTAATGTTCATCTACTCCAATGATAGTCCCTTTTTTTTTTAAACCATTTCTTCCATTCTATTAGTCATCAATACTCACAAAATTGTCTCTTAACCTAACCCCTCTCATTACATTTCAAATTCATGATTTGAGTTTCAAAATCATACCTAGAAGCTAAGAATTGAACGTTGGTGGATGATTATTATAGTTAGAAAGCTTTTCCCAAAACCCCTAATCTTTCCCCCTTCCACATTCTGTCAACCAAGCAGGGGCAAAGCTTCAACACTTCAATGTCACCCTTTTTGTTGGAACAGACTGAAAATGGGAAGGAAGAGCAGAAATTTATGGCTTAAGTACTCAAACTTGAAGGGAGGACCAAGGGAGACGCTCACTGTAGTTGCTGCATCTTCCGGCGTTGCTGACGAACAAGGTGCTCGAACCGGTGGTGAGGGAGTTCGAAAAGAGCTGTATGGCGCCGAGGGAAACTTCGCAGATGAGGAAGCAAGGCGGCAACTCCACCGGAGAAGACATACGCACGCTAGCTGAGGGAGAGAGTTGACGCTACTGAAGGCAACGGGAAGAAGCAGAAGGGAGTGAGTGACCAGGACAGAGAAGATAACGTCAAACAAGAGACAAAGAAAATAAAGAAAACCGAAAAGGAAAAGAGAAAATGAAATAAAAGGAAAATATAATATCCCTCTCTTCTTCTTTTTTTTGCTTTTCGTTACATTCTTCCCCCCTTAGGCAATTCGGTCCCCGAATTGAAACTCGAGTTCTCACTTTAAGGTCCAAACAATTGAGGGTATCTAGTTCGCATCTCACTTTCTACCTCCCAAGTTGCTTCTTCTTGTGAATGGTTACTTCACAACACCTTAACCATCACCACTTCTCTCGAGCAAAGCTTTTTCACTTGTCTATCTACAATTTCAACAGGCTCTTCTTCATACACCAACCCCTTATCCCACCCAATTTCTTGAGACTTGATTATGTGAGAAGGGTCAGGTATATACTTCCTCAACATAGACATGTGGAATACTGGGTGCACTCCTACTAACTCTGGCGGTAAATCCAGACAGTAAGCTACCTGACCAACCTTATCTAGTATTTCATATGGTCCCACAAACCGCGGGCTTAACTTCCCCTTCTTTCTGAACCCCATTACGCCTTTCATAGGTGACACTTTTAGGAATACAAGATCACCCACCGCGAATTCTAAATCCCACCGTCTGTTATCCACATAGGATTTTTGTGGACTCTGGGCAGTTAATAACCTTTCTTTTATCATCTATACTTTCTCTAACGCATCTTGTACAAGGTCCGGGCCTAACATTTTGGCTTCCCCAACTTCAAACCACCCGATCGGAGATCGACATCGCCTCCCATAAAGTGCTTCAAATGGTGCCATTTGGATGCTAGCTTGATAACTATTATTATAAGCGAATTCTGCTAAAGGCAAATGATTCTCCCAACTACCACCAAAGTCAAGTATACATGCCCGTAGTATATCTTCCAAAATTTGTATCGTTCTCTTAGATTGCCCATCGATCTGAGGATGGAAAGCAGTATTAAGATCCACTCGGGTACCCATGGCCTCTTGAAAAGCCTTCCAAAAGCGAAAAGTAAATTGAGAGCTACGATCAGAAATTATAGATACCGGTACTCCGTGCAATCTCACTATTTCACTTAAGTAGAGTTGTGCATATTTAGCCACACCATACGTAGTCTTGACAGGAAAGAAATGTGTTGCCTTAGTCAATTTGTTTACAATCACCCAAATAGAATCATACCCTCTCTGGGTGCGAGGTAGACCTGTAACAAAATCCATCGTGATTCTTTCCCATTTTCACTCCGGTATCTCTAATCGCTGATGCAACCCTGCCGGCTTCTGGTGTTCAGCCTTCACTTGTTGACAGATTAGGCAACGAGAAACAAAATTAGCTATATCCCCCTTCATATCATCCTACCAGTAAGATTGTTTCAAATCTTGGTACATTTTTGTTGATCCCGGGTAAATGGTATATGCCGAACGATGAGCCTCTTCTAGTATTTCCCTCCTTAGATCTTCTACATTAGGTACAACTAATCGGTCCCCAAATTTAAGCACCCCTTTAGAATCCACTATAAATCTGCTATTTTGACTATCTTTTACTCCTTCTATGACTTTGTTCAAATTTGGATCTAATTCCTGTCCTGCTTTTACCTTCTCAATAATGGATGAGTGGGCTTGCATGTGAGCTAAGAGTGCCCCAGATCCTACTATTTCAAACCTCATCCCTCTTCTCTCCAAACCATGCAATTCTTCTACTAATGGCCTCCTATCTCTTGCAATATGAGCTAAACTGCCCATCAATTTCCTACTTAAGGCATGATAAAGAATAGTGCAATCATAATCCTTGAGTAACTCCATCCACTTGCGTTGTCTAAGGTTGAGATCCTTTTGCTAAAACATATACTTAAGACTTTTATGATCAGTATAGATCTCACAAGTCTCACCATAAAGATAGTGTCGCCAAAGTTTTAGGGTAAACACCACTGCTACCATTTCCAAATCATGAGTAAGATAACTTTGTTCGTGTCTTTTGAGTTGCTTAGAAGCATAAGCGATCACCTGTCCATGCTGCATAAGAACACACCCTAACCCTACTTTTGAAGCATCACAATACACTGCATAACCTCCTATCCCCGAGGGTAAGGTTAGGACAGGAGCAGAAGTCAAACATTCCTTTAACTTTTGAAAGCTATCTTCGCAAGAATCCAACCATTGAAATCTAACATTTTTCTGTGTCAATCTAGTCAAAGGATAAGCTATTTTCTAAAAATCCTTTACAAAACGGCGATAATATCCAGCCAAACCCAAGAAGTTACGAATCTCGGTGACTGTAGTAGGTCTGGGCCACTTCTAAATGGCTTCTACCTTAGTTGGATCCACCTGAATACCATCTCTCGAAACAACATGGCCAAGAAATGCTACTTGGTCTAACCAAAATTCACACTTGGAGAACTTCGCATATAATTGCTCCTCTCTTAATCGTTGCAACACCAAACGTAAATGTTGTTCATGTTCTTCCCGGCTTTTTGAATAAATCAAGATGTCATCAATAAATATTATGACGAATTTATCCAAGAATGATCTAAATACTCGATTCATCAAATCCATGAATGCCGCAGGTGCATTAGTTAACCTGAAAGACATCACTAAAAGCTCATAGTGATCATAACGGGTTCTAAAAGCTGTCTTGAGTATATCTTCCTTCTTTATCTTCAATTGATGGTACCCAGAATGCAAATCTATCTTGAAAAAACATTGTGCACCTTGCAGTTGGTCAAAAAGATCATCGATATGAGGTAACAAGTACTTATTTTGAATCGTCACTTTATTAAGTTGTCTGTAATCAATACACAACCGTAGAGATCTATCCTTTTTCTTCACAAAAAGTACTGGGGCACCCCAAGGGGAGGCACTTGGACGGATAAAACCCTTATCTAATAAATCTTGTAACTGGGCCCTCAACTCTTTTAACTCTGATAGTGTCATGTGATAGGGAGGCATGGAAATTGGTTGAGTGCCCGTAGCTACTTCAATATGAAATTCAACCTCCCTATCCAGTGGTAGTCCAGGTAACTCTTCTGGAAACACATCTGCAAACTCCTTAACTATGGGAACCTGTTGCACATTTAACATTTGTATATCAACGTCCTTAATAACAGCCAAATAACCTTGGCACCCTTTCTTTAGTAGCCTCCGGGCTCTCAACGACAAGATAAGATTAGTTGGTACTTCACTACGATCACCCTGTATTACAAAGGGTGACTCCCCTGGAATGTTAAATCTTACCACCTTTGAAAAACAATCCAACGTGGCGTGATAAGAAACTAACCAATCCATACCTAAGATTACATCAAAATCCGTCACGTCCAATATTGCCAAGTCCGCTAAGGTTTCCTTACTCTCAATAAGAACCTCACAAGATCGACATACATAATCCACTAACATTGATTCACCAATCGGAGTTACAACCATAAAGGGATCAACTAAATTAACTAGATCCCTACCAACCCGTTTAGCAAAGAAATGAGATATATATGAATGAGTAGAACCAGGGTCAAACAACACCCGAGCATCATAGGAACAAACTCGGAGAATACCTGTCACTATTGCATTAGAGGCTTGTGCATCTTGTCTAGTTAAGGCAAATACTCGAGCCTGCCCTCTCCCCGAAGAGGCTGGCCCCCTGTTTCCTGCACCTCTCCCAGCACCACCCTTAGTTGATTGTGTAGGAACCGACTGAATCGGCGTAACTGCTATAGGTGGTGACTGGTGCGATGATGAGACCGATCCATAACTAGATCCCTGTCGTTGAAGCGGGCAATTCTTCTTCAAATGCCCCACTTGCCCACAAAGATAGCAGGCGCTGTGGCCTTATAGCATTGCCCAGAATGAAGTTTCCCACAAATAGGACATCGATTTCGGTCACGTTCCATTTGAATTGAACTGTATTGGGCCTGACGTCCAACACTACTTTAATCTGATCTCTGACTAGCTGCACCACACGAAGATTGCGCTGGTTTCTTCGGCACTCAATGCCTGGCCATGATCTCAAAGTCTTAACCCACCAATCAAGTACCCTGTACCCTGGTATCTTTCTTCAATTCTTTTTCTCTTCTTTGCAAAAAGGGCATTATCTTCCATTCCTCGTAACTCAATCTTCCTTGCGCAATCAACCGCTGCAGCATAAGAAGGAAATTGCTCAGCCTGTGCTGCTACTGCATTAAATAATGGGCGCAACAACCTATCCACAAATCTCTCTATTCGATCCTTCTCCGTAGAGACCAAATGTGGGGCATAGCGTGAAAGTTGTGTATATCGAATATTATACTCAGAGACACTCATGCCTGGAACTTGCCTCAAGGTCTCAAACTCACGGCGTCTTGCGTCTCTTGTACTCTTTGGCAGGAATTTGGCCATAAAAGCTTCCTTAAACTCTTCCCAAGTCATCGGGGGTAGTCCTGGAAGTCTTCTTTGAAATAGGGTTTCATGCCATGTATAAACCACGTCTTGCATCTGGTACGTGGCCAACTCAATCCTTTCTTCACCTGAGCATTTAAGAGCCCGACATGCCTTCTCAACATCGTCAATGAAAAGCTGGGGGTCCTCTTGGCTATCAGACCCAGAAAATATCAGTGGCTTCAATTTTAAAAATCGCGATATCAAATCATCAGTATTCTTTCTTTCAGTCTATGTTGTTTGTACCACAGGGGTAGGCCGAGCCAGTGCTTAAGGTTGCGAGGTGACAGCACCCACTAGCTGATCTATTTGGGTGCTTCTTGCACCACACTGGCTAATACCTCTACAGTTCCTTGTAACCTAACCACCAAGGCATCCAATGATCCCAATTACGGTTGAGGAGGCACAATTCCTTCTACTGTTATATTCTTTGTTGGGGGCGGGGCGGCCCTGCCTTGCCCACTACGCCCTCCACGTCTATCTCGACCTCTACTAGCCCTTCTGCCACGACCCCTAGGGGCTAGAACCACCAGTGGAGCAGGAGCCTCAACAGAAGGCTCATCTGCATTTTCTTCTGCAACTACTCCTACAATTGCACTAGACCCTGCCGGCATCATTGCTCTATAAAAACAAAGGCACAAGTTTAGAATAAAATAAGGAAAACTAATCATTCATAAACATACATATTCACAACATCCATGCTTCCCACGATATTACACACAGGGAAGGAACCCCTAACACCCTATAAGGCCTCTAATGATACCTTAGTTATACTTATGCCCGGGTTCATAAGGATAACCAAGGTGTCATTATGGAGCACTTATTTCACAAGACACAGGAGCTTATGCTCTGATACCAACTTTGTCACGCCCCACAAACAAAAAAGGGGTGACCGGCACGAAAAATAAGAAAATTCTCGAATCTGTGAGCCTACTTAATAACACCACAATAAAAAAAAAACCTCTACTTGATTTCAAGATAATACCAACTTCCTTAATCCTCTAACTCATCATATTGTATTCCTTTCTTAACATGGATATTCATAATTGTTGCAAAAATTTCAACAGAGTTTCCCCTGAAATACGAACATCCCTGAATTTTTACAACAGCTATGAACTCAGCAAAACAGTAAGGGGGAGCTCCACTCCTCCCATCATCAATCAACATAGTTTATAACTTAAGGTTTATCGAGGGAGGGGGACCTTATTCGTAATAAACAAAATGGATTTAATATGTTACAATCAAGCAAAACAATTCATCACATCAAAAATTCCACGCCCTCAAGATCCAAAGACCGGCTCACCAATATGATGCCTCCACCTACTGGGATGAAGGAGGCGGATCAGATCTAACAGCACTATCTGAAAGGTCAAAAACTTAGAAGGGTGAGTTGAACTCAGTGAGTAGATAAATGAATACAACAAGTAAAAGAACAACTAAGTTAACCAGGGAACGCCAAGATTAAAACTCATGCAGGGGACCTTCTCCCAATTAAATCTCAACATAAAGGTTGTTCCAGTTTTTTCTTTCTCTCTCTTTCTGGCTACGCCCCGTTGGTAGCTCCTTAAATTCTAATTTACCAAACAGAGGTAATTAAATTCTCACGAGAGGTCCTTCTCCCTATAACAGGAGTGTATAACAAAATCAAACAAGAACATAACACTCACCTCACCATTTCCCAAATTCCACCTTCCTACTGTCTCATCGAGGTTTAATAAAATCTAAACCCTCAATTGCATATGAATACATATGTATCTATAATAACGGGCAAGGTTACAATTTAATTGTAATCATTTCTACTCACAGTGATATCAAGAGTTGACGGTACTTGCTTCACCTCAAAAGTTCAGCTCCTTCGCAATAATTGTTCCCGAAGTTTCCTAACAACACCAACTTGCCAAATTAGTACATAGACCCCAAACAACAACAATTTTTAATGTTCATCTACTCCAATGATAGTCCCTTTTTTTTTAAACCATTTCTTCCATTCTATCAGTCACCAGTACTCACAAAACTGTCTCTTAACCTAACCCCTCTCATTACATTTCAAATTCATGATTTGAGTTTCAAAATCATACCTAAAAGCTAAGAATTGAACGTTGGTGGATGATTAGTATAGTTAGAAAGCTTTTCCCAAAACCCCTAATCTCTCCCCCTTCCACGTTCGGTCAACCAAGCAGGGGCAAAGCTTCAACACTTCAATGTCACCCTTTTTGTTGGAACAGACTGAAAATGGGAAGGAAGAGCAGAAATTTATGGCTTAAGTACTCAAACCTGAAGGGAAGACCAAGGGAGACACTCACTGTAGTTGCAGCATCTTCCGGCGTTGCTGACGAACAGGGTGCTCGAACCGGTGGTGAGGGAGTTCGAAAAGAGCTGTATGGCGCCGAGGGACACTTCGCAGATGAGGAAGCAAGGCGGCAGCTCCATCGGAGAAGACACACGCACGCTAGCTGAGGGAGAGAGTTGACGCTACTGAAGGCAACGGGAAGAAGCAGAAGGGAGTGAGTGACCAGAACAGAGAAGATAACGTCAAACAAGAGACAAAGAAAATAAAAAAAATCGGAAAGGAAGAGGGAAAATGAAATAAAAGGAAAATATAATATCCCTCTCCTCTTTTTTTTTTTTTGCTTTTTGTTACAATTTTCTTCCTTTAAAGTATTTTTCATATTGATAACAATAAAATAAATTTAATATAAAATATTTATAATAAGTAATTATCTCATAAAAAAATTAAACACAATAAATTCATGAAAAAACATCACTTTTTAATTCAATTGTCATATGTATATAAGATATATATTTTTAGAGTACATATAAATAATTTAGTTGTAAATAAAGAATAAAAATTAAAGTATAAAATAAATATATATTGTTTTCATAGTCCATAATAAAAGTTAGTGGTCATATATAGGAAAAAATTACAATTGGTCTTCTCTTTTAGAATATTAAAATTTGTATATAAATTGTCATAATAAACACATTACTATCACAATATGATAATTATTGAACATCTTATGATATTTTAAGTTTCATAGTCACTTTTAGCATTATTAAGTTTATAAAATTTATAACCATTTGTTTTTATCACTTCTAACCATATTATTGTTATTGCTCATAACTTTATTTTAATAAACATGGCTAGTTATTATTAATTTTTAATCGTTAATTTGTGCATAGGTCATAAATGATCATTTATGACCATTAACTTATTCATGAACATGTTGAATTTGAAGAGATTCCAAATTTTTGGTGGCATGAACTCTGTAAAATATTGGCCTTCATGACTATAATAACAAATATTTTGTGACCATCAATTCATATATGCCACAAATTTTTTTATATATATGCTTTATTTAGGTAAACAATGAAATTATCAATTATAAAATAACTAAAACAAAAAATGATGTGACTTTTGACTATCTAATCATTTTTTAAAGATATTTATCAATATCAAATTAATAATCATATTACGAAAACAAACAAATCTTTAATTTATCAATACTATAAAGTAGTAAATATATGGATAATATAAACTTAGAACAAAATTTGTTTTTTATACCTTAATGTAATAAATAAGAAGTTTCAAAGATTGATACCTTAAACTATTTTTTTAAAGACTTATGTTGATAAAATATTATAAAATTAATAAAAATATAACAAGGGCGAAAAAAGAATATGAGAAGGAGAATGGAAAACATAAGTCTCATATTTTTAGTACTTTATGCTTAGTATGTCTTTATTTACAAACTATCAACTATAAAGATAGATTTATGGGATACAATAATATAAATAAAAAATTTAATCTACATAAATATATAATATAAATCTTTTAAAAGTTATATAATATATGTCATTAAATATGAAAAATGATCATAAAGAGTCTTTTTTTTTTTGAAGGTTATCAACATTCATATAATTATATTATTTATAACAATGACATATAATCTATCATAGTATATATTATTCACCATCACCCCGACTCAAATAATTATATCATACGAATTCTGTTTTTACTTCATTTTTATTGGCATGGCAATTAAGAACTTATATTTAGGATCTGATTTGTGGGACTATCCGAGCTTGATATTAAAAATTTTTTTAACTTAATTATTTATGAAATCAAAGTTTTGCTTTTGAAATAAATAATTTCACATGTGCAAATAATAATAATAATGATAACTATATGCAATAAATATGAAATTAGATGTAGAAATAAACATGCAAACGATACATATGAAGATACAGCCTTGAGGTGAACCCAGAAAGAAAAATCTTTGCAATAACAAGCTTCCAAGAAGTCAGGGAAAGAGTAGGCCCAAAAAAAAAGAAAGGTTAGGGAAAGACAAACGATTAAGTGTGTGTTTGGAAAAATGGTAAGACATCCAAAATCATAATTTGCAACTCACAAAATGCAAAAATTATAACTTGTTATTTTGGCTAAAATCATGATTTTGGATGTCCTACCATTTTTTCAAACACACACTAATGTGGTTCAGTCATAATTTGTTCTTACCTATAACTACCCTAACTCCTTAAGTTCATATTCTATATGAACTTAATTATGTATTTTTTCTATAATTTGGCTTAATTTGCGCAGCAGGGGTCCACTGTCATGCTTGACTTTTCATTCGTTTACTTGTCTTTCATTTGAAATGAATAACAAAATGAATTATGATGAGGTATAGAGCTTCTTAACGTGCTCGTGGGGGTTTGCTATATGCACGAGATGTCTTTTAAAACATATTTGAATCAAAAAAAGAAAGAAAGAAAGAAAGTGTCTAACTCTTTTTTTTTTTCGTTCTTTTTTTTGTTGCTCGAGTCAGTTCAAGATCCATGGGAATAAGAGAAACTTCTTTGAGAAAGGTGATGCACTCTGAAGAAACAGTTAGCGGTACTGACCCAGTTTGAAGTACTTGGGCTGGACCTTATAAAAATTGGGCTTCAATATTGAATAGGACTGACAAACTTAACCCAAACCCAAATAAGTAAACAACCCAACTCTTGTTATTACCAAGCAAAAAAGTAAAATATATCCATTTTATAAAACAAATAATCATTTATAAAAAAAAATATAGGAATAAAGAACCAGAGATGACAGTTTTTCTAACTCGCAAATATTTTAAATCAATTGGTCTCACATGGAAATGGAGGCTAGAGATATTTCTCCCACACGGACACCGGAGTGGGCTTAAAATTTATATTATATTTTTTAAAAAATATTTTATTTAATTTTACAAAGATGATATACATGTCTTTGTCGTGTTTAATTTTAAATTTTTATGAGTCACTAAATAGTCCTAATATTAAAATAATCGTTGGCTTCCCGCCACTCGGTGGCATTAAAACGGCCGGCTTAAAAACAGTATCGAAAGATAACGGAAAAAAAATCTTGATTCACTCAAATATCTCTCTGCTCCCATTCTCACGCACGATCCCACGGTCACGCATTCTCTCTCTCGATGTATTCCTCTCTTCCACTGGCTCTCACTCCTACTGTTCCTCACAAGTGCCACTTTCTCCGAACCCAACCTCTCTCACACTTCTCTCTATTTCTCAGACCTTCCTCCTCTCTTCATCTTCCCTTCAGATCCCTCCCCTGCCACTGTTCCACTGATCACGAAGAGCGTCGATGGCTCCGTGAAGAGCAGCGTTGGCTTCGTGAAGAGCAGAGATGGCTTCGCGAGGAACAACGCTGGGCTCGCGAACGCGACTCCCTCCTCCGCGAGATTTCTGACCTGAAGCTCCAAATTCAAGCCCTAGAACGCCGGATTGTGGCCCCTGAGGTGTCTTCTTCTTCCTCGTCTTTGGTCTCCGATGCTATTGCGAATGTTACAGCGTTGTTGCAGGTTTTGAAGGATAAGAACAGTAATTTGATTGTAGAGAGTGGGTCCAGTTCGCGGGAGATGATGCTAGAGGAGAAGAGGGACGAGGAAGAGGAGATTGTGAAGGAGATGGTGATTGAGGAGACTGATAGGCTTTTGGATAGAAAAGAGGAAAAGAGGGTAGAAAAGCGGAGCGCCTTGCGGAAGGGATCGGAAGGAGAAGAGGTTCAAGAGATGCAGGTCTGCTAGCAATATGCATTTCTACTTCTATCGAATAAATGAAGGCGAGTTTGTGTTTTGTATGCACTGTTTGAGTTGATATTTAGGGATTGATACTGCTGGAATTTCAAGGAAAATGCCTAGGCTAGGGGAGCATTCCGGTGAGTCAAAATTGGGTTTTAATGACAAGACTAGATGTTACGTGCAATTGGAGATAGATAAAATTTGTTCGGACTCTATAGCTCGCATTTAAGTATTAGCTGGAGCTCTTAACTCTTAAGAACTATCCATAAATATTTAGTAAAATTTGTGCGGTTTTGTTTTGATTAGCCAGCTAGCATGGACAAGATTAGAACTTGAGCTGATAACTGTGATGGCAGAAGTTCGTTTAAACTTTATGCTTTTACAATGGGTTCAATTTGATACATAGAATGCGTGTTGATTAATTAACAATCTTGTATAGCTTTGTCATTGTCATCTATACTGCTTTATGTTAAGCTGTTCTGTTCTCTGTGGAAAATTTGTTCTTTTTCCTGTGTTCCATTTCTGTGTTAGTTCTATTGAAAGAATTTAATTTGTCTTTCACGTAAAACTTGCACCGCCTTAGTTTTTATGATAGTGGTATAATTGCAGGATGCAATTGAGAACTGGTGTATCACTTAATCTTATATGACCTTAAATTTCTGTACTCTAACAGGAAGCACTACTAAAGTTGGGATTTTACTCAGGTGAGGAAGACATGGAATATTCTAGCTTCTCAAGTGGAACTGAACGTGCTGTGAAGACTTGGCAAGTTAGTCTTATATTGCATAATATGTAAATTCTATTTGAAGAAAAGAAAAATATGTTAGATTGTTTTTCCTTATATGCTGACCTTTATAGTAATCTAAAATGTGCTATACGTGCAGTTTCATTACATGAATTCCATGGTTCTAATTAGCATTATTTTCCAACAGGCAGCATCAGGTGCCCCTGAAGATGGTATCATGACAGCTGAACTCCTTGAAAATCTATATATGGAGATAAGGATTAAGGACACTGGCAGTGTGAATGAGAAAGAAAATTCTAATACTGTTTTACCCAAGGTATGCTGACCTTGACCCCAGAGCAAAACATCACATATACTTTTTTCACGCTGCGGAGTATATGAGAATCTACCATAATTTTCTAGTGTATGCTGCAAATGTAATATGCAACACCACCACCTAGCTTTAGTCCCAGATTGAACATGTGAATCCTGAATTTAAACTGAATTGGATTGTGTATCAATTTTTCTTAACCGTACTTTCTTTTTTAATGCTACATTTTCTCTAATCCTTTAACAATCATATGCTTACTTATTAATTCTATCTATTTCTTCAACAATCTCCTGCTTATAAGGTTATTTGTGTCTTAACTCTTGCTGTATTTGGGAAAGCGTTACCTCTTCCCCAAACCACGTTTTATAAGAAGCAAGAAATTGAAGCTTCTGCTGAAACGTGGTTTTCCAACGTGCTGCCAAACGGACACTCTATAAATGCTCAAATCAATTTCAGTTGGGGTTACCTATGTTAGATCTAACATCTTTATTGCTTACATTTATCTTTTGTTCTAGCATATCAAGCTTAACATTTCATATCTGCTATATTCATCTCTAAAGTGTCTAACCTCTTCATAAACATTATGCAGTGTATGCAGTCTCGTTATACTTACTAACTTCAGAACCAAAGTAGTTTCCAATTTATGGTTAACTTCGAACCACTTCATATCATTCAATTTTCAATTGGCTTGACTCTTCTTGGAACATCCTCATCAAGTTCACCATTGCGTTAATTGATTGATCCCTAGTACTGAAAGTGCTTGCTCATTATGCTTGTTTATTTTTAACAGAAAACTTCAATCCTTCTTTCTCCTTTTAGATAAATCTCCACTCCCTATACCCGGTCTTACTCCTACTTGGTTTAAAACCTCTTGGAATCTGAAGCCACTCTCTATGTTTGTAATTTAGGGTTAACTCCTGTCTTGATCTCAACTCTCAATCCACTAAAACATCATCAGAAACAGGCGAACACCAAAAATCCTTGTATTGGATATGCATTTTGACTTGTTTTGAAATCTATCACTTTAACAAGTAAATAAAGACCTGAAGCAGATTCTTTATGTGGTCCTATTATGTGTGGAAATTTCTGTGAAAGATTTTAAAGTGGCCCTGGCACTAATGCCCCTTAACGTGTATCTGTAATCATATTAACTTACTTAACTGGTATCTCTCCTTAATAAATTTCACTCTATAGATCCCTAAAAGCTTCTATTATCAGCCTTCTTCCTTCATTGGCAGCAATAAGAACATAGTTATCATGGCAGATTATCCTGGCATTCATTTAATCTTCGAAACTGTTGTATGTAATATGAAGCTTTTCCCAGAGCTTTATTCTTCGATAGATAAGTTTGGCTCCTGTAGCACTGTATAGCTTTGAGTTCTTTATGATTTATTGTGGCTACCAGAATTCATAATACTCCAGAAAAACACAGATTGGGGTTGCAAATTAAGATTCTATTCATGCGCATGTCTCAAAAAGTCTTCTGTTTAATGTTTAGTACGTGTCATTCTTGATGAAAGGTCCATGAAGATGCTGAGAGTATGTCGAAGAAGACAGACAAGCAATTCAGTGCCTTAGCATTATATTTGGATGGGTTGGTAGAAGTTTTCTCTTCCATACATATTTCAAGTTAAATTCTCCCTGATTAGAGTATCTTCCCTAGTAGACTACATGTATTGTGTTGATACAGAGATGATCTAATGTATGTGTCATTTTCTGGCTGGCCTTCCACTGTGAGACATCTATCTGATCAAATTGACAATCAAAGTACAACATACAAAAACTGCTGAACTATACCTTGATGTGAATTTTTTTATATAGGAAGTTGCAAATGGAGCTCCAGTTGCTTCTGTGACAGAAATTTCAGAGGTCCAGCAGACTGTTGTGGAAAATGGTGCTACAGAAGTAGATGTCTCCCATCAGCGAGTCTTCCTCCTGGGAGAAAATCGATGGGAAGAACCCTCAAGACTTGCTGCTAGTAAAGGAGTTGATAGGGGCAAGAACAAGGATGCAACAACAAAATGCCTTCAATGTCGTGGGGAAGGTCGCTTGTTATGTACAGGTATATAATTGTCTCCACAGATGCTCTTAATCTTACATTTTTTTAATTAAATCATCATTATCCTGTAGTAAAAGAAATTTATAGATTGTTTTCCTGGGAGAGGAATGTCTTTATCCTGTAGTAAAAGAAATTTATAGATTGTTTTCCTGGGAGAGGAATGTCTTTGTTAATTCACTTGTAGCTCAATGCATGCTCCAAAAAATAAACAACAGGTTACCTAAACGCTTAACTTCACTGTCTAATGTTATGGTCAGCTACAGTAATATTCTATTTCTCTCCAGTTGACTTCCATTTCTTTCATTGCAGAATGTGATGGAACAGGCGAGCCAAACATTGAACCCCAAGTAAGGAATATTCATGCTGTTAAGAAATCTTGCCTGTTATTTATTTCCAGTGTCACGCAAGATTTTGAAACTAATCGGTGAGTTCTACCTTGCAGTTTTTGGAATGGGTGGATGAGGGTGCAAAGTGTCCATATTGTGGAGGCCTAGGGTACACAATATGTGATTTATGTACAGGGACAACCATAGTATAGGTATGACATACATTTCTTCATAGATTCATACATTTACAGTCCATATCAGTGCAACACTTATCATTCGATCTAATAATAAAAGTTTTGGTGGTAAGGAAGTGATCTATATTATTTTCAAGATACTGTGTTATTTAAGTATAGGATATTATAGTATTCAAAAAATTCTTGTGAAAAGTAAAGAAGACTTGTATCTAGTGTACCTAATTTTCCTTCTTTTCTAAACAAGGGAAAGAAAATTAAAAATATTAAAAGCAAAAAAAATGTCAGGATAAAAGCTTATTGAAAACGAAAATAAGATTCCCAAAGAAAGTGTCTCTGTTTTTTGATGGAAATGTAATAAAGGAAATGGAACACAAAAGCTCGTTCATCTGATGAGAACATATTGCCTCCTGCTAGAATTCAGTCTAAGAAACAAACAATTGATGTAAATTTTATAATCTGTTAATCCTTATATGTAATTTATTAGGTTCGCATAATGTGGTGTACGCATTTCTTGCCGACAATTCGTCCTTCCATTTTGTTGTCTTTAAAGCCAATAATGAATTCTTTATTTTATTGTTTATCATTATTTTTTGAGTAAATTATACTCTTCTGTTTTGTGATTTATTAAGATTATTTTTTAAATATATATATTTTTAATTTTAGATTTTTTATTAAAATATTTTTAAACCTAAATACATGTTTTTTTTAACGGGAATTAGAAATTGTGCTATCTGGTAATTTAGATACTTTCACCTCCATTGTCCTTCATTAAATTATATCTGAGTGCACAAATAAAAATTAGAAAACAAACCGTAAATTGTTTTTATTAAATTTAATAAAACTTCAAATTAATTATCATTTATCAATTAACAATATGGCACAAGCCTCTGAGTTGAAAAGATGATAGTTTTAATTTCTTTCAGACAAATTGATTGACTCATGTTAATTGTTGTGGGTTAGAATTTCTAACTTTGCACTTTTTGATGTTTGTTTTTTTGTTTAGACTTGATTTACTAATAAACTAATTTTTTAAGATTAGTTTTAAATACATTTTTCACTCCTAGTAAGTTTCACTAAATTTACTATACTAAGTTACTAGATTTGAAAGAGTATCTTAATATATATATATATATATACAACAATAACAAAGTCTTTTCTCACTAAGTGGGGTCGGTTACATGGATCAATCGATGTCATAAACACATATCATAAATTATATTTTTAGACAAACCATTTAAATCTAAATTTAAATATTAATAATTTCTCTTATAATTTTTCTTGATTTTCTTCTACCTCTAATTATTAGATTATTCTCTATCTCATCTACTCTCCTAACTGGGGCTTTTATAGGTCTCCTCCCGACATGACCGAACCATTTAAGTCTTGATTCTACAATTTTTTTTACAATAGGTGCGACTTTCACCTTCTCTCTAATGTATTTATTTCTAATCTGATCTTGTCTAGTGTGTCTACTCATCCAACGCAACATTCTCATCTCTGCAACATTGAACTTGTTCTCTTGTTGATTTTTTATTGCCCAACACTCAATTCCATATAACATTGTAGGTCTTATAATTGTACGGTAGAATTTACCCTTAAGTTTGAGTGGTACTCTTCTATCACAAATAATATCCGAAGCACTCTTCCACTTCATCTACCTCGCTTGAATCCTATGTGTTACGTCTTCTTCTATTTTCCCGTTATGTTGTATGACAGATTTAAGATATTTAAATCGTGTAACTTGTATAATATATTCTTAAATTTTCACTTATGCACTAGAAGTGGTGTGTCTCTTACTAAACTTATATTTCATATACTCCGTTTTACTTCTATTTAAATGAAAACTTATACCAAAGCTAATCTCTACCTCTCCAATTTTTCATTCATTTCCACTCTCGATTCTCCAATTAAGACAATATCGTCTGCAAAAAGTATACACCGTGACATCAGCTCTTGGATATGTTTAGTAAGCACATCCAATACTCGAGTAAAAAGATAAGGGCTTAGAGTTGACCCTTGATATAAACCAATAGTTATCAAAAAATCTTCTATAAGTTCACCTTTTGTTACTACTCTAGTTGTAGCCTCATGATATCTTGTATTGCTTGAATATAAACTATACGAACTTTTTTTTTTTTTCTCCAGAGCCTTTCATAGAACTTTTCTTAGTACTTTATCATATGCTTTTTTCAAATCGATAAACACCATGTGTAAATCTTTTTGATTCTCTCGATATCGCTCTATTAATCTTCGCAACAAATATATTACTTCCATAGTTGACCTTCCTATCATAAAACTAAATTGATTCTCTGTAAATTGAGTCTCTTTTCTTAATCGTCGCTCAATTACTCTTTTTTATAATTTCATAATGTGGCTCATAAGCTTAATTCCTCTATAATTTACACAATTTTAAATATCCCCCTTACTCTTATAAATAAGAATTAAAGAACTTTTCCTCTACTCATCTGACATTTTTTTCATATATATATATATTGAATTAATAGAAGATATTTTAATAAAAATGTTTAAAATCAAATTAAATTTAATCTCAATAGACGAGAGTATATTTTGAAAATTAAAGAAAAAATTATATAGTTTTAATAAAACTAAAAAACAGTGAATGTAATTTATTCAATTTTTTTACATTCTTATTTTTCGCATCCGATTACAGTACACTTTTTCCCTTTATCTATTTTCTCTTCCTCACAGGTAAAGTCATTCTTTTATGATTTCTCATAGCTTCATCCTATTTGCTCCAGAAACGTTGCCACTCCTGTATTCCTAATCCAATATACCTTTACTGATGTCTTCCTTGAGCATCCAAGATCCTCTGCTTCGTGTCTTGTTGCATCGCATAATTTTGATGCTTATTTCTGCAATTTGGTTTCTTAAAGCTTTGGATGTCACCTCCATTACATTGGATACTCTATTATGTGTTCTGCGAATTATCTCGGGAAAATGCTGGCTCCAATGAGATTGTGGAATTGTCTGTTAAGGGTAGCTAAAATTTTTTTTTACTAGATAACCTCATTGTAACATAATCATAAATGGATGACCTTAATTATTCGAAATGCTAAAAGAACAAATCGTTTTTTTTCAAACTCATCACCAAGCAGATCAAACAACTTATTTGCGACTTTTCATTACAAATTTGTCTTTGGCTTGCCGCGACCAGCAACAAGCCTCGTCAGTGATCGCATGGTCACGAATTCCTCAGCAGCACTCGGGTGTATTCCCACCTATATAGGAACATGTCATTATATTATGCAATAGTTGGGAAGGTGTTTTACAACACTAAAAACTAGGAAAAACTGCACAATCCTATTTCATAACATATTTAGCCAAAAAGATAAGCCTCTAAAGCCGCGGATATTCTGCTCTACCAAATTTTGACCTGCTAAATCATGTCATTTTTAAACATATTATGAAAAACTACTCGAATTTAAACGGTATACACCCAATCTCTTCCAAAAACTTCAAAACAAGTTATTGCAAAACAAAAATAGAAAGCCATCTGACAATGAAACTAAAAAATAGATAAGGTGCTGCTTTTAAATGCACATAACATGTACCAAGTGAGAACAGTGTGGGCAAATGTACATGTCATTCATATAAATCCTATTCATAGTATTCCAAAAAAAAAAGATTGATTTTTGAATGATGGGTTTGTCAAGAATGGATCTCCCTATTATGTGAATAAGTTTAAAACTGAATGGGATTTGCAAGACGAAATACCATAAGAAATGAGATTCTATACTCTCTCATCTATAAAGGGGGAAATATGAGAATAATCGAGTAAACATGAAGGAGACTATAGCTCATTGCCCTGTCAATCAAGTTTCCAAAATATAAAAAATTTTAAGAGGGTGAAATCTAGGAAAGAACACAAATTTTAGATAGGTGAATTATGTTAACAAAGACAATAAAGGTTAAAATAATTCTCTCAGGAAAAAATATTCACCATCCAACATCCTTTCAAAGTTTGATACGAGGACCACTACCTGGTTTCAGAAACTAGTGGTTTAAAAGAAACACCCTCAAGAAATAAACTTCCAAGCACTCATGAGTGGCCATGATCGCCAGGTTGGCATCCCACTCATTCGATTCTTAAAACTTATACTTACTCTAAATAACCTTAAGCCATAAAGAAGTCATACAGAGAAGAATGCCACTCTAGCAATCAAAGTAGTGTTTGACACCAAATTTTCAAGACCCAAAACCCTTGAGGCCTTTAACAAGCCTCCCAAATAAATAAAATGGTCTCTAATCCTCTTCCCTAATCCATACTGAAAGGGATCTTTTGTTAAAAATTACAAATAAAACTATTCACGAGTTTTCATTAATAACTTGAACTTTTGGGTGAAATAGTCATTGACATAGTACTAGAGCCTCTATTGATTAAGTGATCAAAAGTTTGACCATTGCCAATCCCCATTCTTCATAAATAAATGAAATTTTAGCACCAGGTGGGCTTGTGCTTTGCGCACATTTCAAGCCCAAAGAACTTTCATGTGAGGGGGTATTAAAAATTATAACAAAACTATTTAAAAGCCTTCACTTAATAACTTAAACTTTTGGGTTGAATGATCCTTGACAAAAATAGTTTCCTCCATCGCTTGAGCCACTCTAACTAGAACTCAAAAAGGGGAAGGAAACAAATGATGCTTATAGGCCTTTTGAATCACTGGATACCAAAATGCAGCAAGGAAATCCACCTTATCCATCTAAAGCCAAAATCCTTTCTATCAAATACTTAATCTAAGAAGCTTCAACGTACTGTTATAAAGAGCAGTATAGATAAGAGTTATTTTTCTGCAATAGCTCTTATACTTGTAACCTGACTCAAGTTATCAAGCTCCAACTCCTTAATAGCAATTTTCGTCTACTTACAGGTGGAAACTCTGGCAGAAGATGGCACTAGTATCTTCATCCTTGACCTACAGCTAGGGTTCTCCTAAGCACAACCTCTTCAAACTAATTCTCATATCCCTCTACTTTTGAGAGATCTCAACTTTCAACTTATCTAGAAAATTAATTTCCTCTTTTTTCAATCCCTTTTTTTAATCCCAACGTCTCCAAAAACATGTTTCCATTCTTTTAACTTGAGATATTTTAGCTTCTTGAATTTTAATTCTTCTTATCCCTTCACCGTTGCAGCTTCCAACATTTCTTAGATAAGAAAAAATGGTGATTAACCCAAATGTTGGAAAGAAACGTAGCAAGGACACCATGTGACCTTTCTTGACTCAATAATATGAAAATAATTGAAAATAGGTTGTGGTAAGTTCTCCTTCAGAAAATCAGGAAACACGTCTCCCAAGTGATTGGGAACAAAAATGTTTATAAATAAGAAGAAACTGTACACTCTTCAGTAATCAACAAGTGAACTGGCCATTAGACAAAAATAAATCTGAGGTTGCAATCTCAATTAAAAGCATACAACAACATGTATCTGTTGTTGAAGGTGGAGGGAGAAGACTTTACTTCACGACTTTGGGAAGTTTTCATTAAGATATGTGTGATTATTTTATATATGAACCCTAAAAAAAATCAACAAATGAGCCCCAACTCAATTAGAAGTTATTTAGGTTACATTAAAATTTAAATATGCATGCCAATGAGCAAATAGCTCACATGGCACCAATCTCAGTCGTTAAGGTTGAGGAAAGCCTGATATGTCTAGGTTTGATCCTTGCACCTTCTCTCCCCACTCTCCAAGGTCATGGATCTCTTTTGTAACAAAAAAATAATGACATGAGGAACACTTAAAGTATTCAATCATGGCTAATTATATGCTGGATTAAGTTATATTTTGGATGACTTTAGTTATTCCAAATATAGTTATAGAAAATAACCTAGAGGACATGGATGGCTTGTTGTTTAGAAGCATTTGGGATTGCAGTTGGCTCTCAGATGCATGTGGGATACAAGGATGGCTATTAGGATTGATTTACTCGATGGGTTTTTTCTTTTGGTCAGTGGACCTGCAAGGTCAAGGTTATTGTCCATTCTTTGGCAAGACGTGAGTTACGTCTATGGATTTAGTGCTCCTTGATGGTGTGCGGAGCGGTTTCAATGTTGAGGTTTCCAATAGGCAATAGGCAACCACTGCCCTCAGAAGCCAGAATAACAGAGGAACCAACAACAGAAAGCTGTGAACTCACCGTGCTGTCAAATTGTGCCTTGGTAGCTCCACACTTCAAAGCAACAGCAATTCCCTACAGGTGACCCCAACATTAATATCAGGAATTAATAGTAGAAACCATATTCAAAGAAAAGTGAAGAACAGCAAAAGGCAAAGAATTTTGACATATATCAAAGGTGCACAGAAACAAGCACAGGACAACAAAAAGTAGTATATAACATAGGTTTAACATATATGAACAAAAAATAATTCATATGATTTTGAGAAATTAATGCCTTGTGCACCATGAAGCACCGATATTTCAGATCAATTCATATGTTGGATATGGATCATACATAGGCACCGCTACACTTCTCAAATAGGTATCACATACATTAGTTTATCCTGTACCAAATATATTTCTTGGAAACTTTCAGTTTTACTCATTCCAAAATGGCTGGAAATGAATAGTTAATTATTTCCATGATAACTCTAAGCCTTAAATCAGAAATTGATTGCCTCCTCAAGTAACAAAGGTACCTAATCTTAGTGGTCCCATAGATAGACTCAGCAAAGGCACCATCCTTTCTTGTATTTAATAAGATATTTATACAATTCAAAAAACGGTTAAAATAAAATGATTTTCACTCAATGACTATGTTCAACTTGTATGAAGATTTGCTGATCTTCTACAACAGATATTTTCATGCTAATTTAACTGACATTGTTGAAAAAAAAGATCATGGATGATGTTGGCTCTACCTTAACAATTCTACAAGTACTATAGCACAAGGACTGAGTTTGCCAGAAAAGCATGGGAAAACAGAACAAACAGATTCATCCCATTTGCTTGCTTGAAAGGCTGCTGAACTGAATGTTACTCATAATTTACTTAAAAGACAGCATGTTGCAGGGAATTCCCCAACAATGACAAGCTAACAGAATATTTTAAAAAAAAAAACTCAGAAAGCACTAGATTGGTATTTCATAGTAAAAAGTTGGTGTGAAACCATACCTGCATAATTTCAGGTGCATCTGGTCCACACATTAATGCTCCAAGAACTTTATCTGTCTCAGCATCAACAACAAGCTTCATAACAGTTTTTTCTTGCCGCCTAGTTAAAAGATATTCTTATTATTAGCATTTAGTATTACATTTTTGAAAGGGAAACATAGGTTGTAACAAACATAAATACTGCTGAATCCAGCAGAGTTCTTGAAAAAGCTTGCAATAAACACAGACCGACATAAATCAGGATCAACTAGAATATTTAAATTTTCCAGACAGGATTGATATATAGATAATAACATTGTAAACTAAGACTGGATCCAGCACATTAATAGCAGTGCATGCCCAAAGTTCTTAAATTTTATGTATCCAATACTATTTATAATAATAAACTGGTGTTTGCTGGTCCTAGATATTAATTTGGCATATTGTTTCCAACAAATGTCCAAGCGGATGGAAATATCCACATCACTGCACATACCCAGAGATGGTGTTCTTCATTGGATTGAAGGTTGATGTGAAAACTAAAATATCACCATTTGCTTGCTCTACTGCCTGCTCCTCGCTGAGACCAACTACAGAAAGTGGTGGAATGCTGCAGAGGAGAAAAGAGCAAGAAAATAATGACAATGGCCAGAAGGAAAGGAGACACATTATTATCATAAGTTTTCCATATTTAAATTAGTAGTCAAATACCATAGTGTGTATAGATTCGAAGGTTTGTCATGCAAATGGAACTGTACCTGAACACTGCAGAGGGGACATTGCTGTAGTCTGGCTTGCTTGGTTGCCCCTTAAATACTGTGTTCTGCATGAGGCAAAATAAATGAATATGTTAAACATCAGCCCCTACCCCTAACACCCCCCCCCCCCCCCGGGGGGCCTTTCTTCCACCCCACCCCAACAAAAGAACAGGGAGATATACTGAGCCACAAGGATCACTCACTGCAAAGCATGTTCCTTCCATCAAAGCCACAGGAGTAAGATTCATCCGATTTGTTACATCCCCCACAGCCCATATGCTAGGTATGTTGGTCCTCGAGTACTCATCTACCTAAATAGAATGGAAATGGAATGTAAAGAGTCAGCACTTGAGAGTGTCACAGTTACAATCATTGTTTATGAAATTGTCCTTCAATTCATCATCCTGTCATTGACCAAAGAACTTCATAATGATAAAAGATTGAGGGGAAAAAAATAATGCAAATTAACAAGTGAATGTTTTCTGCCACTAACTTCTACTTGCCTATACCCATTTTGCTAATAGTCTATATTCGTACCAACATGGAAACTAACAAGTGAATGTTTTGTCAAACGAGGACATTGGGTAAGTATGTCACACTTCCCTTCACCTTCTTAAAGGCACCCCAAGAAAAAAAAATTTGGAGTATCTGTTTTTGACTGTAGAGGTAAATAGCTCAACAAATTTAATTATAACTCCTTTCTATTTATATAACGGCACAAAGAGCACAGTGCAGTAATCAACATCATAACCACATCATAGGCATTTGCGGTTCTATATTGCCTTCTTAACAAACAGAACTTGATAATTCTAGAAGAGAACAGCCAAATATTAATTACACATATATTTAAGTAAGGTAACCACAATCTCTGACTCAAAAAAAACTGCATTAACTCCACATATCTTACAAATCCTGAAATGAAAATGACTCATCTCTGGGTAAACTTGAATTGCATCTTATAAAGTTCAAGACAATATGCAAAAATATGGCAGGAGAATGCTGCGAACCTTTATAGCCCGAGTGTTATCAAGCTCCACGCCAACAGCTTCTAAATTTAACCTCTTAGTATTAGGAGTCCTACCTGCAGTCGTCAGAAGAAGACTTAGCAGTTCCAAGAACTTAAAATTTTTTAATGTAAGTTTCCCAATCTGCAGATAATATCATAAAATACATTGACTTCCAATGCATGCATCATTTTTTAATTCTCATCAACCAAAAAACAGACACATCAAAATTGCATTTGGTTTCCAGTTCCTTTATGCCATAGAGATAATTTACCATATCCAATCAAATTTGAATAATGATAAAATTAATAATTTACCCAATTTATCCCCAAAAAAAAAAAAAAGATTATCCATGTTCTCACCAGTGGCAAATAGTACAACATCAGCCATCAGCTCCTCACCATGGTCTGTAACAGCCTTGACACCATGCTCTGTTTTGATCAACTAGAAAATAAAATTTATTGGCATTAGCTGAGTCTACAACTAAGAAATGACTAGAACTTTGACGTTTGCAAATATTTAGTTTACTGTTAAAAATGGGAGTCTCAACCAAACCCCAAAGGAAATACCTTGGACAAATTTGTCCTTGGGTGCAGATTAATTCCCCTGCCTTCAAGATTTCTCGCAACTACTGCTCTCATTTCATCATCAAAGCCTCTGCAACAGAGTTTTTTCAGTCACAATATGTTTGGATAGAGGGCAATAAGGTGGATAGAAGGGGAAGGGATCACAATTTGCACGGGAATAGTTCCCCTTCTAATAGAGTTCAAAAATTTTCGGAAGCAAAAGGAAATTCAAGGGGAACTATTCCCCCTCCTTTCTCCCCAAACTCACTTATTATTCCCTTCCAAATTAGGAAGTATAGCTGTAAAAGAGACAAAGAATTTTTATTTTAAAATCTTGTAATTTACTATGTTACTCTCAAACTGTGTATGATGAATACATTGAAATTTTAAACTTTAGCCGTTCTCTCTCTCTTTTAATCTCCCATATTAATCATCCAGACAAGTGGAAGGTAACCTTTCCATCCCATTCTTTCCTTTCCCATTCCATTCCCCTCCTCTCTTAAACCTCCAATCATAGCCTTAATGGTATGCAGCAGACATAACAGTAGGAAGTGATGTTAACAAAGAATTGCTAAATACTGCAACCCGTTTCTGTCATTTTCTGTTTGAAAAAGACCAAAACCCGGATTTTCCTTTGTATACTAGAAATAAACCAACCTCCCCCCTCCCTCTACTTTTTGGTTTCCAATTTCCTGTGCCATCTCAACAATCAAAATACATGTACCAATTTCTCATTTTCATTCTAATCTGTCTCTTTTCCCATGAATTTCAATATCCCATTTCTCTCAAAAGGTTCATATCTGCAAAAAGCTTTCCACAGCTAGAAAACTAGTTGAACATAAGCATACATTGTTAATTTCAAAGATAGCCACCATGCCAGTTATGGTATTAACCAAACTCTGAATTAGCCCACTTAATCACACCACCAGATGCAAAATTGAATCCTTCTGCAAATTCTAACCACTCTTTAAGGGCCAGCTTCCTTGTTTTAAATTTTATCTTGACATTATGAATTGTTTTAGAGCATCTGAAATACCAAGAGATGGTAATCCTAATTAGTGCTTTGAGAAAATTTTAATCGCTTCCCAGAGGACCAGAAACAGAATCAATTTTCCTCTAGATGTGTAACCAATTTACTCTTGCACTGGGGAGAGTAAAGAGTGGGCAACACCCAGTGAGATTGATCAATGTAGAAAACAGGAAAAGGAAGAGTATGCAGGAGACAGAAGGAGAGAGCATTGTAGACAACATTAGAGGGGGGAAAATCAGGAAAACCAAAGCCATATGTACTTTAAACACAAACCCAAATAAAAAACAAACATATCCAACCAAACACATTTTTCCTTTTTCTTGGGAGAACCATCAAGGCGCACAACAGCACCCTAACAATGATTTCAATCAATTTGATATTTATTCAACTTTAAACTTTTTTATATTAAAAAAATGTGTGCAACTTTTAAATCTCTTATGCCAAACATAGATATGTTTTGCAAACTCATACACCTTGAGACACAAAAAACTCTCTCAAAACCGTGTACACTATCTGTCACCACTACCTACTGGACACATGGAATGTTAAGAATTCCTGCAAATGGAATAGCCTATTTATATCAAAGCTTAAGCATTGTCCGGGAACCACAGACTCCTATAATGTCCCTTGCATCTAATTCCTTTTTTTCTTGCTTCCTCTTCCTTTCCTCTTTCTCTTTTTACCTGTCCATTGTTTTTCCAGTGCCTCAGGTTTTGATCTAACATATAACTGACCATGCATTCAAAGTTTTAAGCTTGTCAGTGTAATCATACTTTATGCTTCTTCCTCATGTTTTATAAGCTTACTATAAAAAAAAAAATTAATTAGATGAAAAATATTGTTCAGACCCTGATTAACTATGCAAGCTATAAAATGATTAGAATTTGATTTTTTTTTTCCCTTCACACTTACACTCCTTATTAGGTGAACAGCTCCTTTTTTCCTTTCTTCAATTGTTGGAGAGGCTGAGGGTGGGCAAAGCCAGAGCCAAAAGCTCCCTCTCTAAGATTACACAACATGGAAATTAAAAATGAAGGATGCATGTAAAAGCCCAACCTCAATGGAAGTTCCTTTCTGAAAACTAAATCGACTGTGGAGCCCATCCCACGCCATATGGAAGCAAACTCAACTGCAATATAACTGATAGCACAGAATATAAATCAATAACCATTAGACAGAATAGCCAAACTAGTACACAGATGAAGAAAACAGGGACACACCCTCCTCCAACCACCACAGCACGCTTAGGCAACTCCTCCAAACTTAGTGCCTCATCAGATGTTATAGCCAACTCCTGCAAGATAAACACCCCCCACCCAAAAAAAAAAAGAAACCCGAAGAAAAGGAAGAAATGGTGAGAAAAGGAAGACATCAACAACACTCATTACACATGCAAAATTAGATTCATAAGAAGTAATGTGTGATCAATAACATAGCAGATGAAGTAATATGCAGAAAATAAATATAACGATATCAAAGTTGTGATAATGATATAAGTTGGTGAGGCAACTAACTCATCAGTAGGATATATTTGCAAAAGAATTTCAAAACATGAAAATTCACCTGTCCAGGAATATTCAGACGCTGAGCCCTGCTGCCAGTGGAAATTAATATGTGCTTCGCTGAATAAGACAATTTGGTGCCATCCAGTTGTGTCACCTCAACTTCATTTGGACCTGCTACCTTTCCCTCACCTTCAAATAATTTAACCCCAGCATTGGATAACAGCCGCTTGTAAATTCCATTCAATCTGTTTATTTCGTCAGTCTGAAGTTTGCAGAAGAGTTAGATTAATGAATGACATACAAGTTCATCGTGAATAAGTTCTGAAGTAAATTATGAAAGAAAATTAGATATGTTAATCTTTCAAAATTGGGGTTGGAGCTGCTGGAGAAGAAATCAGATCAAATGGACTAGTCCCTACACTTATATTTATGATGATATAAAGATGAAAGCGCAACAAACATTGACATTATGCAGGTAAGTCCTCATGTTCTGATGCATAACTATAATATTTACAAGCAAGATAGCATAAGACCTCTGCAATTTTCCTATTATGAAATGCATGATTAGCAAAACCGATTTCAAAATCCACTAGCAGGCATCAGTGATGAATTCTATATCACACTGATTAGAAAAATGGCCCCAAAAAAAAAAGAGTTATCTACACATTAGAAGGAAAAAAATCAGGTCAGTAGTTTTGACACCTATATATCCAAATGACAATTTGAAGCTGCTAATTAGAGAGAAAGAGGTCAAAACATATGGAGTGTCATATGAAGAGTCACCATCAGGCTAACTTCATATAGTCTTATCGATATATCAATTCCTCCTCCTCCCACCATTGTAGCAATGAAATCTATACATCCATTGGGTTGAAAAAACATATATCCTTTCCAGTTTGCCTTATTCCATATATTACTTGCATTATTCGAAAGCAAATTAAAATATATAAAGAAATGAATAGTATACCAAAACTTTGGCTGTCAACCCTCCTCATAATTTTTAATACTTCTGTAATTTGCTTTTTTCCCCAACAAAGTTACTGTTAATTTAGTCCAATTTCTCTGATGTTTATTGCTTGAAAATTATGTTTTCACAGAGAACATAAAAATATTGTAAATATCATCATGAGAATGTAAAGCTTTCCATACATAGGAAGCTAATAATTTCAATAGGCATACAAAACTTAAAATTACCTTCTTCTGCAATAGTTTCTTCCAATTGAAGTCAACCTTCTCACTCAATTCCCACCCGAAATTTCTCGCATCCTACAAAGGCAGTCATGTTCATTAATTCATCAGTGACCAGAATAAAACACAAATGATGATACAGGAAGCACAACATTTTTATAATACAGATTATAGAGAACTACTTATTATTCTATCTCATTCATTGTTTCATTTAAAAATTTTATTGAAACATATCTTTTCAATTTAGAAATTAGTTAAAGTGTTTTGTAATCCAGACCAGTCATTAAACCAAAAAGGAGAGTAGTTCACCATTCACCAGTCTAACCACGGTCAAACCATGGTCCAAACAGATTTTGCAAATAAATACACATATATATTAGAAGTTATTGAATAACTCAATAATAAATACAACCACAGCACCATTTATCTTTGTAATACATATATACATATAACACCAAGTATAATTTACTCCTTCCAACATTAAAACCAGATGATTTCAGGTCTATCCCCAGATGTACACTCTTCAGTAAAATTTATCCATTCCTATTTCTGTTAAGCTTCAAGATGAATTTTTTCCATTCAGGTCCAATAACTCAATTTCAACTACCCATAATTCCTCAATAGTTGACTAATTATAATCTTACAATCAGTGTTGTCAATGGTATCAACCATGGTGTGGAGGAATTTGAAGAAAACACCATGGGAGTTCCATGGCATAGCATCCTTTACATGGCACTGTTGGGGGTTCACGTTAGTGTAGCAGCTGCCATGGATGGAGTCCACCATGGCACAATAAAGAAATTAAATGTAGAATAGAATGTATTCTATTGAATGACCGTTGGGCTTCCCAAGGCTGAAGGTTTTTGGAGCACATTAGCACTGTTTTTTCAGTTAAGTGATGACATTATTTGCCTGGAAATTTTTAGTATGACTACTTTAAAAGTTCTTTTTCCCTATTTTTATTAACTATGTTTATACAAAATTTTTTGAAGTTTTTTTTTTTTTTCTCGAGAGGTTGCCACCATGCATGCACATGGCAGCCACCACACCAACTGCAATGGTTACATGGCATTTTTTGGGCTTGCCGCAATTTGTTCCTATACAACATTAACAACACTGCTTACAATAAGCCATAAAAGATCAGAATAGGAAGAATGTATAAAATTTTTAAATTTGGGCAAGCATCAGAATCTGGGATGATATAAATCATAACTTCAAGCTCTTTAAACTCGTCAAATTTTCAGAAATTATAACCTGTCAACAATAAAAAATTAGACTCTAAAGAAACTGTAGTTTAAAAAACTCATTTTGACATAAGTGATTATGAAGGAAAACTAAATCAAAGAACCCATTATGTTAACTGAGCAATTCATTACGTTGCTTGGTATCATAAGCTTAGATCAGCTCCTTACCTCAAGGTCACCTCCAAAAGATGCTCCATAGACCAAGATCTTTTTTGGAACACAACCACGAATAACGCACCTGAGAAATAAAAGATAGACGGTTCTTCATGAATCACTCAGTGGTTAACTAGATTAATATTTCTGTTTCTTTTCACGGCACTCAGGAGAGAGAGGAGGGGGAAGAAGGAAAGACAGGAGATGAGAGGTTATATTTAATTATGCATATAAAGTTTAAGTTACTCCCTCACAGCAGCAGGTATTCTCATGCAAGTTTGCCAAAATTAAATATAAATGGTTCAGCAGAAACAGAAAATTTATTTATAAAAAAATGTTTCCAAAAATAAGAATGTACTTTGTTGGCTGCAGGTCATGAATGGACTACAACTGCATCCAGTTCATTGCAAGGCAAACAAAGCAGCATGCCAAACGGCAATGGAAAAATAAAGCTGGTAATAAGACTCTGAAGAATGAGAGAAAGCATGATATAGGACGAACTGCAACATGGACTACGTTTGGCTAGTGCAAGAGGAAAAGGGTAGAGTTATATAGAATAGAAGAATATCATTGCAAAAATCTTAATGAAGAAAGAATCCTTAGATAGATTTACACTGCAAAAGAGAGTCTGCAAATTTTAATTATCTTTCATTAATCCAAGTGGCAACTACTTAAGTACTGGTACAACCTTCATGACCCAGGCAAACATCAAAATTGGCCACCATCCCACTCCTTTATGAAAAAGAGCATGCCTATCATAAATATTAATCATACCAACCAAAAAAAAAAAAAGGATTAAGGTTTCAGCACACATATGAACAAGTTTTTATACAAATATGAACAAGAAAAGTTTTCCACAAGAACTAAGTGAGTATGGAAATCATAATTGCAACATGAACGCATAATCTGGTAAGGTATTAAAAAAATGACAAACTGTTTTCAGAGTCTGATCCTAGAGAGAAATTCCTTTTAAAAATGTGTAATGCAAATTAGGTTAATGGATGAGAGAAGAAACAAACCAAATTGCAAATTCATTGTAATAACAACTAATAAATGGTAACTGATTACCTTAGACACAACTATCAAGCAATTGTTTACATTAGCAAAGTATTTAAATTAGTTGTAGTTGACCATGAAATCTTGATTTGAGCATTTGGAGATATGGACTCAAATAACACAGCCAATTTAACCTCAAATATAATATCAGAAAGGAACAAACTCCACATAAATGAATTAACAAATACTTTTTGCGAGAATTTTAGTTTACAATTTCCCAGCAACAGTACTTCCAGCTTAGGAAGAACTAACCAAACGAGTGGTTAATGACATCAATACATACATAGTTAACACATAAGAACTTTTTGAAAATTGCAAATTTCAAGTAAACTGAGAATCATTTTGCCAAGAATTCGTAGATTGTAATTCTCCCTCTTTCTTTGGATAAAATAATAAATAATTAAAAAAGCAGGGTTTAACAAATCAAGATAGCAAGGAAAATGCTAAAAGAAACAAAAGTCAGTAACATAACTGCTTTAGAACTAATGTTACATAGAAGCTACGATAACCCAATTAGTATACGAAGAACATTCAAATAAAAAAGATTGACAGAAAAAGGAGCACTGAATACATAAGTTTTGATGAAATGAACTTACGTTCCACCTACTCCTCCAATCGTTTCCGAGCTAATCGGATGAAATGGAAGTTCACAAATCCCCACCTTTTAATACAGATTTCAAAATTATTAGAAGATGACAAACCATGAAAAACTTTTGAAAAAAAAGATTAATGTACTGATTATGACAAGAATAGTTGACATACTAAAAGCTAGCAACAATAAGCACATTGCAAACTGCCTCTAAAGTTAGTGACGAATAAAATTATCCACAGCCAAAGCCCAAAACAGGATTTCTAGTAAGTAGTAACCATAAAGAATACCGGGTAACTCAAAATTATTTTAACATACTAACGACAACAGCATACTGTAGGTTATTTACTGAATAAGAGCATATTTTCAAACCTTGGCCCCATAACTAGCAGAAAATCTGGAGGCACGAACCCCACCACTTCCAGCTCCAATAACAAACAAATCGAAGTCAAAATTCTTATCTTCTTCACCAGGCTTGCCCAATTCACCATCGATAAGCATCTTACGGGCCATCGCTACGGAACAAATCAAACTAAACTACAGCAGAGAAATCATCGTCACAACAAAAACAGCTCAGAGATCAAACACCATGGGGCACACGGGTTGATTATTGAGAAACAAGAAATCAAAATCAATATACAAACTAGAAAAAAGATATCAATACAGAGACACGACGATCACTCTGTTTCTAAGTCTAGACAGTAATAAGTAAAGAAGGGTATACTCGCTCAACAAATAGCTGGTAAAAGAAAATCCAAATATTCAAACTTTCGAATTCTACCTTGATTTTATAAGCGAAATCCCAGGAAAACAAAATGAAAAGATTAGCCCTGTGTTACTTGTGGAGGGAGAAAAGGCAATGGTATAAAGTATGGTTTTCTAGGTTAAAGGAGCGACGAAGAAAGAGGCGCAAAGAGACGAGCGAAGGAAAGAAAGTAGGCGATTTAAGAAGGAGAGACACGGTACCGAGGCATTAAATGCCAGAGGTGAGAGATGGAAAGTTCCGCGTCGAACTTGGATAAAAAAATACTTTCGGATACGACGAGAAGAAGAAAAAAAAAGGATAAAAAAATGAAAATAAATCTATATTTATTTATTTTTAATTTGAGAGATATTTTATTAATTATTTAATTAAGATAAATCAACTGGGATCCGTGAGAAGATGGTATTGGTAAAATACTTTTGGATATAACGAGAAGAAGAAATTAAAAAAAGTGGATAAAAAATGCAAATAAATTTATATTTTTTTCATTTAAAAGATATTTTATCATCTATTTAATTAGAATAAATCAACTTTGATACGTGATAAAATGGAATTGGTAAAAAACTTTTGAATATAATCAGAAGGAAAAATTAAAAAAGAAGGATAAAAAAAATTATATTTATTTTTTATTTAAAAAATATTTTATTATCTACTTAATTGAGATGCATCAAATTCATTGCATGTGGGTTGAAGAAGATGCATCTTTACCTAAAGGACACAGCACTTAAAACAGGACACGACCCCCCCCCTCCTCACTTTTTTTTGCTTTGTTTTTTCTTTAATTTAGAAAACTCTGCTGCTGTGTGAGCAAAATAGTACTTTAACTTCAGTCATTTCTGGCATTGAAAGACATTTTATAATATTCCATATGCAAGGCTAGTGAGAGCGACTAACCCTAGTAATATAATTTTAAAATATATAAATACGTAAAGCCAATTTAGCAGTGGAAGGTGTTGGTAAAAAATTTTAGGGCCGTTTGGTTAGTTCTCCACGAATGTAATATTTTATATAATTTTTACATAGTATCTATTATATTATTATTATTATTTAATAATTTTTTATTATTTTTTAAAATAAAAATACAAAAATTATTTTATTTTTAAAATTATTTTTTATTTTAGTATATTCTTTTTATATTCTGTGTATCAAACAAGTATAGTTAACCTGTATTTTTTTAAGATAACATAATTTATACCCTTAGATTAATCAATCAAATTTTTTATACATCTTTATTTCTCATCTTCATTCATTAGTGATAATGTAAAATAATTTATAGTTGACCTGTATAAATGGGGTTAAACTATTCTCTTCCTCCATCACTTGTTTAAAAAAAAAACTCAGAAGAAAGATATGAATTTTATCAAGTTTGTTTAATTTGCTATTTGCACCTTTCTCTTGGCACTAAATATTAAAAAACGAACATAACCAAAATTATGCACAAGGTTCATGGCAAAGGGCAAAATAAACAAGAAAAAAATGGAAAGTGGTTAAACTGATGACAAGTGCGCGCGCGTATGACTCATAAGATGCCGCTTTTGGAAGCAGGGTCATGCATCGCAGTCTAGAAAGTACGATTATTGACCAATGACCAGAGAATGGTGGCTTGGCACTTTGAATACATTTGCCTATCACATGTTCCGCTTAGAGAATAGTGGCTTAGCACTTTGAATGCCATTTGCCCCCGACACGGAATTGAGTAAACGTTGAATGGCTTGAGGCTTCCCTAACAAACACCATGGGACTTGAATATTATTTTTTTTCTTTTGAAAAGAAAAGAGGTTTATATCAATTTCGGATCACTTTTGTTTTTTTAGCCTTTTAGCATCTTGAATGTTCACTTAACCTAGTTTATAACTTTTCCCCCCTTCTTTCTTTTTTTCTTTCTTTTTTATTTGGGGTCTTTTCCCCCTCTATTAACTTCTGAGAACTAAACCCGCCAAGAAGAGTTACAGAGACCCATAGAAATAGTGTGCTCCTGAGTTATACGATGAAATAGCTTTTCTCATATTTGTTATATGACTTTTGCGGCGCTAATTCTAAGCTCATGGTTAATTTTTCTTTCCACGTGAAATAAAATACTATAACCGATACTACTAAAGTATCAATAACCTAACTGTTTTTAGCAAAATTTTAATATTCATACACAAACGAGAATATTGATTGATAGCCTTCAAACACCTTACATCTCTGTAGGAAATTGTTGGGTTTTCACCTTACAAACGTCAGCCTTAAAGTAAATTCTTTTGGGTGAAAGCAATATTAGATTCAAATTATCTTGAAAAGAATTGAAACAAGAAAAGCGTTGAATTACGAAGAAGACAACCCTACATGGTTTAAACTAATAGGCTATTAAATTGACAGCCCATTATTTCTACAACGACTACTACCTCAGACCTTGACCAGCATTACTAACAACATGGCTAGGCGAGGGTTGGGTGGGGAATTGCTTCAATGGACATACCTGTACAAAACTTTTATATATCAGCAAGCACAATGAAACACAGAATTTCCAATGCAGCTAGATTTTGCTGCAATCCTTCTCACACTCGTTTCATTATGAGAGAATCCTCCATTAGCAGGAGATATGTGGATTCTGTCCATGATGTTGATTTTTGGGGCCTCAAGAATTGCCTTAGGCAGAGTTAATGCATACTGCATGCCCCAAATTGAGAGGGGCCTCATATATATGAGGGACCGGTAGTGCCCATCCATTGTCCATCCCTCTGGAGTCTGGAACCAATATCTGGTGTGGAGCAAAGGGTATAAATTAAGTTTTTGGAAGAGAAGAAAGAAACACAACTATATAAAGAGTAAATTATAGTTTATCCCCTCGTGCCGCCCAAAATCAGTTTGTCACCCTGTGATTTGAAGCGTGTTATTCAATCTTTTCAGGTTTGTTTATTAACACTTAATCACCTTGAGGCATTTTAAGTTCCAAATCACGACAGAAATAATCATATGAATATTAAAATGATTAACAATTTTATTGTTGGAAGCATGTTTCACAAACAATTTCATAGTCTAAGTCATTGTTGATATTAAGTTGACATTTAGATATTGAATTTGCCAACTTAATCCCAACAATAATCTCAAAACACTATAAAATAATACAGGATATAAGTGAAACGTTTAACAATGCAACTGTTCATCATTTTAACATTCATGTGATTATTTCCATTAGAATTTGAATGGAAAAAATCACAGAATAGTCAAGTAATTACATAATTACATAACTAAGTATAAGAGGGTTAAATCACACATTTCAAACCATAAAGGAAAGACTAATTTTGGGCCAAACCGCTAGGAGTGAACTATAATTTACTCTTGTATATGAAGCTTGTTGATATATATATATATATATATATATATAAGGAACTTACCCGTATCCTTCTTCAGACCAGCCGGCTATAAATATACCCTCAGCAGTTGTGAAGGCCTCCTCTTCCATGCCCGCAAGGATCATTGTAGCAGCAACACCATATGTCACACCCGTCCATATTTCTCGAGACTGCATACAGGTCTCATCCACCTTTCCATTGGGATGCATTCCATTCACAGCACCCATCTTTCCTCCTTTAATTTTCATTACATTGAAATCAAAAATTTTCCGCAGAGCACTTTTAGTCTTGGAATCATCAAAAAGGGAAGACAGCCCTGAGGATGCTGTATACCATTGCCCAGCCAGTTGATCTGCTTGAATGGATTTACTGTTACCACTTGATCCACTGTCATAGTTAAAATAAGAACCATTCCAAAGTTTTTCTTCAAATGCAGGTTTAGCCTTCAAAAATTTCCTTTTGCATGTTTCAGCAAAATCTCTATCCCCTAGTTGAAGAGCCATTGCAGCTGCAGCTTGAAGAGCAGCAAGCCAAAGACAACCACAATAAGCACTCACCCCATGAACTGTCCAAGTATCATATGTTTGATCAGGGAACCCATCGTTTTCAATAAGACCATCACCATCCCTATCAAACTGAAACATGTACTCCATTGCAGTTCGAACAGCAGGCCATACATCAACTCCAAATGACATATCAGCAGTTTTAGCAAAATCTCGATACACTTGAAGTACAAATTTTGGATTCAGATCCTTCCACTTACTAGTATCATGGATGTTATAAGCATTCATTTCATTCCATGGATCATGTGTCCCCAGATCATGAGGCACAGCTCCTCTAACCTTACGAATTCCTGAATTTCCCTCTGCCAGAAACTTTACTTTTCTTCCATCTTCACACAGGACAGCTTTAGCAAACTCACGCTGAATATTCAGCTCAATTCTAGGAAAGAGCTCAAGAAGGGCAAATGAAGCATAGAAGTGTACATCATATGTGCACCACATGATATATTCCACGCCTTCCAGGTACAAGAACCTGCCCACATCATCATTATCATCATGTTGCTGGTCCATCATCATGAAGGACTGCAAAGTGCCAGTGGAATTTTCCTTTCTGAGAGGAGCCACAGATTCATCTTCATCCAAACCATCTGTACAATGTTTTTCATCCTTGTGATTTTGTCCCACAGTAGCAGTAGTATCATGGGAACCATCTGTTGTACACTCAACAACTGCACCTTGTCTGCAGTTTGCTTTAGCTTCAGTTACTTTCACATCTGCATTTTCCAACTTTGTTACCTGATATGGGTCACTCCTCACATATGCAGATCGCAAAGAAGAATCTGACACAAAGATCAAACGGATCTTAATGCTTTCACGAAGACTAAAAAGAAAAGAGTCACTTCCAGCATCAAATAATAATATCATGAAGATAACTCAAACTGCAATACAACATGCATAGGTTGATACATACCAATCCAAATTGTTCCACCAGCAACCAGAAAGTAGAGTTCATTGAACAATGTAAACTTGTACCTGAAAATAAAAAATGCTTTATTAATCTGCCACTACAAATAGAATAAGGTATAAACAAACATGTTTGAAACATTAAAAAAATTACAGCATATTCAGATAAACTATGCAAAACGGAAGCTATTGCCTGGTAGGAACTAGAGTTTAAGAACCAATGTTTAGATAAGAGACAATGGACTGGGCAGATAATTTCATCCTACAAGTACTGCAGGTGTTCTGTACATAAATCTATACACAGGAGCCTAACGAGGATATCTTAGAGCTTCAGAGAAATTTGTGTTCATGTCTCCCTTTGTTCTCCTCTTTTCTATTTACATGGCACCAGAGCTCGGACCCTCACCCTTAGCCTGACCATCAAACACACAGGAACTTCCACCCATGACCAAAGTGATGAAGCCAGAGATTGTGCTAAGGCTCAAATCATCTGAGTGTAAGTGGAAGCAAAACTCTGGTGAATTTAAGATACCACTCCCAAATCCCAATAATCTTATGACATATTTCACAAAAGAACAATAGACATATGTTCACTGTCATTTTCTTTGAGAGAAAATTCAACAGAATATTATCTCTACTTCCTACATTTGCACAGAAGAGGAACCAGTTGATTTGTTAACCAAGACTCTTCATGAGATTAGAACTAATTTTAAATGGAACACATAAGATATGGTCAATATCTATTCTCCAGCTTGAGATGGAGTAATAGGAACAGACTGTTATTTAAGAGACAGGGCGCTGGGTTTATACTAACAAGCAACATTAATAGCATTATACTTCACTAACCTGATGTGCTGTATGATAAAAATATACAAAACAAAGAAGCCAAAAGTAGTTAGGTTAGAGCTTCAGAGAATTTGTCTCTCTCTCTTCCCTCTCTGATTACAAGGACCAAAGTAGAGTTTATTCTATTTACCACAACCACCCAAACAAAAAAAAGTAGAGTCTATTCCTACTTATGGGTCCTACACCTACAAACCCAAATTTTTGAAGAGAGCTGAGCAAGAAAGAATACTTTTTTTCTGGGATAAAATAAGAAATTCTCTTTGAGAAGAGAGGAAGTACAGAGGGGGATAAGACATCCTCCAAAAATACGAAACTAGAAGACGAGAGAGTCAATGAATATTAAGAAAACATAACTGCTCAATCACTCAGCAAATTGCAAATATAAACTCCTTTTGTGAATTGGGATATGTCAAGAGTACTTTCTGACATAACCAAAACGAAAATGAAATAGAAACCTCTTTGCTTTGACACTGTGAGAAGTTTAAGCAATCCTAATTCAGCCAAAAGCTGGACATCAACAGTATACAAAAAGCAAATCTTACTTAACGACATGAACTATATATATATATATATATACACACAACTAGACAATAAAAGCTTTCAATTCAACACATAATCTTTTCTGCAATTTGAACTATTAAAACATAGAATATTTTAATATCTAAAAGTGACAATTTACCATTAAAGTCAGAATATTACCATTCTGGTAGCTTTTCATCCTCAAGAATGGGACTCTGCCATTTCTCGATCTCTTCTTCCCACCGTTTGTAATCTGTTCAAGATTCAAAACACAACAAGGGTTTTACATGCAATAAATCTTAATCTATAAACCGCTTTAGATACATCCTTTTCTTTTTAATTTCCCTCTTTTCAGATCTTACAAAGTAAAAATTCAAGCAGGCATGGATAAATATGCACATATTAGTAATGCAAATAAACCATAAATTAATCATGCAACTAAACAACAGGCCTGATGAATATGAATTTCATTAAAATCAGAGTGCATACTTGTTAATGCATCATGCACCAAGTTCACTGCAGCTTTCTCAGAAGTTCCATAGAATTTAGTGTATCTCCTGCAGTAAAAGAGTTGAATTCATCAGGAAAAAATGCTATAGAAGAAAACAAGGTTAGAGGCACTACTGCAAGTTTTGCAGCCTGATAATATACAGAAAATCTTACTGTCTTTGCATCTTATTAATTCCAATAGTAATATCCAATGGCAGAGGGAAAGGGGTACCAGAGAGGGCCCTGGCCCACCCTACAATTTTAAGAAATGTCATATTGTATGATGAAATTTTGGTTTGGCCCCCTTAAAAAATATTAGATTCACATATGGCCCCCCTTCAAAATATATGCTATACCTTAAATGATAAAATATCATTGGTTATTATTTTTTAATGATCAAATTACTTCAATAATTTCAAGTATTTAAGAATAAAAAATTTAGAAAAGACGAAACTATCAAGGAGATATTCTCTACTCTTCAGTCATATGTAAGTTTAGGAAATTGAAAAGTGAAAAATATTCTAATTCCACTTAAATGTTTTTAAGATAAGATAAAAGAGTCAAGAATCAGGATTACGAGTTCTACCACTATCTTCCTACACTCCCTTTGATATTCACTCATTTTATTTTTTGTAATGTGTTTTTCTTAGTTCTTTGTTGTTTAATATTTTTCAATTTGCCTTTTGTATGTGTGTTGCCTCTCAAACCTTCAATTTAGTTCCTCTCACATAAAGGTTTGATAAATTACCTTATTTATTATTTTTATCAAATTATCAGTAAACTTCATATGTTTTACTACTTGAAAGTAGTCGTACAATTCATATAAAGTTAGTCAATGAAATGAAACATATGAATCTAACCCACTTAAAAAACGTATCCCTTTCACGTCACATGTGACATTGTTCAAACTACCAATGCAGCACGCACCATGGTGCACTCTATTTTTTTTTTGATGTATAATATTCACTATATACTATTATATACATGTATATCATATTAAGTGTTAATTAAATCTTTTTTATTTATTATATATGTATTGTTATAAGTTTTTTTTTCCTTAAAAGTTAAAAATATTATGCATTATAAATTTTAGTCTTGGGATCTCGGCTCCCCCAAACAAAAATTTCTTCTCCTGCCCCTGCCAACATCCCTTATGCGTAAGTAACAACCCCCCTTTCCTCTGCCCCCTTTCCAAAAAAAAGTTCCAAGCTTTGAAGAGAAAATCACTTAGAAAGTTAAGAGATGACATTATTATTCTAACTTACACTTTATTTAGGATAATGGTATTTTACTAAAATAATGAAGTAGCACAGCGGAAGAAAATGAGATGTCTTAATTTAGGAGAATACCCGAGCAGAAAAATACCAAGAATACCTTAATATAAGCCAAGAAAAAAAAAGGAGACAATAACATTCTATATAAGAGATGGTTTCTGTTTACAGTTTTCACTATATAACAGTAAACTAAAGAAGTAGTTAATTCACTTAGATATTATAATGTTAGAGGAACACCCATGGACATTTCTAAACTAGGTATATGGAGACAGCGGACTTTTACAATTACTTAAGAGTCAGAGTTTAAATCCCTTAGACTCTTGCATGAAAAACCCCTTGAACTTCAGAAGGATATTGTTGGAACCAAAGATGACACATAGAAATTCCCGTTTCTTGAGCCTAGGCACTCACAGCAGCACTACAAACAGAACGTAAACACATTGAAATTCCATCAACCCAAAATGCAACACATGCTACTTCTCTGAAAGTAGTATAAACCCTAAGAATTCAAAGACCAAAAGATAACTTTCTCATATATATATAAAGAAAACATACACAAGAACAAACATGAAATAAAGACTTATTTATTTTAAATTTATAAGTATTTCATTCAAAAATATATATTAACTGACTAAAATATTCCAACCTGACATACAGTACCTGTGGAAAGTGCTGCCTTTCACAAACTTTACTTTTGGAGATGACCATGCAAGAGCAAATGCCACAGTGCACTTTCCATGAGGTTCCACCCATGTAGAAGCCGAAACAGCAGCACATAGCGTCTCTCCTGCTGATGAAGGCATGCTAGGTCCAGAATTGAAATTCTCCCGGTCAAATTGTCCATCCTTAGTATACAATTACTTCAATTAGTATCAATCCTACATACATCCATACTATATATATCTGGGCAAAATGTAATGAAGAAAAAGGAATTAATTCAGAAACTAAAATACTCAAGTAACCAATACCTGCACCATTTTATGCCACATTGCTTTTGCTGTAGTGCTACTTCCTTCAGACAGCCCAAAAGATGGCAATACAGAAACACTTACATTCTGGGTTTCACAAGCAGCTATGGAGAAAGTAACAGGAGGGTTTCCCTTTGCTGTCCTGCAATATTGGAATATCCTCAACTTACCCCATGAACTTTAGTTATTTTGCAATTATGAGACCTCAATTATAAATGCATAAGAAAAATACACATATGCTTGTCAAGACTGAAACTTTCATTAGAAAACAAAGTACAAAGAGTATAAATAATTTAATTGCTTAAAAAAGAAATAATACCACTAAACAAATTGAAAATTCTCAATTCATTTTGCAAGTTCGCTGAACAAAGCCCAAACCAAAAAGATCAGCCAGATTAAAAATAATCTTTTTAAATAATTTATACCAGGAATAATACAGAACTAAACTTAGATCTCCTCATTTTTGCGAGGGAAATCAACTAACCAGTATATTTTTATTATCTCTCCTCAGTATTTGGAAAACATAAAACAATCAGTACAGCAGCAGTTCTTGAGTACTCAATAATAACATGCCTAGGACAACTCTAATGTCCAAGCATAGCTTCCAAGCATTGCTGATACAATTTTGCAAGTATCATTCACAGTCCTAAAACAGCCCTAAATCTCTCCTTCAGCTTTCCAGGTATTATTCCTCCTTACATCTATTTTGCAGCCCTTTTACACTGCACATAACTGTCACCCTAGCTGTCCCAATCAAGACTCTGAATCATCTGACTTAAAAAGGCCTAAAGCCTAACAGCTTTTAAGTTGAATTATCCTTTATTTAGCTGTTTACCTCTAAGGATTGAAATCCACCAAACAAACATTCCAGTAACCAGACTAAGCAATAATATTTCGTTCAACCCAATCATATTAAACCCCCTAATATGAACCCTATTTAGGAAGAGTAAATAATTTGTTCTCCATATTAGAGATAAGCCAGAAGCAAGTGTAGCAATGTTCCTTGCAGTCCTATTCTTTATGCGCTTCATCACCTGGCAAGATTGACTTCAGGTGCTCTTTATACATCTCCACTACGAGTTTCTTTCAGATTATATTAATTGTACGCTCTGATGGGGATTATACTAATGTATATATAGTAATAATTTGAGTTGTAGCACCAAAAACATAACCCTCAAGACATGGAAATTTACCCACTAGATTTGGTCAAGCCTTCTACGATCCAGGCACAGATACCAGGACATTCATGTGAAAGTGGTACTTGTAAGAGATAATTTTTTTATTTAAAAAAAAAAAGGGAACATCTTGTAGGTTAGAAAAAGAGTTAACCTATCAAGAGGTATTAAGAATTTACTGCCCGTTTAATACACGGAATAAAAAAGGAAATGTAAAGATAAAAAAGTGATTTTATGGATGGAAAAGACTTTTGTGCCCCTACTTTAATTTAGATTCAAAAAGAATAGATATTGTTCAGTAATGATAAGTAATGATTACAAGAACATAATATATATTGTACACAACTATGTAAAAGAAATTCTTCTATCTTGCACAAAACCAAACAGCCCCTTAGGGTAATCTTGTAGGACCTATCATATATATCAGGCAGCGTAAACTAAGGTTTGAATGTCCTAATGACTGAAGGAAAAACAATAAATGGGCAAAACAGAGATCATATGCGTACTCTATAAATCATTTATCATGACTTTGCTGTGGACAGAGAGTGTTGGGCAGTGAAGGGGTGATGAGATAACAAACTTTCTTATATTGATTCTCAGCAGAATTTTGAGTACTGTTAAGAAATTAGGGAGAGCAAAAGTTAGGGAGAAATGGAAGAGACACCAAACAAAATATATTTCCTGAATTTGGGTGTACTACATGTAACTATTTCCTTAGGTTGAATTGAAAACTTTCGAGTACAACTATAAAATATAAATCATTAGAACTACAAAGGCTTAGTCATTCTGACCTTTCCTATAGCATCAGCAGTGTGACCTAAGGAAAAAGTTATATAACAAAACAATGACTGCCAGAGCTTAATTTATCAGAAAGCAATTCTAACAATCTGCAATCATTTTCCCCCCTTTCCAGGATCAAATCTAAAACCATATACATTTCAACCACATTGCAAGTTACCACAACAAATCCCAAATGACACAGGATTTGAGTCTTTATAAACATGTTTTTCCTATATCCCAATCAATAGACCATTAACCTAAGACAACCTAGAGGGTAAACTCCCAGACACAAATTGAATACTCAAGGGAAAAGGGGCCCATTCTAGTTCATATCAGGCTCAGCTTGTTAATAAAGAGACAAGCCACGCTTAATCAAGCCTAAGCAGTGAAAGCACCTTTATATTATTTGGAACCTTCTGGTAATTGAAAACCTTGCTTTCACCTATTAAGCATTTATGCATAAAGAGAAATCTGCAAACCAACCGTCATATATAGTTATAAGGTTTGATGACTTGCTTGTGATGTAGAAGTACACCAGAAACTCCGTCTTCAGCTCTATGAAAGAGAAAAGGAAAAAAAAAGTTAAAAAATTATATAAAGCATGCATTTCAGAAATGCACACATACATCAGATTAAAACACATGCATATACTCACATGAATGGTTCATTCACATGATCTCCTGACAAGTGTGAGACTCCACCAATGGAATTCTGCAGATTACCAATAATGATGACTTATTATCCAAGGCTCAGCCAGGGTATAGTTTACAAAAGAATGTGACTAGTATTAGTTTCTTCTTTTTTTCTTTTCTTATATCTTTTTGTAACAAGTGGATGTAGTAATACTTCAAACCAAAATAAAATCATACCGCCCAAGTAAATAGAAGGCTGACTTTAGCTCTCTCCTTGCCAGTGTTTACCAACTACAAAAGAAACAATGAAGAGAGTGTAAGCCTGAAAATAGATATTGCTTCATATCAAAACACAGTAAAAGTAAACACTGATGCAACAGATAATATGAATGAAATGTGTAATACGGAAACTTAAATCTATGCAATCCCTTCACTCACCCTAACTAGAAAATGTGTAGTAAGAAAATCATACAAGCAACAGCATTTTTACCACCAGAGCTACTACATTTCCCCTCGTTTATGTTAAGAGGAATTATAGATTTAGGAAACTCTTCTAAACTAAGGAAAAAGACACTTGTACCTCACTCTTGGTGTGACCAGGGGAGTCGTTAGAAAGGAAACCATGAAAACTGTGTACACAAGACTTTGGCACCGCCACACCAGAAAGGGAGTTGTGTTTGTGGATGCTTGGAGTGTAATCCAAGTAATGAAAATGATTTGGAAGAAAGTTGAGGAGTCGACTAATGGGAAATAAGTTGAAAGCTTCTGGGAGTTGTGTCATTGTGTTAGACAATGGGGCCAAGTAGAACAGCTAGGAGAATGCTGAGGAGTACACTCATGGGAACCAAGTCAAAGATCTAGAGATTTGTTTGTCTACAGAGGACGTTATCATGGGGAGTAATCGTTGCATAAGTTCCTGAGTCAATGATTGAATTCATTAAGTTGATAATTGTTTTCTGATTTTCTCTTTAGTCGAGCTTCATTTGTAACAAGCTGCAAGCTTCGTAAGATTCAGCTTGTGGGGGGAAAAGTTTGGAGAAATTAAGGATTTTAGAGAACCCTGTAGATTAAGAAAAGAGTAACTTCTAGTGCATCTGTTGAGAGGTATTGAAAATTTAGATAAGTCTTGTCAATTAAGAAAGAAGTTGCATGTATTGCACCCAGGGTAATGGAATAAGTGTCTTTCTGTGGTCATGGCATTAGTATAAATACAGGTTGGGGGTCAATTCTATGTACACACCGTTATTGAGTCTTTTAATATTGTGTTTTATTCATTCATCTCCTTTTCTCCATAACTTTGGCTCTCCCTATCTTCTCTACAATTTAGATGTCAGTCAAACATGTTAGATGTAAATAGCTTCTGAATCATGAAAAATCCTGCTTTCCTACGGTTAGTTCAATACTAAAGTAGTTCCCTTTTTTGTTTGTTGGGTAAAGAGGAATCGACCTTAATATCTATCTGTGTGACGAAGCTTCCTTACATGGGTCATGAAAGGGGGGAAAACTGAACTAAACCACTTTCACAATAGCACTATAGTATATGCTACTACCTTAACACGAATTAAATGGAACATCTGACCAATATTTTTAAGTTATAACCAAAAAACCAAGGTGGATCTACCATTCTGTATTCTATACAATGCTAGCCACCAGATAAGCTAGCATTATAGAAGAAAATTACCCACCGTATAAACAAAAACAGCAGCAGGAAGACTGCTTTCTTTATAATTATGCGGTATGAATGGGGATATCTGCCGGCAAGACACTTTTAGTTCCGGGTCTGGCTCACCTAAAAATAAGGCAACAACTATTAACCAAGAATTTACAAAAAACAAATATATTAGATAAAGGAAGAGGAAATGTGATACCATCATATATTGTCCAAGCTCTTGGAAATAAAGCATGATAAGTTGAATGCTGGCCACTCAGATTCCAGCCCCATGATGATATACCCTGATCATCACCTTTCCTGCGAGACCTGAAAAGAAACTTAAACATCAGCTATTGGTTTTTATGTATACTTATCTAGATATATAATAAACCACCCATTGCTTTCAAATAATATTGTTAAGCAGAATTCAGAATACAATCATTGCCTAACAAAAATCGTGAAATTGGATCAATTGGTTGTTTCATCACTTTTCCTCTAGTTACAACTTCTCTGAGAGTGTTAAATGCTTAGTAGCTAGCATTATTAGTCAAAACTACGTGCAGAAAAGTATGTTACAACCCTACTTAGAAAGCAAAATACATATTTTGCAAAGCTTGGCAGGAACAACTGTCATGTCAAACATTCCTCCCAAATGGAATTGAAAATCATGTTCAGTGCCATTATTACAATGTCATGCAGACTTCTTAGTTGGTCTGATCTTTACATATTATCAAAAACAGTAGCCCATTCCCACATTCAATGCAAAGAATTACTAGTCAAGTATTGCCAAGCCACTAGGAAAAGAAAATTGCTTGGGACACATCTGATATAACAATATACAGAAAATTGACAATATTATTACATTATTAGTTTCAGGCTATCATTTCACAATCATCACTGCAATGTAACCAGCAGTAACATTCTCAAAGAAACTATTGAACCTTCAAACTAATTCTCAATTATATTATCTTTAAAGCTCTACAGATTGAAAAACAAGGCATAGAAAAGAAGATCCATAAAAATTGAAAACACCAAATGGAACTAAATTTTTAGGATACCCAGAACCAGTAAGTTAGAGAATCTGAATGTCTGATAGAAGCAGTCTCACTTATCCTGATATTTTTTACATAATCAAGGGTCAAAGTTGTTTTTACAATGAGGATGTTAATACTAAATTTAACTAATTTAAAAAAACAATGCAGAAATGCTGAGATAGATTTTAACATCCCAACTTTTGAGGTACCTTTTCAACCAGTGATTCATGTGGTCTTCAATTAAATGGCAGAAGTAATGCCAAGAATGGTGCTTTGCAGCACCCATAAAGATCAAGAACAACTGTTTCCAGACTTCAATAAATTTAGATTTTTCCTTACCCTAACCCTTCATGCTGACCAGGAGCCAAAACTGATGCAAAACTTTTGTTTCCTCCATCTCTACTTATAAAAATCTGAAACAGAGGTAGATATATCAGATCTGAACTACAAATTTAAAGGTATACAATAAGGGAAGTGCACTGCAGATTGATAATAAGCAAAAGAACAGGGCTGTACGGAGAACTGGTTAGCCATGACAGGTGAAGCTTCACATAAACCAGGTAGAATTTGCCATTGTCGGAACTCGCCTCTGAATCCTCTTGATATGCTGCCACTTCTGTGTAAGTGACGCAGGTATGTCTAAATCAATAACATTGAGAAAAAAAAGAAAAAAAAAAAAAAAGAAACAAAAAGGAGCCGTGGCCAAAGGGGGAGTGAAGAACCACAGCATACCCCATCCCTCCAAGTGGAACTCCTTGAGATGCAGATGGCTTGCAACTTTCTCGAGTGAAAGGATCTATAGGTGCTTTCTGCAGAAACCAGGACATGGAATTTATGTTTGGCATCTTATGCTTGCATATTACAATCTAAAATAGGTTTATAAACTTTGTTATCTTATAATATGAATAAAATAAAATACACATCGAGAGAGAGAGAGAGAGAGAGAGAGAGAGAGATGAATGAGCACCAAATAAATGAGAAAGAGAAATATACCCTTCCATGAGAAGCCTCTGCCCTAACATATGACCATATCCGTATACCTAGTCGAACCTAGAATATTAAAATTTACTTGAAAGTCAGAAGGCAGATTGAGACATAAACTAAGAAAAGAAAAAAAAGAGGATAAAGAAAACAAGCATTCATATACATCAATATATACAAAGGATTCCACCTACTAAACCAGTCAACCCAGGCATATTGATCATAAAGAGAAATTAAATCACTTGCCATCTTTATTGCTTCCATAAAAGTCACACTAAATTCTTTAAGGATATTGGCATGGCTGTTTAATCTTCTCCTCCAAGCTTGTTCAGGTGGGGCAGCGCTATCAAAATCAAGCTGTAGAAAGAGTGTAGAAGATAAATCAGTCCATGCAAAAATATAGCCAAGTACCAAATACATCTGGCATCAGCTAAAATACAGTTAAGTTCACAATTTTGCATTCCAGATTGCAATTGTCCTAAAGACTGGTTCTACCCTCAACTTTTGCAGTCAGTATAAACTATAAAGAATTTCAAAATCCTAAAAATACTGTATCCTGAGTCTTGGCCAATGCTTCACACTACTACTCTAAACTTCATACTATATAGTCTCCAAACTGAAACAGGATCGACCATAAATGTCAAATAAAAAATAAATACTTTAGAAAATGCTCGAGTCATAACATGCATTACTAAAAAATCAACCTGCACAGCAACGCAGGATAACTGCATCAGCTTTAGTATGCCACTAATGCAACAGCATAGAAACCTTTAGAAGTCCCCAAATTTAAAAAAAAAAAAAAAAGAAAGAACAAACGTAATAAAAGAAACAAAACATGAAGGTCATGTTTTTGCGCTAGGAATACTGAGCAGACAACTACTAAGTTAATTATCCAAAGATATATATATATATATATATAGATATATAGATATATATATATATATATATATATATTTTTTTTTTTTTAAGATAAAAAACCATTCCAAAGATAATAAGCTTTGGCACCAGCTGACGACTACCAAGTTAATTATCCAAAAACACAGTGATTTAAATGTGTCGTAGAGAATTTTTTTAATAATAAAAAAAAGGAGCAAAGTCTATGGTATTGTGCCGGAGAGTGATATGCAATTAACGAACCCGTTATCCAAATTCCAAATGCAACCATGTATCAAGTGCAGCATGAAAAAATTCGATAAACAAATATGAAAGATTTAATAAAATGCAGTATTTGCTGACCCCCAAAAATACAAAAGATTTAAAGGCTGCTTCATAAATTGAAAAATAGTAAAACATACAGGAAATACAAAAATTCTGGATTTATATAGCAGATTTGGCTAAAACAAAGCGGTCACATCACATATGGGTTCGTCAAGTTTAATTTTTTTGCTTATTGGAAATTATTGGATTTCAAATTACGAGAAATCAATCTGCAACCATCCCTCACATTAGATTTCTTGCGTCCCCTGAATCTGAACAACCATCTAGAAGCCAAGAAAAAAAATTCACAAGTATCTCTTTGAAAGCTTACCAGCTGTAAAGTGAGTTTACTGATATACTCTTCAGGCGGCCACGAATTCTTTCTACAGTGAAAGAGACTCGCGGTCACCATGTTGACGAACTGCAAATATACACTAATTGCAGAACCTCAGAAACCTCCGATTGCTAAAAGATTAAAAAAAAATACTAGGAAGAAGAAATCGTCACGGAATTTTTCACACTTCTATTGAACCAACTAAACGAGCCCCCTTCAGCTACCTCCAAACAGAAAAGCACCAATTAAAGCGTTGTATTGAAGCCAAGCAGCAACCATCACCTATGAAAAGACCCCAGTACCCACCACTTTTCCATCCAAGATCTTACTGCTCAATTCAATCAAAACCTTCACTACCCACTGAATTTCCCTCCCAGAAATTCAAAACCCAGAATTCGTTCGCCTTCAAACTGATCAAATCCGTACCCAAAAACCTCCAAAACGAAGCGGTTTCAACTTTCAACTCAGAGACAGATGATCCGAGTTTCAACTCAGACACTGATAACACGGGATCGAAAATCTATGGCGTTGGAATCCCCGTTACAGAAAATGCAAACTTGATTGGTAGGAGAGTGTGGGAAGCGAAGATTGGGTGAATCAAGAAAAAGGCCGAATGGGGACTGCTGCGTAGGTGCGTGGCGAGCAGAGAAGTAGCCGCCTGTATCCCCGAGTCACTGGATTTCGAAACTCGGATCGTCAGGGTGTGATTCTGATTCGAATGGCCTCTTTCTCTCTCTAACCTCTTTCTCTCTCTCAAATATTATGGGGGTGTTTGCATATTGGGTGGACGGCTTCGTCGCTTTGGATTGTAGTGCGTATCAGTTGGCGTCGGTCTCTTTCCTTGCGATGATGGGTACGTGCCGGTTTGGGACTTGGGACTGGAAGGCGAATAACTGCTAATTTGTTTTTTTAGACCTTTTTTTTAATGAGTAAATTATATAATTTTTTTAATTTTGTTAAAATTATATAAATTTTTTATACTCTTAAAACACAGACGAATTTTTTAAAATAAAATTTTATTTAAACTTTAATTTAATTTTAAATTTTTTAATTAAAATACTTTTATTTATAATTTAGAATAATTTTTATTTGAATTTTTTTGTTTATATTTTAAAAATATAAAATGTATTTTTTAATAAAATTTATGAGTAGTCTGCATACTTTTTTTTCTTTATTAGTGTTTGAATTTGATTGAAAAATGACTTTTTTTTGTTTTATAACATAAATTTTTCTTATTTAAAAACACAGTATATTTTTGGTGGATGACATCGTGAGTTGCTTCTGAAATGAGTCACAATCCACTGAAATGTAAAATATATACGTGTTAGGGGTGAGATTCTCTTCAAAAAATAAAATAAAATTGTGGACACATTTTTTTCTTTTAATTCTTTTCATGTTTCCTCTTAAACGCGAATACCTTTATCATAAATGATAAGTTAAATGACAAAAATTAAATGAATGAACCAAAATAATTTAGTCGAATTCTGCTTTGTTCAATAAGAATAAATAGTTGGTCACTTGAGTCGTATTGATTATGAAGCGGTGAGAAGGGGTAGAGATTTTTTTTTATTTAAAAGTAAAGAATCGGGATAAAGCGTAAGTTTTGGATTTTATTTTCTTATATAAAATTATATTTAAGAGAAAAAGAATATTCCCTATTATCAAAATAATGATTTAATGGACTTTAAAAAAAATTCATTTTTGTTTAGAAATTAATATTACAAAATCCTATTCACTGGGATCACAAATTATTTATAAAATTGTAGGCTAAATCCCTCTTAATATGTAAAATACTTCATTTGATTTTTATGGCCTAAACTTATCTGCATGAGAATTTGTTATTAAAAATAATATTTTACTTTATATATTTGCTCCATGAAGAAAAAAAATTTATTGTGAAATTAACCTCTTCATCGCGCGCCTTCCTCAGTTTTTTCTTTTCCCTCCCTAGAAATTACTTTTTGTGTACGCCGTTTGTTTTAACGAGTGGTAATATATAAAATGTCACCTGTACAGTTTTTCACAAAATAAATGCACTCTATTAATTTTTAGAACAATTGTTAAGATGAGTATGCAGATAATTACAATATTAAAGTAAATTAATCATTTAACTTTGAAAAAAAATTATTATCTTTTCAATTTAATTATTTAAAAATAAAATTCTTTAATTTAATTTTTTTTTTAAATTTCTCTATACAAAATGATTCCTTAATCAGACATATTTTCTTAATTAATAAATGAAAACTTATATAATTGTTAATCAGACATATTCCTGTGAGACCCATGAACTATGCATGGGTCCCACAAATATTTTTAAGACTGCCCGTGAGTCCCACGGGAGCTAGTTTGTCTAGACAACTTTATTAAAAAAAAAATCACTCTGCCAAATATAAATTATGAAAAAAAAAAATCATATGAATTTTTATTTGATAATTACAAAAAATTACTTAGTAAATAGCTTATTTTGAATAAAAAATATTTAAAAATTTTAGGTAACAAAACTTTATTTTTAAATAATTACATTGAGGAAATATTTTTTTAGAGACTAAATTACTTTAATTTTGAATAATTTGAAAAAAAAAATGAAAGTAATTGATGAGAGAGGGGGTAGTGGGACCTAGTAAAAGACGCTGGAAGGTGGCACTTTTCAGTGTACTTTGAATTGGAGGTAGGCATGAGCCAGCTCTTCCTTTAGCCGCGTAGCCTCCATCGTGGACCATACAACTGCGTCGACTTACAATTAAAATACGGATAAGTTTTTAGATAATTCTATTTATTCTATCCTATATAATATCGATCGATTTTATTTTAAAATTTGAATAAATTATATAATTTTTTTGATTTTTTAAAGTTATGTAAAATTTTTATTTATTTTTAAAATATATACAAATTTGCTTTAAAATAAAAAAAAATTATATTACACTTTAATTTAATTTTATATTTAAAATTAAATTACTTTTTATTAATATAAATACATATTTTGTTAACAAAAAAATTTAAATGGAAGGTTTTAATTAAAAATTGTAAAATTAAATTAAAATGTATGATAACTTCTCATTCTATAAAATGTTTGTATATATTTAAAAAATAAATAAATAATCTATATAATTTACTGTTAAAATCTATATCATTTGTCTATTAAAATTAGCTATTTTTATACTTAAGAAAACAATAATTTCAACCTCAATTTTTTTGTTAATTATCTATATCTTATATTAGTTTACCCAAAAATCCCTTAAAATTAGAATTATGCTTACTAAATTCCACGAGAAAGATATAAAATTAAGATCTTGCGAGAGAAATATCAATAGTTCTGTCACAATTATGGGATTATAAAGAGGTGTAATTTTGTAATCAAAATTATGACACCAATAGTTCTGTCACAATTATGGGATTATGAAGAGGTGTAATTTTGTAATCAAAACTATGACCCCAGTGTTACTTAAAAAATAAATAAATAAAAATGTTTTTTTTTGGGTTAAATTCAATTCAAACTATGAACTTAGTTTCAGAGTCATTTTTATGGTTAGTAGTGTAAAAGCAATTATAACAAAAATACAAATTAATTATTTCTATTTTATATTATTTATAAAGATCCCTTTAATTTAAAAATTAAAAAAAATTACCTTTCAACGTTTAACACTCTTTGTCCATTTCTTTTAGTGGATCCGATACTTTATAGCCTCGCTCTTCTCCCTGCTCCTATTAAAGTTCCTATTGAGCTAAAAATAAATAAGTGATTAAAATATTCAAAAAGACTTTAAATCTCAAAATTTCCAAATGTTATAAGAGGAAAGTTTAAAAGTGATAACTTGCAAATGAATGAAGGTTAAAAAAAAAATTACTAGAAACAGTTTTTCTCTTCTAGAAATAATTTTTGCGGCAGGGTTTATTTTTATTTTTCTAATAACAAAAAAAAATCATATGAACTAAAATTTTAAGATCTATTAGACAGATATACATTAAAATATTAAGAAATTGAAAGAGAAAATTAAGATAATTGCTGTGCATATTCATACTTATATCAGTTTTTGTCTCAGCGCAGATTTTATACATATATTTCATGCATATATTAGTAAAACTACGTATATAATTAGGAAATTTTATAATTAACCTAACATATCTATGTGTGTGTGTGTGTGTGTGTGTGACCCTGTGTGGCTTTTTTTACTCCAAGAAAATATGAATTATGGGGGAAAAAAATGGGTCGACGTGGGAGAAACTAATCCAGCCATCTCACGAAGGCGTTTTTACTCGATCTGTTCAGATCCCAGGGGATCCAAACCTCTGCCATCTGTCAAGGAGTCTACATCAGATATTACCCGAAATATACAGTTTTTTTTTATTTGTTGAAATTTAAAAGTATATATTTTTTTTCAAGAGGCTCAAATGGAACTGTGCTAACATTTATTAATAAAATAATAAAATTTAAAATATAATTTTGATGGATCAAATTCAAATCAGTTCTTTAATTTGGTCAACCAATGCAGTTCTAAAAAACTTTAGTATTCTCCATTTACCCATTGTATGACCCTCCAACCAGGTAAAGCGAAAAGATTTATAAGAAAATTAAAAAAAAATGAGAATAGAATAAAACTTTGTAATATAAAATTATATTTAGTATGATATAGAAATAAATAAAAATATTCTTATTTTAATATTTTGATAAAGTAAAAATAATACAAGAATAAAAATAAAATATAAATAAATAAGCAAAATACATTTGAACCAAAAAGTATCAAAAAATAATTTTTATTAATTAACATAAAATAAAAAAGATTATAATTGAAGATTTTAAATTAAAGATATTTATAATTTTATATTAAATGATCTTAAATTTTAAAATTATTTTAAATGATTCAATAGTAAAAAAAATTTAACTATGCAAGATAATTACAATTCAAAATTTTAAAATTTTTTGTCTTTATATTTTTTAAAATTTAAAATTATTTAGTATACAATATTATTATCACTTAAAATAAAATAATATTTTTTTTCCTTCTCCTCCCATTTCAAACAATAACTTTTCTCAACATTTTGGTTAAAATGAACAATGAACCAAAAAGAGCCGGACGGAACCTTCAACTTTACCACTCCAATATGTCAAATAACAATTTTCTTTCTTTTTCTTTTTTTGTTTAACCATCTTCCCTTCTCTTTTTCTTCTTTCCCCACCCCAAACAAGATTTCCAATGTTCTTCTTATGTTTCACCTATGTTTATCACGTTACCATGAAACTCTTTCAAAGGCATTCGATAAAATTGGAATGATACAGGAATAGTCATTACAATGAAGATTAACATAGAAAACTGTTATTTTCTTTTAAGCATATTTATGTGTTAAAACTTGAAACCTTCCGAGTGATTTATTTGAATATTACTACTTTAACTTGTCACTTCACACTTTTTTTATTTTAAAGCGAGAATGATCTTTGGTTATTTCTTAACTACTACGAAAAGTTAAAGAACATTTTTTTGTCTTTAGGGTTAATCAAATAGATATTGAATGTAAAAAAAAAAATTATTATTGAGGTTTAAATGACCCAATAAAGCAGCGCAAATTTTGGTAAAGAGAACAATAATTAAAAAAAAGCTCCTTACGTGGGGGTGAAAAACTTAAAATATAGTGCAAAATCTCGAGAAATTTTCTTTTGTGATCGAATATAAAATTGGTCCCGGTCAAAATCATCGGAAAACAACTGAGTAATCTTTCCAACCCATTTCCATTTAGTTAATATTATTATTATTATCACAATATCAAACTAAAGGTCCGTTTGAAAATGCTGTGACTTTTCAAAAGTTGCTAAGAAAATTATTACTTAGATGGGTAAAGGTAATGTTTAGTAAAATTCCAAAAGACGGCACTTTTAAAAGAATAATTTATTAATAAAATTTTTGATAATAATTTTCAAAAATTGTTATGAATACATGGAATGATAATACTAGGTATATGTATGTTACAATTTTATTCTTTATATTTTGCAATATCAAAAACTCAAAGAACTTTATATCAAGTTATTAAAATATCATAAACTAGTTGATGGTTTAATTGCAACACATTATATAAAAGATGAAAGTTAAAAATCCATCAAGTTAACAGTAACCCATAATTTCATATTTTTCTTAAATAAGAAAGAGACTCATTGGGATAAAAACAGCATAGATGTAAGCTAAATATAAAAGAAAATGAATGCTTTCTCTTTTGCCATTTTTCATCTTTAATAAACTCAGCTTGACCTTATGTGTCAACTTTATTTGATAAAAATATTTCTATCATCCATATAGACAAAATTATTTTATTACTTGGGATAATTATGAATTTCTAATTCTAATTATTTGGATGAAAGTTAATAACACTTGAATAATTGTGGACAAAAGGGATGAGGGGTCACAATTTGGCTGAAATAAAAGTCTTCGAACCCGCCGCATCTTTTAAGATGCTTGTGCTTTGTCCCTTTTTTATTTTTTATTTTTTAAACACTTCCTATTTTTTAAAGATTTTGTTTTCAAAGTTGGTACCTCTGATTCATATTAACTAGGCTTGATTGGTTTGGAGATTTGATGAAGAAAAAAAAAAAAAAAAAAATGAAGCAGGTGAGAGTTCTGGAAATTTCAAGTTTTCAGGCGAGCTAAGCTAACCAGATTTTCTTGTCTGTTATTGTGATAACGTACGAGGTTGCAAGTGAAAGTTAATTTTCAACAACCATGACTGAAACAAGTATTTAAAAAAAAAAACCGAAACATAAATTCATGATTTATGCAGTTAAAAAAACGCAAAAAACCAAAAGCTTCGGTAATTCCAAACACGTCCTTAGTAAAATTGCTGATTTTGTAATTCAACTCATCTTGCTTACATTTCATATTTATCTTAGAAATTAGTTCAAGTGTGATTGTGGTTTCAGTTATTCCTTTATTATCTTATACTTCATTCCAATGGTTTGGTGGGGTGTGTGTGTATAATAAGATGGAATTGATTATTTTTAAAACCAACCCAATTCACTCTATCTTGAGTTTAGTTATTTCTATAATAAGAAAAAAAGAAAGAGGTTGAAGGAATTATAATATCAGCGTTATACTTTAATGGCGTATAAGGAAGGAATCTACTTTCTTATTTTATATCTAATTTGTGTTGCGGTGGAATTCAACAATAGCGCCAACTATATCTATAGTAATCCTACAATAATGCCGACCGTTAAAAGAAAAAGAAAAATAAAAAGCAAAACGTGATGCCAATTTTGTGTGGGTGGCAAATCATCCATATTGAAAGATGCATAACTTGGAAAGAAACATTGGCTTTGCTGTAAGATAAAGTTCTCTTGTCCTTTACATAGTGAAAAAGAAAAGCATGCAGTTTCATTCAACACAACCTTTTACTAAAGTTAGATAAATGAACCAAGCACAAGATATTGGATCTTCTTTTTTTCTTTTCATGGGTTGTTAGCGTAGTTTTTTAGACCTTTGTTATAAAAGTTTTTTATTTTCAACAAAACAAAAATTGGATAAAATTTCTTTAAATTTTAAATCATATGCAAATAATCCTTTATCATTAGCTAATTCACTATTTTATGAACAGAGTGTAATAGATCAATGACAATGAATATCCCTAAATGTCATTTTTACACAAATAATTGTCTTAAATTTTAAGTTATATATAATTAATCCTCTAAATTTTAAATTATATATAAATAATCCTATGATATGTTATACTCTATAAGTGAAATAATAAATTAACTAAGGACAAAAGAAAATTATTTAAATAAATTTAAAAGTTGAACGTGATTTATTGTTAACTTTGAAAAGTTAAAAAATTATTAATATATTATTTAAAATTTAAAACAACTATATGCAATTTAGCATAACACTAAATATATAACCATCTTTTTTGTATCATACTTTTGTTAAAAAAATTTTACAATAGATACTCCAAAAAAAGTAATACCTAATTTTTTTTCTATCCTATAATGGTAGTTAGGAGACTGTGGACTTGGTCCCCTCATGGGTTTATAAGTTGCTCTGCTCAAATCTTAAGAGAAGATGGGATATTCAATGAATATTCAAAAGTCAAAAATCCGTGAGAGGGAAGAAACCGTCAAATCACTCATCAAACAGTAAATTGCGGCCCAAATTGGAATTGAAATAGCTAGCTAGATATCACTCTCAGTGCCTCCCATATTTTTCTATCACTCTTTTAAGACAAAACTCCAAGTGTTTAAATGTCAAAGGCTCAACAGGACTTTCATTTCAGGACTCAGTGCATGTTTAAATTTTCGATACAAAATTAAATTTGTGTAAAAATTATCAATCTTTATTTCTTGCAAACCATGGTTTACTCTCTATAAAATATAGTTTTTTTTTTAAACACCTATCTAAACATGCACTTAATTAGACACAACTTTGGATGCTCCTTGGAAGAAGGAGACAACTTTGTGCGAACAAAAAATGTCTCGTTTTAGTTTCATTGTATCTCTTCACAAATTTCTTATTTGAATAGTGGATGCAGAAAGAATTAGAAAAGATGCAAAGAATAGGGCTATATCTTAATTTAAAACTTAAAAGACTATAATTACAGGTCAATTCATTTATATAGCCCTAGTCAAATCAATTTATGTTAACATGAGACTTTCAATTCACACTTTACTTAAACATCATTGTTATTGAAGCACTTGCACCTTCTTTTATTTTACTTTTTGTTGAAAAAAATGACAATGAGAATATTCAAAAGGGTTAGCTTAATTGATAGAAATTGATAACATCCTTTTAAATTAATTTGAGTTTTATTTTCTGAAGAGTGTTATGAGATTACAATCTCAAACGAATTAAATATATGCGACAAATTGTACTTTTCAAATCATTTTTTTGAAAAATACAATTAGAAGTATTTTTAGATTTTATCCCATATTAAATCTTATTTTTAAATAATTTTAAGGGCACATAATCTGACAATGACTCAATGTATTTCAAATTAAAAACAAAACAAAAAACACTCATACATTAAATGAGACGGACAAAGTATTTTTGGTCTTTTTTTTTTAAATAATAAGATATTTTGTTCTATTTTAAATTTCATATACTAATGTTGTAATTAATTTTTAATTTATAAAATAAAATATATTTTTCTTTTAAAATGTTACTTTTAAAACACTCTGCGATAAGTCTAAGTCTAGGTAAATAATACTTGTGTGGTCTTCGAAAATCGATGTGACATTCATGTACACATAAAAAAAAAAAAAAGTTTGTGATGCAAATCTAATTTAGAATCTAACTACTTGTTTGGGCCTAGCTAGTTTACATAACACATTCACACTGAAAAGTAAGGATACATCTAAAGAAAATCAAGGGGGAGGAAGGCCGAATTTAATTAGTCAAACTTGGTTGGCCAGACCTAAAACAGCAAGTCAAAGTTGCAGCACATAATTTTCTATATTTTCATCTGTTAACTTCTTCTTAATGTAAAAACAGTATAAAAATTCTCAAATCATATATATTAATTAGTACATTGATTTGTGCGAGATATACATTAATTGAAAATCTGTCACTATTTTTCACCTCCTCATATACATATTGGATGAACTATTGCATTTTGTTTTTCGCATCTCCCAACGATATACAATATGATGAATAGTAATAGCCAGTGTCATCGATTAGGGGTGGTGGCGCAGTTGGCTAGCGCGTAGGTCTCATAGCTTAAGAGTGATCCTGAGGTCGAGAGTTCGAGCCTCTCTCACCCCATACATTTTGCTTTTGCTGCTCAGGTTCAGGCATGATGACTGTCTTTATGCAGGCTACCAAGTCTTCGAGTGGGCAAATTTGTGCATATTAGACACGTGAAGAAATTGTTTGGAAGGAAGTCTATGATCGCTATTTAAGACTACTACAATCACACCAGCTGACTGTCAAGTCTTTTACTTTTAGGCCGGCACTATAGTTTTGACAAATAATAATAAACTGAACTTCGGTGAATTACACTTCGAAATTTGAATGACGTTTTCATCCATCTACTATCAATCAATGCCAGAGCTTAGCCAAGCCAGAAAGTAGAATTAAAATAAGCCATACTTTGCATACTGATATTATATTGACATACTTGTAAACTAAAAAGTAAAATCAATGCCAATCTACTATTCCTCCCAGTGAGGTGGACCCCACCCCTTCCCATACTTCATTGAAGCCCACTTCCTCGTTGTCAACGCCTTCCATGTCATAGTCCCACCATCCACAGCCGTTTGCGTCTGTTCAACAAGAAAAATTAAACAATAATGTCCACTGAAGTTTTCAAATCCATTCCCTACATATAACACAACAGATATGTACAAATGTAAATGAAACATACAGTGGTTATAGAGCGGTCTAGGCTTTTTGTTGCTTGAAGAATGACCAGTAGTTCTTCCTGCTTGCCTTCTCCTTGATTCGCCCCCAAGAACTACCACTTGCTTTTGAACAATATGATTCTCATTTCCTCCTACTGGCATACAGAACAAGAAGATCCAAGACGAAACCAAATAGTAAAACGGATAATTGCCAAGCAAAAGGGCAAGCATGTTTTATGCTATCTAGACACTGCAAATATGAAAGGAAATCTTATACACATCCTTTAGTTCTCAGTCTTTCAAAGAACTGTAAGCATAGAATGTTTACATTTATTTCTCCATCGGTCCATGCAAGAGCCTTTGTAAACAATGGCACTCAATTATCCAACAACAATGAAGTTATCCGGGTGACAGCTGCTAGCTGCTATGAAGATTATATGCAAATAAGCAAAACCCAGATCACTGTGGTTTCAGGTGCAATAGTTATGCCCAAATGCTCATGCCTGCAAAAAGGCCCAGGCTAACCTTAATGCCTCTTCCGATTTATTTTATTTTATTTTATTTTATTTTATGTGTGTGTGATTGTTCAATGATTTTCAGATCCAAAATGCAAATTTCTAAGCTTATGATCTGCCATAACCCAAAAGTTTGCTGACTCAATTTGACCACAAGTAACCCTGCTTGATAAGTTACTCACAAGACATTGAAGACACAAGAAAGGTACTTGAACAATATACATGCTTAGATGAGATGTTAATCACACGTCCACAATCAGTGTAGTTGTCCCTGTATTCAACTGATACAGTTCTAGGTATGATTAATTGACGGGATATCCAGTTGAAATGGTTTTTCAACTACAGAGTACAGACAAATACAAAACTATATTTATAAAGTTCTAACCAAACTCATATACCAGGCTGGACAAACTGGAAACAATCTTAAACCATGTTATATAGTAGAAGTGCTTATAGGAAGCCCGTGGACAGGGAAAAAAAAGAATTAAATCATAGATATAATCTACTTTAAATTTCGGATATTTCCCAGCAAGTAACTAGCAGTGTAATAAGAAATAATATTCAATAAAACTGTGGAAGAATGAATGTATGGGTTATTTGATGGCAGATTGGCAGTGACAAGAAAGAACTTGGATTTGATTTGTTGTCTGACGGACCGGAACTTTAGAACCACAAGGGTTCGTGGCAGTGTATAGACCTAAAAATTGTTATTTGCTCAAAAACAAGCCAGGAGTGAACCAAGGACATTTCATCTTTCAACAAACATTAAATCTATACCCGCCAAGAGTATCTCTCAGACTTCAACATAGTCATATGCACATAAAGAATCCTACAGAAACCTATGATACTTGATCTTGTAAAAGGATCAACAGATCTTGTAAAAGGATCAACAGATCTTGTTATGACATGAGTCACTACTTTAAGCAAAGATGCCAGTATCCATTGATTAGTCAAGAAAATAACGGAGGAATAATATTGTAAGAGGTAAATCCTTAATCTTAACTCTTAAGGACCTCCTGCTTTAATTTATAGGGATAGGAAGACAAACCTACGAACGGATTCTTTCTTTTTCTCGAGTCTTGCATATCGCCTGTGACTGAATTTTCTGTTTCATTAACATCACTTGGACCGATGCAATCTCCCTTTCCTTCATCAGTATACTTGAACTTCTCAAAAATCACTCTATCACTGATATTCTTCGTCTCTTTTTCAACTTTTTTGATGGTCCCAACATGCTCAACTCTGGATATTCCCAAACCCAGAGGAGATAAAAAAGGCGTTGATTTCCCCTGTAACAAATAGTATAATTTCCTAAGAAAACCATATGCTTTTGAATTAAATGATGAATTTTAAATCTGCACACTTTAATTTAACAAATAATGGAAGCTACAGCACTCCTGTAAGGCAAGCTTAAACTCGGCACTTATCTCTCATATCTTTTTAGTGATGCCCAGGTCACGAATCTTTGAGCGAAAACCCAAATGCAATGAGATCTCATATTTAGGTATACCATTCCCCGCTCCCCCAAAACCTCCCAAAAGAAATTATCAAAAGAAACTTTCATTTTCCATTAAAAAAAAAAAGCATTAACAGAATTGTGTGCATTCCTCTTGTAGTGCTTCAGCTAAATATCAAATATAAAACAAAAAGATGAAAGCGGAAAGCTTAAAATTACCTGAATTCTTCCGAGAACTACAGAAGATTTCTGCAACTTGCGGTCGAGGAAGTCTGAAAGCAAGACATGGGTGCCCCTGGATGAAGTTTGTTTTCCCTCATTGCCTTTAGAATCGTCGGAACTAATTGAATGAAAAGTTTCATCACAAAAAGGGGAAAGAAAAAGTATAAGATAATAGGAGAAACAAATCCATGAAGTCAAGGAATCTAACAAAGAGGAAAGAGAATAGGGTTTGTTGTACTTACGGATTGGAAGAGAGTTTACGGAAAGATGAATCAATTGATCGCTGCCCAAAGACCCTAATCGGTTTCTGTAGTTTTGAGATCATTACTATGATTGAAATGCCCAACTGCTTTGTTTTCTGTCTCGGCTTGGTGCTTATTTGATGCAAAATGGGGGAGAGGTGACGAAAATTTTGAAAGATTCAAAACTTAGTGAGCATTACGCGCCAAAACCCCAAAGTCCAAAGGCCAATAACGAAAATTAAAATAAAAAAAGGGGAATAAAATTACAATTAAAGACATAGAGATAAAGATATTTATATTTTAAAAATTTTACAATTTAAAATTATTTTAAAAGATTTAAAAATAAAAAATTTAACTATCTAAAAAAATTTTCAATTATTCATAATCACCAATAGGTAAGGAAATGGATTCATAAGTAAAAGATACTAAAAATTCTCCAATAAATTCTCCATTTCATTCACATTTAATTATAATAAATATAAAACTCATTTACATTAGTTTACAAGTCAATACATGTCATTACCTTAATGATAACTAAAGTTTCTAAGCTAAAATGGGTGTTTAGAGACTTAGGTTGCAACTTAGAGGATTCTCGCCGCTATTAGGTTAACTACTGGAACATTAAAACTAAAATATATAGTTCTTGTCGCGACTTAAAAAAACTCCTACGCCACGGTGAAACTCTCCCCTAAAACCCCATTGTTCAACTTTTAACGATTCTACAACGAGATGAGCTATTGTAACTCAAAATGTAATTCTTCCTCGAGTTTCGTCACAGTAAGCCTATATGGCACCCCTAATGAGAGACCCCATAAGGACTTCCCAAAGTATCTCGCCTGATGCTTGCCACAGCAAGCCTCCTTTGTGTTATAGTGAGATTGCTCTCGGATACCTCCTAAACCTAATTTTCTCACTCCATGCCACAACTCAAACCCTAACTTGCTGCGGCATTCTGACGACTATGTCAAGCAACCTCAAATAAACTAAGTTGAATAAAATTTGTAGTTAGCGATGTAACTTAGATTGGTTCCCTTTGAAATTGGATTTTAATTACTTATAAGAGAGTTCTTATGTGTGAAAATTAAGTAAAAACGCAAGATAAGGAGTAATTAAAGGAATTTAATTTTTGAAATTTAATTGAATCAAAATAACAACAAGAAGTTAAAGCTATACTGAGTGGTGAAATCAACTAACAATACAAAGTAATTAATCTTGGAATTACTTCCTTTACTTCAATTATTATTGCTCTCATTAGATTGATTAAGTCTTAAAGTTAATCCCCTTATTTGGTGTATCTATTAAAGAAATTCTCAATTAATCAATTGAGATACAAGTGCCTAACCGTTTAAAAGCTTATGACCACAACACTATCAATTGATTAATACTTGCATGTAAAATGTATAACACCTAATTATGATCTTAAATATTTTGTTAGGTTGCTGGACATTCCATTAAGGGTCTAAATTACCATTCAAACTCTTAACAGTCTCAATTATACTAATTAAGAATAAATTGCAATATCAATCACACAATAACCATTGCACAATTAAGTTAAAATTTGCAAGCAAAATAATGCATAACCATTCAAGAGTAATTCATCGAACATTTTAAGTACAATAATTAATCTCCAATTCTTTTAACAAAATTCAGAGAATTTAACAATTTAAAATAGTTACTATAATTAAGTTTCCATTAATTTAAACTAATCAATAAAACATTAATTGAAGTAACAATAAAAATAAAAAGGAGACGAAGGAATTAGCCCATTCTTGATTGAAATTGGAAGCTTTAATTTCTGTAAAGGAGTTGCATCCAATATTAGTCACGAAATGAGATTAACAAGCCATTAATTGCAAGAGATGGAGGAATAAATTAGAGAAAGGAGTCACAGATATGGAGCTTGAAGATGGATGATCAGAATGGCATCTCATGTTTCCCTTCTATCCTCTTTTTCACATGCTTTCTTTATTTTTTTTTTTTTGAAAATATTCTTCCAAAAACCCGCAACTTGTGTCACTTCTTTTTTCTCCCTGTGTGATCTTTATGGCCCCCTTTTTTCATCCATGCATGTGTGATTGTGTTTTCATTCTAGCCACGTCAAACCTTCTGCCCGAGACTCCTAAAATCATGTTCTACCAATGCTCTTCTCAACTGGACTCATATGTTCTCTCCTCTGCATATGTGTATCATATGCATTTTAATGTGAGGGAGAGTGTGAATGAAAGAGTGGGTGTTACGTGTAAAGAGCCTACGTGTGTGTCTTATGTATGATTACACATGAATGGAATGTGAACTGGATGTGAAACGTTATGTGAAAGAGAGACCATGCTTCATTCCTCATGTGTGTGTATATTAATGAATGCTAAAGCTGATTGCGTGGGTGTGTACGTGTCTTCCCCCTCAATCATGTGATTCTTCCCTGGTGTGTGTTAATGCTGAGCATGTGCCACCTTCTTTGTTTCTTCGTGTAAGTGAATAAAGTAAGCTAGAAGTGTGCATGGAATGTGTGACATGGGAGAGAGTCTCTAACCCATGATGTGTGTAACTACGTGTAAGTGTGCATGTGTGAGTAAAGTAAGCTGGAGGTGACTGGAAAATTACATATAACGCATAGCATGTCTATTTGGATGAAGAAGTTGTGCATGCCAATATGGATTCATGTGTGTTTAAATGACCTAGACTCGTGGCATTGTATTGGTGCTTCTTATACATTATGTCAAGGAGAAAGAAATGTGTGGGTGTATGAAGCTATCCTTGTGTTAGTGCCTCTTGTGATTATGATGTAGTAAGACCAGTGCCTTACATGGATGAATGGAGAATGTCGTGTATCTCTTGTGCTGATGCATCTACATGTGTGTTTACATGAGTGACGTGAGGCTATGAGTGGAGTGAGCTAGACTTACTTCATTATGTGAGTAAGGGGGTCGTGTGAGTTGGATCTTGCATGATTCATTCATCATCTTCCAATATATTTTTTTAATATTTAAATTTAATTTGCCCAAAATCTGCATAAAAATAATGAAAAAAATTGAGTAAGAACATTCACAAAATTATTTAAAAGAAATGTATGTATTAAAACCCAATAATTTTGTAAATAAATTTTTAAAATACAAAAAATGGCCAATAAAATCGAATATCCTCCAATTAAATCAATTAAGCCTTAATTCATTATTAAAATGCTTAAATTTAAGAAAATAAAATATATAAAAAATGGTATTAATCATGCATCCTATCTCTACTACCCGAACTTCATTTTTGGTCATGACTTAGAGATTTTAAGCCGCAACTTCACTCCCCTTTAATATTATTTCCTCATTCTTACACTCCCTAGCTGTATACCACTAACTTTAGATGAATTCCAGGACTTCCCTAACTATCATACAAGGTTTCATAGACCTCCTGACTCCCAAACACCATAATTTACTACTTCCCATTATTTTGAGACTTAGAGGGAATTCACATCAAGTAATTATCACTACATATCAGCATATTTACATATTATGACAATAATAAGTACTCAAAGTCATTATTAACATTATTCAATGAGTATTCCAACATAGATTTCATACCACCATATTCAAATTCATCATTCATTGTAAAATGTATTAATACTCTCAAAGGGAAGTCATGGTTCTTCATTGGCAATAATCCATATCAAATAATAATTAAGTGCATACATCATATTTCAAGTACTATAAGGTCTAGCTTCCTATTGGATTCAATATTAGTTACAAAACGTTAAAAAAAAAAAGCTACACTTGGTAATATGAGTGTATCATGATGTTATACAAAAATGATAGTATCTATTCTAAAACAAAATGGCCTAAGTGTGTAGAAAGCCTGCATTGGCCTCTAATTCAATGGTGCTTATCTACTTGTTTCTTTTTTCTCTTATCTGATGAACATTCACCTGAAATTTGTTAGCCTATAAAATGGGGTGAGAAATGAAGCTCAATAATCAAATAATAATTCCAAACATATGTATAATTCAATAAGCATAAATGCATTTGTTTATAAGATAAATATCATAATCATCCATCATATTAACAAATAAACTAGTTGACCTATCAATGACTACTATTGCATACTAATAACTATATACATCATGTTAAAAGCCAATAATATAAGGGAAGGTCCGTCCACAGCGCTAACTCCCTATTGAGCATAACATAGCCTTAGTGCATTCATGAGTCTGAATCACAACTTGGTACCCGATCGAAGTACAGGTGGCAGCCGCATCGCAACTCCACCAAGGACTCATTAAGGCTCCAAACACAATAATCAAGAAGCCAATGAATCATTTAACATATCAAAACATATTATGCGATAAATATCATGTTATCAATGCACATATGTAGGGAATTGAAATTTAACCCCAGTTACCTTTCTTAGTTGAACAAGTTCTAAAGCCAAAGATGAATTCTCACATTCTAAAAGTCCTAGATCAAATCAAAGCATATTCTTAGATGTTGATTATAACATAAATCAAACATCATAGGATTCAATCCTTATAAGCTACTTAGAAAATACTTATCCAACTACTAAGAGACTCTAAATTCATATTTGACCTTCCTCTTACCAAAAACCACATTTTGCTACTCTAAAATCCTAATATTTTTGTGCAAAATCAAAACCCACTAAACAAGTCAGCTATTGGAGCCAACACTCAGCAGAGAATACATTAAAATGAAGAAAGGATACTCAAGAAATTCTCCTAACCTCAACCTTTGAAAATCAACCAAAAACCACCAAAAGAGTAAGTCTTAGATTTAGGAAGATGATGAAAATTCTTTAAATGACTAACCAATAAGACCAAAATGGAGAGGAATAAGAGATAATTAAATTTCATATAACTCACCTTCGCTGATTCTCCTTCTAAAAATGAGAAATAGTGGAGATATACTAATGAAACTTTAACCCCCTTTAGATGTTTGAATTTCCCCTTTTAAGCTCCTTAAGTTTTCTACAGAATGGGGAATGGGGACTGAATATGTTAGGGTTTTAGATGCGTTTGGGTTAACCCAAAAGTCCAAAATCCATTTGAGTTCAAATATTTGCTTATTGGACTATAAGTTTAAGGGTTAAGTTGATATGATAAGGGTTAGGCCTGTAAGAAAACTAATGTTAGGCTTCTATAGTTGATTCTTATCATTACTAAGTCAAATTTATGACCCAATTTATCCATTATCCACTTCCTCTTACTTAACTAATTTCCTCACTAAGTCCATACCCAAAGATTAATTTATTTATTTTTCAAATGGCCATAAATTATTATTTATCTCCAAGTGCTCAAAATGAACCCATTTCCTTAAGAATTCTTGCTTTCATTATTTCCTTAAATCTCCCTTTATAATCCCACAATTCTTTATAATTATTTTTAATTAATTTCAGAATTTCACAATAAAAATGTTATAAAAGATAATGTTACTATGCATTTTATATATTTTTGTTAAAAAAATTCATAAAATTAAAATCTACTACTATGTAGCTAACATAAAATAGTGTTTTATGTTTTAACTTTAACCCTAAAAAAAGAGATAAAACTAATTCAGCTAAAAATCATTGATAATTTATTTTGCAACAAAAGAGACAATAATAATGACCTCAATCTGTCACATTTTGTATGAGTTAGAAGAGAAAATGTGAAGATTTGTAATTTGAACTTTAAAAGGCATTGCTTTGGGAAGCAATATTTTTGGTGATTGTTTCCTGCTGCATTCCATATGAGAAAGGAAAAAAATGTAAGCATATGAAAGAGAATAGAAAAAATTAATCATTTGATCTCTATAATTTATCTTTTATTTTTTTAAAATTAGTTCATATACTTTTTAAATGTTTCAAGGTTAGTCCTCACGCGATTAAAAGACTACTTGGCAAACAGTGTTGACATGGCTGACACAATGGCATGTTTGCGTGTGAGGCACTATTTCTGTGAGAGAAAGCTCATGAATTTAGTTTTTGTGTGACGGAGCACGATCAACACTACTCACTTCTGCACTTTCAATGAATCTTAAGCAAGAAGAGTTATGCACCAACCGTTGTTCCCAGCGACTTCTATTCCACCACTAGGCGACGTCGAGTTGCCCTCGCTGCCACTGGACACCCCACCTTCTCCCGACATTTCTTTCTTTCGTGAAAATCCCGTAGGGCGACCGCCGAGTTAGAATCAGCCTCCACTATCTATCCCAATGGCACAGCAATTCTGAACCCAACAGCAACAACACCGCCCAACAAGCCAATAAAGAAAGTCTCTCTAGGGTGCTTCACACGGTGTCTGCACAAGAAGGCAAGAGCAAAGAACATACCAAGCATCACAATTCCAACAGACATGGCGATTGCGACCTTCTTTGTTGGCTTGTTGGGCAGTGTTGTTGATGTTGGGTTTGGAACTGATGTGCCACTGGGAATTGACGGTGGTGCCTGATTCTAATATGGTGGGGGCCCTATAGGATTCTCGTGAAAGAAAGGAATAAATGTCGAGAGAAGGTGGGGTGTCCAGAGGCAATGGAGGTGACTTGATGTCACTTGGTGGTGGAGTAAAAGTTGCCAAGAAGAATGGTTGGTGCAAAATTCTTCTTACGTGAGATTCATTGAAAATGCGAAAGCAAATGATGCTGCATTGGTCCCTTTTGCTGTATGTGCAATATCATATAGAAGTTAAGGCCTCATCTTATTCGCTGCGTCGCTAAACGTGAGTTTTTTAAAAAAAATATAATTTGTACAATTTTTAATATACTTTTATAATTATTATTTTATCTACCAAGTCATAATTTTAATTATTAAATTACCTTTTAAAATAGAAAAAAAAATTATTTTCTATCTATATTCTCTTTACTTTTGCATAGAGAGACCATTAAATTCATAAACTTTCTCATAAAAGTAGCGCCTCACATACAAACATACCATTGTGTCACGCTGTTTACCATATCATCATGGAATTATTATACTTGAACTCGCTAGGGAGTAATCCTTCAATAGTTGAAAATCATAAGAACAAACTTGGAAACATTTGGAAAGTATAAAGATCAATTTAAAAAAATAAATAAATTATAGGACCAATTTAAACATGAAAGTAAATTATAACAACCGAATGATTAATTTTTTCAAAAGAATATCATCGTATGGGATATGCAACAGTTATAAATAGTGGCCTACAAAAGACATTGTTAGGAATAGTCTCAATTGTAGGGCAAAGGTAGGACAAAGAACATGTTTGGTAACAATGGAAATGGCAGAAAAAGTAGTGAAAGGGAGAGGAAAACAACCTAGACATGAGGTAATAAAGAATCATGAATAAATTTTTTCTCTTGTTTTAAAAGACACTCATTCCTTCATTTATCGTCAAATATGTTAGAAAAAATATTATTTTATCTCAAATAACAAGAATTTTTTTTTTTGTTTGAACATATTGAAAAATTTTAAGATTTGAAATTACTGTGAAAAATCTTTAAAAAAATTATTTAAAGTCCTAAACTATATAGTTAAAATCTTTAATACTTAAATCTTTTGAAATAATTTTAAATTTTAAAATTTTTTAATAAAAATATTTTCAATTTAAATTCTTTAATCATAATTTTTTTAATTTTATATTAATTAACAAAAATCACTTTTTTAATTTTTTTTGACATTAGAAATATTCTGATTATTTATTCATTATTTATTTTTATTTTTATATTATTTCTACTCTATCAAATGACAAAATAAAAAAAATATTCTCACTCCTCTTTAGATTATGCTAAATATGATTTTAAGTTACAAGATTATATTCCATTCATATCTCTATTCTCTTTTCTATTTTCTTAAAAATCTTTTTCATCTACTAAGCATAACGAGAGGGCAAAAAAATAATTTTACTTCAAAGAACAAGGCTTATCAAGATACATTAATACTTAAAATAAAAAAAGATACATTTAAAGACTTGGCCTTTTTTTAATACCAGAATTAAAAGATTAAATTTAGATAACGTTCATTAAAACTTTCTTTTGGTACAAGTTCATTAAATTTTACTATCAAATTCATTAACAAAGACATGAATTTTTTTTAGAAGATATAATTATCTAAAGCTAAATTTAAAAAAAAAATCTACAAATGTTTTAGTAAAAAATTTAATAATAAATAATTTAAAATTATACTTATGTTTTATCCTACATTATAACATCACTCAAACCGCATATAATTAACTACTTCTACAGGTGGTTTCAAGTATTTGCATTTTGGTCAAACAGAAGTCCCATATATTAACCTATAAAATCAGCATTTACATAATTAGGGAAAGCATAACAATCACAGTAGAAATTCCCGCATACGAACAGGCCTCTTGACCGCGTTTGTAAAACCCTACGTAAAGAGAAAAAGAGTTAATGACCTTGTGTTCTTATACAAAAATAAAAATAAAAATGAAGAGCCTTGTGTTTATGATATTTTGGTTTACTACATGATTAGATAAAAGCAATAAACCATTCAAGTCAGGCGACCAGTAACAAAGAACCTTTTTATAACCTTGCTTCTCATATAACCAGGTGGTAACGTGCTAGTAAAAAAGTATTAGAATAAACATGGTTTCAGTTAGCCGCCAAAATGTATGATGGAAAACATGAAGTCAAGAATCTTCTCAGCATAATGAATTAATTAAAAATTGAAGATCTGGATACCAAGATCTCACACCAAGTTTTGAAAGCAGAGTCTAGCTACAAATCAGCAAGGTAGAGTGTAGTGTAAACATAATTTTACTTTAGCAATTACCATATAAGAGAGATATAGCAAGGTTTCAATATAAAGTTCCCTATAGCAGAACCAGAACGCCTTAAACATCCATGAAAGGAATATTTCCAGATTGCAATGAAGAACATGAGCATCTACACGAATTTAAGTACAATTTTGTTGCATCACTATCAAAGGCAAGATAACTATCAATGGAATATCTATTTGCTATTGACTGAAATGCTTTTCGATTGTTCTTCAAAAAAGCAAAAGTTTGCTATGTCAGATTATTTTCCGGACATATCCAATGCCCTTAAATAAGCACCTTCACACAAAATCCTACGATTTGAGTATAAGGATAAAATAACATATATACAAAACTTACAATTACATTCATTACCAAAAAAATCTATTAATAAAAATAACAGCATACCTCATTAAATTTAAACAGTAATGGGCGTGGATCCTTCTCCAAGGTTGCTTCTTTCTGCTCAGTTCTATCATCACTTTGAAAACCTTTACTATTCAACTTTCTAAACCTGCTTTTGAATCAAAGAAAGATCAGCAGAACTATACAATTATAATTATGTATCAAGAAAAGCTAGTCATCCACGGATCCTGCTATATCTATGTCACAGCAAAACTTAGTTTATCTTTTGCTTTAAAATAGTACAAGACCAGAGGTTGTCATAAACTGATTTCAATAAAGAATAGTGCCTACATCAGAATTTTAGAAATTTAACGTAAACATTCAAGAAAAAAAATCAGCAAACAAAATGCTTGTGAGATTTTCATGATGAGGCGTGAATTTGGCAGCCGCTAAATAAAATGAATCCCTCTACAATGATATGGAAGCCTAGTAATAAGTGGCGAATGATGACCGTCCAGAATATAAAATAATGAGTTCTATTATTTCCAGATTTCAAAAGTACAACAAAATAGAATTAAGATATATATGAAACACTTTCAGAAACAGAAATCAATACCGTGCCAATGGTGGAGACTAGAAGGAATAATATGTTGAGAAACCCCATGAAAAGTAGTTACCTAGTGTCTCATTTTAGATAGCCAAGATATCTTTCCACTTTCTTAACATTTAAATGGGCAGCAAAATTAAAACACGTATATTGCTGCACATGGATTAGACAGTCTCTGATATCTTGATATGAACATATTCACTTTTTAAAATAATAAATAACACTAAACTGATGTTTACAATAGTGGTGATTCAAATACATTAGAAATATACACCACCTCTGACGAAGAATAACCTGTCAAAAAAGGAACCACTGGATGGCTTTCTCATACTTCCTGTGTTTAAGAATTTCACATTATCTGCCGCTCCTTTATCAGGATGCGAGGCCTGTGACACCATGGTGGCATTTGCATTATTTTGCCTTGCTTCTGAGACATTACTTTCATTTTGAATGTTTTTAGCAGAAATTGCAGCTTCGTGATTGATTTTGGATGATTGGGATTTGCCAGTTCCAGCCTCAATAAATTCAGGACTTCCAGTGCTGCTTCCATTTCCTAAAGGTCTATCAATATTAACTTGCAAGATCTTTTGCTTTTCAACCTGAAACACGGTAAGACAATAGTGGGACAGTGAACGTCCCAATGTATGTTACCAGATTTTAAAGGAAACAATGTGAAGCAAAAAATGTTCTGCAGTATACCTGTTGTGGCTAAAACAAAAGATTACAATTTAAGTCTGCAAGAAATCCAAGGGATCGAAAGGACCTAACTGAAATTTTTAAGAACCAGATAGTTGTCACATTTCCTTTATATTTTTTTGCTAATATTTCATATTTTTCCTTTTAAATTTGATTCCCCATGCAAAATGACCTTTTAGCCTATGGTAATAAAGCAATAATATAAAGACAGCAAGCATGCCATAGACGAGCAAAATAATTGTTCAACAATACTTGTTTTCATTTTGACTTGAGAAGAAATTTTATTGGAGGAATACAAAGGAGGAGGAAAGAATATCTTCCTTAAATAAAGTAACAAAAGAAAATAAAACTAAAATACCAAAAAATAAAGGGTATGAAGTTCTCACCTCATGCACAAGAATCTGCTTGACAGCTAAAGTAAGCACATAATGATTTGAGGTATAATCCTGCACACATAGAGAAAAAATATTGAAGTCAGAATCAGATTCATGCACTTACATGATTGAACTTAGAAGTCGGGAACAATGCTTCAAACCTTAAAGTTGATGAAGTCTCTGATTGGAGGATCAAACGATAATGTTAAGTCATCTGCTACTTCATGTCTCAGGCTATTAGGCAGCATATCTGATTTTATGTTCTTAAATGTTATAGAGTAAGATACCATTGTGCTAACTAATTGAGCAAGATCATTTTTCTCTTTATCAGATAGTAATTGTGACGCCACCTAAAAAAAAAACTTGTCAGAGAAAGGAAAGTTTCTTAGGGATCAATCTAAGGAAGGGTGATGACAAGCACAATCAGAGTGTAGATGGGTGAAGCCAATGAGAGCTCTGAAAACTCAGCCCAACTACAAATCAGAGCTCTCCACGGCTACAAGTCTTTAAACAAGCACCATCAGCATAGAAGTCCAAACCCAATTTGAAGCTAAATGAGCCTTATCCCAGTAAAGAAGAAATAAGCAGAAGCAGAGGTTGGCATATTTTCCTCCAATGCAATAAAACAGAAACGAAAAGGAATCACAGATTATAAAAATATTTTCTTGCTAAAATGCCACAAAGGTAGAAAATCTTGTTGGAAAACTGTCAAAATTGGTCAATGAAGATAGGCTTTTAGGCTTCACTTTTATTGTTTCAATGTATAAGATGCTGTAAAAAAGACTTCCAGGGATGCTAGATCTCATGAATTGATAAAAATTTGAATCTACAAAGGATCTTAGATGAATCACCCCTCAGGACAAGAAATTTAGTTTGAAACTCGATGCAATAAAGATAAGTGCATTAAACCAATGCCACACCAAGCAACATTTCTCATTGAAAAGAATCAACTAAATCAATGGAGTAGACTTCAACAGCACAGGGACACGTGATGCACTCAATGAGATCAGGCCATTGAAGTAGAGCTAGGTTACAGTTTTGGTATGCTTTTCTTGTGGGTCTAGCTTTTTCCTATAGATAAATCATGCCAATGAGTTAGGTGATCGACATTTTTGGTCTGAAACCAATAAAGCATAATACAAGCATAAAGGTGTTTAAGAGCCCTTCAAAGACAGGCACAGTGGTTTCAAGGATCCCCCTATACCAAAAGCAAGACACTTCCTCCTCTTCCACCGTTTTACTGTTAATATTTATCATGATTTCTAAAATCTACTAGCATTGCTTTCACGCAAGGCATATGAGCAGAATGGATTTGATCAATCTAGCAAGTTTAAATTCCATCAATAATTTGGAAATCAAATTATACACCTTAAATCTATGCAAGAAATGTAACAACTACAAGAAAGAAGTACTTTGTCAGGTTACTCCCTTTCTTCAAAACAAATTTATCACATCCTTTGTTCAGCAAGAAAGAATTCAATGTCTTCACATTAAAAGTTACCATTCATAAGAATAGAGCAAAAAGTAGAAGAATCAAATGTCAAACAATACTAGATCTGCCCTTTTTCCCTCTTTAGTAATTATAAAGGAGTTATTAGAGAAAAAGGAATAGATAACTAGACAAAAATCACGACAACTAGAATCAGAGCATCACCGGTTTTATAGTTGGAGGGGATAGAATATGTAATAATGGAGAAATTAAGTCTTCAACAAAGGAACTAGCTGATAAATTCCTTGCAATATATGGTGGAATTCTGTAGTGCCAAGTATTCAAAATGTCCATCTTTTCTGCCATCATTGTTCGATACCTGGACATTTATATACAATACAGCAGTAAGACAATACTACTCTCCAAAATTAATATGAAGCCCTATTAGCACAAGATATACCTTTGGTAGGACCTTGGCCATTCAATGTTTGGCTTCTGAACTTGAGCTACTAGGCGATGTACAGTAATTGCTACCAGGGGCAAATAAACTGAAGAAAAGAAAGAGCGAATGAAGAGTGTGACTTTATTTTTGCAATAAAATTGAAGTGGGAGAAGTAGCTTTTTACCCTGAATGGGCATTTGTTGTGTACGCATAATATATTGATGCAGTAGATCAGAAATTCCTAGACTATTCAAGCACTTGACCTTCAACCAGATAGAGTTCAAAGTCAAGCTTTCCACTGGATATATGGAATCACTGTAAATTTTTAATGGTAATAAATGCTTACAGTTTTCTGCATCACTGGGTCATGATAATTGAGCTGCAGAATGTTTTCATGAATACCATCAAGAATCAAGTCATGATCACCACTGCACATTAGTTAGCCAGTATTAATGAGCACGTAAATATTTTGAACATAAGAGAGACAAATGATTTTCACAGTAACTTATGACCTACCGGTTTGATACAAGGGAGTAAAAGGAGTTAAGTTCAAAGGGCATGCTATTGTGAGATTTTCTTTCCGTCTTTGTTTTTTTCCTTTGTAAAACCTAAGGAGAGAAAAACATCAAAACAAAAATGGTGAAATTGAATCCTCTGAAGCTCTTATTAGCCTGGGAATGGACAACTTCCATAGGCTATAGCAAATCACCTCTTTCCAGATGTCCAGAACATTCTTTGACATGTCTTTCCGGCCAACTACTTGAGAACCAATATCGAACTGAGCCAGTAAAGCATGTGACTGTTAAGCTAGCACTAAATAGATAAAAATTTTTGCAAAAAAATAGAAGACAAATTTCTTTCAAACTATTAAAAGGTACTCTACAATTTGAATAAAAAAGGCTCAAAGCCTTAGAAAATCCACTAATATTATTCTTCATGGTATAAACTTCAATAAAAAATATATATATAATTGCAACTAAATGTTTTCTTGATAATCAATTAAAGGAGTTTAGATATATACTCCCTTCCTCTAACATATGAGATAATCCTCCAAATTTTTCAAGAACAAAGATCAGTGAGCTGCAACTATCGCCTCAAAAATTGGGGAAGATAAATGAGAAGGATAAATCCACTATCCAGACACATCAAGAACTGGAATAAAAAATTCAATGAGTAAATGCCAGAATCAGATTAAACATTCTTTCTCTCCATTAAAGTAGTTCTAAGGCAGAAGTTGTGAGGAAAAAAATGGAAACAGATATTTATTGTTAACCAGCATCACACTTGCCTAAAAATTGTTTAACTATAACAGACAAAACAGTCATTGATTACAAATATTAATGAAAATTTCCATAAACACGGTAAGATGCTTTCACAACAGTAATTTAGAAGTGATCAATCACTTAAAACACAAGGGTATTCCCAAGCAGCACAATCAGCCTATATGAATCCATAAGTCCAAGAATTTTCTTTTGAATTGCTTGTTCAGATGAAAGTCTTACCACATTGAGGGTTTCTTTCTTTTTGCTAAGAAATTGGAGAGTATTTAAGCATGAGCGTATATCACATTCTGTAAGAAGAAAGCAAGGAAAATATGTGAAGAATCAAATAATTGGAAGGTTAACTTGTAGAACATAAATTGCAAAAGTCATGATAACACCTACAGACATCACTGAATGAAAAAAATTAGCATGGATTGGCTACGCATTTTGTGAGAATGATTTTAACAAAATAATACATCTTGATATGAGATTCTGAGTTCTATGACAGATATGAATAATACTAAATCATACATGCATACAAATATACAGGCAAAAGGTAATAATATTAACTAAATTAACTTATTCATACAATTTGCAAACCTCAAAAAAGGAATTAAAAACCGACCTGTATATTCTGCTAGAGCAGTCAGTGCAATGGCGTTAGCTTTCATCCCCTCCTTGTTACATATATATTTGAGCCTACAGCCATTTAAAAAAAAAACAATAAAGGAATCCATGAAACTAGATGATAAGAAAAAAAATGCATAGAAAAAAATTTAGTAGATATGTAGCAATAATATGTTCTAATCCAATGAATTTCCTGTGGAATACAAATAAAACCCTCCCTTCCTCAATTATCAATATCCTTTTTCTATTTTGATAAACTATAGCCCCTTTCCCAGTGATTTTAATGGCATAATCCCTCGGATTGGCTTGGTACAAGAATCAATAAGGAGAGATATTATCTCCTCTTACTAAGCTAACCCCTCTGGGTACAACTATCAATATCTTAGTTACATATAAGGTGTTCTAATCTTTTACTACCAACAAGTAGAGATGGAAATTATAACCCATAACCATTTAACCACCCTAATTTAACTTTATTGTGACCCAACTATACCCAAACATTTAGAATAATGGATATAAAGGTTGAGTCATTAGATAAACTTTTTAAGTATTGATTTTGTGGGTCAATCCATGATTAACCATTAATCCACTCCTCATTACTTCATTCTTTATTTACCTACACTCTCCCTGTATCTTCCTAAGGTGATATCTATGATTGTGAAATATGATATTATAACCTAACAAAATCTAATATGTATTAATGATTAAAAAAAAATGGAAACAATATAAAATCTATAATAATTTTACAAAACTTATGTGATTGAGGTGAGTTAAAAAAATTACAATTTTTATCTAATTGATTAAATGAATTAAAAATGAACATTAGAAAATTGATAAAATGATTCGAAAGCAATGAACAGTTGCAATAAATTATTTAAAAACAAAATAAAAATATTATATACATATAGTGGGTTAAAGGGTGGGTTGGGACTAATCCTAATAAATAGGTCATGGGTCATTTGATAGCCAATTAAGAATTTTAAATGGATAATAAATGGTTAAATAGGTCATAATTGATCGAATCATTTTTGACCTAATCATTTGCCACCCCAAAGTAACCTCGAGACAGTTGGAGCTGGAAGAAAAGAGATAATATTCTTGTGACTGGCCTACTATAATTAAAACCACTAAATTAATATCATAAAAAACACTAAACAATAGTTTTCAAATAGTAAAACTACACCTGAAACCATCTTAGATAAGTATAAAATATTGACAGCTAATCATCACCTGCTTACTACACGACTAATTGTTGGTTGAACAAATATGTGAACCCTGCAAATAACCAAAAGCTAGTTATCAAGCAATTGAGTTATAAGTATAATGAGACCTACAAGTAATAAAATAGTAACTTCTAATAGTAGCAATAAACTTATAGATGAATGGATTCTAATGATGCTCCAAATGAAATGAGGAATTTCATTATGAAATTTCTCATGTTAATTTGAACACAATGGTTGCAATTTATAGGAAAATGTAGGCCACAGAAGGTTCAACCAATCATGCACAAAAGGAAATAAACATGAACATAAATTTTTTTTAAAAAAAAAAGACTCATAAAGTAGGAAACTATCAAGGAAAAAACAAAACTTGACTTTAGCCAATTAATCCACAATAAATCATTGTGATTCCTATGGAGAATCTGCCCACTAAATGCCTAAGAATCATGGGATATTAACCAGCAACAAATATTTAAAATAAATTACAGTATTAAATTAAAAATAAAAAAATCAGAAAGCTGACTAGAAAGCATTAAAAAAACCAATAATCACATAATCAATAGTCATTAATGTTATCAATCACGTGATTTCCAACACTCCTCTTTTAAGCAGGACACAGATTAGAGCTAGCATTGCCAATCTTCTATATTCTCAGCATTTGGAGGTTGCCTAAAAAGTTTTCTTTCTCACCAATTTTGATTTTGGTTTTTGACCCTTTGTATTTTTCTTTATTACTCCTTGCTATGAAGTCTCCATGATTTTTTTTTCTCACCTCACGTTGTAGCAAGAGTCTTGGTTTTAGGCATCTTGTCCTCACTTTTTATAAGGTAGAGGTCTTGGTTTTCTCACCTAATTGTCAATGTATGATTTTCTTATGCTAATCACCGAATTTTTCAAACTCACTATCAACATATAGTTTTCTCAGGTTAACTACCAACACATTCTGTCATTTATGTCTTATAGGCTTTGATACCCTGAAGAATTTCATTATAAAATTCCTTATTTTATTTTGAATACAATGGTTCCAATTTATAGCCAAATGTAGGCCATAGAAAGTTCAATCAATCATGCTCAAAAAGAAATAAACATGAACATAAATAAAAATAAAAACTCATAAAGTAAGAAACTATCAAGGGAAAAAATAGCATTTAGCTTCAGCATATTAACCCACAATAAATCACTGTGATTCTTATAAGGAATCTGCCTACTAAATGCCCAAAAAGCATGAAATATTAACTAGTAACAAATATTTTGAAAAAAAAAAATACAAGATTAAATCCAAAAAAAAATTAGAAAGTTGACCAAAAAGCTTTAAAAAAAAACAGCCAATAATTACATGATCAATTAATCATAAATGCTATTAGTCACGTGATTTCCAACATGAAAGAATAATTTCTAACAACAAATTCAAAATGTACTCTGGCACCAGTATAAGTAAACAAGAAGACATGAGCATGCATAGAGACCCTACACATATTAGATACACACTGAACAGTTTCTTTCTCCAACTCATAAAGCAGGAAAAATAACTAGCTCTAAAACCACTTGGTTATAGGAAATTAATATTAATAAAAATTAGTTTTTTATCCATGACTCCATTAAATATTTTTAGATAACTGATTCTAGGAACACAACCAGAAAGAACTTTGACAGTCAAAGCACAAGTCAACAGGAAAAAACCAATGAACTACTAGAATAAATAGTTCACTTGAGATTAGATTAAATATCTCAGTAGGGATGATTAATTTAGCGCTGGTAGGAGTTCCTTTGGTTACAATGCACAATGTGGTACACCTTGCAAGTAAACTCACTAGGCACTGAAAGTCATATTTATAGTTTGGATGATTAGTTGGATCCCTTGAGCTTGAAGTCTATCAAAAAATGAAAGAGAAGAGTTAAAAGTAAGGAGGATAAGAAGTCCTCATTAACAAAGGCACAAACATAAGCACAGCAGAAATAAAGGAGCTCATCAATACAATAAAGCCCTTCAATCCCTTAGCAACTCCTTTAAAGGGACTATGCATAAAGCACCAAAGAGAAGCCACAGAACAACCCCATGCTATGACAGATCTCACAAAAGGAGGTTTCCTCTGAAGACATGAGCACTCCTCTAACGACCTATTTCAGGATTAACAAACTTGATTTTCCATTGTTGACAAGATACCTCTTTTAAGTTGAGGCAAACACTTTGCTAAAGTTTAACATCTGGTTGACCATGTGGATCTGCAACCTTGCATCTAGTACTACTAACGTAATTTGAGGGGAGAATTTACAAGGCATTGCTAAAGAAAATTCAGGGTCTATATTGTCAATTTGAAAAATAAAAATGGGCAAAGAATGAGACAGCAAAATAGGAAGAAACATTTAATCACATATTTGTTTCCTTTCCTGCATCGAATATGGGAGGAAAACAGGAGTGGATAATGATGCTAATGAACAATTGGAAACTCTCAATGCTTCCCTCTTTCTGCTACAGTTCAACTCCGTTTTCCATGTATCATATATTATTTACACAACAAAGATAACATTTCCCCAAAATAAACATGTAGTATTGAATTTAACCTAAAATATAGTTGGCACAGAAAAAAATTGTTAGGTGGCATCATTAATTTAGCGATCCCCAATTAAACCAGAAGCTGACTCATGAAAAGATTTGTGGTGCAAAAAACTGTTTTAGTGCGGGGAAAAAAAATATTAGTATGATACACAGGTTAACTGAGTGTACAGACTTACTTTGCTACCTGACGCAATGGTCTCAAGGCAGGGGCGTATAGGTCATTGCAAATGCAAATTACCTACATTGACAACCAATATTATAATACTGCAAATGATTTATCTAGTGATAATGTATGAGAATATAACAATAAAAATCTCACAGGTCTTGACAGTGATGCTTTATTATGTCCCTTCTTTGAGGATCTCCTTCCTGATTGCTCTTTTGCCAAATTTTCCTTTCCCACATCAGACTTCTTTCCGACAGAAACCTGCATGACTTAGAAATAATTAAACTACATGAATTCCCACAATAAACAATAATTAAACTGCATGAATTCCCACAATAAACTTCTTTAGTAGCGGTCCATCATAGTACTTTTTCGGCAGAGACAAGGTGCATAAATTTTGACATTCTGTGCATTTTTTTTATAAGAAGAAATTTTAGTAGGGACAAAAAAGGACATACAAATAAGAGGGAAGACAACAGATGCTCCAAAAAAATAACAGAGAGCCAAAGGGGTTAAAAATCCAAGAAAGTTTTCTAATCTTTTTGGCTTCACATATAAGAAATGGAGACTCCAAAGAGAAGCCACACGTACATTCCTAAACATAACAATGCAGGGACAAAGATAAGCCATTGAAGGTGAAGGCATTTGGCTCCAAAAAATATATACCAAACTCACAAAAACCACACACTAGTTATCACTAGGTGTGAACTTGAGTTGTATCCTAGGTATATTCCAGCTTTACTACCAGCTGTGGTCTGAGTTGTACATAGCTGCTTCATTTATTGTACAAGCTGTAAACTCCCCATAAACACCATAGTTGTGTAAGTCAGTATTATCACTAACACATTCCGAATTTTAAGTTTTTCTCTATACCTTTTCTCTAGTTTTACAAGAGTAAACAAAAAGCAATTATAACAAACAAGCATGAATCCTAATCATGAAAACCCTGAATTTAGCTGGAGAACTACATTTGGTTACATACAACCTTATCAAGCATATCTTATTAACCTGATCTTCTGATTTTACATTCTATTTGTAATGATCAGTGTATCAATGCAACCAGTGAATGAATGAATCAGTATAGTTACTTGACATGACAAAGCAAGATACAAACAAGCTCGATGGAAATAAGAACTTTAAGATGCAAAAAGAATGCTTAATATGACTACATCAAAGGTCTGATTAGATAAGCCTCATTGAAGGAGACCGGTGGTAGAAACAATCTATTAATTACCATCCTTAAAAGAACCTCCACAGCGCCTTTGCCATCAGTAAGTGCTCCATCAATTTCATCCACCACCTGAAAAGAAAATAGAATAGTCAATCTTTGTCACCTCATGCAATGATGCGAATTAAATATACTGAAAGTTATAATCATACCAGGCACTTTGGTCTTGAATCAGACATGACAGAGTTCATCTGAACCACATCAAGGATTTTAGATTCAATTGTTGATGTACTACGATCATCACTGGCATTAACCTACATAATGGAAAGCTCGTCTTCTGTATACTAAAGCTTTTCAGATAAGGGAAAAGAGAGATAGAGATAGATAGTAGACAATCAAAAACAATAAAAACCAATGTTTTAAAAACCAGACTGATTTACAATTTAGGGGTTGAATTATGGTCAAGTCATTTTATTAAAAATATAACAAAGTATATATTAAATATTTTATATAAAAACAATAAATAAAATATTAAAAAGTGAATACAGATATATATATATATATATATAATTATATTAAATTATTTAAAAATTTTATATTTGATAATTTTCTATTAGAATAAAATCTTGAACTATTTGATTAAAATAAAATTGCTCATTAGTGTTTAGAAAATTAACTAACAAGGTACGATGTAAAAATACATTTTTTAAATGATTTATTTATTATCATAAACATACAGTAAGAAAGCAAAAGCCAGGGTGATTTAGTGCCAATGCCTTCCCTTGTCTTTGCAAGGCATTGAATTTGATCCGCAAGTTTGCCATTTTGAAACATGAATTGGTAATTCAGCTTCATGTGCGCAGATAAATGAATGACAAGGTAATTCGTGAAGTTGTTATGTCATCTATTAGCAAAACCAGTTTACCGGGCAAACTGGTCCCAATTCAATCAGTTCATGTAATACCAGCAAGTTCATCCAGTTCTTGACTGGTTCTATCTAATTCCAGTTATATGAAAGGACCAAACCAGACAAAGGATTGGTTACCAGTTCAACTGATCAAACAAGATGATCCGGTCTAGTTTTGAGAACTATAGTAAAAACAGCAACCAAACTACAGTCAAAATATTACTTGCAGTAGTAAAAGTAGTATGAGAATTAAAATTAAATGCCACCCAGCAATTTTACTTGGCTATGTCAACTAAGTCCTTGAAACTAATGAATGTTTCCAAAATAAATAGTGGAATATCATTAATTTTAAACAAATTGTAAAATCACTAACAAATATAACCAATCAAATGATGCTAAATGCATAAAGTACTAGCAATCATATGAAATTTGACTATCACAATAGATTAGAAAAAAAGAAGATGCAGCTTGAAGACTCATGATTCTCCATGTGTAAAACAATATAGAACTATACCTCCACCACATGATATCCACAATGTCTAGCAGCTACATGTGCAAGTGTAGTTTTTCCAAGGCCCGGTGGACCACAAAGCAAAAGGATCTGGAATCATTATAAATGCTCAATATCCAATGGCTTTCAATGATTATTACTGAACAACAACAGGGTAAATAGCAAATTACATAAACTAATGAAACTGCTGCACAACAAAGAAAAAGAAGCATACAAATCGAATGTAAGGAGAATTCTAAAATGTCCATGATATCCCCACCAGTGACCAAAGGATTGTATTTAAAGCTCAATGAAATAAGGAATCTAGTGGAGGGCTTTTGAAGTCAGCAAGACCTTACAACCAAAACACATGATGATCAGCAATTACCTTCTGTTCTGGTGGACCAGTATGCTTTGCCTTCCTATTCAATATATCCGGAAAGCTCTTTGAATTACCACTTTCATCCATACTTCTAGAATGTCTATATCTACTGTTACTCCATTTGGGACCTCCACTCATCCTTTGAAATTTTGAATCTAAAGGTTTCTGATTTTGGACAATAGTAGAATGTCGTTTCAAAGCAGACAAAACCTCATCTGATGTACTACGAATCTCAGATCCAAAAACACTAGAATCCCATTGCTTCAACCACAGAAGTACCTGTCCAAGGACAACAATCAAATCAATTAGTGGCAACAAAAGCCAAGGAAGCCAAAGAATAATAACTTTCAACTAGAACAAATATGTACCTCGCGATTTGTATGTTCATCACTAAGAAGCTCAGTGAATGATTTCGGGGTATATTTATCTACCCAGAGTTTCTCATGGACTATTGGTGTTTCAGGAACATCTGGAACACTTTGGCATTCGGAACTAGCTTTCAAAGTCTTCAGCATCATGAGAATTAGCATTAGAAACATCATAAGTTATGTATGATGAACAATTTTAGAAGTTATCTTAGTAACAAACCGAAGTTTTAGGCACTTCAAGCTAAGAACAGACAATTTTAGAATGCAAACCTTAGCGAAAGCCTCTTGCTCCAATTTCTCAAAAAGAATATTAATGGGTTCTAATATAAGACCTACAAGCAACAAAAATCCAAGTTATCAACTGCATCAAATTAGAAATTTTAAGAACGCAGTACACCTTTTGATATCCATATGCTTTTTTCATCTAACCATAAGCATGGTATTAAATGAAGTTACCATTTAAGGGTGCCTTATCTAAAATCACAGTCTGCATGAGCAATGCATTGATGGTGTCAGATTTCTAAATAAAGTTGACTAAATGAGGCTGGAACTTTTAAAAAATGAACTTCTGAAAAAAAAATCATCTTAAATAGCCAGAATATAAAGTGCAATATGAGGAAATATTGTACTTCATAAAGGATAAAGCAATGGGCCAATGGCAAAGCACTAGACTACTTTTGCTGCTTTACAATGCAACATGTTATTACTCCCCCAAAAAAGGCTATCTGCACATAAGCATCCAAAACTTTCTGATTTGCAATTGAACCAAATATATTACTAGAAAATTTCAATGTCACGAAATTTGATATTGAAGGGGATAGTAAAAATAATAGTCAACCAAGGACTACATAGCAAAAACAAAAACAGCCAACTGTTGTTTCACATTCAGATTCAAGGTCCAACCACTGATGTGCATATTTCCTGCGTTTAATGTACCATGTTTTCTACAGATTTTCAAATATAATCCACCCATTATAATTATCATAAACAATAATAACTTAATATCAATCAAATCCAGGCTAACTATTCCATATTCCTGAATTTTCACATACAACAGATGTTTATAAAACCAAGGCGTCACATGTCTAATGCCCATAATGACCTTGGATGTATTGGAGAAGGCATAACAACTACATATCATATAATACTTCCACTTCAAATATCTGATGACTGCTTTCAAGATCCATCTTCTCTGCAAAGCTTATATGGTGCAATGCACACTTCTCATATACACATTGTTAAGAAAGATTTTGGAAAAGGAACACACCATTAGTGAGCACTATCAAATCTAAAAGATCTTCAAAATTGATAGCTACCAGCAATCTAGATCCAACTCTGTTCAAATATGACATCCCTGATTGTCTTCCATGGTTGCTAGATGGCAGATGCCACCGCATTCTAATTAGCAGATCCTCAAAATCATACATCAAACATGTCACTAATGACTAATTTCCACCAGATATTATTGCTATTGTCTCTACAGTCCCCTCATGAAATAACTTGATGTCTTGCCAGCAATGCTTTTAATATATTACATGTGCCACTGTTTCCTTCAGATTGAACCAAGCACTGAAGGTAAGAGGCATAAACCAACAAAGAATCAACATACAATATAGATCTTAATTCATAACTAAGGGGTGTGTGTGTGTTCCATGATAGTGCAACCAAGTTTCAAATTTATGATAAACAACACAAGTGACTACAGTCTCCTCAGCAATGCCTGGCAATTGCAGACTAAAAAGAGCACCAGAAAGCACCACACACAATATGTAGTCAAACAATTTTGTTACAGACCACTCAAACACTCAATTGAGATCCAAAGATGAAATTGAAGCTCTTCAAATTTGATTGAATTCCATGAATTTTCTGATGCAGACATTCAGAGTATCAATTCTTAGACAACCATTAAAAAAATTACAGAGTATCCAAGTTTCTTTGTTTCTTTCAGTTTCTCAGAAACCCAACAAGGTAATGAATATATCACTGGAATGATAGTGTACGAAATCCTACCATCAGAATTGGCTCTCACATCCAGCTTCTTCAACCGTTCCTCCCCTTCCAACCTATCTAACTTCGCAAAAACCCTGTCGCCGTTGGGTGCAGTGACCGGTATACACTCCCCATCAATTTCCGACGCATACCTGGATAACATCTTCTCCTTCACAAAGCTCACTCGTTCTGCCACTACAGAATCACTCCCCTGGGATGGGCAGTAGCGAAGCCAATCCTCATCAGTCGCCCGTGCCGACTTGTCAGTCCTGCTCCTTTTGTCCTCTGACAGCACAGCTTCTGAAAGTGATCCATCAGGACTAACCGACCTCGAACGCTTGTGACCAATGACTTGGATTTCGGAGTCGAATTGAAGATCTGGGGATGGTGGCGGTTGTGCTGCTGATGGCGCTTCTTGGTCTTCGTAAGGGTAGGGTTCCGGGGGCTCCAGGTCCGGATAGTCTTCAAGAACACGAGCATTCGATTCCAGCAATTCGAGCTCTTCCGGAAGGGGAATGTCCATATCCATGTCCATTTGAATTGGCGATGGAAGACAATAGCCGGTGGAGTAAGAAACTACAGATTTCAGTTCAGAAGAATGCGAGACGTACACAATAGGAAAAGAGGCGGCTAGGAATTTTTTTGGCGGGAAAGTACTGGAATTAACAGAGGAAGTCACGAAATTCCGAAATTACCCTTGTTCGAGGAGAAAGACTATGGACTTGTTTGGCGCTGAAAAGAAAAAATAACTCTTGTATATTTATATTTAAAAAATAAAAAAAAATATTATTAAATAATAATTATAAAAATATAATTAAAAAAATACCTCTATACGGCCATAACCAATGTACTTGTCCATACCAGGTGGACATCAATTATCATCGAACTGAATTGAATTTTATTTTTGGTTTTATTAATGATTGTCTTATATAACGTAAAGGTATTCAAACTAACCCCAAAAATAAAATAAAAGTTTAATTTTTATGTTATTCATTTCTCTAATGTGATGCCAACGAATTACAAAAGAATAATGCATATTTTGCATATCATGTTCTTCCTATTCTCTAGTCTTATTTTATCTCATATTGTTTTATGATTGTTTGAAAATTTCAGAATTTTTAGTTATGGTGAACAACAAAATAAAAATCACGAAGATCAAGGGAGTGGATTGACTATACATGGCCATTTTCTTTGCTAATTCGAGTAGATGGGTACCCATCCATGAATAAATTTTCCAATGAATGAGCAATGTGAACATCTTTTTTCTCCATAGTTTCATTTCGTTGAAAACAAACAAACAAAAAATATAAAATGAACTTGAATATTTTAAAATTTTATTATTAAGTTTTCCAATAAAATATAATATATAGATTAGTTATTTTTATTAAATTGTAAAAAAAATTAATTTATCATATTTTACTACAAAACTTGACAACAAATATTAAAAAAATAAACTTAAATTTTCTCCGTATAATTTTTTAATTTACACAACACGTAAAATACATAAAATGCAAATAAAACACAAACATAAGTGACATAAGTGGAAGTAAAGGAAGAATACATTTGTCTAATTGACTTATAAAATATTCCTTTATCTTTAACTATTTTAATAATCAAAATTGAAGTTGAAATTTTGTGAGCAATTAAAGGATATTCAAAACTTTCTATAAAACTAAAATTTATATTTTTGAATTTTTATAAAATATTTGATTTATTTTTAAAATTAACCACAAAAAGTTATTATGATAATTATTGTTTATATTGTACTATATCCAATTTTCATAGGATTTAATAGACTAAATGGATTTATTTTTATGATCAATTTTTATTAAAAAAAACTCACATTATAAGTTTTAAAATAATATTTAATTCGCATTGATTGAAATTATATAGTTTAAATTATAAATTTTTTTAAATTTATGTTGTAATATGTGATCATGGTTAAAATGGGCAATTTGTTTCCTTTTTATATATGGGAGCTATATGCATACTCAATTGGATGAGATTAGATATTTGAATGTGGATTATGAATTAGAGTTGGAAAAAAATATCATTTATAAGTATTGAAAGTCCATTTGATGTACCTAAGGGCCCGTTTGGTATAACGTATAGGATAAGGTTTGATAGTATAAGACCTGATAGGATAAAGTCTGATAAAATTTTAAAACAATACAGTGTTTGGTATGATACTGTATAAGATAATGTATCGTATAAGATAATATTATCATTTATTTGATAATACACTATATAATACTAGATAAGGTAAAAATAAACTATTTTGACAAAAACACCCTTTACTTAAAAAATATACTATATTTATCTAAATTTATTGTGTTATATTAACTTTTAAAAAAAATATGCATAAATAGGGCTACACATTATGTATGGTTACAGTAACCTAGGTGACCTGATCCCATCTAGTCATATCAGGCTAAATAACTAAAATATAATTTGGACATGTTAGATCAGGTTAGCCATATTAGCTAATTTCAACTAACCTAATAAAGATTTTATTTTTTTAGGGCAAATATATAATTTTTAAAGATTTACAAGAAATTTTTTATTTTTTAAGAGTCAATTTATAATTTTTACTAAATATTAGAAAAATGATTTAACTAGTTTAAGAAACCATTTTAACCTAACATCAAACTAAATCGATTAGATTAAATCTGATACTAAATTAGTTTTTGCATAACTTATCCTAATCTTATTAATTTTTTTTAAAAAATTATTTTATAGGGACTTATTAAAAAAATTAGTGGTAAAATATAATTTTATAAAGATTTATATAAAAATTTTATTTTTTATGGTTATTTTATAATTTTTATCAAAAATTATTTTATAAGGACTTATATAAAAGTTTTATTTTTTGGGTTATTTTATAATTTTATAATTTTTACAAAAAATTTAAAAATGACCCAACTAATTTGATTCCAACTAATATTAATTAAACATGATCTAGCCTAGCCAATAAATATTCTTATAGGTGAATGGTTAAAATTGAAAAGTATTAATAAGGCTTTATACATTAAAACTTAATCAGGCCTAATCCCACCCCCAAGGCATAATTAGGTAATACATCATTTTGATGTATAAGAGAGATATGATGTGAGAACCCGATGTGAAGAAAAATATACGCATGCATGAAGTTTGACTTTTCCATGCAAAAAATTGTACAGCTGCCACACACCATTTTGCCTTCTGTCGTTTTACGTATGTGCCCCTCATCTCACTTCCTTTCAGCTAGAGTTTTTGGTCATTAACCTTCTGATCTCTGCAGCTGATATATCCTCTAGCAAAGCACTTGCAGAATCAACCAGAAACTCTGTAACTTCCACTCTGTTCTGCTGGACGCTGAGTTGCTCTGTTTCTTCGAGCTGCTGGACGTTAGTTGTTGCTTCTTCACGCTGTCAAAACTTCTCTCGTTGAATGCTCCATTCAAGTCGCATAGGAAGCTCCCTGCTAAACAAAGCTGGTATTGCTTCATCACGCTGTGAACTTTCCTCTGTTTAACGTTATTTGCTGCCCCTGTTCAGCGCTGGTTTGTTCGAATTGTGGCTGCTGATGGTTGCTCCCTAAAGTTGTTAAGTTTTGCTGCTGGTTTTGGGTGAGAGCATGCCAGAAAAAATTCCATTTCTTCTCCTCTGTTAGCACCATTCTTAGCTGATCTTGTTATTACTTTTTGCTGCAGAAATCCTCTCCCTGGGTTGCTAGATTTCAGCGCTAGTTTGTTGGGAAGATCACGCCAAAATAAGCCTCTCCCCAAGCTACAATTCTTCATGCGAAATGCTTCTGCTGGACGAAGGCTAGGTGGACCAAAAGCTGCAAAGTCCTTCTCCTCTGTTCAGCGCTATAGTGCCTCTTTTTTGGTTTGATTCTTGTTCTTTGCTTCCTCCTCATTTAAGCTGAGTTGTGGCTGTGTGGGACTGGTGTTTAGGCGTGAAATTTTGTTGCATGTGTTGCTTCTTTAATTCCAAATTCTGGCGCTTCTCTTCCCTGTATATTAACGCTGTAATATGTCCTGTGTGGTGGCAGTTTGGAGGGGTTCTGCGCAGGAGAAACGTGAGGCAGGAAGATGATCCTAGTTGGAGAAAAATTCTGATCCAATCATACTTAACTGTATGTTCCCTCTCTTATACATTAATCCCTCCCAAAAATTTGGCATATTTATACACACCTAATTTAATTAAAGACCAAACCCCCACCGTGCTTCTTTCTTAATTGTTAAATTATAATTATGCAGACTAAACGTCCCGATTAAAGATGATATATATTCCTTTTAGTTTTGAATTTTGGTTTAACTCCTAAGTGGAACCAAGGAAAAGAAAGCATAAAAATGGGAATATGGAATATATATTGCACGAGTTGGAAGGCGTAAAATTAATAGAGGAATAAATTCTAAATTTTGATAAGTCCAAGTCCTTTATGAAATTAATTGGAGTAATTCATTTTCTAAACTCTGGTAAATGGGTCTTGTAGGGTATTCAGGAGACTAAGTTATAGCCGAGGAACGGGTCGGGGAAATCTCTATAAAACATCTGGGAAGGTGAATAAGTAATGCGGACCAAAGACTTAGGAAATTCTTATTTCTGTTCCTAAGTTTCCTTACAGTGTTTTAAAATTTTGATTCTCTATTTATAGAGATACATATTTCAAAATTTAGTCATATACATGTTACAAAAATTTGATTTCAACCGGGAATTTTGCAAGTTTATGGATGTTAAGTTAATTGGAAATCCTGCTGTGAAACTGATCTGAACGATACTTTGTCTGAAATGTTATTTGGAAAGTTTATGGAGTTATCTGCTCAGAACCCTGTAGCTAACAGCAGTAGATGTTAGCCCTGGTGCACCATGATCTGAACCTCAGCTAGCAGGGGTGGTGCTAGCCCCGTGTGCAGGCCACCACACGCGGAGTCATTTTATTTTCGCAAGCTGAAAGCTTTGCGTCTGTAGTGATTTTCCCCGCGAGCTGTGTGCTCTACGTTTGTTCCAATTGGTTCTGTTTAGATGCGTTCGGTGTATTTTGAAAAAGGAGTTTGTATAAAGTCTGTTCCATATGGTCTATATCTATATATATATATGTAAATCTATTTGACCTAAGTTTATTTTAAAAAAGGTCGGTATTACTTATTCATTGAGTATCAAACTCATTTGTTTTTATATATGTATATTTTTTAGAGAGCAGTAGGGACTCTAATCTGCCCCCAGCCGCCTTCTAGTGGCCGACCTCTTGAGACCTCCTTTGACGAGCCTGCAGAGCTCCTATGGGTGTATTTTGGTTGTATATGTAGTTGTTTAAAATTTTGTAAACCTTGTAAAGCTAGCTCCACTGAATCATTGTTAGAGTATCCCCACACCCCAAATGTTTTCTTTGATCTAATTGCGCCCTTTCGGGCTATATTGTACTGACTGATCATTTGTAGAAATATCGGGAGGTCTACGTTATAGAGGAGACTCTGCCGAAATTTCTACAAATGTCCTCTAAAGAAAAACTTATATGTTTTATATGATTCAAATTAATGCCATAAGTATTTTTTCTATATTTCCGCTTCCGCGTATGTGTACTTAAATTGTGGGTTGTGACATATGATGTATAAACTTATACAATACATTACTTGCATCAAACAAGTAATAAGTTTATAATGTATTGTATTAGCTTATATTATCAGGTCTTATACGGTATACCAAACATATCCTAATAGTTAATTTTCTACTATTAAAAATGTTGTAATGAATATTTTTTTTATAAATGGATATTCCAATGTCCAAAATAAATAAAATATAGTAGTGTGCTATATTTTATGTACCAACACTTTGTCTATATAAAAAGTTTTGAAATTGTCAAAATTTTGGTTTTAAAATGCATCTTATAAAATTTTTGGCAAATTTTTAGAATTGACTCTAAAAGTCTATCATGACAGTTATTATTCATATTGTATTATATTTGATTTTCATAAAATTTAAAGAGCTAAATGGATTCAATTTAATTTAAAATTTTTATAATAAAAAGTTCACATCATAAGTTTTAAAATAACACATCATTTGCCTTAATTAGAGTTGTGTAGTTTAAGTTTTACATTTTTTACAAAATTACATATAATACCCTTAAATCTTGGATTATGTACAAATAACTTACTGAACTTTAAAAGTTGATAAAGAATCTCTGAACTCTAAATGATATACAGATAACTTCCCTAAATTTTGGATATATGCAGATAACTTATCTAAACTTAAAAAATGTACAAATAGTTACACCCCTAAAAAGTATGATATATGAGGAGAATCATTTGCAAATAATTCAAAGTTTATGGGTTATTTGCATATTATTCAAAGTTCAGGATAATTTATTACAACTTTTAGAAGTTTAAGAGAATTTTTTACATATGACCCAAATTTCGAAGAGGTTATGCATAATTTAGCCTAAATTTTTGAAATTGATACTCTATTACATGTTCTATAGCCTAAATAAACAAATGGTTCTTGTTATATAAGTGAGCTTTATGTACCTACTATAGTAGATGAAATTGAACACGAATATGTGACTTTTGAATTATAAAAATTGGTTTTTAAGTATGGTAAATTCATATGATGTATTTAGTTAGAATTCTACTTGCTAAAAGTTTAGTTATCATTACTTTCAATACAAATGGATTTAAAATGATTTTAAGTGAATTAAATATAGTAAGGTATAACATTTGTTACTAAGATGAATCCAATGCAACATATCACTCAATTCCTTCCACATTAACGAAACCTTATTGATTCAAAATTGGAGCTACATAAAATAGAAGTGAAGTCACCTTATTCATAGAACACACTCTTTTTATGTTAGACTTGGCAAGCCAATTAATACACTTGTTTGCAAAATTCTTAACCTATCACAATGCAGGACTTTTTGAATTGAGTGTTTACAATGATTTAGATACCAAAGTATGGGAACTTGATATTTTTTTGGGCTCAAGTTATGTTGGAGGCTTGGGGTTTTCTTCTTGTGATAAAGCATTTAACTGAATCATTTGCGATTCACTTGCTTTCCTAGTAGTTTTTAATAATTGGCCCAACTGTAGATAAATAGGGTCAAACCTTAAAAATTGTCCTATAGATGAATCCAATTAAATATAAATATAAATTTCTTCTTACAAAAGAAAATAAACCAATTAAGTATATATCATATTAAAAAAGCAAGAATTATCTCAAAATAACATAATAATAATAATAATAATAATAATAATAATAATTGGAACTTATCATATGATTCAAACACAAAAAGAGTTTATAGACACAACTATTGAATTTTCCAACAATCTCTTCTCGGGCTACATTAGTTCATAATTATGACCTAGCATTTATACTAATTGTAGGATCAAGCATTTATTATTGGCCAAGAGTTATAGTTGTTAATGAGTGCATTATAATTGGCCATAAGGAGAGCTAATAGACCCAACCAACTATCCAATTTGCCAACAATCCCTCCTTTAACCTTGCTTTGATACTAATTATAAGATTGAGCATTTACTATTGGTAAACAATTATAGTTGTTAATCAATACATGATTCTTTCTAGTCATATTTCAACTATAACTTAAGTTTATATTTGGGCTTCGGCCATAAGACAATTACTATAATACATTGGCCAACAAGACCTCCTAAAAATTACCATTTAAATCAAATAGATAGCATTGGAAACTATCTAACCTACTCCTAGTCAAAAGTTTTTCCACCCTTGAACAAAGAAATGACCAAACAAGCATCTAGAGGTGCACATATGGCGTCATTTTTGTCCAACTTGATCTAGTCATATATAATAGAATATAATATAATATAATTACTTTAATTTTTTAAAGACAAATGTAATTTTACAATGATTGAAAATTCTTTTAAGGGGCCATTTTTTATTTTTTACAAAATAAAAACTTGATTAGACCCAGCTAAAAAAATCCAACTCATGTACCCTCCTCCAAACACCCATTCTATCTTGGAATTGTCTAAATCATAACCTTCTTTCACTCATCTTAATAACATTCTTCAAGCACATCCCTTCAATTGGCAGTTTATAAAATTGAACCCAATAGAGACAATTTATAAACGAAAGTCCATAAATCGATTTTAAAGTGGATCAAGGTTTCACCACTAGCAAATATTCTATGATAGACTAACGACGATCCCTTAATACATGTTGTCATTCACATTCACAGTTAAAGGTGAAAAGTAACAAATAGTTAAACTACTTCGTAATTATCAACTCGTCCATTTGATTTCACTCTGGGTTCATCATGTCCTTAAGGGTAGTTTTATTTAAAGTTTTGTTACTCGCAAATATTGTCAATCAACATATGTTTCGCAAGTAATATACCATATTGTTCATCCCAATTCAAAGGCGCCACAGTTCCTTCCTCCCACATGATTCTTAATAGATTGTCTTTGGTTACATCCATCGCACTCCATAACATACACATAGTAATACAAACCCTATAATTTTTTTCTTAAAAAACTCACAAATGAGAAAAAACACATAAAAAAGAGAATACAAGTCCCATAAATAAAACATTTACTATAAAAGAGAGAGAACCATTAACATGAACAAATTATATATGATAAATTTCAACGTTCTGTCTAGGATACTATAGTATAGCATATACAGATTCAAACCATATAATCAGAAAGTGCAAAGTAAAAGGAATAAACAAAGAGATCAAATGATAAAATTAATCTGGAAAAAAAAAGGGAAAAAGAAAAACCATGAAGAACAACTCTAAACAAACCACAAGGAAAATGAATAGATTGGTCTTTCTTCCAGTTTCATCTGATCCGCGAGAGGACAATAAAAAAAGACAGTAGTCGAAACTTGTTTACTCTTGGCTTTGTAATTGTCTCAGTTTTAGACAGAAGTGAAACATGATATCAAGAGGCAAAGTAGCATAGTGTGAGGGAGTTGTTTAGTCCCACACCGTGAAGATTAGAAAGAGACATAGAGTAATTGAAGTATAAAATAGAAGCAAAGTGGAGCAAGCGAACATACTTACCTGGGCGGGGTCAATGGGTGATCAAGAAGGCCCATGGCCTAGGTTGGTGATCTCCATTGCACCCTGGAGGGGTACCAACCTAAGGTCTCCCCAAGAGGGAGAGCCTACGTCATAATTTGTGGCAGTGGGGGCCTGCGTTCGCGCGGCCCCTTTCCAAAATAACTACAAGCCTTGTTTCTGTCAATCTAGTATGTCTACTCAAGGAATGTTAAATTCCATTGGGACAGCTATTATAGCTTTGATTAAGCAAGACATGTGATTATTTCATATTCTGATGCAGTTGTTTTGGCAAAATTTGATTTGTTGGAATTATAGGCTTCAGTTTCCTGATTCCCAGTAATAAAGTGGTAGGAAAATCAGCCAGCAGATTTTTGCGTTTTCTGTTTTGGCAAGTAACTCTCTAGATGAATTCACCATTATATGTATGTAACCACTTCAGTGGTAGATAGGCTTCTCGTTACTTTCACTAACTCTTTGGATGAAATTTGGATATGAAGATCATGTGATAATAGAGAAAAAACAATTAATTATATATAAAAATGTGTATTTTGTTTTTTATATTTGTTGTGCTAATGAATGTAAGTTATTTTTCAACATGCATCCCCTGCAGTCAGCCTTGTGATTGTAGGGATGCAGTCACTTTGTTCAATGTATTTTTTTAGGGATTATAAATTTTAATTACAAAGATAAAAATTGTAATTATAAAAAAATTATACTTTAAAAATGTTAATTACAAAAGATTGGCTAAAACAGTTAATTATTTAGAATTAAAAATTTTGAAAATATAATTTTTTTCATAATTATAATTTTTATCTTCACAATTAAGATTTATAATTCCTAGACTAAAACGGCTGATTGCTTCTGACTGCAAGGTGGGGTCTGGCTTTGATTAATTTGCTTAGTTCTAGGTGTATCTGTTTTGGTTTCTGAATTCTGGTATTTATCTTATTAGGTCCAAAAAAGAAACCATATGTATGTTTGTTCTGTTCATTCCATTGGCCCCAAAAAAAAAAACGTCGGCTTATTTTCACATAATACTGGAGTGAGCCCAAATAGTACGCCCTAATAAAATTGATGTTGTTTAATCATTTTTAAATTAATATAGAAATTAAATATCAGAATCGAATTGTTGCTCCCTTAACAAAACATCTCGTTTGTTACCATGTAAAATTGTGCCACGTAAGCAAATATGAGAGCCATGCAAAGACGCATTGATGTGTTATCTGATGTAGTATTACATGAAATACGAAAACAACTAGACAACTTTGTCAAAGTTAAAATAACGAGGACCGAAATTGACATTGTAAGATTAGAGGGACCATAGATACAAATGAACCTTAAATATACTATTTTAAGATTGCATGCATGGCCCTCCATCTCGTTCCGCATGTTTCTCATGACACAAACATAATTTGGTCAGCCATACACAAACTCTGAACAAACGCAAATCCAGCATTTTTGTTCTCTAGCCATTATCTCTTTCTCTCTGGTTCTTCTGTTCGACTCTGTAAAATTCTGTGATTCATTGATTCGGGGTTAGGGTTTTTGATTGAAGATATGGGACAAAAATCTCTGATCTACAGTTTTGTGGCTCGAGGCACGGTGGTTCTCGCAGAGTACACAGAATTTACCGGAAACTTCACCACTATCGCCTCTCAATGCCTCCAGAAGCTTCCTTCTTCCAACAACAGATTCACCTACAATTGCGATGGTCACACTTTCAATTACCTCGTTGAGAATGGCTTCAGTATGTCACTTATATATCTTGAATCTGCATCGCTTTATTATTATAATTATTTTTTTTTTTCCTGTGGAGATGAATTTTGATCTAGATCTTCCCATTTGGGGTGACTTGCCTTCTGACGCTATGAATGGTTGATCGTCTGAATGCTCTCAAATATGAATATGTTTTCATTTGATTTGTTGAGTGTTCTTTTTGTTTTTGTTTTCATTTTTTTTAATTATATGATTCTGTGTATCGTACGTTTTAATCATTTGACTAATTTCGTTTAAAAGCCTGTTTGGTTTATTGTTTGGGGTATAATTATTTTTTAACATTTATTATATTTTCGTTATTATTATTTAATAATATTTATTTTTTTAATTACAATTTTTAAATAAGAGTACAGATATTATCTTCTATTTTATCTACTATTTTTTTATTTTCTTTTTCTTTACATACCTAATATTCATTCAGAAAAATATATAATTCTTATAATCATTTGTTAGCTAACATGAGTGTATGAACATAATAGAAATGGATAATGGTAAATAATTTTAGTGACAAATAAAACTTAAATTATCATTGTTTCATCAAAATTTAGCTGTTTTACTTTTATTTATTGAAATATGAAACATATAGCTTGTTGATTTTTTAATTCCTTATATTGGTTCATGCATTTTTTTAATCACATTTTTAAATTATTTTTGTTAATGCATTTTTGTTCTTCTTCTATTCAAAATAACATGTAGAAGAACGGATCAAATGTTACGAAGTACGAAATGTGCTAGAAGATTCTATGCTCTATTATATATGATTAGCTCAACATAAATGGTCAAATTAGTGACAATTTATGGGTACCCAAAATGTGATAGATCTCTGTTTATTTCTCATTTTTATCCGTATTATATAAATTTAGATTTGTTATTTAATAATTAATATCATTGTTAACTGTGTAACAAATTGGTACATTATTATGATAATCATTGAATTTTCCTTATAAACCATTAATGATATATATTTCGTTTTTGGAAAGTTCGGGACACAAATCTTTCTATATTGGGAGAAAAGAAAAAGAAAATTGTAAAGGATTAAACTTGGTAGAGTTGTTTACATTTGTTATTAAATGTTTTCATCAAAATATAACATGTATAGAATAATTTTTAAAAATTTTAATTATATTATATGATACTAAATTAAAAAAAATCATTCATTTATAAATTTTATATGCTTATTATATTATTATTAAAAAATTTGATAATAAATATCTAAAAAATATATGTAAAATTTCTTCAAAAGTAAACTGGAATTCACCAATATCAGAAAAGCATGTGATGAACTATACATAAGGTAAGCAATGGTAGTCTAATATATTTTGAAAATTTAATAAATAAAAATTTTGTGAAAAATTACAGATGGAAATTTTAAATTAAAAATATTTATACTAAAAAGCTTTATATTTTAAAAATATTTTTAAAAAACTTAAGGGCCAGTACTTTAAACTACGTAAAAAAAATTATAGTTTATAATCTAAATTAAAATATTATATCTTTAATCATTTTAAAATAATTTAAAATTTTAAAAAAAATTTAATATAAATATCTTTCATATAATTTTTTCAAAAATATCGAAACCTTTGTCATGGGAAGAGACCCTCGTATAGACATGTCATAAAATTGATGCTTCGCTGACCTCTGATATCGTAGCCTATTGTGTGGTGGCCGTTGAATCTGCGGGTAGACAGATTCCTATTGCTTTTCTAGAGCGCATTAAAGAAGATTTCACCAAAAAATATGGTGGAGGCAAAGCAGCCACTGCTTCAACTCGTGGCCTCAACAAAGAATTTGGGTACCCTCTATATTTATAGTGCCATAGTTAATTAAATTTCCATTTATGACATTAATTATAAATAATTTGATTTAATCTTTGTGTAGGCCCAAGTTGAAAGAGCAAATGCAGTACTGTGTGGATCATCCTGAAGAGATCAACAAGCTTGCCAAAGTGAAGGCTCAAGTTTCTGAAGTCAAGGGTGTTATGATGGAGAACATTGAGAAGGCAAGATCCT